>OX438926.1:6497933-7742933 GCA_949316025.1 Lapara coniferarum
TTTTTTTTTATAAATTCGAGATGACAATATCGTAATTTAATAAGATCAAACAAGCTAACGAAGGACAAAACTATAAGTGACTAGCTTTTGCCTGCGGCTCCGCCCGCGTTAAAAAGTTTTTCCGGGATAAAAGTCCCGCTTTATGTTTTCCCGGGATAAAAATTAGCCTATGTGTTAATCCACGGTTGCGGACGACAACTTAGACGTGAGTCGGAGGAAGCCCGCAGCCGTCCCTAATGCGCCGAAGATGGCCATACAAAAGAAAAAAATGTGTTAATCCAGGACATGATATACACCGTGTGCCAAATATCATCGAAATCCGTTCAGTAGTTTTTGCGTGAAAGAGGAACAAACATCCATACATCCAAACATCCTAACATCCATACATTCTTTCAAACTTTCGCCTTTATAATATTAGTAGGATTTAGAACTTTTTATTACTTTATATCGTACTAAACACCTACCAATTCAAGATAAGTGTAGAAGTTTTCTGCTTAATGCTCTTTGGAGAAACGAGCAGGATAGGAACTCTAAATAATTGTTTAAAGTACAAAAATAATTGGATATTACATTACACAGATGCGATTTAATTAGATGTTACTGATTATGTAGCGGTGCCAAGTTATGGTTAATTAGGTTAATTGAATTTCCCATTGTACCGTTAATTTGGAGCGTTACAATACACCTCCATGGTGCTCATGTTTAGTGCTATTTGCCTTAATGAAAGAAGCAGACAAAAATAGAGCGGCCGACGATCAATAACGGGCACACCTTCCAACCGACTGGACAGCCCATACATAACTTTAATAAAGCCCCACCTCTACTTATATCCGTTAATAAACTAGATTACAGCCGGCTGAGTGGTCGTATGCTGGTTTAATCTCCATTGCAATTAATAAATGTAGTTAAACATAATTTTCACGTCGTACTATGACCTATATTGCAAGGTTACGTCGCGTCGGTTCGTGTTAGGTAAAAAGGTCTATCTCAAAGGCAATAAAGCCCCATTACCAAAACTTGGATTTGAGTATAACTATAATAACAAATAATCTTTTATAAAGACGGAAACAAATGTGAATATCTACAAACGCGTAATAATATTATTCTATGTAAACAATAGTAATATATTCCTAAAATTGTCCAAGCTCTGTTTTATGTTGAAAGGTTCCATTAACTGAAAGAGGAGAGTCCCGCATATTTACTTTTCTCTGCTTCCTCTGAGTATGAATACAAAAAGGGACAATACGTGTGGAGACTGAAATTTGTTACAAAAACCAAAAAAATACAGAATTATGTGACACGACCCCTCTCACTAAAATGAAAGCACTTTTTACGTGCACAATACATATAAGCTCTCCAATAAAAATATCTCTATTAGCTTAACCATTAGGGGAAGTAGTATAATAAAAAATAAATATCCATAATGGCTTCCTATAACAAACGGGAAAACATCAACATGCAACGCGGATCGCGGACTAAATTGAAAGAGCATTTCAATGCCTATCGCGGAAATCTGTTTTCGCATCGCTACTGATCAACGAAATTACTTTGCAATCTGTACAAATATTTCGCTCGCATTGATTTTGACACGTGAATAAACGAAAACTGCTGCCACGTCGGTGTTGTAAATTTTTTAGCAAGAATGTTTTAACCGAAATGTATTCCAAAATTTACGCGATGTAAGTTGTGTCGTGCGGTATCACGTTCTCAGAGCAAACCCTTTTAAATATTTAGGGTAAGTGAATTTTCTTCAAGAAAAAAGGTATATTCTTTTTATGGGTCGTAAAAAGCCATGCATCCTAAATTACTAGTGTTCATGTCTGCGTTCAATCTACGTATACGTTATATAGATAGCTGCGGTATATTAAAAGATTGCTGTTAGACTGTGTCGTCTATAACTCTGTATACTATAAATGTACATACATATACACTCACGCCTTTTATCCCCGAAGGGGTAGGCAGAGGCGCAACTAGTGCACCCACTTTTCGCCATTATTCCGTCCCATGATGTGATAGGGGGCGAGCCTATCGCCACTATAAATGTAGCTTAACATTACGATTCCTTATGTTTGCACCAATGTTAGACAACAAGTTTTAGTGTTTTTTTCCGATGTTTTGGAGACTTTACAGCCTTCATGATCAAGGGCGCACTGAGGAAAAGTCAAGGTTACAATATATACCTACATTTTACAATTACACACGACTTGAAAATTCAATCCGATCTACGCAGAATAAACTCATAGTGTCTAGAAGTCTGGTAGGCGGTTTTTTGGGATCCGATTTAAATATAACAAGATCCCAGGCTTGTGCAAGTTTCCAACCATCTACTCTATTGAAATTTGTTTAGTTTTTAATTAAATAAACATATAACTAATGTTTATTTAAGGTTCATCCATCGTAAGGACAGGGACGAGAAATATTATTAGATTACTCTAAATTCGGTTCACGCTTTCAAGTTGCTGTAGTAATTATTGTTTGCGACTCCCACAAACCTTTGATCTCGTTGATCTTGCCCCAAATTAACCTCATTACCACAAAACTTCGCTTCGTCTTTTATATTATTAACACGTTGAATGTAACATTAGATTCATTTAATAAATAATATAACTTATTCAAACTGTATCTAAGATCTAAATTGTAACGTTATTAAATGTTTATAAGCGTTGCAATGGGTATAATATACATAAAATCACAGAACAATGAAAACAGCATAAAATAGAAAAGGCATGAAAACCGAAGATAAAGTCATAGACATAATTTATTATTTTAACTGTAAAAAGTCAGTAAATTCGGTAAATAACATCGTGCCTAATCGTGAAAAGGTTCGAGTGTGAACTGTCGACTACAAAGATAATTAGCATCGATTTACATAAACGGATTACGGTTCTTAGTCCACTAGGATTTAAATAATAAATGAAATGCGTTTCGTAATACTTTGGTACCATCAAATTTACGCATTGGATGAGAACTTATTCTATAAATAAAGAAAGTCACGTGACGATGACTCATCAGTTATAATTTCCCCCAGCGCACGGTAAAAAACAGTTTCTGACAGGCAATAGATAGTGGTATTACTTCTTTATAATTGATGTAGACAAAACTACTTAAACGACTATACATGACAAGTATAGGTATATTATGTGATACGTTAGATGTTTTCGGCTGATACAAGTGGTGTCAAATATCCATATCCAACCGTGTAAATATACAATGAATATCGATTTTAAACTCATTTGAATTTGGTACCTCGACACTATTCTGTAGGTACTCGACACCATTCTTCAAATTCTAGGATAACTATAATAATTGAAACTCAGAGCCTAGGAATAAGATTCTTTTCGATGCAGTTATAAGAGAGTTGAAAAGTCTGAAGTAGTTCATGAATCGTTTAGTTTTGTATTAATTAATTTATTTATTTATTGTTTTTTTTTAAGGGAAACAAACAAGCAAATAACAAAGACATAACATAAAACAAATTAGGTAGTACATAACTCAATTAAGTTTCCACAATTAGATAACTCTTAATGCTAAACTGACAAATTCAGAGGAGAACAGGGAGAGTCCTGTGATCCTGTAACATCGTAATGAATGCCTCCTCCTGGCCGGTCTGAACAAATCAGCCACAGAAGGCAGTCATCTCACAAGCTACACATGAAATTGAAAACAAACAGTAACAAAATATTATCATGCCATCATAAGTCATCAATATTCTCTTTGCTTGCAAACTGTTTCCATTAACTGTTTTCTAAACTGATTAAATTTTAAATTAAATATATCCAGATCAGAAAATGATGATGATGATATTAAAGTACTTATATATAATCGATAATTACTGTGTATTGATTAGGTATGTTAACTCCGACACTAATGAGTCTCCAGTAACAAGGCCGGCATCAAGTTTTATACGTCACTGTTTACTATAGATCTTGCCATTTAGCACTTGATTTTGCGTGATCATTATCCATAAGCTTGTTATAGCCTAATCCACAGTCCTAATTGGCAATCATTTACATAAACCGTATAGTATTGATCGTACGAACTGATTATAAATAGATATGAACCTTTAATGAATGTAAAACGTACCTATTTGGAGGTGTCGCGTTACCGACATATAAACTCGGAGGGAGCAAGGTAAAACATTATTCTGCCATGAGAGACTTATTGAATTTATTGTTAGTAATCCAAAAAATGTTTTAAACGGAAAAACTGTTCAGCTTGAAGTTCATTTGAAAGCCATAAATGAAAACAGCGACGCTGGTATCAATTAGAAAGAAAGAAAGAAATATTTTATTGATGGGACAAACACATTACAAATTTAAACATAGAAAAGAAATTAAAATAGTTTAAATATTGTACCAACAATAGGAACCCTCATTCAGCTCCTTACTACAGTACGGTCTAACCAATACTGTAGCGCTGATTTTCGATGAGGGACCCAAGTGACATACGGATACTAAGTCGCTCAGAGCGGATCTATGCCGAATAAACATATACTAAAACTACTAATTCATAAATAATTGAATATAAAATTCTCTCCCACCCTCATAATCATACAATAACAATGCAATATACCTACAAAAATTCACAACCGCTGCACAGTATCCCAGTATAAACATAATTGAACTAATTGATAGAAACCAAACCCAAGAATGTCGACGGGATGTGGTAATAGGGCCCGGTAAGAATCATTTATTAAGTCCAGTCGCTTATAGACTGCTGGTCTTTTTATATGTTGGTTAATAGATTATGAGTGCTATCAAGTACGTCGTGCCGTGCCGCTGATAGCTAATAAACGACTTGCCAAGTACGCACTATAACATTAATAACTAGCGCTGGGTTTGACTTTAGTGGTAAACTGGGTGGGAGATTATTTTTTATGACAGAAGCTTAGGGGCAAGTGGCAAAGCTGATGGTACTCCATTGTCAACACCCACATAGAGAAATTATGCCGTCCGAGATTTATAGAAAGAAATTGGATTAGTGAGAGGATTTTAGGTCCACTCGTTATTTGCCAGTTTCAAAATCATGTATGTTTAAATACCTCGAAGTTCTTCGCTTTAGACAAACCTAATAAATACCAACATTATTCTGTTCTACTCCTTCCTTACATACAGTGTGCCATATTTTTTGTTCAATGAAATTTAAATACCAGGGGTTTATATTCAAAGGATAAATTTTCAAAAATCTTCTCTTATAAGGTCACTTTTTTTGTATGGAGTATTCGTGTGCAAAATTTCACGCCCTAGAGCTGTCGGTTAGAGATGTGGAGATTTATTTTTGCATCGTAGGAACATTACAGAATTTACCGGAATTCATCATAAACTTAAAGCAAAAGAAAGACATGCTACTGAATTATTTCATTCTTTACTCAAAAAATATCCACGCGACACCCCTTAAAAAACGTCCACCGGGCGCACCCTAATACGGACACTATTACTGTTTGTACTCTTGAGTTTATGAGACAATAATAATTACATTATCTGGTAATATACCCCGCCGGAAAGAGTGGTTGTAAAATATAGTGTTACTGGCTTTATTTTATTAGATTTCATCACATTAGCGTCTCCGGAAAGTTGTGTGTATTTGTTTAAACGAAAATATTAATTTTAGTGGTCTGACCTGATCATAATTGCTAGTTCGTCAATAAACAACAAAATAAAACATGATAACTACCTTAAGTCTTGTCTATCAAACAACAGACTGGGACTTTCGTTATTAATAACAATAAAAATAAAGCGTTATTATATAGCAGCAAAGAAAATTGTATTTCATATTCTTTTTTATTTATTAATTCCATTATTTTCGAGATATATTTTTGAGGAACAAAATCAGTATAAATGTTTTTATGGAGTTATTTATGCATTGTATCGCATCAACGTAACATTTATTTTGAGCTGTAAGCATATTTTATCTTCATAAAAAAATATTTAAATTCTTTTGCAATACACCAATGTATATTATAATCTACTTCTCTACAAAGATTTATAAAAAAAAACATAGATGTGACATACCCTATGAAATCAAACGAAAAAAAATATCCGCACGCATACACATTTTTAACATTGCTAAAACTTGGAAGTCTCTGGCACGGGAAAAATCCTTTTTTAGATTGGAAAGCATTAGGGACATTATCTACCCTTCCCGAAATAATTGAAAGGGTTAAATTAACGCGGATATTTTCATCAAAGCTCCACGATTTTTATTACTATTACGCAGTTTTTACATAATTGTATACATCAATAAGTACAATATATATTCCAATTCATTTATGTGTGACCACTTCACTGGAGCTCATAGCTTTAATGACATAGATGAAGAGACAATAGGGTATTTTTCTATGTTTGATTTTTAGATGTAACAGAAAATAATAGCAAAAAGAAATTCTTCTGTGAAATCAGCATCAAAATCGATTGAAAAATGAAGCAGTTATTCAACTTTGAAATATTCTTGTGAGCAAAAGTGGGGGCGTGGCGGGAATATCGCGTTGTCTCTTTCGCACGCAGACGGAGTTATGGCCGACGGTGCTTGGTGACGTCACAGCCTAGTATTGCTGTTATTTGAAAGCTACCCCTCCCACCAAATTTCAAAGCTTTATAACTTACTTACTATTATGCCAATATTGAAAATTCTTTCTCTATTAGATTTTGGATAGCATATATTTTTCTTAATTTTATTTTTAAAAAAGGTGTTAACTACCCTATTTAAACGATCACATCCAGTTTTTTTTATCTTAAGGGTCATCTGCACTATGTAATTACGAGATCCTTTAAGACCAGTTTCACCAACTCCTTGTAAAGTTCCAGATAACTATCTGACATATAACGCTATGTAACAAATAAATCTGACACATTAGTAGCTACTTTTTCTGCCAAACATTTCTATTTTGAGATATGTGAAACCAAAACTTGTAGTTTATATGGTGGATAAGTGCCGAAAATACTATCAGGATCTTTATCAGCATTGTTGAAATCAGTCCTTATATTAGTATGTAAATGTTAAGCTAAGCGCGCATGTGCTGTGGAGAATCTCATGTCTAATCCCGTTGACCCCACATTTTCTGCATTTTCTCTAGATAGTAGTAGTGTTACACTTTATGTCGGTAGGTAAAAAAAACATGGAAGATCTTATTTTCACCATACTATTAATCTGCGGTTAGCACTGTCAGCTCACTCGTTCTCGTGTTTAATCAACGTTTAACCTTAAATAAATAAACATGTATTTCTTCCTGAGAATATAATTCTGAATTTTATTGAAAAATACTAAAGTATCTCGACGTTTTTTCATGCCTCTGAACTAAATTGTTGTTGGTAACTTATGGCGGTGCCTTTTCCTTTACATCTTTATAAAGAAATAATTCTTATAAAAGAAGCTTGCTATACCTTTCATGATTTAATACAAATATAAACGTGGTTCTAGAGTTTATATCGCCACGTAATGTACACATATATTTATCAATGTCAACCTTACACGAAACAGTGTGGAAGGCGCCAGTAATAACAAACATTTTGCTATTTTACAGAAGAGAAGTTGCTGCTCCATACGTTATTATTATATATAATATTCAAATTGTATATAAAAATAAGATACGCGATATAAATAGCCCTGTGAAACGTTGGTACAAAGCAAGAAAATAGTAAACAGTTTAAACTATTATTTAAATTTTGACCCTAAACAAAACAAAATTGCACCCTTCAACCCATATCTCAACGCCAATTAAGTTCAAAATTGTATCTATCAGAAATAAAACTTCTGCTAATGAAACTTAATTCACCACAATGCCGTAATGAAATATCTCTGAGCTTATATTTCAACTTTACTGTCAATTATAACGGAAAATTGGCCAAAGAAATATAATTTGAATTTTTTCCGGGCAGATAAATGGTTCTTTGCAACTCCACGAGTTTCGCTTGCGATTTAATGTGTGGGGAGGCTACAACTCCCAATTTCCAAGGTCGGAAATAACAGATGTAATTTGCTGAAGTCAAATATTAATCATGCCTTCGGAACTCCGTAATTGATGCTAAGTGTAGTTCTGTAACTAGGGTCGGTATTCCCGCTAGGCTATCTAATTAATCTGCTTTTTTGTAATCGTCAGATTTACGATTTTACCATACAATTATAAAATAACGACGGTAATAATAAGACCTACTAGTCCATTAAAGAATCTTCTGAGATCACTGAAGCATTAGAGATGATATCTGATCTACATTTACTTCCCGTAGAAAATCGATCAAGACATATCGACTATACAGATATGCTGACGCCGACGGTAACCTATTTTCAAATGTGAATTATGCTGAACCAATCGCAATATACATAGCTATATTATATATAATTTACACTAACTATAATATTAGTCTTTACCTGAAGATCAGGTTCAATATGAGGCTTTGTCGCCTTACTGGTTAGTGTCAGTACATTAATGACAACTAGTACCTCTGCAATACAGACACAACTTGAGCTGTCTGAGATTTGAATTTAAACCTTGGGAGACAATAAGCTCGCCTCCTATTACATTCTGTCATGGATAATATATAACACCAAAAAGTAGGAGTCCTAGTCGCAGTTGCACATCTGACTACCTCCTGGAAATAGAAGGCGTGCGTATATTATTAATTCAGTGTTCATAAGATTCAGATTTAACATCCGCGTGATGTGGTTTTACAAACTGGAAGGCTTGTCTCTTATTTATGTTCTGGTTTTTAAATTGTTTTACTACAAACGTGTTAAAATTTTAAACTGCTTGGCTCCATTACACTTCCAAGTAATATATTTTTCTACGTCCTTCCTGTTATTTATCGCTCAGTACTCAAGTTTCAGGGGTGCGAAGTCAGGAAACCTCCACGTGGTGCACCCTGGGCAACGGAGCGTCGGTCGAGTTGATCGGCGCAACGGCCAATATCCTGACGAACAGTGGTCTCGGCGGTCGTCGCCGCTTTTTGCGGTGGCTGCCGCATTTTTAGATGGTGGGCCCGTTTATTCGGGCGGCTCCCGGTTCATCCGGGAGTGTCGACGGGCTCGGTGTGCGCTAACACCGCCCCGAGCAGGCAGCGGGGGGGAACCTTCCTCTCCGCTGTCACCGTTGCAGATCGTAATCTAGTATGGAGGTCCGTGGACATGTCTCGCGCTCCTGCTGGGCCGAGGGTCTTGGCTTAATCGCCCGGACCACGAGGGAGAAAACCTCTATAAAAAGGTTCCCCGAATCCCAAGCGGCGGCGCACCGCGAGGGGATGCATGGCCGATGGGTAGTTCGGTCACTAGTGCGACCCCCGCCAGAGTACCGGCCGACCCTCTTGGCGGGTTACGCTAGGCTTACCCAGGTACAGGGGGCACTGCCTGGGTGGACTCTTATTTCCCCCATACTCGTGGGATTAAATATGAATTTGAATCCAAAAATAACTTTGACGAGGGTGCCTACTCCAGTTCCGGCTGGAGAGGCGGAGATTGGTGGGCGAAAGCCTGCTGATCGAGTGCGGAGAGTCGGCGCGGACAAGAAGATGTCCACAGGCGTCGACTCTGAGTCGAGTGGGAGCGTTTCCTCCGTTCGGAGCCGTAGGCTCTGGAGGAAACGCTCAGAGGTGAGTAGCAGGTCGTCCCTCGGGAGCGACACTGAGGAGCCGGTCCCGAAGTCGCAAGCGACAACCGGACGCGGCAGAGGAGGACCATCTTTGGTCGACGATTCCGTCGACCAAAGAAAGAAAGCCAAGGCGCGCGATCTCCTGCAGCGCAGGGAGGCCCGCCAAAGGGCAAGAAGGGAGGAGAGCGAGGAGGGCATGGTCCTTCGCTCTGCCGTTAAACAGAAGGTGCCCGCCGAGGAGGTGGCTGTCGCTGCGGCGGCGGAACCGGCACCGAGCGCTCGCCCCAAAGGCGAGGCCAAAAAGTGGCGTGACAAGTGCGCCAAATTGGAGGAGGCGGTGAAGGAGCTGAAGCGTGAAAACGCGTCTCTCCTTCGCCGTCTGGAGGAGCTGGCAGCAGTGGAGGCCAAGTGGCAGGCCAGAATGGAGTCGGTGCTCCTAGGGCCGGCCCAGAGGCCTCCACTGGCCCACGAGAGACGGTCCACCCCCGGGGACATACCACTCCCCGTCCAGGGTGGTTTCGTTGGGGGAGCTCCCCAGCCTTCCTCTAAGGGGAAGGGGAGGGGGAAGGGGAAAGGAGCAGTGCAGCCTGCTCCTCCTCTTAAGGCTCCTGCCATCGGGGCCGGGCCCTCCACCTCTGCTGCCGTGGCGGTTGCTGGACCGTCTGGGGTACCCCAGAAGGGGAGGGGGAAACGTGGTCCTCCTGCTCCCCCCGTCGCGAAGTCCGCTCCGAAGGAGCCCCGCCCACTGCCACCGGCCCCAGCGTCCATGGACGCTGAATGGACCGTGGTGGTGGGGAAGAAGAAGCGGGGGAAGCCCAGCCCCGCTGCGACGCCTGCGGCGAAGCCGCAGCAGAGGAGGCAGAGGCGCAAGGAGCCCAAACTGCGTCAGCCACGCTCGGCGGCCATAGTGCTGTCGCTGACGCCGGCGGCGGTGGCCAAGGGCCTAACCTACGCCAAGGTGCTGACGGACGCTCAGCACCGCGTGGACCTCGCCGGCCTCGGCATTGACAGGCTGAGGCCCAAGGTGGCAGCCACGGGTGCCATGCTTTATGAGGTGCCCGGGGCTGAGTCGGAGCAGAAGGCGGACTCCCTCGCCGCAAGGCTGAGGGAATGCTTTGGCGGGTCGGAAGATGTCCAAATCTCCCGGCCCACCAAGTGCACGGAGCTGCGGCTGTCGGAGCAGGATCCTGCAGCCACAGCCGAGACGGTCGCAGTGGCCCTCAGTGTTGCTGGCGAGTGCGCAGCTGATGCCGTAAAGGTCGGAGAAATCCGGCCTGATCGCTCCGGCCTGAGCGCAGTTTGGGCCAAGGTGCCGACCAGGGCGGCACAAAAAATAAAGGCGGGCCGCCTGATGGTAGGGTGGACTGTGGCCCGGGTGACCGTGCTCGGGGCGCGCCCGATGCGGTGTTTCCGTTGCCTTGAGCACGGTCACACGCAGAGCACCTGCACAGGAGGACCGGACCGCAGCGATCTTTGTTATCGCTGCGGCAAACCGGGCCACAAAGCCCGCGGATGCGAGGCCGCGCCGAACTGCGCAGTCTGCGCGGCCGCAGGGAGGCCCGCCAAACATCCGGTGGGCGGGAAGGCATGCCCCGCCCCCTCCCGTCGCGATAGGCGTCGCGACGGGGTACGAAGTGCTGCTGCCGCTGGGGCTTCGACCCAGCCGCAGGCAGCGAGCCCACCGCAAGGGGCCGCGATGGACGTGGTAGAGATCGCCCAATAAATGGAACTAAATTTCCTCCAGGCGAACATCAACCACTGTGCCAGTGCCCAGGACCTGTTGTCCCAAAGCCTGGCGCAGTGGTCGGTGCAAGTGGCCGTGGTCGCTGAGCCGTATTTTGTCCCCCCCCGGGATAACTGGGCGGGGGACCTTGACGGCTTGGTGGCCATCATCAGCCGGGGCGCCGCTGGCTCCCCACCCTTCGAAAAAGTAGCGAAGGACAGGGGATGCGTGGCGGTTCTGTTGGGAGACATTTGGATAGTAGGAGTGTACTTTTCTCCCAACAGACCCCTCGCCGAATTTGAGTCTTTCCTCGTTCGGCTGGGGGCCTTGGTGGAACAAGGCCAACCTCACCCGGCGGTCGTCGCCGGCGACTTCAACGCCAAATCCGTGGCTTGGGGTTCGCCGGCGACGAACGGTCGTGGTCGGGTCCTGGAGGAATGGGCGATCTCTGTCGGCCTGGTCGTCCTGAACAGGGGGTCGGTGGACACATGCGTGCGGCACAACGGCGGGTCTATTATAGACCTGTCGTTGGCGAGTGCCGCCGTCGCACGCCGTGTCCGGGACTGGAGAGTCCTCGTGGGCGTGGAGACGTTGTCGGACCATCGTTACATCAGGTTCGGCGTCTCCGCGTCCCCGAGTGTCCAGTCCGGTGGTGTACCGAGTGCCCCAAATCAGGACGGCCCGCGGTGGGCGCTTCGTCGCCTCGATGGGGAGGCCCTAGTGCTGGCCGCTCTGGTCATGTCGTGGCTCCCCGTGCCGGACGGGCCGGTACGGGTTGAGCAGGAGGCGGAGTGGTTCGGGGTGGCAATGTCGGATGTCTACGACGCCGGCATGCCCCGAGCTCTCCGCCGTTCGCCAGTGCGACAGGTGTACTGGTGGTCGGCGGAGCTAGCGCAGTTGCGCGCGTCGTGCGTTGCTGCGCGCCGCCGATACGCCAGGCATCGTCGTCGCCGGCTCAGAGAGGAGAATCACGCAGACCAGGAGCGGCGGCTCTATGGCCTCTACAAAGAGGCAAAGAGAGCGCTGCGGGTGGCCATTTATGGGGCCAAGGTTGCGGCACGTAAGGCGTTCGTGGGGACTCTCGACAGGGACCCGTGGGGGCGCCCTTACCGTGTGGTGATGAAGAAGCTTCGCCCAGCGGCGCCCCCGCTGTCGCAGAGTCTCCGGCCAGAATTACTGGCCAACGTAGTCGCGGCCTTGTTCCCGGCCACCGAGGAGTTCACTCCTCCACCGATGGCGCCACCGGATGTGGCGTCATCGTCGAGTGAGAATCCGGCAAGGGATATCCCGGAGGTTTCGCCCGCTGAAATGCGGGCGGCGGTGCTTCGGCTGCGGAGCAAAAACACGGCCCCAGGGCTCGATGGCATCCCCGGGAAAGCCTGGGTGCTAGCCCTCGAGTACCTGGGACCGAGGCTCCGCAGCTTATTCACCGCCTGCCTGGAGCAGGGCGTCTTCCCGGTGCGCTGGAAAACTGGGAAGCTCGTCCTGCTGAAGAAGGGGGGACGACCCGCAGAGTCGCCGTCGGCCTACCGGCCCATCGTGTTGCTCGACGAGGTGGCAAAGCTCTTCGAGCGCATCATCCATACCCGCCTCGTCGAGCATCTTGAGAGGGTCGGACCAAATCTGGCCGACGAGCAGTTTGGATTCAGGAGGGGACGTTCCACTGTCCACGCGATTCTGCGGGTGAAGGCACAGGCGGAGGATGCAGTGGCCAGAGGCAGTGTAGTGATTGCGGTATCATTGGATATATCCAATGCTTTCAACTCGCTGCCCTGGCCCTGCATCCACGAGGCACTGCGGTACCACGTGGTGCCGCCCTATCTCCGGCGTCTGGTGCACGCGTACCTGTCTGACAGGCACGTGGTGTATCCGGGCGCCGATGGGTGGCACCGAAGAGCGATGTCGTGCGGTGTTCCACAGGGCTCGGTTTTGGGCCCTCTCCTGTGGAACATCGGGTACGACTAGGTGCTCCGTGGTTCCAATCTCCGGGGCGTCGGCGTGACATGTTACGCCGACGATACGTTAGTCACAGCGACCGCTGGGACCTTCCGGGACGCCGCAACTCTGGCGGCGGCGGGCACCGGCCAAGTAGTTGGAAGAATTCAACGTTTAGGTTTGAAGGTGGCCCTCGAGAAAACCGAGGCCGTGTGTTTTCACGGACCTCGGAGAGGGCCACCGGCCGGTGCCGGCATCGTCGTTGGGGGGGTGCGGATCCCCATCGGCTCTAGCATGAGGTATCTAGGTTTAGTCCTGGATAGCCGATGGCGATTCCGCACCCACTTTAAGGAGTTGAGGACGAAATTGTCCCGGGCAGCGGGCGCTCTTTCCCGCCTGCTGCCCAACCTGGAAGGTCCTGGCTTCCCTTGCCGGAGGCTGTATCACGGAGTCGTGCGGTCCATAGCCCTTTATGGCAGCCCCGTTTGGGCTGACTCCCTGGGTCGCCCCTGCGTCGCCCTTCTGCGCGCCCCGCAGAGAGCTTTAGCGCAGCGGGCGGTCAGGGCGTACCACACGGTCTCTTTCGAGGCGGCTTGCCTATTGGCCGGATTTCTGCCCTGGGACCTGGACGCCAAATCCCTTGCCGATGTATTCCATTGGCGGGAGGAGGCGTTCAGTCGCGGGGAGCGTCCGGCCCTGAAGGAGGTGGAGGCCAAGAGGGCCGCCTTACGGCGAGCCGCCGTGGAGGAGTGGCGTCTCAGGCTGGAGGCCCCGTCGTGGGGGCACCGGGTCGTAGAGGCAGTGCGTCCTGTCTTTGCCGAATGGCTGGACAGGCGCCACGGAGCGGCAACATACCGCCTGACGCAGGTGCTCACCGGGCATGGCTGCTTCGGTGAGTTCCTGTTTCGGGTGGTAGGTGTAGAGGAGTCGGCCGTGTGTCACTATTGTGACAACTGCCCAATGGACACGGCCCAACATACGTTGGAGTGTTGTCCAGCCTGGGATGAGGAGCGCAGCGCTCTCAGAACAGTCGTCGGAGAAGACCTCTCGCTGCCGGCCGTGGTCGCTTCCATGGTCGGCGGTCGGGAGGCCTGGCAGGCGGTGGCCCACTTCTGCGAGGCGGTCCTCTCGCGGAAGGAGAGTGCCGAGAGGGATCGCCAGCGCAGTGGTGATCCCTCCCGCCGCCAGACGAGACGTAGGAGGCGTCGGGTGGACGACTGACCGACGTCTCCCGCCCTGTGGATTGGGGGCGTTTGGAGAATTCCACCACGGTACCCCCTGCCTGTCGTAAAAGGCGACTAATAGGGGCCTCCGGGGGTCACGGGTGGGCGGGACGTGCCGCCCACCCATTAGTCTAGCCAACTTCTGTGGCCCCCGTGATGGACATGTCCGAGGCAGCGTGTCTCACGCTGCCTCGGACACCAACAGGCGGACACGATACGGTGTTTCGGGGGCTTCTGAGCCCCCGCAACAGGAAAAAGGACCGCAAAAACGCGGTACGCGCAGGGGCGGTTGCGGACGACAACTTAGACGTGAGTCGGAGGAAGCCCGCAGCCGTCCCTAATGAGCCGAAGATGGCCATATAAAAAAAAAAAAAAAAAAAAAAAGTACTCAAGTTTCAAGTACAAAATCGAATTGTTTTTCAAAAGCGTTAATTCCCTTACTCAATGCAAATTGGCAGGAATTCTATTGTGATTATGAATGAAGACAATAGAGAAGCTCGATCCATGTCAGTGCTATTTTCAGTTATAATTAAGAAACCTACACAATGGAGCCTATTGAATTTCTTGTATAAATTAACGTGGTATTCAATCGTGCAAAGTACTATTGTAAATACTTCTACGTTTAGCATGAAAAACCAACCACTAAAATGAGTGTAATTTATTCAACAAATGACTTTCAAGTATTATTTTTTGCTCAATAATAATTTTGGTCTTCGAGCAGGATATAACCCGTACTTTGTTATTTTTTACATTGTTCCAAATTCAAACTACCAATTCCATATAAAATTTAAATGGCAAAACGTCAAAAACAATAGACCCTTCTGTGTCAGCGTTCCCGTTATTTATCAAAGTGTTTTCATTCGAGTCACATAGGGCGCAGTCCCAACCGAACATGATCGTAGGCCGGGCGACGGACGTGATACGCCTCGGGCCCTGCTTTGTGACACTCACCTATTTCACAATAATGATAATACCATTAGGTGGTTGCGAGTAGTTTTGTCAAGTACCTCCATTTTGAATACGGTTTTAAAAGATGTTATTGCAAAAGAAAGGTAAAGAATTAAGCAATCATGTCACTGGTCATACATAAGCAGTGCATCTCCCTAAAGATGGTCGTTGAAAACACAATAGATTGCACTCGGAAGAAAAGACATGGATTTTATAATCATATTCATATTACTATAATTATAACCGATTATTCAATCTATACACTAAATTGTGCCTGTTTATTAAATATCATAAAGTTAATTGTAGGAAAATCTACCTGCAACGGATCCGTGTGCAACTTAAATCATTGCATCCTTGATCGTCGTAGAGAAATAATTAATTTAAGCTATGCTAACCACACTCCATACTCGACGTCACTGAACACATCAGTTTATAGTCTTGCGACTGATTGCCGATAATACATACAAAAAAAAATCCATAGAGGGAAACATTCTCGCCTCTCATTGTACGGTGCTTTTTCAGATCTACTTATAAAGCAACGGAAAAAAATCTGATGGTACAGTACAACGAGAATCAAATACAAACCTGTGTGCACATCTCTGGACGCTGCAATTGTGTCTCTTTAATTAATTTTTAATTCGGTAAAAGGAAACCATTAATGCGGAAACAAGAGAGAATGTGAGCCCAGAATAATCGGTTTTTTGTGTTGAGGTAATTAAGTCAGGTACAGTATAGAACTCTTGTTATATTTTTGATCATTCACAGTCATTGATTTCTTCAGTAGGAGTTGTATTGATAGGCAAATCGATATTACAATCGATTTATTACAATATCTTCACTAATTAATCGAAAAGAACTTCGTTCCATCCGGGTGTCCCTTGACACCTCTCAAGTTTTTTGTGATGTTATTCTTTTATTTTATTTTTTTGGGCTTGTTTGTCCTATGCATGTCTGTCCGTGACTAATAAATTACTTTTCTTTCTTTTCTTTCTTTCTTATATTGGATGTCTCTGGTTAGTATCAGGCCACAATCTGAAATTGTACCCAATAAATGGCAGGAAGCGCGCCCTCTATTACATGGAATCTAAAATATCTGGGTAAATATGACTGGGTTTTACATTTGCCTTTCCCTAAAAAAGGAAAAAATATGCTATCGTGTATAAAAGAAGACACGTATAATAATGGTATAGTATAAAACTTCAACGTACATGGGTATCGAGAGGATGAAATATATAACGGAAATAAAGCCAATAAAAACGAAATATAGGACGGTTAAAAAGGCTGAAATCTTCACTTGTCGACATAGTTTCGTGATATACGTTCAAGGGTCAGCTGTGGCGGCTGGCGCTCACAATATAAAACATACAGTATTACGACTCAGTTTTATATTTTGCTCACATTCTACTTAATAAAACTATTGACGCTGAGAGACTGACGTACAATTTAGAAGCTTGAAATTTTGCACATTTTGAAGAAAGTATACTTTAAACTAGCTTTTGCCCGCGGCTCCGCCCGCATTAAAAAGTTTTTCCGGGATAAAAGGCCCGGTTTATATTTTCCCGGGATAAAAAGTAACCTATGTGTTAATCCAGGATATGATCTACCCGTGTGCCAAATTTCATCGAAATCCGTTCAGTAGTTTTTGCGTGAAAGAGGAACAAACATCCATACATCCAAACATCCATACATTCTTACAAACTTTCGCCTTTATAATATTATAGTAGGATTCATCCATTCCAGATTTCTGTATGAATGTTAAATAATTATTACATATGTATGTTCTTCGGCCTGGTAAAGTGAGCGTTAAGCTACGATGTGTTACCATTTGAATTAGGTATTCTGAAATATAATAAAGATACTTACTACATCATACTTCGTATCGTATCGTTCTTAATTTATGTCTATTAAATACATCAACTTTCTCATTCACGGTATGTCACATAATATTTTGTCGCTTTTTTCTTAGACGTAATTGCTGCGTACGTAATTACTGTTGATAGCTTCTAAATATGCCAAAAACTAATAAAACTCCTGGTTATTTAGATAGATTTAGATATTTCATAAATTGTAACAAAAATCATCATTTTATATTATGATTTTTTTTATAAATGTCAATGGCCATGTAGTGCCTGGTTTATGATTTTATAGAATCCGGCCGCCGGAGGTCGTGGGTTCGAGTCCCGCCTTCGACTGTTTCTTTTTCAGGATTCTATGAAATCAAAAATCATCATCATCAGTCACATGCCGTCCACTGCTGAACATAGACCTCCCCTAAAGATTTCCAAACGGACCTGACAAACGCGGTCTTCATCCAGTAACAAACATACCAACTTACAATGTTACTGCACCCCCGGGGAACATTATGTACAAAGAGTCTATATCTGTATAGTGAACAAAAACTAGGCGGCTGGAAGTAGTCCTATCACCAAAATAAGAAAGTGTTGTCCCAGAAACATACATAGCCTCGAGCGACCTTTTCAAATCTTTTAGGGGCAAGTGGTCAGTATAAAATGTCTTCGGCCCGCGATCATATTTTGTCAAATTGGTCATTGTATTTTCCTCAATAGCCCGTAACCTTTGATTAATTGCAATTAATCAAAGCCTGTAATATATATGTCGGGTTATTAATCTCATTCAGGGTGTCTGAGTATATTACGTCGGGTAAGACAAAATAAAAATTGTGAATAAAACCAGTTGAATTGTCAGACTAGTAGTGGGAGCGACAGTTGAGAGCATAAATAGGGCGCATTGCCATTTGAAGGAACAGTCTTAGTTCAGTCGTCGTTGAGTTCGGTTGTGTTGCAACTAGTTCGGTGCAGTTCACTACTAAGTGGTAACTATGGTGGTTTTCATATCGGTCAGTACTTAGTAAAGCGGTTACTATGTTAATTCGGGTTGTTACTAGGTGAATCGATTAGAGTTGCGAAGTTTGGTTAAGTAATTGTCTCAATATGCCCTGTGTTATAATAACCAAAGTTAATAATGAATCCTGACGTGGTATTGTACTCTGTGAACACTTTATTACGCAATAATTGACGAACGAACAATAAATAGCGAGTTGAAGAGATAATTCATTTGTGACTTTTATTGTGTGTACCTACGTGTACCTATATCGGCCGCCACTGTTCTCCGACATATATCTCAGAACAACACTTGTAAAACATTTTCATTTTGAAAACCACTTTTATAGCTCTATTTGAAAAATGTTTAAGCCACATAAATTACCAATGTATATTTCCATGGTTCTCAAACTTTCATAAACCTCATCGAACTGATACCAAAAGTTCGAAGTTGGAGTGACAATTTACACAAGGATTCCATCCAAAGCCCAACAGTTAACTAGGTGCTTGAATAATGTAAACGGACAAGTACTACGGCACTTCTTAGTATTATTAAAAGAATCGAGGGTGATAAATAAACAGGACAAAGGAAAGTAAACAGTTGGCCCCTTTTTCTCATTATGACTAAAGCTTTGAGGAATGTTTTTGAGGAAGCTTATTGTCACGAATAATGCATATAAATGTTAGTTTATTTTTCCTTTTTTGTAGATTAGTTTTAGCTTTCAGTGGTACCATGTACAAGGTATGTTGATGATTAGTGGAGCAGAAATCTTAATGGTAAATTAAGAAAGTCATCCGCTTTCGGAGACTGGACAGTACAATAAAGTGTCACAGTCAAGATAAAAAATCGCTATGCTATGTTTATTTGCTACTTAACTCTGCTCTTAATCAATGCTTAATTTTTTTTTTGTATATATCAATGCTTTTGACAGTATTTACTCGATGAGCTGTATTTCAAATCTTGCCTTTTAAGTAAGTTTAAACTAGGCCACAAAGATGTTTAATTTTGACAGTTAAGCAGCATAACTTAATTTTCGTCAAATATGAAAGTTCGTCCTTATTACCGTGTGACTTTAAAGTGCCCCGTAATATTATTTTTACTTATATGAAATACACGAACACGCGTCAATCTATAAAAAAGCAAAAACCAACTGGAAATATTCCGGTTACTATTAGTCCGACTAAATGTAGATCACAATTTATTATCTTGTACAGTCTAATTGTACGATAGAACAAACGTATTCATTAAAACTGCAGACCAATTCAATTATTACAACCGCTACATGCCATGGCAAATGACTGCATTTGCCATGGCATGTAGCCAGACAAAAAATATTAATTATATAAAATACAGTACCCTAGAAATAGGCAATGTTTTTTGGGAAAAATACCTTTATTTCTTATTAAGTGGGCAATAGCGTAGTTTCCTATATTCTATTTCGTACATTACTTTTTATGTAACAGGAAGTAATACGAAAAAGAATTACTTCTGTGAAATCAGCATCAAAATTGGTTGAAAAATAAAGCAGTGATTCATATTTAAAACTTGCTTTTGTTCGCGGCGCTGCATGTAAAAGTTTTTTAGGAATAAACGTCTCTCTTTATATTTTGCCGGGATAAAAGTAGCCTATGTGTTAATCCAAGACATGATCTACCCACGTGCCAAATTTCAACGAAATCCGTTCCGTAGTTTAATTATATACCGGGTGGAAGGGAAACGCTCTCTATACCGGAACAGTAAGAGAGAAGAACCATAACATTAACGAAAAACTATATTCATTTGCAAAGCTAAGCGATAATACTTACGATTTTAGTATTTCCGTAATTCATTCGCGCGCAATGTAAAGCGTACAAAAAACTGGGTAGGGTACAAACTACAAAGCAAACGCCGACAAGGCGGCGGCCGCCGCGCTGCGCCGGCCACGCGGTCGTTGACCCGTCAGCTGATGTACGTGTTTCATTACGATTTTTTTGAAATATTGACCTTTTTTACTATGTTTTTCAGAATAATAGTTCGATTTATCTATCCATACGTGAAGCTGTACAGAAATTTGAGAAAATCCTACTAAAATTGTAACAATGCGATCGCGATTTTTTTAGTGCCATCACGTCAGGAATCACCAATACTATCATCTGTATTCGTTTCCGAGAGCGTTTCCCTTCCACCCGGTAGTGCTGTGAACAAAGTGGGAGCGCGGTGGGGATATCGCGCTGTCTTTTTCGCACACACGCAGCGTTATAGCCGGTGACATTCGATGACGTCACAGTCTGAGCGTAATAACTTATTATTCCGCGAATTTTGAAAATTAGTTTTCCGTTAGGATTTGAATGGCATTAATTTTTGAGAAATGTGTTAATGAAGAAAGTAGTCAACTACCCTATTGTATTTATTCAATATTTCTTTGGTGTGTTAGATCGATACAGATTAGCTAAACGCTTCAAGTTATGAAACTCGCTAAAGTGTTTTTGGACGTGGCTGTCACTCAAGATTACCTACTTCCCGACAAATTCTGTTTTGGTTGGCGACAGCGCCGAGAATGACATTCTATTGAGCCCTGGGTGAACAAGTTTTAAAATATTTCATTGCATGAGAGTTTCGAATATCGCTACACTTCGAAGTCGTTTTACACGGGAAATAGTTGGCCGTTCAAGTTATAAAATCAATCATAACTTACATTGTTGCAACTTAGCTATATGACGGATACGTATATTCTGATTGTATAAAATATTATATCCAAACACACTAAAGACAATACAATGAGAATATGTTGAAATCACATAAGATAATATGTTTATTGAACACGCTTTTTTATTCACAAACTTCGTTTGGTTCTGAATTATTTAAGTAATATTTGCTATAAGCTTAATGGTCATTATTTAAATGGATCCCTGACGGCTCCATTTATCCTTTACGGACTTTTTCGAGGGCAGGACTGCGCTCAGAAGCTATTATTGAATGAGGGAAATATAATATTAGGAAATATCGAAAATTCTAAATCCAATTGAAAACCGTAGCTTCACATCTGCATCACAATATATGTCTACAATCAAATGCTATGCTCGAAGGAAATTTCTAGGTAAGAATATTATTACTATATTTCCATTATATACGTTATAACTCGTATTGTAGCTCTTGCGCTTCATCAATAATATTCGCATTGATTTAATTAAACTCATCATTCGGGTAATAATTAACTTGCATTTCAGTACGCAATATAATTAAAATGTATAATTATATATCAACTCTACAATCATATTCGACGCCTCTAGCTATTATTGTGTTAATGAACATAATTCATATAAAAATCGTCGGGGTTACGATCCTTCCTCTATGTCAAACCTGTAGCCATACAGACGGGAAGACACCAGTCAGGAACATATTAGTGCATTATATATTTTGTACGAAAGATGTCATATAAGTGCTAACAGTGCGATGACCTTATATATAAAGTAAACTCGCATTACAGATCTTTCCAAACTTCATATAAATACGTACAGAAGTTGCTGAGCTAATTTCTCTTTAATTTATCCCGTTAGTTATAAGGGCTGAAAAGTTAGAGTATGTAAATGTCGAACAGTTAAACAAACCACGAAGCCCTCATAATTATAGAATCTTGTCAAAGCTTGCAGCTCCTATTACTCCTGACTCTATGCGGGTTAGAAAATTAGGCGCACACCCATTGAATACTATCGGCATATTGATGCCATGGTAATTAACGTCGCTTATATGTGATCCTTTTGATATCTGAGTTGGGCAATCATTTATTACTTGTGTGAGTTTTTTTATTGAAAAATTACTTCTGAATCTGATACCATAGAATCGCTAATATCCCAAAACTTCAATGGGGCAACCATGGGGCATCCACTTAAAATGCTTGTCAAAGTAGTTGTAAAGTATTATTTATAAATTACTAGCGGCCCCGACAGACGTTGTCCTGCCCTAAAAAGGAAATAAAATCCTAGAACCCGAGTACAGCGCTACCTACCGATCCACCTGAAGACACACAAAAAAAATCATTAAAATCGGTCCAGCCGTTTTTCCGCGCAATTTTCTTAATTTTTTCTTTCATAAGAACCTTCTCCTGACAATAATAAACACATAAAAAAAAATAAGGAAATCGGTCCAGCCGTTCATGCGTGATGCCGTGACCAAGAAAATAGGGATTCATTTTTATATAATAGAAGATAGGCAATCACTGTAAGCACCACTCATCCTGTGTTGACCTCCCTTCTCGTCTAACTAAGCTCTGCCATAAAACACCCTTCATCAAGTAACTTTTAAAAATACATTAAATTATCATTACAAGGATGTTAGAAACCTACACCCATTTTATACCAACGTTAATGCTACAACTCGTGTAACAAAGATCGAAGTTGGTAATTTTATATCCGCCGGGGAATACCGATGTCAAGTTCGGTACAACTTTAAACAGAAAAGCGAAATTACAGAAGTAATTTCAGACCACGTTTTGCCGAGGAAAAATACGTTCACGAATAATAGTTTTTTTTTACTGATTGTTGAATGTCATTTGTGGCAAAGCTTTGTTTCTAATCCGCTTTGATTCTTCCACTTTGACGTTTCTATTGTAATTTTTGTTTGCTTTTTCTTGGAAACAGCTTTGCTTTTGAAGGCCTACTTTATGTTGTCGTACTACAATAACGTAGCTAATGCTGCCTCGCTGGCGTAGTATTATCGTCTACGCGTTACGAGTACAATTTGCGCGCTGAGGTCCTAGGTTCGAATCCCGAGTCGGGTCAAAAACATTGTGACTGGGTTTCTCTATCTTAAAATTACTCACTCGCAGCTCGGAGTTAGGAAGTTGGCGGTGTGATACACCCTTGCCTCGGAAAGCACGTAAAGCCGTTGGTCCTACCCCTAATCTCTCTCCGTTCATGTCGGATTGTCGTCTCACCGGACTATGAGAGTGAAGGAATAGCGAGTGCACCTGTGTGTTGCGCACACACTTGTGCACTATAATATCTCCTGCGTACCTGGCTGATCTCCGTTGACATTGGCCGCCGTGGCCGAAATAGGCTAAGATAATTTATTTATTCTCTTTGTGTTAACGTAAATTGTTAACGTAGTTTTGTGTATATTATATAAAACTAACATAGCTAACATAAAAATATAGGTTTGTTTATGTTTGATATATAACGTGGAAGATAACCTAAACATGTTTTTATCTAATGACTGAAACATTAGATGTTTTGTCTTATAATACTTCAAACCGGAGTACAGTTCTAACACCCCGATGCATTGCATACGAAGATACGTCATAAGAAGGTAGATCATGGGTATAGGTGGCAGGTACCATGTGGCTTATAAAAATATTGCATCGAACTGCCAAATTATCTTACTTCTTATTAATATAATGATAGCGAAGTAAACGCAGAAACAACTAAACGGATCTGGATGAAATTTGGCACATAGGTAGATCATGCCCTGGATTAACACATAGGCTACTTTTTATCCCGGTAATTTGCTTCCATGGGAAATAATAATGAATATTTTAAATCTCATTCTTGGCGTCGTATTGTTTTTAAGAGACTTTTGAAGCGGGAAAGGCTTTTCACGCGAGCGCAGCCGCGAGCAATGCCTAGTATTTATATAAATAGTTTTATCATTGAAAAAAATTTATTACTCTTCGCGTAAAATATTGAAAATTTATTAAAAAATGGAGAGCAATTTATCCATCACAGACGTAAATCAAATTACGTGCTCATTTAATGAATATGATTATTCACGAGATATAGATTTCAAAATGGGTTTGAATGGCATGAATGGCGCGAGACCAAATGAATCAAAATATTTATGCGTTTGCAAATTAAAGTTTTCATTTGAAGTTTGAAAGCGTTGAGTTACAAAGGATTTGTTCGACAAGATCTTTAACGAGACCTACAATGACGTCAGACTTGCAGACAAAGACGAATAAGTAGGTATTGTTTTGCCTTCAACTGTGCCCTCCGAAATAAACAAGTTGCGAGACAAATAATGACAGTCCTCTGTTGTGTGTTCGCAACTAAAATTATATTATTTGGAGTGTATTTAGTATTTACGCCTTTAAACCCTACAAAGTGGCTTGCGTGGATTTACCAAGCAACTAGGCGAGATTCCTTTGTCCCTGTTAATGACACTTCTGTATATCTACATACAATTTTAAACCCTAGTAGTATCATTAAGTGTTCGTTTTCCTTTATACTAGTACCATGATTAAAGGTTCCGATTAAAAACAAAAGACGACGTATGTTTTTTTCATCATCATCATCAGCCACATGACGTCCACTGCTGAACATAAGCCTCCTCTAAAGGTTTCCAGACGGACCTGTCAAAATCGGCCTGCGTGATGCATCCAGTGTGTTCCAGCGATCTTTATCAAGTCTTCTGTTCACCTTGCAGGTGTTTATGTGTATTTTTCTAAGCTTTTGTGCAATGCAATCAGCCCTGTACTGCCCACTGCTGAGCACGGGCCTCCTATGGTACTGAGAGGGTTCAGGCCTTAGTCCACCACCCTGGCCTATTGTGGGTTGGCAGACTTCACATACCCTCGAAATTCTTATAGAGAATTCTCAGCTATGTAGGTTTCCTCACGATGTTTTCCTTCACCGTAAAAGCGAACGATAATTGATAAACAACACATAACTTCGAAAAGCCAGAGGTGTGTGCCTTGGGTTTTGAACCTCCGGACATTGTCTCGGCAGACCGTTCCATTACCAACTAGGCCATCGTCCACTTTATCTCAATCAATGAAAGTTCAAAATAAACATATTTTATTAAAGCGCGACCCATAGGCTTATAATCAAAAACAGCTTTAATTTCCATTTTCATTTGAGAATATGATATCGGAGAATAAATTGACGGGTCGAAGTGTAATTGAGGAATCAGTCCGAGTGCCCATCCACGCTACCTTTATGAGAAGACCGACCCTTTGCTTATGAGAATGTAGTGACTACATTTAGATAACGAACAATGAATATTAACAAATGTGTAACTGAATATTAAACATAATATCAATTTTCGACTGCCTCGGTGGCGTAGTTGTATTACAGTACGACTGCAAAGCTAAGGTCTCGGGTTCGATCCCCAGGTCGGGCAAAGTGATATTGTGTTTTTCTATTCAATATCAGCTTGGAGTCTGGAATTTGTGCCCGATATGGCGATAGGCTCGCCCCCTATCACATCATGGGACGGAATAATGGCGAAAAGTGGGTGCACTAGTTGCGCCTCTGCCTACCCCTTTGGGGATAACAGGCGTGAGTGTATATGTATGTATATCAATTTTATATTGTACCTACTTTTTAGCAGTTTAATGACATTGATTACTTTTAAGCGATAAAACCGCCATAAACAGTACGAATAGCATACAAAATTGTGAAAATCAAAGTACAATGCGATTCAAATAATAGGAACGTTAATGACGTTTGTGTCAGATGTCACTTGAATAGTACGGTTTGCATAGAAAACTTATTAGCATATCAATAACGGTTTATTTTATCTAATTGCCTCTTACATCAAATAAAAAGAAACAACGTTGTTGCTAAATTAGCTTAATACAGACATTGACAGCTATGACGTCATAATATCGCGCAAAATCGATCGTATTCTTATTTGAATCGCATTACTGCGTGACACTCGACTGCGTTCATCACCCTGAGACGTAAAGTGTTAAGTCTGTAATGAAGCTGGCTACAATGTCCTTCAAATTGGAACACAATCACGGGCGTAGTTACAGCTTTCACATGGGGGCCCGAGGATACCAAAGTATACCGCCTAACAAAGGTCACGACTACGATACCAAAGTATAGGATCCCAATATATACCAAAATCAGTGATGTTTTTGCTTTGGGTCTATTCATCTTATTATGCAAAAGTTTGTAAAAAAGGTTTGGGTGTTCGTTAGAAGTGCACATATGCATTATAATGGGTACATGTTTTGTGGCCCGGATTATTTTGGTTGTAAGCTACGGGGCGGGGGGTGGACCCTCAACACCCCCTTATATACGCCCATGAACACAATAATGCAAGCACACTGATGCTTAGCGGTAGTAATATGCATTGCAGTGGTGCCTACCCAGACGGCCCCTCGCGTGCGAGAGACCTACCACCAGTGGTCTGATACACAGGTCTCTCATATGTAAGAGTTCGTTTGGGTGGGTACAGTGCCGGATTAAGCAAGCGCGGGGCCCGTAGCAAATGGTATGCACTTTACCTAATTTATACCTTTGTACTGATTTTGAAAAGAGCAACCCTAGAGTTTCTTGCCCGTTCTTCTCTGGTGGAAACTGCTTTCCGAACTGTTGGTAGAGTAAAAATGTACTGAATCTAAGTAATGTTTAACATTTTATGGATTCGAATAAAATGATTTAATTTCATTTCAAATTCTTTCAAAGAGCCCTTGATCTGCTATGGGTTCTTAAGTATAAAGTGGTAAAGATACAATTCAATACTCAATACTTTTATTTGCTATCTATAAGTTACAATTTTGTGGGTTATTAATAGTGTAGTAAATTACTAAAGGCGCTGTTAGGCTCAAACAAGTACAAAAAGCCTGAGATGAGATTTCCTGGCAATTTAGTATAATTTTGATAGGAAACTAACAGT
This sequence comes from Lapara coniferarum, assembly GCA_949316025.1. NCBI lineage: Eukaryota > Metazoa > Arthropoda > Insecta > Lepidoptera > Sphingidae > Lapara > Lapara coniferarum. The sequence goes on from OX438926.1 coordinate 6,524,779, forward strand.
TGAAAACAGACGATACTACACAAAATATTTTTTTCAATACATATTTCAAAGTTTATATTTAATACAAACTATATTATATTTTTAGGAATAGCTATAGTTATATTTAATCAATGATGTACTTTAAATAATGTTTATATTTTATATTTAATTATCTGTTTCCTTATTATTTTTTAAACTTATACAAAGTAACTTTTCTAGATTTCATGTGGGCAAATTTAGAAATAATACTATTCGTATCAATTTCTCTGAGCAAATCATATTCTATATTTATCAAAGCGAGATAATTCAGACGTTTTTGACTCATAGTGTTCCTTAACTCATTTTTTATGCGCTTTAATGTCGAAAATGAACGTTCGCCACTGCAGTTAGTGATCATGAGAATCTCTCTTGAATAAAATATTTTTTTAGTCATAACTTCTGTAACTCTCGACTGCCTCGGTGGCGTAGTTGTATTACAGTACGACTGCAAAGCTGAGGTCTCGGGTTCGATCCCCGGGTCGGGCAAAGTGATATTGAGTTTTTCTATTCAGTATCAGCTCGGAGTCTGGAATTTGTGCCCGATATGTCGATAGGCTCGCCCCCTATCACATCATGGGACGGAATAATGGCGAAAAGTGGGTGCACTAGTTGCGCCTCTGCCTACCCCTTCGGGGATAACAGGCGTGAGTGTATATGTAACTTCTGTAACTCAATCTATACTAATATTATAAACGGGAAAGATTTGTATTTTTGTATGTTTGACAAGGATAAACTCAAAAAGTACGAGACCGATTTCAAAAATTCTTTCATCATTAGAATGCTCCTGTATCCCTGAGTAACATGGGCTACTTTATATGCCGGGTAAATTCAAACCGGCACTTTTATCCCGGTTTTATTCTCGCGAGTGGGGCGGCCAAACCACTCAACCGATTTCTATGAAATTTGGTAGGGAGATAGTTTAAACCCATGGGGAGAACCAAGGCTAATTCTGATCCCGAGAAAAATAAACCGGGATTTTAATCCCGGAAAATATTCTTGCGGCTGGTACCGCAAAAAAACAAGTATGGAGATAGTTTGAGACCGAGGGAAAGACATAGGCTACCTACTGCTTATCCTGGAAAAATAAAACCGGGACTTTTATCCCAGATTTTTTTACCTCGCGGTTGTAGCCGTCATTCTCAGCCGATTTCGATGAAATTTCGTAGGAAGATAATTTAAGACCTTGAAAAGCACCTAGGATATTGCTTATTCTAGAGAAATATAAACCGGTACTTTTATCCCGGAAAATATTTTCTTGCTGGTGGAACCGTGAGATAATAAGTATGGAGATAGTTTGAGATCCAAGGAAGGACAGGCTACTTTTAACTTTTTATTTTTAAGGATATGTCCTTACATCATTACATATTATAAAACAAAGTCCCCCCATCGCATCTGTTTGTCTGAAGTCTGAACGCGATAAACTCGAAAACTACCGAACGGATTTTCATATGTTTTTCACCAATGGACGCAGTGATTCAAGAGGAAGGGTTATGTGTATAATTCATAAGTATTTTGTACGACAGAAAATTAAATGTGCAAATACTATGCTTTGCTACCTGTGCGAAGCCAGGGTGGGCCGCTAGTATACTTATATTCTAGAAAATAGATTTTTGGTATGTGGTTACTAAATTATATTAAAATTAATGTAGACTGTTAATCTTATAAATAAATAGAAAATTTTAAAAAATTAAATCGAGCTATTTCAATTCTGCTACTCATCCACGCTAAGTATTGGGTAAGAGTGCTTGCATATACGGCAGACTTTTTGTAGAGCTGATTATAAGGCCGACTGAAATTCTACACGTTTATACAAGCAACTTTTTGTAGAACTTGTGTGTTTACCATATGAAATTATTTGAATTATTTACGCCAAGGAAATAGTCGGGTACCGAGTGTCTGACGTGGATTGTCTTAGTAGGAAAAGTTGTAACCTTTCACGTTTTACATCTTAATAAGTTTCACTCAAAAATTACGCTCAGGCAGAGATGAGTGGGTTTAAATATGCGGGGCCCCCTTTCGCGCGGGGCCCGTAGCAATTGCTACTCTTGCTACGTGGTTAATCCGGCACTGGGTGGGTACCACCGCAATGTCTATTTCTGCCACGAAGCGGTCGTGTGCATGCGCTGTTGTGTTTCGGTTTTAAGGACATTGTAGCCAGTGTAACTACTGGACATAATGAGACTTAACATCTTATTTTTAAGGATGACAACCGCAGTGGAATGCCACACAGTACTTTGTAACTCAAGGTACTGGATGGTGTTGCTAGTGTTTATGGGTGGTCCTATCACTTACCATCAGGCGAATGGCATGTTCGTCTCATCATTCAATGAGAAAAAAACACATATAGCAATACTAGCCCTATATTATAAAGTATCCAAGCGTTGGGAATGGGTCGTCATTATCACAAAGAGAGTTTAGGCCTTATTCTACTATATCGGCCTAGTGCGACTTGGCAGACTTCTCAGAAGAAGATACACACAATTATAATTTAAACAACTATCAGACCCATAGTGTCGATCCTTCATCAAGAAGTTACGAAATATCATAATAGCTTACGTCTCAACATATCATAATATCTTACCTATATCTAAGCTCCCAAAAACTAAGAAAGGTTTTCGGTTTCATAATCCCCGAGCCCAAAATAAATATTGGAAGAACGCTTATTGATTTGTGACGAAGAAGGACACCATCCACTCACCCAGGTTCCTTACTTCTCATAACATGTAGGCTCACTAATATACTGTCTATTTATGTATTCATTTTACGCCTACTGTACAAGCGCCAATAATTTTCTTTTTTATAGCATTTAATGATGAGACGAGCATGCCGTTCGCCTGATGGTAAGCGATACGACCACCCATAAACAGTAGAAATACCATCCAGAACCTTGATTTATAAAGTAATGTGTGGCACTCCACTTTTTTTTTTTGTTGACGCGTAGAAAGTGACTTATTACTACCGCCCAGTGTTCAAGGGGAACGACTGAGCGGTTATGTTGGGTTCACCGTGCCTTACGACCCGACGTTGAGCCGCCCGGAGAGACGGAAAACGTCGGGCGACCGCCGGGCCGAGTCCCTAACCTATGTACACGGCACGGCATACCAACTAAAACTCCGCGGTGGCCATCTTCGGTGCATTAAGGACGGCTGCGGGCTTCCTCCGACTCACGTCTAAGTTGTCGTCCGCAACCGCCCCTGCGCGTACCGCTGTTGCGGTCCGTCTCCTGTTGTTGCGGGGGCTCCGAAGCCCCCGTACACCGAAGGACGCCCTTGGCGTCAGAGGCAGCGTGAGGCACGCTGCCGTCCATCACGGGGTTCACAAAAGTTGGCTAGAGTGGCACTCTACTGCGCTCGTCATCCTGAGACATAAGATGTTAAGTCTCATTATGTCCTGTAGTTACACTGGCTACAATACCCTTCAAACCAAAACAGAACAGTGCATGCACACTGCTGCTTGGCGGTAGAAATAAACATTTGGGTGGTACTAACCCAGACGGACTCTTACATATGAGAGTCCTACCACCAGTATATTTCCTTAAACGGGTATAGTAAAGACAAAAAGGCAGTCTACGTCTCACCGAAAGAAGTTAATTCGAGTTTTTTAAATCCAGAGAATTCGTGCCGACAGGAAGGTGTATGCTTGAATTAATTTATCTTTATCCAAATAAATGTGTTGGATAGAGTGATTCAACGGGAAGGTTTTTATGTATGTACTTTTAGCCCGGAAAAACTTAATAACGCGCGCGAAGCCGTGGGCAAAAGCTAGTATAATATATGTGTGCTAAATTATATACTTGATTCAATGAATTTATTCGTTTACTTCTAACAAACATCCGAGCCTTAATAGGATAGTAGGGTTGCGCACGAAAATACTCAACATTACACAATCACAACCTGTTAGTTCCCACATGATAGTTGAAGTTAAATCCGGTTAGTACACATTATTAGCAGTCCTTTTCATTAGAAAAAAAATTATATACCATTTATTAACACAGAGAAAATGTTGTATTAACTTATAATTAATGCGGCAGAGATAATCCCACCTGAGCCAGTTTGACTACGTTGCAATGTCACTTATGCATGTAAAGCCGGGTATTCACACGAAGCTAACGATTGGGGACAAGGTTATGGCACGTTCTCGTCTCTGTTATGTACTATTATACGCACTATAACTTAATTGTAAGGTCTAAATGTAGGAAGCTCAAAGTCTATCGATACCTACCTGCCTCCCCTTATTGCAATTCCTAAGGTCCCTCACAGTTTTACAAATTGAAATGCCTCTAAATCTTCTCTCTATCACTTGCTTTCTTTCGAATATCAGACAAGAAATCCCGATTTATAAATCTAACATCCTATGATTCTTGTCAGCCTCTAGATCAATAAACGATGCAGACTAATCCTCGTCCATAGTTTATGACAAACACGTCGGGTGTCGCGTGGAGAAAATGCAAACACGCGTATTTACATTTTGTTATCGGCAGGTACATTTGTGATAGGCTGTCTGGTGTCGGAGTCGCTATCAACGGTAATGGAGGTGTTTGCCACGATTACACTTAACCCCCTATGGGATATTGAAATCCTTATCTTTCTTGCTGCTGATATTTATTTACATTTGCAAAGTTAGGAAATTTATCGATGATTATGATTCAGTCGTAGAGATTTTTAGTTGTGCGATCTAAATTATCAAAAAACAACAACCAACCGAACGATAAAAACCACGGAGGAAAGAGAAGATAAAAACTATTTTAAATATTAATGTAATAGGGATTCATAGATCGCGAGCTAATCTTAGAATTCGTTAGTTCATAATTCAGAGCATTTCTATGAAACCGTAATGTTAATTTAAAAACTCTCCAGACAATTACATAGAGCCGAGCTAATTTAGTAATGTTTGTCCAAAAGTTTGTCTTTTGTTTAAGACGAAAAATAATCACGGGCCCCTGATATCCTAAGTAACTAAGTTGTGAAAGTCATTTAACTTTCCATAATATCCTGGCTACTCTACAGTAGAAAATTATTTCTAACAAATGAAGTTTTAAATAAAAATGGAAACGATTAGCCCGGATCGTAGCTCATATAAAATGGATGCGGCCCTTTCAGATGGATAAGATTTTAATTACATTATTCGTGTATAGGTCTAGAGAGCTATATTGTTTATTAACTAGGATAATGAAGAGCGAAGCTAGAAGGAAATAATTCTCTTGCTCTGCATTTAAAATATTGTTTTAACTAGCCTTTGCTCGCGGCTTCACCCGGTTGAAAGAGTTTTTCCGATATCCTATAACCAAGGTTTCAAACTGTCTTCATATCAAATTTCATTGTAACGCCTTAGGCACTTTTTGGGCTTATCGCGTTCAGACAGACAGAGAGATGTGGCGGGGGACTTTATTTTATAATACGTAAGGCTAGTAGCCCTAGCCTTAGGTTACTTATAAGCCTTTTATATTAATACGCTCAATTATTTAAAAATTACATAATATGTACTTGATTCGTACCAGGTAATAAACGGAAAAATTTAATTCCCCAATTATTTACCTTATAATGGCATAGTAATATAACACCATAAAATAATCAAAATATTTGAGTATCTCTGAAATAATAAAAGTTACAATATTATGTCTAACTACACCTTTGAATTGTACACACTGTTACACTGTACATAGTGTAAATCCAGTGAAAAGTTATACAGTTATACATTTAGTGCTATGTAAATATATTCTAAAATAAATAAAAAAGTAGGTTGTGGGTTTGACTAACCTGTAACTAGGTTAGCATGATGGAACTGACAGACAGCATCTGCCTCGTACCACGAAATGCGGTCCCTGAAGTAGCGGTAGAATACCGGGAAGCCTTCCTCGGGGAGCACCCATGTGTTGCTGATGTTCACCTGTACAAATAACGTGTTTTGAACCACTGACGTAGGTCTAATATAAACTGTATTACCGTACGTGCGAGACAAAGTAATCGATACGTTATATTTATTACAATAAGATAGACACTTTTAAAACGCGATTTATATTAAACAATGAAAAATATAACCACAGTTTTTAAATTAAGAATGAAACTGTAAAATACCAAGGGACAGCTTTATAAATTATGGAAAATATTAAATTTATATAGAACAAACGATCGTGCAATATGATTCCAAAAAATACTTGTAAAGGCGAATCACAGTAATCGCCTAGCTACTTAACGACGAATGAATTGTTTATATGAACAAACGGTGAAATTACGCTTTCATTTATTAATATTTCAATCCGGAGCTTCAATAAAACCACAGTAAAGCAGAGATTTCAATAAAATTACACCAGATTGAAAAAATATTTCTCAAGAATATTAATGTATCCAATTTATATAGATTTTACAAAGTGCAGCGGCGTCACGTAGTTTATTTTGATGAAAATTAGTGTGATTGGTATTCGGTTTTAGTCCGCCCCCACATCGGACTCCCGACCAGCCCCGAACAAGCTGTTCTCCGATAACTTAATTAACATACTGAATTCTCAAGTCCTCCATTTGACTTTGTAACGTAAACAATCGGTCACTCTTGGGATGTTTATGCGTGCGAATTATTAATATTGGTTTCATCGACGTGCTACCTATCATGTTTTCCAATAAAACTCGGGTTGAATCAGCAATGGAATAAATATATATGTAAATGTCAGAACCTATAAACAATATTGTGGAATGGTAATGGTAGATAGTACGAATGGAGAAAGAGTAATGCGGCCACTTACATACGTATTCTCTTTACTCTGTGCGTATCACCTTATGGAGAATCAATCAAACATTTAAATTCAATTTATATGTTACTATTTGTTTATTAGAACTTTTATATTTTTAGTTAACTTTAATAAATTAGAGCTGCCTCGGTGGCGTAGTTGTATTATGTACGACTGCAATGCTGAGGTCTCGGGTTCGATCTCCGGGTCGGGCAAAGTGATATTGCGTTCTTCAATTCAGTAGGTATCAGCTCGAAGACTGGAATTTGTGGCCGATATGGCGATAGGCTCGCCCCCTATCGCATCATGGGACGGAATAACGGCGAAAAGTAGGAGCATTAGGTGCGCCTCTGCCTACCCTTTCGGGGATAAAAGGCGCGAGTGTATGTGTGTGTTTAATAAATTAGAGGTATTAGCACGATTTTTTTAAATCTTCCGAAATACGTAGCTTAAAAATGTATATTAAGCATCATATTTAGGAATGTATATTTATTAATTATGTCTCTATCTATACTTAACGTTATGAGGTCATTATTGATATTCATTTTTATATAAATAGTAGCCGTATGGCCTTGTTACTTATTTTATCAAACTAATTCTGTATCCACTTGTTTTAATAAAACTTTATTTACCTAATTAAATATCCGAGTAAGTTTATTTAACGACTCTTGCTGGTTCTTTTCCATCCAATATTCGAGCTATTTGATACGATCACGAAGTTATCTCTGTTCTGTGGATACGATCTACGAATTTATTCAATGTCTTATACTATTTTATTAATCATCAACAATAGAGGCTATAATACAACATAACAAATGAATATTTTAAAAAATATGAACTTTGAGTATCAAGCAATGCAAAGGAGATGGGATGACCAGGCGAACCCTTCGTTGGTCATACATGCGCAGCTGGCCATAAAATTTTATTAAAACCTATGTGACCTGCGATCGCTGTCATTACATTCTACGATAATGACATTAAGCGGTGCTCCACAGAAATTGTGTGTTATTGTTTAAAAAGCGACCTCATATTCAGCTCTGCACGTGTGGATTTTTTTTGTTGAATGTGTGCTATCCGTATCTACCTCGCCCCCCGCCAGGATTAGCATAAAAAAATGTTTGCGCATTATTGCCATATCGTGTCCATTGGTTAAATAATCTAAGAGTATGAATAATATAGTTCATTTGTCTCACTCTTATATTCAGTCGGGCTATAATTTATTCAATTGGTAACTTTTTTATGATAAATGAAAAAGGTCTCTGAATGAAAAATAGAGCACGCGTCACTTTGTAGTTGTAATATTTTCGATCCGAGTTGGGACCTTTTATTCTTATAAAAAGATGTGGGTTGCGTTTGACAACGTCACGGGGTGAACAAATTATAAAGATGTTGATATATTTTTATCATATTTCTCGCGTACATATCTTTCACAGCAATCGTGACTCAGTGACATTGCGATAAAAGACTTTGTAATTTGTATATAGCCTTTAAATAATTATTAATGTACTGTCAATACTTATTGTACAGTAAAAACTAGAATAGAAATATTATATTCATACAATAATTTAATGAATATTTTACAAGTTATAGTAAACAAACTTGGAATTAACAAGTGTATAGTTAGACAGGCGAGAATTTTGGTTCAAGGCTTAAAGACCTGTCTGAGGCCGTTCGGGTTTCCAAAACTATTTAACAACTTTTGCGGCTTGTTAGCCACCTGGTCCGTTAACTTAGTATGTCAAACACACTACCAACTCGACTATATTTAAAGTCTTCCTTCCATAAAGTCAATTTATATGTCTTTTTCAATGTGTATCTATCGCAATAATTACCTACGAACGAATACACGAATCGATGTATTTTAAAGCGTTTTACACGAATTCTTAATATAAATTATCTATACTTAATGGTTTGCATTTCTATGTATCACTATTTATACAGGGTGAAATTTAATTCATGAGCATCCTTTGAACCTAAGGCATCATTTATGAAACTCTTGTAAGTGAGACTAAAATTGCGCAATTCAAGATTATTAATAGTGTAATATGAAAAACCCAGAAGTGGCTTAATTATTAAAGCCTATTATTGCAGTAGATTAATTAGTACTGCAAATAAATATACCAGAAAAAATCAATCAAAGTACTTAATAAGCGCCGATAAATCTTCAAATATCAAAGTCTAGAAGCATTTTGCGCCGTTTCGAGCGGCACGGAACAAAGCCGTCTGTAAAAATAACATGGTTTTATTCACATTTTAGATGACTTCTCAGTATTCCTATTAAGTTATACTTAATTCCCATGACTTTTATTTCATACTGTATACCTCAAAGTATTGAATAAAAACATAGCGGATATAAAAACATTACAGCATAGGTTTAAAGCAAGTCAATATTTAAGTTTAAACTTTAAATGGCCATGCCGGTAGTTCGAAGCATTTAACAGGGCTATGTATGGACCCTTGTATCATAATGTAACTAGGAGCGTTAATATTAACCCCCGGGGATAAGTGTAACCCCAGAGCTAATAGCAACGAGAGCACGCACGTAATAATGTAGTATTAATGTTGCTTAATTAATTATACTCCAGTGCGGCCGCCACGGAATAGCGTAACGCGCATATTTTTAATATTCAACTGAATGTGTGACGCCATGTCATTACATTAAGATATGACGTGACATTCATGTGGAAAAATATTTTTTTTTTTTTTTTATCTGGAGAATGTTTTCAATGTACTTCTAGGTGTTTATGGTTTTCAGTAATCAATTAAGCCGATTTTAGTTTCATTTGAGAGTCAAAGTTATTATTCCTTTGAATTTAGTCCAGACAATTAAAGTACCTTGATTACAATAAAACATTTATATTTTAGCTATCAACTAATACATTTTTCATGACGAAACATGAATTAGAAATTATGCATAGACCATACGTCCTACTACTTACGATTCATACACTAATGTATTATACACGTAATATTCTGCGCCAATTATTCATAGGAACCTTTGTATAAAAACACCTAAGAATTTCATATTCAGTTAACAAAAATCTATATTAAATGTCATTATCTATATTGAAAGTAATAGCGTCGAATAACGTTTGGGCTCACGTTAAATAAACGTTAGTCAAAAAATTTATGGAGCGGGAAAAACAATGTTACGCTATGCTTGAATTGGTCCAATAATATCTCGGAAACAGGCTACGTGGTATTTTAAAATATTGTTTTCATTATCCTACTCTAAAAGTTAACTCTAAAAGTTTTTGACTTTGTGTGACAATAACTTATAATGAAATGAACATAATTTACTACAACACTAATTAGCTAATAATGCGTAAGTTTTTGATATTATTTTTAACTAAATAAGAAGCAATTAAGTATATTAATTATATGGTAAGGCTATTCTTACCGCTCGTCCTTGGACCAAGGCAAACATTGCCAAGAAAGCCACCGTGCACAACATTACGTCGCGTAGCTGATTCTGCCCGCGACGACGTAGCGACGACCGTAGGCGCCGGCCGCAGTAGCGTGACTGCCGCAAGCTACGAGACTGCTACGGCTAGACCCGTCTACGACTCTAGTAGCGTACTGCGCGACCTCGATGCTCGGACCTTAGTCGTACATTATGTAAACAAAGTATCCAAAGGCATGGATAACGATCGACCTTCTTGTTTACATAAAATTGTTTACGGAGGTCATGGTGGTTGGATGTAAACAATTGTAAAAATAAATGATATAAGAAATAAAATTATTGTACCTATGTGTATATTTTGACACAAGATTTAGTTCTATATTCATTTTGTTCTTAAGAGAGGTCTAAGATAAAGCCGTGTACGGTAATACATCAAAACTTTACTCGAGCACGGATTACTTTTTTAATTTAAGGAAACTTCAAAGAAGTTATGTAAGAGAAAGCTTTACGAAATGTTCGTAAATTTTGCTATGAATAACTGTACGTAATTTTTGTATGGCTTTGTTTGAATATTTAATTGATTCTGGCTAAAGCAGATATTACTTTATTACTTATTTCTATACTAATATTATAAAAGCGCAGCGCGGTCTTTCACCTGTAAGGTGGACAGACGACGTGATACAGCTCGCAGGAACACGCTGGAGCAGGCTGCTTTTGACAGATCCGTCTGGAAATCTTTAGGGGAAGCCTATGTTCGAAATGAAATAAAATGAAATGAAATAAATTTATTCGAACCCATAAAATGTTATACATTATTTTGATTCAGTCAATATTAACTCTACCACCAGTTCGGAAAGCAGTTCTCACTAGAGAAGAACGGGCAAGAAACTCTAGTGTTGCTCTTTTCAAAATCAGTTCAAGGTATAAAATACAATTAATAATTAAAAAATAAAAATAATAACATGATATAGATATATTTGTTATTTTTGTTTAGAGCAGTTCATTTATATACTCGCAAAAAACGTAATAAATTTAGTTCAGCAATGAACGTCATGTGGCTGATGATGACGATGATGAATATTATAAATGCAAAAGTTTGTGAACTATCGAATGTTTGTATTTGTTAGACATAAACGCAGAAATAACAGAACGGATTTGTATTAACATTTAGCACACGGTTAGATCATGTTCTGGATTAAGACATAGGCTACTTTTATCCCGGATATTTTCTCCAGTGGGAAATAATGTAATACTTTAATTAGATTTTATAAATACATGGTCGTATGGTATTACACATACTTTTTTGGCGGGAAAAGCTTTTCTAGCGAATGAAGCCGTTAGCAACATCTAATTACAAATTACATTTTGTTATTTTATATATTACAAACATAAATATTTTACAGATAAATATTTTTATCTTAAAATAGTATAAAAACTGCTATGGTATTTGATAGTACTAATTCAAGCAAATGAGAAATAATTAAAAATAGACATTAACAAACGTAAACTCTGGAAAACTGATTCTCTATAGCCCACAAAGGAAGTAAGATCAATCTTTATACCGTATTCCGTTATTAACTAAATATGAATAAAGGTCCCTGAATATCAATGCGTCCCTCGTATAAACTTCACTAGCGGTCCGAAAGCCTTGCATCAGTGTCACGTCTGGCAGTGATAAAAGAGAAGGGTCACGTTTAGAATAACGGGCAAAGCCGGGCGGCGGGCTAGGCAATCGCTTATCAGGCACGTAGCCAAGGGGTGACGGGGGCATCGCCCAAAATCCTTAAGCACTCTCATAAAAAAAATGATAAGGAATGATTTCATTTTAAAAATAATCTTGTACTTTTAAATACTGATGGTAGGTCTCTCATATGTAAGAGGCCGTCTGGGTGGGTACCACCGCAAAGTCTATTTCTATCGCCAAGCAGCAATGCGCATGCATTGTTGTTTCGGTTTGAAGGGCATTGCAGCCAGTGTAACTACTGGACATAATGACACTTAATATCTTATGTCTGTTGAATGCCATACAGTACTTTGTAACTCAAGATGCTGGATGGTGTTCTTACTGTTTATGGGTGGTCGTATTGCTTACCATCAGGAAAGCGGCATGCACGTCTCGTCATACAATGCCATAAAAAAAGCAAAAGTTAAAGTTTATGAAAATATTTGCATGTTTGTTAGAAGTAAACGCAGAAACAACTAAACTAATTTGGATGAACTTTAGCACACCGATAAGTCATGACCTAGAGTAACATATAGGCTACTATTTATTTGGGTAATTTTCTTCCATAGGAAATAATACTTTACTTTCTTCGGCGCTACAACACTTTCTTTGTCTTGGCCTATTCTACAATGGGCTGCCATGCGCGACGATCCTTGGCTATCCTCCTCCAGTTGGTGAACCTTCTAACAGCCTTGAGATCCTCATTGATGCAATCGCACCATCTCTTCCTCGGCCTTCCCCTAGGTCTCTTTTGCTGCGGCTTCCAGTCAGTCATTATTTTGGGAAATAATAGTTATGTTAAACCTAATTCTCAAAAGTAAATGCGTTGGCATCGTACTGCGTTTTAGGAACGTTTATAGCGGGAAAAGCTTTTCATGAGGGCGAAACCGCTAGCAACACCTCGTCCTTATATACTATAAAACAAAGTTCCCCGCTGCGTCTTTCTGAACGCGATTAACCCAGAAACTACTGAACGGATTTTGATAAAATTTGGTATGAAGATAGTTTCAGACTCTGGGTAGGATAAGGCTACTTTTATCCGGGGAAAATGTATAGCGGGATTTCTATCGTAGAAAAACTTCAGCGCTTCCGAAGCCGCGAGTAAAAGCTTGTTAAAACATAAAATTCTTATTACAAGGGGTTCAGACGCCAAACGTAATAGAATTCATGATTCGTGTTTATTAATCAAGCTCACCCACCAACCTTTATACCTGCCGGAAAACTATAGTGCATTTTATATCAAAAAGGCTCTATGTATGAACATTTCACATTAAAATTCTAATTGCGGTCCTGAGCGCTCTATCCATGATTTTACAGCGGTCGTAAAACTACCCAGTGACGCCTTGTCTTGTAAGAGGTAAACTTGAAATAAGTAATGAGTAACCTACATCGCAGCCCTCAGTTATGGGCGGTAACACTCTCAGTAATTTGTCAAATTGACGCTTTGTCGTGTGTATCTCGTACTATTCACTCGCTCCCTTGTCTGGGTAACAACATTCTTGGGAAATGAGTTGTGTTAAATCATTAAAACTTTGGAATGAGTTACATTTTGAATACTAAGACGAGAATATGGTGGTAGCCATAAGAGACTTGTTTTTAATAGCGAAATGAATACTTCTAAATACAGCTGTACTTTAAAATTCAGCATGGAATTCATTGACCTAAATATGCAATTTATATATACTCCCCATGGCTGAGCATAGGCCTCCTCTACTACTGAGAGGGGTTAGGCCTTAGTCCACCACGCTGGCCTAGTGCGGCTTGACAGATTACACATACCCTCAAAATTCTTATGGAGAATTCTCAGGTATGTAGGTTTCCTCACGATGTTTTCTTTCACCGTAAAAACGAACGATAATGGATAAACAATACATACGTAACTTCGAAAAGTGAGAGATGTGTGCCTTGGGTTTTGAACCTCCGGCATTGCTTCGGCAGACCGTTCGATTCCCAACTAGGCTATCGTCCACTTACCACCACGACCTTAATAAAAATAAAAAATAAAATAAAATACTTTATTCATCACGTAGGCGAACATAGTTGCACTTATGATAAGTCGAGACACATTTAATTAATTATTATTAGTCACTTATATAACTACAGACATTTTTATTAGGAGTAAAATAAATGATGAAAAATAAAAAGTAAGAAACCAGCTCGGGCTGGCAAGAAAAGCAATATAAAACAAGAGATAATTAACAAAAAAAATAATATAATAATTGTAATAATAATGGGAGGAACGCGTCGCGATCCTCACCGGTGAGGACAATACAGGCCCTAGCCTAGCTAACCTACCAGCCTTTCACTAGCTAAATAATAATATGTAAATACATAACAATAAATCCGCACTTTAATATTAAGCAATAATTTAGCTTAGAAATCTAGTTGGCATTCAATCATACGGCATTGAAGTAGTCTTCAATATCTCATGACCACTCGCACTCCCGATATTAAATTATAGCAGGGCGAGGCTAGCTATCTATGAAACGGTGGCATAATATATAATCGGTATTGCTCTCTGCCTCGACGATATGAAAGAGTTCACCAGCAATTAAAATTTCGCTTACTTTTCCAGCATAAAATAGCCATTATTTATTAACAAAAAAAGGCCTAATCATCATCCTTGTGCCAAATTTTAATCAAATGTATTCGACAGATTACTAAACAAAAAAAAGTATAATTCGCATTAATAAATAATATTAACAAGGTATTAACAACAGGTTCAGTATTAAATTTCAAATATTAATAATATTCAAATCACTAGTAAGAATGATCTATTCGCTAAAGACTTTATTAAATTAACTGATACATAATTGAGAACGAAAATGTTGACAATACCTAATTGAGAAAATGCTTTTGTGGTCTCATAATTTATAGTCTGTAAATATCTATAGTCTATCAATATCTATAGTAAAATTTCAATGAAATCAACATTACATAGAATAATTTATACTATGTATATAATACTCGGTAACACTGAGCCGGGAAACAAAACATCCACTTAATAACCCTCCTTCTTTCGCAGTCGGGTAAAAACGAACGCTCACGTTGCTATAAAAACTCTTTTAATCTGCAATTTGTAAAATATGTATTCTGTCTTTGTACACATGTAACCATACAAACAAAAAGCTTTCACAGTATTTAATCATTTATGAAGTAAAAACTGTTGATTTACCCGTGCGTTAACTTTTGTTAATTGAAATGGGCCTGAACTTTTAGAGCTATATTTGATTTTACTTGGATAGGTTTGTTAATTAGCGTTTCAACTCATAAGTGTAAAGTTTAGTTAGATGAAGCAAACCGTCATGCCATAAATATAACTTATATAATAAAATAACGCGTTATTAAAGTGAAACTTTACTGACGTACGGGAGAAATTTATGTTAAAAAAATCGTCACACAAAAATCGTCACATTTTCTGTCATTTTGGGTCGTCACAGCGCTGTCTTTTAGGAATTATTTCGAAGAGAATCTTGACAGTATGGTGATACGGTGTAGTAATTAGGTGAAACTGTACAGAGCCATCTATCTTCGGCAAGCGTTAACAGTTTAAATATTGTAGTTTGCTACACTTTTGCGTAAGGAATCTTTATATCATGATGTAGTAATTAGGTCGAAACTGTACAGAGCCATCTATTGTCGACAAACGTAAACAGTTTAAATATTGTGGTTTCGCCATTTCTTCATAGCATGATGTAATAGATGGCGAGCCTAACGCCATATCGGGCACAAATTCCAGACTCCGAGCTGATACTGAATAAAAACATTCAGTACCACTTTGCCCGACCCGGGGATCGAACCCAAGATCTCAGCATTGCAGTCGTATAGTAATAAAACTACGCCACCGAGGCAGTCACGTGTATATTAATTTATTGAAATTAACTATCGCTTAGTTATATGACCGTCAATTTGATAATAATATTTAAATACACATACACACTTTTTGTATATGGGCACATTGGTGACCTCAGACCTCACAGCACTTGATGGTAAGCGCGGAAGTCGGGGGGCAGATAATCCCGGATCGTGACGCACGATGGCCACTATGGCAGGTTTTAATACCTTATATACGGTGGTTGCTGTCCGGGTGGATTCAAAATATATTATACCACCAGAAAATACAAGACAGCGTATTTCAAGCAGATTTATACGAAACAAACATTGCCCCAGATTCATTCATGCGCGTTTTATAGACTAGCGCAACAGATACAACAGGTCCTAATTAACACTCAGATATTTATTAATATAATTTGCGAACAATTTAATAGAGTTTTACAAGGTTTTCGAGTTTATAACAGATAAACACTTCTTACTAATATTATAAAAAATGCGAATCTTTTAAAAAAAATTGGAATTTGAAGTAAACGCAAAAACTTCTAACAGATTTGAATGAACTTTGGCACATATGCGGAGAATATCCTAGATTGAATAATATTACACGCTACTCTCATCGCAGAAAAATACTCAGTGATTCTTGTATACCTACGAAAAAAAATTACATATCTAATCTGTGCTCCTAGATTAGAGTGTTACTTTGGTGTTTGGTCGGCTTATATGTATACCAATCTGACAAATAGCGTTTATCAGTAAGCGGTAAAATCGGTCCTTAGAAGTTTAAAATACGAAAGGAAAACTGAAGGTACTTTACATACCCCCGCGAGGATACATTATATTAAAACTTTTAAACGGAAACCTTAGAACGATATTGCTGACAGCTGCTACAGATCTATTAATTTAAGTGCACGAAATTAACATTCACTTCGTTTCCCGTTAGACACGAAGCCCCTTTAATTTATTAATACTCAGGTTATTAAACTTTTAATTAAAACAACAGGAGTGATTTCAATTCTAACACAATTTCGGTAATTGGCTGAGGTTTCAGGATGTGATTTCGCCTGGAGCATTTACATGCCTGCCTTCCGTTTGTTTTACTTAATGTTTGTTTATGGAAACCCATAATTTTTTTTAAGTACATTGATTGTTTTCAGATACATTGTCATTATATTTTATTATTTAATAAACGCCAAGAAAAGACTAGAAAAAGATCTCTACGCTTTGAGACACCTACTTAAATTACTTGTCCTGAGGGGGCAATCATAGTGGCCAAGTTTCTGCGCAACTATTCTGCGCGATGAAAGCTGTTAATTTTGTGCTTCGTTTTCAGCAACCAACCATAAAAGTATTAAGATATACCCTAATGTTTATTAAGTTGTGATTCCGCAAGACGCGGTAGACGGCAACGGCAGACGGCAACAGCATATGCCGCGACGACAGACGGCACTACTATGCAGTATTAAATTGAATGAGACCGATTCCGCACACGACGGCAAATGACGCCCGGTAGGACGTCACCTGCCGCGCGTCATTTGCTGTTGCCGTTTGCCGTTGCCGTCTGTCGTCTGCCGCGTCCTGCGGAATCACAGCTTAATAACGAGAAGCATTTGACGAACTAGATAAAGGTACTCAGGTCAGAGCTAAAACATTTGGAAAGTCGACTCTTTTATCTACTACCCTTAACTATTCTATACTAATATTATAAAGAGGAAAAATTTGATTGTTTATTTGTATGCATTGAATAGGCTCAGAAACTACTGGCCGATTTAAAAAAAATCACTGATATAATGCTACATTATCAGTGAGTAACGTAGGCTACTTTTTATCCTGGGGAAATATAAAGTGGGGCTTTTATCCCGGAAAAAATCATTCATGCGGGCAAAGCCGCGAGCAGAAGTCTAGTTTATTATATTCGTATTATCTAATTTATAATTAAATTCATTGATTATGAACCCTTCTTTAGAGCCAGGCATTTAATTAGACAGTGACAGTGATACAAATAAAAACAACCCGTTGATTTTGATTAGCATTCTCTGATTTACCAAAAATTGGAAATTCGACGACAGTTGGACTTTGATTCTAGTAAAAATATTTAGTGCGACGCCTGCTTTACAGTCTAGACTCTAGACTATTGAATTGCATACACAAAGCCGTATTAAGACTCTCGGGGTCCCTAGGCATTGCCCCCATGGTGTGGTGTCCTATTTCCCTTTCATAACTCCCTAAAATATATTTTTTCCACCACCTCATTAAATTACTGAAAATAACAAGTATGCCCTTTTAAATAACTTAAAATTTGTTCCAAGACGTATTAAAATATAATGTAAAAGATAATTATTAGACGGAATACGCGCGGCGATAAGTGCACTCGTTGCGCCTCTGCCTACGCCTTCGGAGATAAAAGGCATGACTATGCGTAAAAGATAATTATAATATTGTCGTCAGGTAACGGGTTTATTTAATACTAGCTGTTGCCCGTGGCTCCGCCCGCGTTAAAAAAAAATTCCTGGATAAAAGTCCCGCTTTATATTTTCCCGGGATAAAACGTAGCCTAAGTTACTCCTTATTACATCAGCTAACTGCCAATAAAGTCCCGTTAAAATCAGTCCAGCCATTTCAGAGATTAACCGGAACAAACGGACAGACAAAAATTTAAAAAAATGTTATTTTGGTGTATATAATTATATTCATATACATGTAATAAAAAATGGTTATTTAAATATTACAAACAGATACTCCAAATTAAATAAAATTTTCACAGTATTTTTCTCGGGACGAAGGGCCCCTGGCCAATGCTGGGCCCCTAGTCTGTAGCTTAATTTGCCTTGATTCTAATGCGGCTCTGCTCGTACGTTCTATGTTAGTCGACTTTCATACAACTGAACATTTACGGTCGTCTACATGTAGCTTTAACAGTAATTTTGTACAAGAATAGAAAGAATCTCCTCATGCTTGTCCTAAGCCTACAATTCTACCTCATTTAGGTTGTTGGAAAGAATTACATTGGCCACTTTACGCCTGATTTTTTTTTATTATCCTCAGAGATTCGTAGCTTAAGGCCCGCCCTTAGCAACCGGGATTGAAGATGGATTAACGTACTAGAGATTACTGGCCAGATCTACCCTGGATCCTTAATTTATGCCTCTTAATCCTTTAATCCTATCTTGGAACTTGTGATTTGTGTTGTTGCGATCTTAGCGTAGTGATATTATTTATGGACTGTTGACCAGGTCGACTGATCTTGAGCTCGATTCCCAGGTTGGGCAATAGGTACTTTCGTGATGGATGATAGTGTAGGCAACTTTCTTACACACCACATAATTCTATGTGTTAAAATTATAATATTATCTATTTACATAAAAATATATAATTATTTACATTTTATTTACTTATTTACTTATACTAAACTTAAACTAACTATTTGTGCCCGACATGGCGATAGGCTCGCCCCCTATCACATAATGGGACGGAATAACGGCGAAAAGTGGGTGGCACTAGTTGCGCCTCTGCATACCCCTTCGGGGATAACAGGCGTGAGTGAGTGTGTGTGTGTAAACTAACTATTTACATAAATCTGAATGTTAACTGAATATTAATTATTTTAGATGGTATGCCATTCGTTGTACATGGGTTAGGGACTCGGCCCGGCGGTTACCTGATGGCGGCTCAACGCTGGGTCGTAAGGCACGGTAAACCCATCATCAGCTCAGTCGCCCCTCTTAAAGGCTGGGCGGTTGTAAAAGTCACTTTCCCTGCGAAAACAAAAAAAAAATTCGGGCAATACTTGCTGTAGCTATTTTAATACATTATACACTGTATTGGATGCTCTAGACGGTACTCAAGTTAGGCGGGAAGCCGATTGTAATAAAATGAACACCGCGCATGAAACAATCGACTTATTGCCGCAACGATTTCCAGAACACATTATCTCACGAAACTCTGATGTCAACTGGCCACCAAGATCGTGCGATTTAACGCTAAGCGATTTTTTTCGTTCGGGTTTTGTGAAATCTCAGGTTTATGCGAATAAACCTGAGCTCAAATCAGAAATCCAATGCGTCATCGGCGAGATACAGCCACATCTCTGTGCAAAATACATGGAAAGAATAATGGCCTGTCATCGAAGCCGTGGGAGTCATTAGCCGGATATTTTATTCCATACTTAATTGGAACATGTCTTCTTTACAATACAATAAAAATATCACAACTCTGACATAAAATACTTTTTTTTAATGAAAATGTGCACTCTTACTGAGACACCCGTTAGAAATTGAAAATACATCAAATATTAAACTGATAATCATTTACCTTGAGCGATATCTTCCACGATACAGAATTAAAATTTAAATTTTCGTTGCTTTTACGTTAAGATTGATACATCCATCCAAGTGACTTTTCCATACGTGACAGCAATGTAAATTGACCAATGCGGATGGAATACACCTTTCCATTCCTCGTTCAGTAAATTCGGGGATTCAAAGTAGGTGAACGAATTTTGTCCATTGATGAGAACGAATGGATAATTTGTCAACCGAAATGGATAGAGGCACGGTACTTTTACCCAGTTACCCGCGGAGCCGTGGCACCCTCATAGGTAAGTAAGCGTCTTTTATACGCGCAGTAATACATGAAAACATACTGTACCACAAAACAAACTACGGCTTTTTATCTCAAGGTACCACTGCAATTAATGCAGGAGTTTCAACGCGTGTTTTCATTTAGCTTGGGACTTACCGCGACCCCCGTTATGTTTTGTATAACAGCGCAGTCAACACTTGAAAGTTAGTTATAGGAATTCTAAATTGAAGCAATAATACTATGGAAGCTATTGCTAGGGTGCATGGACGTGAACACAACACAGTCGTGGAGCGCCTATCATTTACACATGCGATAAAATAGATTGTCAAACAAATTTCTATCCTACACGTATCTGGGTAAAAGCGATATTCGTGTTCGCAATACCCAATATTCTTTCCATACATAAAAGGTGTATACTTTTACGAAAACGGTAATAACTCGGTGTCGACGGTACGGTCCGACGAACTATGATTGCGAATTGTACTTACAAATACGAGGCTGCTTTATCGGTTTGTTACCATTCTCTCTTTGTTTATCGTTCGTCGGCTTTATTACTCGAGTTTCGACGAGATCTGCGCACTAACAAGCGGCGCTCTTGAAAATATTCTGAATAATGTAGAAGCCGCGGGCGAATCCGAATTAACTCTCGTGCCATCAGAGCGAGATGATTTTGTGAGTACATAAGGAATTTCCATCTCTCCAGGCTTCATAGTTACAATTTTATGCGACAATGCTCGAAAAGAAATTCCAATTTTTACTTCATTAATCATTCAACTAGCGCTTACGTCTGTATGCCTATAAAATATCCAAAATAAAGCTGTGTATAGTTAAATGCGCTGTATATTATTGATGGGTAATTAGTGTAAGCTTTGGTTTTTATTCCGTTTTTACCCGAATTCAAAAAAGGAGGTTCCGTATTCGACTCTGTGGATGAATATGTGAAAGTTTGTATGTAATCTTGCAAATTATTGAGATTTTTATAACTCATAAGATTTGAGTTTAGCATAAAAATATAACAACAACTAAGTAAACTTAGAAGCAAACATGGTCAATGCCTATACTCTTAAAAGCATAAAGGGATTCAAAATTTTACTCATTAATCACAGTCACTTCTCAACCGGAATAACAGCGCTATGAATCAGAATATTCTAATAGCTAAACAGATTTAGAAAAACTAAAATTGCTTCGTTTATTATCGGAAATAACCAAAATGAAAGCTATTTTAAGAAATCAACGTCTCCATAGAATACCTCATGAAAGTCTCGCATACAAAATCTCTAAATGTCTGTAGAGCATTAATTTATATTTCACTAGCTTTTGCCCGCGGCTCCACCCGCGTTAAAAGTTTTTCCGGGATAAAAGTCCCGCTTTATGATTTCCCGGAATAAAAGGTAGCCTATGTGTTAATCCAGGACATGATCTACCCGTGTGCCAAATTTTATCGAAATCCGTTCAGCAGTTTTTGCGTGAAAGAGGAACAAACATCCATACATCCATACATTCTAACAAACTTTCACCTTTATAATATTAGTAGGAAGTAGGATTGCATTGCATGACGAGACGAGCTTTCCGTTCGCCTGATGGTAAGCGATACGATCGCCCATAAACAGTAGCAACATCATCCAGCACCTTGACTTACAAAGTACTGTTTGGCATGCCACTGCGCTCGTCATCCTGAGACATAAGATTTTAAGACTCATTATGTCCAGTAGTTACACAGGCTACAATATCGTTTACACCGAAACACAACAATGCATGCACACTGCTGCTTGGCGTTAGAAAAAGACATTGCGGTGGTACCCATCCAGACTTTACATATGAGAAACCTACCACCAATTACAAAATTATATCATTTTAGTACTATTTTAAGTGGTTCAGCGACGCAACAAAATATGATAGTTTTAAAACCACATCACGCATTTTCGATATCAAATATAATATTGTAGAAAGAACGCTCTATTCGAGAGATATTTTAAATACAACTTCTAGATAAATGTGCCCGTAGATTTATTTAATAAACTTTATTAATTTCTAGATTATTCACCTTGCTGGCTACAGTAACTTCATACAAATTCCTGTCTCAGGAATCGCGGCAAGTCTCAGTAACTACTGACGCTCTACGCAAGTACATAAGTTTGTCTGCGGAGAGTCCTTACCATGTGTTGATTGTATACAGCAGTTTATACTGCTCGGGCGCGCTGGTGAGGAGTAAGGTGGTGGTCACTGTTGCCAGCTGTATGACCGTGAAAGAGCCCAAGAATGTGGTCGTGAAGATTGGTTCCGATACCATTGTGGGATACGGGTGAGTGAAGTATTTTATGGTAAATCTGCTATACATATAAAATTCTTTGTGCTGAATGACTGACTGACGGATCAATGTACAGCCGAAACTGTTGATCGTAGAGACCTGAAACTTGGAGGGCGTGGTCTTTGTATGACGTAGGCATCCGATAAGAAAGGATTTCCCGAAATTCTGCTCTTAAGGGAGTGATTTAGGGGGGCAAAGTTTGTATGGGACGACGTGATTCCTTGCTCCAATCTACTTCAAGTTTTGCATAAACCTTTTTTAACAGAATTTATGGAAGATGTGTTTCGTATTTTATTAAAATTCATCCTATAATTAAAATTAATCCTTATATATAAAAGCGAGAAGTCACTCACTCACTCGTCACGAAATCTGAGAAACTATAAGTGCTAGTAGCCTCAAATTTAGCATGGGGGTTCCTTTTAGGACGTAGGTAATTACTAAGACGGAAATTTACAAAATGTTACCCCTAAGGGGGTAAAAAGGATTGTACGCGATAAACTCAAAACTACCGAACGGATTTGGATGAAATTTGGTATGGAGATAGTTCGAGCACCTGGAAATTTTTTAGGCTACTTCATATCCCGGTAAAATGTATAGTGGGACTTTTATCCAGGAAAAACTCTTTCGTGAGGGCGAATCCGCGCGTAAAAGCACGAATAGTACTATACTTAAAACTACTGACTGCCTCGGTGGCGTACGTAGTTGTATTGCGTACGCGTTATGAGTACGATTTGCGGGCTGAGATACTGGGTTCGAATCCCGGGTAGGGCCAAAAAACATTTTTCCATCTTAAAAATTACTCAGTCGCAGCTCGAAGTGAGGAAGTTGGCGGTGTGATACCTCTGTGCCTCGGAAAGCACGTGAAACCGTTGGTCCTGCGCTTGATCTCTCTCCGGTTATGACGGAATAATGACGATAAGTGGGTGCACTAGTTGCGCCTCTGCCTACCCCTTCGGGGATAAAAATAAGGCGTGAGTGTATATGTATATGTATTTATCCTGTCGTTAATAATAAATTATAGCCAAAACTTTCATTTGAAACTGTTCATTTATTCTCTACAATATTTGCTACATTATTTATACAGTAACTAGGCGTTGCTCGCGGCTTCGTCCGCGTGAATTGCCTTTCCCGTTACAAAAATCTAATGACTGTGGCGATCTTAAGACTATTTTGCATTGCTAGATACTCAAAGATTTGGCGATTCATAACGCCAGTACGATAAGAAATAAGATTACAAATTAAAACTTTAAGAACAAAACAATGCTGGTATTAAATAAAAATTGAACGTTCAATTATGATCAATAGTTTTTTTCCTAATTAACTGATTGATAGGCGACAGAATACCGTAATACAACTAGGCCACCGAGGCAGTCACGCAAATATATATTTTGCTAAAAATGAAGTTCTTAGAGCATCTAACTTTCATTATTTGGTTACGTTTTTGCAGCGGCAAACTTTCGTGTTAGCTTTTTGCAAACTACCGCAACTATCAGGATCGAATTAAGCTTCACAGGGACACCTTTGCAATTCAGGTCAAGGGGCTTTTACTTTTTTATCATTCGATTTATAATAAATCTATAGAAGCATTAAATAATAACATGAACAATTGTTGATTACGAACAAAAGAGTAAAAGGTATTATTTATTTTTCAGACAAATTATTCCAGTGCTAGAAGTGAAAATTCACGAATATTACAAACACTTGAGCAGCATGGACAATGATATTGCAGTATTAGCATTAAAGGTGAGGCAAGGTTCAAGGATGGAGTGGTGAGGTGCATGTTAGTAAAATATTAAACCACACTTTATAAAAGTGCAGTGCCGCGCAATGACACCGATACCTCGCTTCTACCTTGGATATAACATCAAACAATTTATCTTGGTGTTAACGGGCTGCTTTATTTATTTATTAGATAGTCCCTGTAAATTCATCTCTACATATATGTTAAAACATCGACACACATACACATACACTCACGCCTTTTATCCCCGAAGGGGTAGGCAGAGGCGCAAGTAGTGCACCCAATTTTCGCCGTGCATATTCCGTCCCATGATGTGATAGGGGGTGAGCCTATCGCCATACCGGGCACAAATTCCAGACTCCGAGCTGATACTGAATAGAAAAACTCAATATCAGTTTACCCGACCCAGGCATCGAACCCGAGACCTCAGCTTTGCAGTCATACAACTATGAACTACGCCAACAAGGCAGAACATTGATAACCACGTGTTACCTAAATAGCAAGTCAATTTATATTATTTGCTTAAAGCAATTCACTATAATATAGTTCAAAATATTAAACCCCTCATTTCAAAATTTCGAACATTTTAATCACCATTTAAACAAAATTAAGTCGTTCTGGGATCCAAGATTTAGACTTAATTTCCATGAAAAAATCGTGGCTTCATCATTATGATGCTGGACTCTATAATGTGTAAATCATTTATATTAAATAGTAATATATCCTTTGAACTGATTTTGAAAAGAGCAAACCTAGAGTTTCTTGCCCGTTCTTCTCTGGTGGAAACTGCTTTCCGAACTGGTGGTAGAGTAAAAATTTATTGAATCTAAGTAATGTTTAACATTTTATGGATTCGAATAAATTATTTCATTTCATTTCAATAAATTACATTATATTATGCTTTACAGCACCACGTGAATTTGCGACTAACGGCCAAGAAAGTAATCGTTGTAGAGTCCGAGGTAGCGGTGGGAATTGGCACCACGCTTATGGTTTCTGGATGGGGTAGTCCGGTATGAAGTTTATTTAAGTTTAATTATTTATTTTTCCTACGATATCCCATCAAAAACTTTCCAAAATTATTATGTATACGAAGTTGACTAAATGCGTACCATATTATAGCGCCATCTAGTAATGTTGTGTCAAACAAAACTCGGAAATACATGTCTATAGTATTTGAAGAAAACCTGGTATGTAAATGGCTTACTAGATGGCGTTATTCAACCATTCATATTATTTAAGATAAACTTATTTCCAGAAAATGCCAGCAAAATACACAAACGTACTTCTGCGTTCTGAAATGGTTGTACTGAATAAAAGTTACTGCCAAAAACACTACAAACATCTGTTAACATCGTCAAACTTTTGTGTCGAATATCAGCCAGTGAGTAATAAATATTACATTAATTTGGTCATCCGCTCTCAACACCCACGTATTTCCTTGAAACTGAATACAGAGATCGTAAATGACAAGACAAGAAATTATAAATTCATGTTTCCAAAAAGGGTGATTATCCTATCATAAAGATTTCTTTGTTAGGAGCGACGACTGGGAGACAACGGAGGTCCGGCAATTTTGAATAACATGCTTGTTGGTCTAGTGTCATTTGGAGCGACGAATATTAAGGAACCTCATATAGCTGTCCTCACCAATGTGTCGTACTTTCATAGGTAAGGTATCTTTCCGAATGTGTACCCGATATTCAACAAGTCGCAAAGAGTACCTAATTTTACTAATGAACTAAACAAGAATAGAAAGCCCGGTGTCTGGAATTTGTGCCCGATATAGCGATAGGCTCGCCTCGTTATCACATCATTGGACGGAATACGTACGGCGAAAAGTAGGTGCATAGTTGCAACTCTGCCCACCACTTTGGGGTAAAAGGCGTGAGTTCATACGTACGTAGTTAAAATTAATAATATTCTGTTCTCTTATCTGATCCTTACTTTCATAGAAAAATGTAGGCAATCCGTTAAGTATCCGACTAATTATAAATTAATCGCCAACATAAGAGATCACAGGGGTTACCAACCTAGCGGAACTAGGGCATTTTTTGCTTATGCAAATTATACAATTATTTTTCATATGAGAGCTATTCAGATTTGTATAGGTCGGGCAAACGAACAAGCTAGATTCATATTATTTTTACTTACTTTTTAAAATATTTTTATTAGTAATAGGTACCTATTTTATTCTAACTACGAACACTGCGAAACAATACTACAATCAAAAATAGATTATATATATTACATTTATTACGTCTTTACGGAAAATGCAAGCATGATACGTTTATTACGTACTTGTCACTGAATATGTACCTAGGTATGTTACTTTGATTAATTATATACCTAGGTAGACACTGAACGTTTCAAACTTCTCGAAAAAAATAGAGGCTAGCAATTCCCCACTAAATGAGTTCGAGTGAATTATTTTTTGTTGTTTTTCATGGATATAATTTTCTAAGCGTTTTAATAGAAACCATGTAATAAAAGGTATCGTTATGCGCGCACACAAGGATACGCAGATTGATGCAGCGATAGAGTATGACACAGCTATCATGCATACTAGCTTAAGAAAAGTTGGCCTGTTTGTTTTAGTTTCATTGCAGCGCGTCACTCTATCTAGGTATATAATTAATCAAAGGTATGTTAGTATCAGTCTTTATACATTGGATCAGTTTTATTATAAAATGCATGTTAACAGAAATTAACTAAAGGCCATTGAAGGGTGAATATCTTTAGTTAGTGAGAATTATACTTGCACTACACTATATTAATTACCAGTGATCAGTTCTAGAAGTCTGCGTATCAATATAAAATAAATAATTTTATTTAACAGATAGTTCTGTTAAAAGCAATGATAAGCTTGTAATTAATTATCTTCAACAAGTTTGTAAATAATAATCAGTGATCAAAATATACCTAATATCTACGATAATAGCTAACAAAGCGTCAGAACTAAAAACATAGTTTGTGGGGTCTCCAATAACGTGAATACTTTAATTATATCAGTAAATATACAAAAAAAGGAACAACCAATTTAACACGTTCATATAAAATGAACAAAATGTCTTCCGCGCCCGCTATTTTCGAATTAGAACTTTAATTTTAGTTCTGTTGCCAGATGGATATTACTGAACAGTTCGCGTTTGCTGAAGAAATATTGCATTCCGAAACACGACAAAGACGAGAGAGATTCTCAAGACATCAACAGTCAGCAGGACGTCGCGTAACCGCTATAAACAGAATTAAATGTTACTTTGTTTTACTTTTTTAATAGCCACCCAATTTTAATCTTTGTCGCCTACACATAATGTCGAAGAATCTATACATGTTGTGCTCTATCCATGTCCTGAAGTACCATACATTGGCGTACACGCTTGGCTTGTGCTTTTTTGCGCAACCGTCACCGTGCGATGTTATTCCCACTATTAACCTGCAAGATAAATAAATAGTATCATTAGCTGCATTTATCACATTTTTAATACACGACTTTCCATTAACAATAACAACGTGAGCCGAAGTTTGAATTATAAAGCACTACGCCACGGGCTTAGCTATAGGTTTCATATGGAGGGGGGGGGAGGGGAAGCGGTCTACGATATTAAAAATTTAGTGGCGTAGGTTCTTGCCTTACATGACACTGTGTCATGAAGTTAATGACTCCCCAGGTCCCCAAAATGTCAGCGGTCAGTGGTGTAGCGTGGTTTATTGTAAGCTAAGGGGTGGCGGACCCCCTGAACCCTCCCCGCCTTATACGCCCATGCACTACGCCCTGCTCGGCATTGCACTACGCTCATCACTCTGAAATAGTTGTTAAGTGTTATAATGCCCGGTAATTTCACTGCCTACAATATCCTTCGAACCATGCAATGCAATGCAATCAGCCCTGTATTATATACTGCCCACTGCTGAGCACGTGCCTCCTCTACAACTGAGAGGGTTAAGGCCTTAGTCACACCACGCTGGCGTAATGCGGGTTGGCAGACTTCACATACCCTCGAGATTCTTCTGAAGAATTCTCAGGTAAGTATGTAGATTTCCTCACGATGTTTTCCTTTACCGCTAAAGCGAACGCTAATAAATTAGGAATACACACGTAACTTCGAAAAGTGAGAGGTGTGTGCCTTGGGTTTTGAACCTCCGGATGCTGCCTCGATAGACCGTTCCATTTCTAACCAAGCTATCGTCCACTCAAAACATAATTTTCGCAAATTGTAACGGGATTCTAATATAACAGAAATTCCGAATTGCAAAATAAATAAAGCCGTTGAAAATTCCCAATCATAACTACGCTTTCATTTTATATCGGTGCGTATTGTATTCGGATTGTTCAAACAACACGTGACAGCTCGTCACGCTGACCCATATTCCTTTCACCCGTTCCGCAGCTGCCTACGAGTTCACAATCACGTGGCTAGCCAATAAATCTGTATATTTTCCACATAAATCATAACTTTACGTCTCCATAGTTCTGTTACAAAGAGAAATGGTATGCCGTTGCGTGTCAAATAATGTATATACGTTATTATTGTAGTATCAATCCTTTGTAATTATCAATTCAATGCCAGTTAATCCAAGCCTAATTAATAAGCCTCGATATACGGGGTCATTTTTACATTGCGTTACTAAATGAAACCACATCTTCGTCTATACCTCTGCTAACATCGTACTAAGAATTATTAATAAATGTCGAATACTTTCGCCAAAAATCCCAGTTGTAGTATTCCAATTTTTGTTATCTTTTTGTAGTTTAGTGCGAATATAAGGTGTGTGCGTAAGTGTATTTCTGACTGAAAGTGTAATGTTGCTGCTGCGACGAATTCTCCTCGAGCAGAGTCATAGTGACATTAGGGCGTGTAAACTTAAAGTTACATTTTATTGATATTTAGTTTGTTCGAAACTTACACTTTTATATTTTACATCAATGGTTAAAATAACTTAATGAAAAGTGATATTTTCAACGAGATAAGTATGTGGTTTCATTTATTGACGCAATGTCAAAATAACCCTGTATATTTTACACGCTTTAATTTATAAATCATGATTATTATAAATCATATTATAGAGACAAAACAAATAATTTGCAAAACCATTGACCTAAGCACAGGAACTTGAGGCTAACGAGCGTGCATACAATTTACAATTTCCATTAGGACTCGACACATCACAATCACACGATTGAACTGTTGGAAATCAGTCACAATAGGGTAGTTCAATACATTTTTTAATACATATTTTATCAAAAATGTATGCCATCCAAAATGTATCGGAAAAAGTATTTTCAAAATTGCCGCAATAGGTATAAAGTTTTTAAAGTTGGTTGAAGGGGTAATTGTCAAATTACAGTAATATCAGACTGTGACGTCACCGAGTGTCACCGGCTATAACGCTGCGTGCGTGCGGAAGAGATAGCGCGATATCCCCACCATGCCCCGAATTCTGCTCACGACAATATTTCAAACGAATAACTACTTTATTTTTCAACAAATTTTGATGCAAATTTTTTTCCGTATTATTTTCTGTTACATATAAAGTAATGTACAAAATAGCACACAGGAAACTACCCTATTCTCATTTTGATTCTTGTTAAACAGATTTTCTAAGCGTATAATTCCGGCCCCATACCTATATTGTGTTCAAAATCGTGGTAGCCCTATTCGGTACATTTAGCAGGGCTGCAGTCACTGCGTGTTTGCCTGTTACCTTGCTCTATATGTAAGTACCACATCAAAGTTTAGTCAGTACGAAACACATTTTCATGCATGTCACAGAAACGATTTGGCTTCGTTTTACTACCACTGTTGAACGTAGTCCTTCAAGTGAGTGACAACCATCCCGGTGTTAGAGCAGCCCGCGTCTATCCGCTACCCGCCGCCTTTTTCAAGTACTTGATACGTAATAATCACTACGTTACTACGCAGATGGGAATACGATCAATGTTCAATAACCGTGAATATTAAAAAAATATTATACAGAAGTTGGCAACCTTACCTATCTAAAAATATTTCGTGGAACAATGTTTTGCTTAATACCATTGATTTATAAGAAAACCCATACGTTAATATTTATTATTTTGACATCAAATAGGCTTTCTTCATAATAAGATAACAAATATTCTGTCGGTTGTTTCGAAATCTCTACGTGAATAGTATATCTATGCTAATATTATAAAGCTGAAGTTTGTTTGTTTGTTTGAACGCGCTAATCTCAGGAACTACTGGTTCGAATTAAAAAATTATTTTTGCGTTGAATAGATCATTTATCGAGAAAGGCTTTAGGCTATATAACATCACGATGCAACTATTAGGAGCGAAGAAATAATGGAAAATGTGAAAAAAAAAGGGGAAAATTATTCATCCTTGAGGGCTTCCATTGCGTGCGCTGCGAAAACGGTCCAAGATACCAAAAATATATGTATGAAAGAATTATTCCTCTTGAAATCATCTAAAAAAATGTGCGACAGTATATGTCTACCTTTTAAGATTAACTCTCTAGAACCGTTTTTACGGTAATTAAATTTGGTCGAAATTAATGCATTATTTGGTAAGAGTTGTATCAACGTCATAAAATTAATCTTTATACAAATAAATGTGTTGGATAGAGTGATTCAACGGGAATGTTTTCATGTATGTACTTTTAGCCCGGAAAAACTTATTAACGCGGGCGAAGCCGTGGGCAAAAGCTAGTAATATTATAAAGCTGAAGAGTTTGTTTGTTTGTTTGTTTGAACGCGCTTATCACAGGAACTACTGAACCGATTTTGAAAATTCTTTCACTAATAGGAAGCTACATAACTCCTGAGTGCTATAGGCTACTTTTATCCCGGGAAAATATTTATGTCCCGGAAAAACTTTTTCACGCGGGCGGAGCCGCGAGCACTACTAGTGTATAACATAGATCATTGGTCTCATTTCATTGTTAAAAGAATTTTCAAAATCGGTTCTGTAGTTCCTGAGATTAGCGCGTTCAAACAAACAAACTCTTCAGCTTTATAATATTAGTATAGAGTAATTACATACGTTTTTGGACTCCGCCGTTATTAATTTAACTTTATCAGTGCCACATTCATAAGTAAGCATTTTAATTGTATGGTATGACGTAGAATGGTATACAACAAATTCTTCTGTTATTCAAATTATGAACACCTACACATAAATGAGTGATGAATGCCTCCTCACCCGTTCCAGAGCACTCCTCCTCCAGAGTCGCCTTTGCAAGTGTCCCGTTTACCACCGCCATATAGGCAGAACATATCCTCGCCGATCTTTAAGTTATGAAGCTGGCTGCATTCCTCCGAAGGTACAAACCTCAAGTGCGTCATCATTAAACCTAGATCTGATATCGGTCCTCCATACTGAAATAGAACAGATAAGTATGTGTTAAAATTGTGATTCGGAAATAAGATGGATATTAATATTGCTAAAAATAAACAACAACCTTGAAGCGTACACTCGCAGCTATAAATCTTTTGTACAAATAAAATCATGGGTATGTTCATACTTGACAACGAATTATTCAAGTATTTTTATTGAGTAAGACGTTAACTCTTTTTTGTAATCTAAAATAGAAAAGCTATTTACATTTTTTAAATTCGTGTAGGACAATAGTCCTCCGTAAGTACAATATGTTAATGCGGCTATGTTTTTTTTACCAAGGCCACGGCAAAGATGCTTCATAATTATTAGGTTTTCCACCACCTGTGTCCAACCCCAGCCGGTGACGGTGAAATTCTTCTCTATGGGCGACATCCACGCGTTGCTATTCACCAAAATCGATTTTTTCGCCGCGTCCCCCAACTGAATTGGTCCATCGACGAATAACAAAGCTACATCATTGGCAAACTGAGCAGTATTATTGTACATTCTATGAACAACAAACGTTTTCACATCGTAGATTTTGGCATTGAAATCATACACATATCTTGACCCTGCAAAGAAAATAGCAAAAATAAAATGACTCTTCTACCTAAACATTTCAGGAAAATAAACAGCGTGATAACTAGTTTCAGTAATCCTTTGGCAATTAACACAAGGCTTACGTCGCACCGCCGCGCCGCGCCGGCGCAGTGCACCGGCACTTTATACAACTTTATATACGTATAAATTGCGAAAAAATATGTCGTCATTGAAATGACAAATGATAGGTGAACCCTATCCCATCAAAAACATAAATGTGAAATATGGAAGCCAAGTCCAATATTAAGAATATGCGTGCTTGTCGACTTCACCGAAAAACGAATAATTGAAATCTAAATGGTTGCCAAGCCCTGTAGATCATCCTTAAATTATTTACAAGAGCACACTCCATTCTAAAATAAATTTAAAGGAATATTTCTTTCGTTTTCTGCTACAATGTTTGATACTTAAAAATATAACTTTTTAAATTTGAACAGTCGAATTATTTACACGAAGAAGATAACTTAGTATAAATTTAAGCTCAAGATAGGTCTTGGCTAGTTTTATCAGAAAACAAAATTTTTCGAAGAGGATATGTTGACCTTACAATATAAAACAGTAAAATAAATAAGATAAGTTTATTAGCCAAATATAAGAAAAAATGTACTTATGCGAAGATTACCTGTGAAAATATGTTCCAGGGAACAGGAGCGGGAGCGGGATCGGGAACGAGAGCAAGAACGGGAGCGAGAGTGAGAGCGGGAGCGGGAGTGGGAGTGGGAGCGGGAGTAGGAGCGGGAGCCGGAGCGAGAGCGAGAGCTATAGCGAGAGCGAGAGCCAGAGCGAGAGCGAGAGTGAGATCGAGAGCGAGACCGACACCGACACCGAGACCGACACCAACACCGAGACCGAGACCGAGACCGAGACCGAGACCGAGACCGAGACCGAGAGCGACAGCGACAGCGACAGCGACAGCGACAGCGACAGCGACAGCGAGAGCGAGACCGAGAGCGAAAGCAATAGCGAGAGTGAGAGCGCTAGCGAGAGCGAGAGCAGGAGCGAGAGCAGAAGCGAGAGTGGGAGCGAAAGCGGGAGCGGGAACGAGAGCGGGAGCGGGCAGTGGGAGCGAGAGTGAGAGCGGCAGCGATAGCGAGAGCAGGAGCGGGAGCGGGAGCAGGAGCAGGAGCAGGAGCAGGAGCAGGAGCAGGAGCGGGAGCGGTAACCGTAACGGGAGCAAGAGTGGGAGCGGGAGCCGGAGTAAGAGCGAGACCAAGACCAAAAGAGGGAGCGGGAGTGGGAGTGGAAGCGGGAACGGGATCGCGAGAGCGGGAGCGGGAGTGGGAGTGGGAGCGAGAGCGTGAGCGGGAGCGGGAGCGTGAGCGTGAGCGGGAGCGTGAGCGGGAGCGTGAGCGGGAGCGTGACCGGGAGCGTGAGCGGGAGCGTAAGCGTGAGCGGGAGCGTGAGCGGGAGCGTGAGCGTGAGCGGGAGCGTGAGCGGGAGCGGGAGCGGGGGTGGGAGTGAGAGCGCGAGAGTCTTCCATAGAGTAGTAATCAATTAACATAACAAACATAACGAGCCATTACACAACAACATTGCAAAAAAGCAATTCCACGAGCGCTGAGCACTTTCGATTAAAAAGAGGAAACTTTTTTGATTGAACAAGCTCTAAAGGGAAAATGTTGCGTTATTGTAAACGAAGGAGGCTTCTCGCAGAATATTGTATTCAAATTATAAATCTCAAAAGCTACTATAACTTAGCTGGGAATGGAACGGTCTGCCGAGACAGATGGTTGCAGGGTCGAAAGACAAACCACACGCCTCTGATTTCACGAAAAACGGTAGGTATGCATTGTTTAAGAATTGTACGCTTCGGTAAAGAAAAACATCATACATAAATTTCTCTAAAAAGAAATTTTGAAGGTATGCCCAGTCTACCAATCCGCACCAGGCCAGTGGGACTAAAACTAAACCCTGTCAGTAGTAGAAGAAGCGCGTGCTAAGCAGTGGGTAGTATATGTATAATACATGTCTGGTTGTATTTTAATTATATTATTCATTTTATATCAGCTATTGAATTTGATATAACTGTGATTTAGATTTTCATAATAATTTGCGATGTTGATTATGGTCTATTATGCAATTAGGTCTAATATATTAATTGCAATCTGAAAACATTTGATGCCTTAGAATCTCTGAATATAGTAACTCAAACGCAGCACGAAATAAAAAACCTAGGCTGAAATAAAAATATTACTATTCTCTCGACACCAATCGTCATTGGGAATTCCAATTCGACATTGTTGTCTGTTCTATTTTGTGGTAACCTCGAAGCGAATATTGGTTTAGCGTGTTTTTTTTTTCAGTACAAATTACTTGTATTCTAAAGCGGCAATCCAGCGTTTATTGATCAACGTCAGCAAAGGCCAAAACAATCTAACGCTATCAAAAACGATACGGCTTAAACAGCTACAAAAACCGGGAACGTGGGATTACTGTGTTCTCATTGATGTATTAAAAAACCTGTTCTTTAAGCTATGGTACAAGTTTTAGTATATTTTACACTATACAGGTGTTGCTCGCAGCCATGGACTAATAAGAGTATAGTCCATGTCGCAGCTTCGCGTGCGTGAAAATCTTTTCCGTTACAAATGTTCCTAAAGTATTGTAGCGATCTGTACGACACCTGCTCTATCTATTAAAAAAATCTGATGTAATAATAATTATTCTTCCGCGCGAGCAAACTAGCGGGATAAAAGTCTATATTATGCTAATCCATGACGTATTCCATCGGTATGCCAAACTTCATCCAAATCTGTTCAGCAGTTTACGTGTTTACCTACTTCTAACAAACATCTAAGCATTTTCATTAAATTTTGCATTTTTTTTTATCGATGACTCGACAAAGTCGCTTCACTGCATCTGATGGTAAATGTAGTGAAGCCCAAAAAGTTGTGTCGACCGGCAAGAGACAAACATCCCTGATCGGTCGGCACAGTTATGCCGGCCTGCTTGATTGCTTCTTCACGCCCCGCTTGAAGGACCCTAAGTCGTAAGAAGGAGGGAACACGTACGCTGGCAAACTGTTCCATATATTGCATTTATAGTATTAGTAAGAAGTAAGATTGGTTAGATTGCGTCTAGTTCACTGCTATACTTTTTTCTACAGCTCTTTACTAGCCTTACGCCGTCTCTACATTTTTAAAGCCCGCAACGCATTAATTCTTCCGATATTTTAGTTTCATAACCCGTGGAAATCTTTTAACATCAGATGACCTACTATAAACGTAATCATTTGTGCAAAAATAGACTCACCAGCTTGTACCCGCATTTCATTAATATTTTTATTAGCATCGAAACAATGGGCAGCTGTGAGCACCGTCCAGCTATTTATAATGCTGCCAGAACACATAGAGCCGTGATTAAATATTTGAACTTGAAATGGAAAACTTTCTAGTGACACCGGCTCTCCGCCCACAATTTTTCCTTCAATGTCTTCGAGTGCTGTTTTTGTAATATTGAGCACATAATCGTGACCTTTGGCAAGGTAATTGAAAAGAAAAATTAAAAGAAAACATTCTATTCCACTGTTCATGTTGGTTTATAAGAAATTAATAAGCGTTTAAACGTAAACCATGGGCTAAGTATTGACCAATTAACTTTCGAACTGATTAGTTTTTTATGTTCGCCATAACTGCATCATAATGTATGAACTCCACTTTAAAGCCTGATTAATCGTTTCTGATTCCGTCGAATTCAATTCCAGCTAGATTTTATAGTGACAAAACACTTTTTTTCCCAAACTACGACAAAGCAAAGAATGATAATGATTTTCTAAATCACTCAAAGCATCTTCAGAAGTAAAGTACTTTAAGTCTTGAATCATTGATCAAAAATGTAAATTAAAGTCACAAATATTTGCCAAGAGTCTATCGCGGGTTTATGACCACGAAATTACACGACGCCGCGACGCGACGTGACGGTACGTAAACTGCATTGATTTAATACGCGTTAATTGCATTAACATATCAAATAGCTGACGTTTTTCAATGTAAAATTGTTGTATTTACCGATAGACTAATGATAGGAAAAAAATCTTAAATTAGTAATATATAACACCATTTAACACCCTTTATATCTCCAAGTGCAGGTAATGTCTATGGGTATAAACATATTTTTGTAATTTGGGTCCGGATTCGAGATAAAGAAATAAAAAAAGCGTTTAAGTAATCAAATAAATCTAAACCTCGATTTGACGCAAGTGCGGTTATAGAACGATTTGATATCAACACTGCAGTCGTACTGGTATACAGTGACCAAATACTTATTAATAATTTTAATAGCCTGTATATTCTAGGCGACCATTATGTGGCTTATGAGAGTTCTCTTACTAACTCTTTTACCCAACCATAACTCACAGGCAAATTGATCTGACGGCATTGATGGTGATTAGGTATTCGGGGCAACAAACAATTTAAAGCAACCTACACTTGGCTTTGCCATGCTGAAGTTTCACAATAGGTTGCTAAGTCCACCGGAAGACATTCCGAGTTAACAGTCGATTTGCAGCTCAGAGTTAGCTAGTATTAAGTCGTAAACTGTAAGCCGAGTGCGGCTGCGCCTTAAGCAAGCAATCACCGGCTGAAATGTTTGCCGCCCGCCTTCGCGCATCAGTTGCCCACCGCTAGCCGCGCTGTAAGCGCCGCGCGCGGTCTCTCACTAAACATAACCTCGTCGCTCTACCAATAAACACTCCCGATATGTATTATTAAACTGATAACGGCTGGATACTGCAAACGTTGACGTCACGTACAGATATTGTGAACTCGTTATTAAACATTTTCAGAACAGAAAACAATATTAATTTTTGGCAATACAAGTAGAGCGGCGATATCAAAACAAAAGTGTATATTGATTCGACGTTTGCAGTTGTGTTCGGTATGTATTAAAATTTGATTTTTATTTAACTTTGTGTCGTTTCTTTGATGTTGGAAGCAAATTTTTGAAATGGTGAAATATTTTGTGAGGGTCATTCACGAAAATACACGTGACTGCAACTGCTTCCATTACTAAGAAAGTTATTTCATTGTACATGTATATTTGTAAATAGAACAGCATAAATATTATAAATATACTAAACCTTCCATATTTATATTTTCTTCTATAGCAAGTGCATTTTGAAACAACCTATATATTGCGTATATTCGTAAAGTACCTATATCGAAACACGCTGTATACTTGGTGCCAATCTCTGGTGAACGTGACAAAGAGTTTGATAAGTACCGCATTAGCTTGTTAGGTGCCGTGTGCCGTGCCAAAGAGGTGGAAACTGAAACCCCTGCAACTTTACAATCGCATAACTGCAATACGACACGTGCTTCATTCGCAACATTACTCGTGCACGTGCTTGTTTATTTCATATTTGACGTGAAAAATGCGCGAGTAACGTGAACGTGCGAATATTATGGGTTTAGTGTACTTACTACATAAATAGTAGTAGTCATAATAAAGATTTAACTGAGATTATAATTAGTAACTTTATTTAAATCTATACATACAATAAAGCAGTAGAACCGGTGTGTCTGTACATTTAAAGAAATGTGATAAAAAATAAACGGGTGACTAAAGAAGATTAATGGAAAACAAATCACCGATTTTATATTTATATTTATTTTATTGTAATTCTTTTCTGTTTGTTTTTGTGTTTGTTTGAATTCTTTTCTGTTTGTTTGTTACTACACATCTCCAAAACTACTGAACGGATTTCTATGAAATTTGGCACACGGGTAGATCATTTCTTTGATTAAAACATAGGATTTTTATCTCGAGAAAATATAAAGTGGGACATTTATCCCGGAAAGCCTTTACACGGGTAGAGCCTGGAGCAAAAGCTAGTTAAAAATAAAAACTATGTCTCCGTAATAGACATACACATTTGTATACCTCCTAAATAACATAGCAAACAACGAGTTGGGTGACCGTCCTTACAGCAATCGACGTTTGGAAAAAAAGATTTTTTTAAAGCATTAAAGTCCTTTAACGGGGCGATGTATATTATAATGTAAATCTTTAATTGGCATCTAAAATGTCCTGCAATTGTAAGGCAAGCTCAGCTGGCAAGCATTGCAAACACGCTAACTAACTTTCAAGTTGAGTTAGTAACAAGGAAGATAGTTATAGGTCGAGGGACGTAGACTTGTTAGTTGACATTATATTTGGTCTAAACTGCACTGAACAAAAGATCAAGTGGCATTTACCGTGCCAAGATCACAAATAGCACAGTCATAATTGATTCCACTTGTGTGGCTTATTAGAAAAAAACACACACTACAGCTTAATCCCCAAAGGAGTAAGCAGAGGTGAAACCTGGGATTGTAACCAAGATGTATTTTTACAATCGTTAAAGCCTATAGAAATCAGACACAAAATTATTGGTATGACAAATCATATCGACAAGTCCATCGCTTAGATTCATCATTCTCATACATAACATACGCGTTAACAATCGTAGTAAGACAACTTGGCTGCAGAAGATGACAAGGTCTTCACTCGTTCGCCCAAAGGGGTTAACGGACGAAACATTTCCAGGACAGAGCCCTCTGAATGTGGATATTAACGCCGCCCGCAAAAACGGGCCGGTGATTGCAGCGAGCTGGAAGTGGTGATCTTCAGGTGTGGTTGTAGACCGGGTGAGATGGTGTTTATGGTTTAATTAGTGGTTTTCTTATGGCTCAAAGGCACGCACCACTTTCTCTCAGACAGAGTCATGACTTTGGTGGTGTTTGACGTGTCATCAAGAAGAATTGTCTTTGCAACAGGGGCTACAATTTTCTTTTGTCTTTTTATAACCTCCAATTTACAATCCCAAAATTTTAAATGCAATTATTATAAAATATTAACATTTTCTCTTGTATAAAGTATATTTCACTCCAGATTATATTTATTCTACGCCAGCCAAGTAACATTTGCAAACTGCTGCTTAGTGATAGAAATAGACATTGCGGTGGTACCGGACCTACCACCAATAAGTGTGTTAAGCTGTGATTCCGCAGGACGCGGCAGACGGCATGTGCCGCGACGGCAGACGGCACTGATATGCAGTAACAATATGAGACCGATTCCACACACGACAACAAATGACGCGACGCAAATGACGCCCGGCAGGACATCACTCTCACCGTCACATATCTCTATACCAAACATGGAAATGCGTTCGGTAATTTTTGAGTTTATCGCGTACAGACAAGACGGGCGACTTTGTTTTATAATATACGTCTTATAACGTAGGACGTACTTCATTTAATTTTACACATTAAACGTTTGCAGAGCACGTTGATTGTGATTAATTACGGCTTGCCTTGACCAATAACATGTTTTCCACATCTGTGTGCTAATAGTAGTTTTAATGCAACTGCATAATTGTTCGTTTTATCGGATACAATACGAGTATCACGAGCTAGAATGATTTATTAGTCTCTATCGTGTTTATCCACATATGTACGTTCAATGGCACCGTTATAAATATTTACTATTAATTGTGTTGCTACTCATGAAACACGCTGTTTACTGCGGTTTTTAATAACTGAAGTAAAAAGAAACATTTTCGAAGTCACGAACGACATTAAGTTGACAATAAATTGAGGGAGCAACACCATTAAGAGTTTACTGTAGTTATTAATCTGGAAATGTTTTGTTTCTGTGTAATTTAAATTTTAACGTAGTACTACAGAAAGTGAGTAAAAGTGATAACGCTTAATTAGACCCAGATATGAAATAAATAGGCACAACCAAATCACAAATAAATGCGATATAGAATCGATCCCAATAATGGCGATCAGCTCCAGAAAATCGCAGTTCATTTAACCAGTAAATTATAATGACCTTTGTCGACCAAAGAGTGTTTTTCGCCAAAATCATACACTCATTTTGTGTATTACAAAGTCGAATCGGAACACATGGGGATTTGTAATACTACCGCCTGCTTTATGCGTTTTGTTACAATTTCATACAAAGACCGATGTGTGATATTCATACGATTTAAAAAAGTTATTCTGTCGATGACTGTTCTGTGGTGTAGCGAAGTCTTAATTTTAGAAACATTGACAGACATAGTATGCACGATGAACCAGAAGGAAGCTGTTCTATGATGGCAGTAAATTGCGTGTTTTATGAGCACCATAGACATTTAGAACTCGAAAGTATTCGTTGATGTCATCAACAAATAATATACAGATTTAGCTCCTATTCGTTCAGGCAGTACGAGTAGTAGGAATGTAGAAGTTGAGAAGATAGTTGTTATGCCAAATGCCAAATATCAGACTCGTAAAATTGAGAAAAATAAATGTTGATGGAATTCTATTTTTAGTTATTTTATTAATAGAATACATAATATGTATGACACGGTAAAAGCTTCAGATCATTAAACAAACAGAGGAAACAAGTTGAAGGGAAAAATACACTGTTAATAGCAATCTCTGGTATAATAGGACATTAAATTTAAAATTATGACATTGCCGCAGGCTTGCAAATCCAATAGAAGTAAACACGCGGACAGTCTTGTTACATGGCGATAATATAGTAACACTGAGCGAGACTCAATCAGCCGCTTATAATCGCGTTACTTGCCTCTGCGCGTCTAAACGGCTAGGGCTGCGCATTCGTTAAATATCTAAGGATTTTGTGCAGATACCAAGTGTTGATAAACTTCACATTATAATATATGTGATATGCTTGGAAAATATTGAATGCTTAGTAAAAATATGTAGACAATTGTACAATGTAAAGAAGCATTAAAATACATATTTGTTGTACATTAATTTCATTGGTAAAACTGTGCAATTGAAGTCATATTTCAGCCTGCATTTATTTTTGCGCACAAAGGTTCAATATGAAAAACGCATTTTAACACGTAAACATATTATGCATATAACAAATTGTAATTCATCGCGTTCGTAGCCGCTTGAGATGGGAACACATAATGTAATAATTTATTTACTTAAGTACGCAATAAAAATGATCAGAACTTGCTGCATTTCAACATAAGCGTTCAACATAAGTATTCCATCAGGTTTCATAATAAAAGGGGCCCGTTTAATTTGCAGCTTTATAGCGCTACCGTAGAGTCGACACACAACCCTATAAAATTGAGATACTGTGTTTAGTGGCAGCTGTTCAATTGCGTGAATATCGTTTGGATGAACGTTGTGTTTTTGCATCAATTTCTTCTGGATTAGTGTTAAATTGAGAACAATTGAGTGTCTTTGTTGACAGGAGTCTGAACGGACACCATATTTAATAATATCAATAATATAATATCAATATTCAATCACTTGTTTCTAGTTCGAGGTATAACACAAAGATGAATTTTAAACCAAATAAATTCCACGATAATCGATAAAAACACCAATAACTACAATTTAAGTCATATGTTTTAATCAGTTTCAAATTCATGGCGGATATATATCTATGGCGAGAATCACTTAGCTTTACTTTCCTGGGAATGTATCGTATCATTTTTACCTTATACAACGCTAGTTAATACATTCTCGCCAACGACATCTTCACTTTGATTTCAACGAGAATAAATTCGCTTCAGTAACCCCAGCAGGTTAACATCTGAAGACAAAAGTATGGTCGACTAACCAATCGGCGACTTATGAAATAGACTTTTCATAAGTCGCCATTTGGTCAGTCGACCATACTGGAGCTCAGTGTCTAGCATAATAGTGTGCAGTCGAAAAAACCCATCTTCGTCCATTGAAATCTCATTTAGGAATACAATAAAT
The DNA here is from genome assembly GCA_949316025.1 of Lapara coniferarum. Classification (NCBI taxonomy): domain Eukaryota; kingdom Metazoa; phylum Arthropoda; class Insecta; order Lepidoptera; family Sphingidae; genus Lapara; species Lapara coniferarum. The sequence goes on from OX438926.1 coordinate 6,566,785, forward strand.
TAATTATACAATAATGACTGCCTCGGTGGCGAAGTTGTATTACAGTACGACTGCAAAGCTGAGGTCTCGGGTTCGATCCCCGGGTCGGGCAAAGTGATATTGAGTTTTTCTATTCAGTATCAGTCCGGAGTCTGGAATTTGTGCCCGATATGGCGATAGGCTCGCCCCCTATCACATCATGGGACGGAATGTTGGCGAAAAGTGGGTGCACTAGTTGCGCCTCTGCCTACCCCTTCGGGGATAATAGGCGTGAGTGTATATGTATATGTATAAGTATGTATATAGAGTAACTACTAATTATAGTTCCACAAAATAATTCTAACACATTCAGCGCATAAATAACTAAGTACCTGCGCGACCGAGCTCCGCACGAGTGACGCTGCTAACAAAGTTCTCTAGGGCACGTGTTACAACTAGATATCGTTAGACGTATTTCTTTTTACAAGAATGACGTTGATATAATTCCCGGATGCTAAAATATTTACTAACAGAAAATTCGCCCGAATCATGTTTGCCATTGCTGAAAAATCCTTTGCATATAAAAAGTAAAACAATACAACCTTTTCCTAGTTGATATTATAGCTTGAAATATGTTAGTACATCATAATTCCATGGCTTGTTTCATTTGTGTATTCACCATTGAGTTAAATGTTGATAGACGAAATACAATCGCAAATGTCAAGGTCTTTCGATATACGACTTCTGAGAGGACTAAGGACTTTTCTATTTCGTGTAAATCAATATAATGTTTTTTGTTATGCATATCATTATAATCGACTATTAAACTTTTACTACGCCTTTAAATTGCGACAAAACTAAATGAGAATGTACAGAATATTAAAAATAGAATAGATAAGAAAATACTAATGTAATATTAATAAATACCTATTTATATACCAATTTTCGTTATAAAATACATACCTACAAATAAAATAATCTTACCATCCTGACCAATCTGTCAGACATTTCCTTATTCATCGTCGTACTTAAATAAGGGCGTGGCAGATTACCATGCGCGACGAAATTTCGGCCAATATTTGCAAGGAGTGATTCTCTACAATTTCTAATACTCGACATAATTTATGACTAATACTTAAAATATAGAAGACGTTCTACTGGTGTTAATGATGTCGATGCCGGTTATAATAATTAATAATACGAAAAAATCGATAAATGGCTCGCTAGTCACATCCTGAACTTTCTAAAAGTACGACACATTTCGTATTCGGTTTATACACTACGTCCCGCAGCGCTTTACGTCACCTGTGTTAAATAAAAGTCGCAATACAATCAACGTATGTACGAAGTGTTGTAGATTTTTTGAACTTTATATAAAAATGTGCTCTACTTTTTATTCATAGATAGTATCTGCGTAAGTTATACATAATTTATTATGAAGGTACTACGTATTTATGAATGGATTTCGTTAAAAGAGGTATGAACTCATAAAATACCGGATCACCTACTTATTCAATGTATTAAAATAGAAACTTAACATCTTTTAAGTGATAAAAGGGGGATAAAATCTTTGTATTCTAATACATAAAATGCGTACAAAACATAATGTAATTTTATTATTATTTTAGCAAATACTTTATTGGATTTTTTACATATCAATGCTTATTGTAAACATTTTTTCATAACAGAAAAACATTTGCGTTATTCGATTACGATAATATAATATTTACGCTTTGTGTATAATATAAGATAGCCATTAACTAACAGATAAGTTTATTCGGACTATCTAAAACCCTAAAATCCACTCAACAACTAATTCGCAAATTATCTCATCGGATTATCGCGAATTATTACGAGTTTTATAAAGAACAGTTTGCCGGCGCGACTGTGTCCCCCTTCCTAAAATCTTGGGCCCTTCCTCCGTAGCGTGAAAGAGCAGCGGAGTAGGCCGTCATGATTATGTCGAATGGCATGAGATAATTGTCTGCTGCCATTCGATACTCTAGCTGTATGTACAGTCACTATGGCGTGCCACAAATAATGAATATGAAAAACAAAACTGAACCGAATGTAAAGTGTTTAATTGGAGTCTATTTAAATAGACTACACGAAGCCTAGTTTATTCTGTGACCGAGCTCGTTTCTGGATCACGGCTTTATTCAAATGAAGTGTGATTAGCAACCAAAAACAACATTGTATGTTTGCGGTGGGATCGAGAATATATGTAAACTTTACATTTTAGTTGCGGAGAGTTTGAAGTAGATGGTTTAACACGTATTTTTTATACCCCGTAGAGATGAAAATGTTGGATTGTAATTAATTGTTGCGATCTGACTAAATTAAGTCCAAATAATTGGTGTAATTATTTCGAACAATTTGTTTTGGATATTTATTTTAACACAATATACATTTTTATCGGGGAGGAAGGTTCAGTTATTATACACCATAAATCTGAAAGCATAAACCGCACTATAAAAGTGTCAACGTACTCAAATACACATTGACCAGCCTCCTGATTAAAAAAATATGTATGTTTTTACTATTCACCAAAATATCTTCTCTTTCACTGGAAGAAGCACGTCGAGTAAAATTGGAAGCGCTTCAATACCCGAGTGAATTGCATAAGGACTCACACTCGAAACCGAATGACTAAAAAGAAATGCACATTTCAGATGTATTTTCCGTAAAACATTTAAGACAAAGAATACTTTTCTTTGAATTCGGAGCGAGTACCACAGCGCTTGCTTGTTTAAGCCAAATTGAACTATTTTATTTACATTGTGTTCTTGAATGGAGTTTTATTCAAAAGGATCATTATTATAATATCTTTAAAAGCACCCCACATTCTTTTTACAACACACACACACATACACTCACGCCTTTTATTCCCGAAGGAGTAGGCAGAGGCGCAACTAGTGCACCCATTTTTCACCGTTATTCCGTCCCATGATGTGATAGGGGGCGAGCCTATCGCCATATCGGGTATAAATTCCAGACTCCGAGCTGATACTGAATAGAAAAACTCAATATCACTTTGCCCGACCAGGGATCGAATCCGAGACCTCAGCATTGCAGTCGTACCATAATACAACTACGCCACCGAGGCAGTCAGTCAGTCTTTTTACAATAAAATAGGTTTTTTTATAATTAACACTATTCTTAATTCAAATTGATTAAAATTTATTTTCTATTTTTAGTTATATTTTCTATAAAGCGTGTTTCTTAGTTTTTTTAGCTATTGTTTGTTTTATGTAACAAAACTGAAATGAAATCAAAAACGCTGTTAAGGTTAAAATGCCAAAGATAAATAAAGAAAAAAAAACGATGTTCCGTATCGTTGACACTTGCATTAACCACCTAAATTGTTTTTATAAAATATGAACTTAATTTGTACTAATGCCGCAATACAATCAAAATATTATAACATGACTGAGTTAAAACGAAAGGTCTAACAAACATGTGGTTTCCATATTGTTTGTAATGTATGTTTTAGTGAGCTTTTACAACATAGGTACATGATATTACATTACATTACAATGTAGAAAGATACTATCTAAGATATAAGACTATCTACTTTTAAATGAAAGGGTTACTGTATACACTTGAATGATAAAGTTCCCACTGACATCAAGTCCTTAAATATGAGTAAATTCCGGACGACTATTACGTAATCGAAAGTTCTGCAATAAAGCTTATGACTAGATCTCAGAATACCTATAAAATACATGGATGTATTTAATACATCAATGATAAAATATAAATGACTCGGAATAAGTTTTCTTTTTTTGTGTGTCAATTTCTTTTGAATTATTGTCATTCGATCCAGTAAATTATAAGGTTTCTTTTTTTATATTCTACTCTATATGTATTTTTTGTGTTATAAAAAAAACACAAAAATAATATTATACCTTTGATTATAGGGAATTATATCTATGATTAGTAGTACCTAGTTTATACCTTTAATTTGGTTTTGAAAAGAGCAACCCTAGAGTTTCATGCCCGTTCTTCTCTGGTGGAAACTGCTTTCCGAACTGGTGGTAGATTAAAAATTGACCGAATATATACATTTTAAGTATTGGAAAAAAATATTTCATTTCAGTACTTAAACAAAATACTATGAACATCAAATAATTCATAAGGGTAGTATTTTCAACCAAAGTTATACAAGAAAACTATATTGCCTAGCAAAATGGCACTTGGACAACTAGATAGCTGTTGAAGTTGAAGATTCAACTATAAAACTTCCACTGCCCTACTTGGGTGAAGCACACGCCAACTTTTACCATTTTAATATCATATTTTACATACGTGAAATAAGTACCTACTTACTCCTTACAGTACGAAGCGATGGCTGAGCTCTACAGAGTGTATCCCGGTATACTCGTCTGTTATGAAAAGGTATTGAAATAGACAATATAAAAGCAATTCATTCATGTTTGATTTTGGCCGCACTTTTTAGACCTAAAACTATTCTTTGGGCTTCCTTACCTTTTTATGTTTGCTATAATAAATTCAATTTCATTTAATGATGTAGGTATACTGTTAAATAATAACAAATATGAAATACTAGCTTTTGCCCACGGCTCCGCCCGCATTAAAAAGTGTTTCCAGGATAAAAGTCTCGGTATATATTTTCCCGGGATAAGAAGTATCCTATGTGTTAACCAAGGACATGATCTACCCCAGAGAGGTCAGGGCCCAACTCACTTCTCTTCGAGGGGCTGTCGTGGAGGAGTGGCTGGCTAGGCTGGAGAGCCCGAGCGCAGGCTTAAGGACCATTGCGGCAGTGCGACCTGCCCTTGGTCAGTGGCTCGACAGGCGTCACGGTGCGCCCACTTTCCGACTGACGCAGATCCTGACCGATCATGGATGTTTCGGTTCGTTTCTGTGTCGGATCGGAAAAGAGGAGTCCGCCGTGTGCCACCATTGTGGCAACTGCCCAGAGGACACGGCCCAGCATACGCTCGAGGTATGCCCAGCCTGGGACGAAGAACGCAGTTTTCTCATAACAGCCATTGGTAGAGACCTCTCTCTACCGACCGTAGTAGCTGATATGATCGGTGGACGGAGGGCATGGCGTGCGGTAGAATCCTTCTGCGAGCGTATCATGTCGCAGAAGGAAAGCACCGATCGGGATCGAGAACGAACCGATCCCGCCCGCCGCCTAACGAGAAGGTGGAGGCGCCGGGCTGAACATTGACCTGCGCCCGCCTCCCTGTGGTATGGGGGCATTTAAAGAATTCCGCCATGGTACTCCCTGCCTGTCGTAAGAGGCGACTAAAAGGGGGCTATTGGGAATTGCGGCTGCGCAGCGGGGAATACGCAGTCTCAAGTCTACGGCAGCATGGAATCATCGTGCTGCCATTACAGAAGGGGACCTCTGAGCCCAAAGAGATGAGCCGCGAAGCGGTATTGCGCGGAGACGGGGCCGGCGAATTCGGATGTATTCACGACCCCCCGGAACCATCTCACATGCGCAGAAGCAGGCTACCGCGGGTTTTAGTCGGTATGACAGCATGATTTGAGGGACCCGTTCCAGAGGTCACTTAGGTGGCATCTGGTTCGGAAGGCCGGTGAGTCCGACATAACTATTCTTCCCCTCCCCAAGCTCAGAATAAGTATCCATATGAAGGATTTTTCCTGCGGGATAAAAAAAAAAAGGACATGATCTACCCGTGTGCTAAATTTCATCAAAATCCGTTCAGTAGTTTTTGCGTGAAAGAGGAACAAACATCCACACATCCATACATCCATACATTCTTACAAACTTTCGCCTTTATAATATTAGTAGGATATAATTAGTTAATATAAGGTTGGATCAGTATATTATTTATATGTTACAGCAATAAATCTCCCAAATAACTCACTGTCTTATTTTATTAATGAATCTATTTTTTATGATTATTGCCATAATCATAACATAGTGTTATCGTATAAGCAGTTACAGTTTGTGTGTGTGCGTGTGTGTGTATGTGTGTGTGTCTAAGTACGTGTGTGTGTGTGCGTGTGTGTGTGTATGTGTGTGTGTCTAAGTACGTGTGTGTGTGTGTGTGTGTGTGTGTGTGTTAGTAAATAGTTCATTCACTATTTTTCCAGTAAAGTAATTGGAAAGCGATAGGAATAAGTAATAGAACATAAAAATAATTAAAAGTGTTCGTCTTTGTCAGTTTATTCAGTTCGTTAACGTCTCCCTGAAAATCCAAAATAGAAACTATTAATGGAAGCTTCATTCAAAGTATTAATTTTTCATCAAAGTCAAATGGTATTTAATTTAAAATTTGGAGTTTCGCTAGTAATGTCATAATTCATAACACTACGTTCTAAGCACTGCGTAGCCGCATCGCCCGTGTTCAGTGTTCCGGGGTGGTATATCGAAGGATTGAAATCAGACTTCGCGGGCTACGGGCCAAGGCTATTATAAATAATAGTCTTATGTACTACGTAGTACGGATGCAACACGTGTTATGTAACTCAACTCACGTTTTTTATATCCGTGCATACCTAATGCAGTTATCTTTATCTTTTGGACGGAAAATGTAAAGTCGAGATTACACATTGTGTCATTTTTGTTATCATGTTAGAGTTCGAAAATGAAATGTTTCTGTTTTCATCTAATAGATAAGATTATCTATAAATAAAAGTTGTAGGTATAGTATTGGTCAGTTCGTGCTAATGTAGCACTGAAATTAAGTTCATGTACATGTGCGCACTGCTGAGCACGGGCTACATCTACAACTGAGAGAGTTAAGGCCTTAGTCCACGACGCTGGCCTATTGACTATGGCAGACTTCACATACCTTCGACATTCTTATGGAGGACTTCACTTCAAAATTCTTATAAGGAACTTCTTAGGTATGCAGGTGTCCTCGCGATGTTTTCCTTCACCGTTAAAGTGTGCGATAATTCACAAAGAATACACACATGTATCTTTTAAACAAGCCAGAGGTGCCCTTGGGTTTTGAACCTCCCAACTAGGTTCCACTCCCAACTAGGCTATCGCCGCTCGCCGTACTTACGTTCATTTATAGATACTTAATATTAATTATATTCGTTACAATAATAAATATTTTTTATATATATTCATCATAAAGGTTTATTGCAAATAAAAATAATTATATCCAACTAACAGTTTTAAAACATGTTTACTACATCTATAATTAAATTGTTTATCACCTCAACTATAAGTGCAATCTATACTAATATTATAAAGCTGAAGAGTTTGTTTGTTTGTTTGTTTGTTTGTTTGTTTGTTTGTTTGAACGCGCTAATCTCAGGAACTACTGGTTCGAATTGAAAAATTCTTTTTGTGTTGAATAGACCATTTATCGAGGAAGGCTATAGGCTATATAACATCACGATGCAACTATTAGGAGCGAAGAAATAATGGAAAATGTGAAAAAAGCGGGGAAAATTATTCATCCTTGAGGGCTTCCATTGCGTGCGCTGCGAAAACGGTTCAAGATATCAAAAATATATGTATGAAAGAATTATTCCTCTTGAAATTATCTAAAAAAATGTCCGCAACAGTATATGTCTATCTTTTAAGATTAACTTACTAGAACCGTTTTTATGGTAATGAAATTTGGTCGAAATTAATGCATTATTTGTTAAGAGTTGTATCAACGTCATAGTCATAGAGTGATTCAACGGGAAGGTTTTTATGTACTTTTAGCCCGGAAAAACTTATTAACGCGGGCGAAGCCGTGGGCAAAAGCTAGTGCATAATATAACTGCGAATGCATTTATAAACAATCCATATATCGTCAGAAGCCTTGCCCGAACGCAGTATTTACTGACCGGGCGACCTCCGACCGTACGACGCGACGGCCGACCGAACGACCGACGCGCCGAGCGTCCGCATCTAATCGGCAAACGATCGGAATGAGGCCAAGCTCGCCCGTTTGCAACTTACTGCGCGTACTTAGCGCAGTAAGTTGACAGAAGTATTTTATTAAATTGCACTTAAATATACTACCTATATGGCACATTCTTCATACTATATTATAACATCATATTATGAGACCGCGAGGCGACTGGACTTATTCAGTATTTAGTGTGATGATGAATTATATTTTTTAAACATTTAACTACAATTCAAAATCTTTCTAACAGACTCATTCCATTTGTATTAGAGTAACAGTAAAATTCCAACATCGCCTAGATACGAGCTAGGTCTCCCAAAAGGTCTGCCACTATCTTTACTGTTAAAATTTAATAAGTCTTGCAAATAAGGCGAGATAATATGGTGAAGTAGGTTCAAGTATCCTAAGCGTGCTATTAGGATCTAGGATAAGGACGCTAAGTTATTTACCCTAAGATATATTTTCATATTATTATTAATTACTAGCTTTTGCCTTGTAGTTTTTGCGTGAAAGAGGAACAAACATCCATACTTCCATACATTCTTACAAACTTTCGCCTTTATAATATTAGTAGGATAAAAAGTGTAGTGGTATTGCGTACGCATTACGAGTACGATTTGCGCGCTGAGGTCCTGGGTTCGAATCCCGGGTCGAGCCAAAAAAAATTGTGACTGGTTTTTTCCATCTTAAAATTTACTCAGTCGCAGCTCGGAGTCAGGAAGTTGGCGGTGTGATACCCCCGTGCCTCGGAAAGCACGTAAAGCCGTTGGTCCTGCGCCTGATCTCTCTCCGGTCATGTCGGATTGCCGTCTCACCGGACTATGAGAGTGAAGGAATAGCGAGTGCACCTGTGTATTGCGCACACACTTGTGCACTATAATATCTCCCTGCGTACCTGGCTGATCTCCGTTGAGATTGGCCGCCGTAGCCGAAACTGGCTAGGAGGATTTTCATTTCAGGATAAAAAGTAGCCTATGTGTTAATCCCGGACATTATCTACCGATGTGCCAAATTTCATCGAAATCCGTTCAGTAGTTTTTGCGTGAAAGAGGAACAAATATCCATACACCCATACATTCTAACATACTTTCGCCTTTATAATATTATATTATAGTAGGATTTTCTTTTTAGTGACTACTTCTTTTTCTTTTCAACAATTTTCTCCTAAGTCATTTTAACTTTAGACAAGTAGAATTAAATCTATTTAACAATTCTTCCATCTATCATTAATGGGACTTTTTGGTGTTCGAGAACCAATTCTATTTTATTTGTAATCTTCGTCCTACGAACGATATATCCCTCATCAAAACTGGGGCATCTATAATTTAACTAGGGATGCCTCTAGTTTAAAAAAATGTGGTACTTACAACGAAAGAAATTATATGTTTAACACACAAGTAACAATGCTATTAAACAAAAAAAACATTTTACTTAACTTACTTAATACAGTACTAACAAGTAATACGAAGATATTCGATTTAAATCTACATTCGCTATAAGTAAGTACCTAAGGTCGATTAAAGAGGGAAAACTTGCACATTTTAAACATGAACTACGTATGCAAATCGCATAGACTTAAACTCAAGGTGCTGAGTAGGTATATGCTCGGTAGACCTTAATGATATCGATTTGAAAAATAAATTAACTATTTGGAACTAAATTATTAGATTAAGAATATGAAAAAATAATATTTTAGGTTTTTTACACAAAAACCAATGATTTTCAAAAATAATCATTGGTGTCAAAAAGAAAATTTAAAGTTGTTTAAAAAAATTATATTAATTTTCTTGCCTATTATCCTGTCAGTTTACTAGTGAAAGACTCTCAACGTAATCTTGGCAAAAAAAACTGTAGATTCTATACCTATTACGTAAGTTAATACCGGGTGGAAGGGAAACGCTCTCGGAAACGAATACAAGTGATAGTATTGGTGATTCCTGACGTGATGGCACTAAAAAAATCGCGATCGCATTGTTACAATTTTAGTAGGATTTTCTCAAATTTCTGTACAGCTTCACGTATGGATAGATAAATCAAACTATTATTCTGAAAAACATAGTAAAAAGATCAATATTTAAAAAAAATCGTAATGAAACACGTACATCAGCTGACGGGTTAACGACCGCGGGCCAGTTTTTTGTACGCTTTACATTGCGCGCGCATGAATTACGGAAATACTAAAATCGTAAGTATTATCGCTTAGCTTTGCAAATGAATATAGTTTTTCGTTAATGTTATGGTTCTTCTCTCTTACCGTTCCGGTATAGAGAGCGTTTCCCTTCCACCCGGTATGTATCTAAATTTTCTATATCAATAACACAGCTCTACGATCTAGTACCTACTTGGTGTTTTAAAAGCATTAGATATACCCAGTATATACACACATGTCAATTGCTAATTAATCCTGCCATAGCAGGTTAATTGGCACCTGGTTGAACACGTTCATTTATATTAATCGTCTAAGACAACTCGAGAATATACATAATATAGGTGTTTGATAATTTAAAAGATTTTTCATTTATACTATTTGTACTTGTGAGTAAATGTGTCCGTAGACAAATATGTCCACATAAAGAAATCCCTAAGTTCCACAGCAGTAACACCGGTTTAGTATTTATTCTTCCTTTAACATAGGTACATATACCTTATAGATGATTTGGATCTATTAATTGATTAACCTGAATATCTGGCCAAATCTCACGTGAGAAGGTATTCATCTGAAAACTGTGTGATGAAATACGAAGTTAAAGATTATTATTATCTGACCTAGTAACGGCTTCCATTTCAGTATATACCTGTCTCCATATATCTTATCTTTGTCGATGTTTACGAACATTGTTATTGACAGGATCAATATGATTTTCTATCTGTTTTCCAATTTTAGCCTTATACATTTTGTATGAATGTCAGATTTTATTTTCCAATGTGGAATAAGACTTTGATGTCCTTTTTGGAAACAAAAATTCTGTGATTATGTTTTATATTTGCGTCGACATAGAGTGACATGGGATCGATATTTTTGACACTGAAAACAAGAATTTTTATAGTTGCGTAGTTTTAAAGATCTAAGCATACATAGGGACATAGGGACAGACAGCGGGATGCGACTTTGTTAAGATTCTAAGCCTCTACCTAAACATTAATTGGATGAAATATTGTCCCTTCCTAGCCGATTTCGGCCACGGCGGCCAATCTCAACGGAGACCAGATTGTACGCAGAAGATATTATAGTGCTTGTGTGCGTAATACACAGGTGCACTCGCTATTCCTGCACTCTCATAGTTCGGTGAGGCGGAAATCCGACACAACCGGTGAGATCTCGGGCGCAGGACCAACGGCTTTACGTGCTTTCCGAGGCACCGGGGTATCACACCGCCAACTTTCTGACTCCAAGCTGCAACTGAGAATTTTTTATGATGGAAAAACCCTGTCGCAATGATTTTGGCTCGACTTAGGATTCGAACCCAGGAACTCAGCGCGCAAATCGTACTCGTAAAGCGTTCACAATACAAGTACGCCACCGAGGCAGTCAAACGAAAATAATGATATGCAATTCACTATTTATCATAAATGTATTCGGGAACTTGTAAAAGGTATAGGAATAATAAAACAATATGTGACAGTATTTGATGATTCGTATGAATTGTTATCGGTATAGGTCATGTATTTTTTACAATCAACAGATTTATATTGGATAGGTTGATAATTATGTATAAAGATAGTATGAATTTTATAATTGATATTAAATTGTCTCTTTTCATGTTTTTAATAGTCTAATTTTTTTTCGTAATTAATGGAAATCAAAACATAGTTTCTACTTGTAGATAAGGTTAAATTGTTGTTCCCAAGAAATACGTACAACTCCTACACAAGGCGAAAAATTAAATTTGCAAAGACCTAAAAACGTAATTGCCGTCGCAATAAACCTTTTGACAAAAATGTGATATCTCTGAAACTTATCTCGTACATCTTAACAATAGTCTTTATTCGTATTCTAAAGAAATATTTATACTTCAGTGCAATGTTTCCTTGATTATCTGCTATTTTCGTGGTCAGTCGGAGGGCGGCAACGCGCGCGGTTGGACGCCTGCCGAGACGCATACAATTTGTGTAGTTTCATTTGCGACTATTTCTCGTTCGTCTATGAAACATGTCGATTTAAATTGTTGCCAGACAAGGGTTTAAATACATACACCTTCATCTATCCGTTTTGTTCTTTAGTATCAGGTGGGTAGCCAAATAATTATTTTTTGCCAACCTTGGATATTTTCGCAGATTTATATTTAGTTTGGGTAAGCTTGTTATTATTAATCGTAATTTATGTCACTGTGTTTTCATACATCGGAAGGATATTATGATGTACTTATCAAGAAAACACGGGAAAGTGAATACAGCGCCAAGTCTTATTTTTGGCGCGAGATCTTTGACATGCATTTTTCAAAACAAAGAAAGTTTTTGTTCGTGATAGGGGATTTAATTTTTAATGTATATAACGTATTTTAGCATAGTCATATTTGGTGCACAATATTATCTTGTTTTTGTGGCAGTTACTTTAAATTTCGTAGCAGAACAAAGCACTACTAAACGTGTGACAGTGTTTTTAGTGATGGTGATCGTAACTAATGTTAAATTAGAACATTTTGTGAGTATTTGCAACAGTATAAAGTTTATTTAGTTCTTCTTATTTATCATACCGGTTAAGATTTAATGTCTTTTTAAGGAGTTTAAGGTCGAAACTGGCATTATTTTTTGTTTTCACTTATAACAAAACCATTTTCGAACATAGATTGTAATTTTTATTTATACTAATATCAAATTATTTTTGTTTTTATATGGTTAAAATCCGTGAATAAATACGCGAGAAACTGAAAAAGTAGTGTTTGTCAAAATTCGTTTTGTGTCAAATTGCACTTTCAGAACGGCGAAGGTATTCAGTACCATACAGCCTAAAAATGGTTTTTAAGGCATTGCTTCATTTAATCTTGCCTTCGTTGAAGTGGTACAATGTGCATTCATTGATTCATTACGATACTTTTGCATTAAATATCTGCTAGTTATTGTATAATTATATTAGATTATTATTTATCTACCATGTATGTAAATAAGCCAATTGTTCAGTCAAAATTCGTAATACATAAAAACGGAAAAGTATATCCTGGTTCTTTTTCAAGTATGGACCCAAAAATTATGAAGATAACTTTCTCATATCTTACGATAGGTCACGTGGTTTATCCTTTAAAAATAACACTATCGTTTTTTACAATCAGTCACACATGTTAAGCATTGATAAGCGTCTTTGAGTACTTATCTATCCGGCTACATACTTTATCTCAAATGCATTTTTTTTTATTTTGACACATAAAACGCAAAAAAAATTAAGTCCGTAATCATAATATTATTTATCTTTTTCTAGGCAATCAATCATCAACCTGCACTTAAATTTATAAAAGTAACGAATCTCAAACACCCTTTAAATAAGTGAATTCTCTATGATAAATACGTATTAAGAAAAACGCACGCCTGCATTCCTACGATTTTGTACGACTACAGGATTATTTATAATAAGTCTAGATACTTCTAATAAACTGTCGACCAACTGTTCAACCTGGACGGTATGGCATGATTACGCGCACATTCGATCATGTAGTCTGAGCTTTGGACAAACATGTGCTTGATTTATGATGGCACTGCTTCTCGAATGTTCTTAAATTAAGGTTTTTTTTTAGATTTAAGAACAATCAGCCAAATCTTCATGATCAACGCCCTCATCACTAACCAGTAATACTTAAGGTTTAAATTGCTTCGCGCTCGCAGTATATCTTGAATAAACTATCGGCTGATGTAAAGTCTAATGTCTGCGGGATACTTAAATAATTTATCAAATTAAAACATGTGAATTGCACACATTACACTTATTAAATTGTCATATATTATATTTAAAAAAAGCGAAATGGATTTTTCTTTAAAAATGATTGAAACAATTAGGACAGTATGCAACTATCTTACTATACATTGTTTTATTTTATATTTAATTAACAAAAAATAAAACCGACTTCAAAACCACTACAAACCAAAAAATAATTTAATTTTATATTCGCTTAGTACATACATCATCGCTTATATATTTGGAGTCGATGCCTAATTTAAATTGAACATTGTTTTCGTATATTTGTTCGTGTTGTGTAGAAACCTGGTTTTTTTGAAGTCGGTTAAAAAACCATCGATGACCAACATTTTTGTTTTAAAATAATAAATATCTACGTTTATGATTAGCAGTGGACTTCATGGCTGATGAAAATGATGATGATGATGATAATAAAAAATAATGTTTGACTTCTCAAGCCCCGCGACGGACACCGGTGTCCATATATATAGGGGTTTCCCATACATCTATATACATATAAGCTGGGCTTGAAGGGTTAATACGCCGCGTGGTTAATCCATAGCAAGTTGCAATCCATTTTTCAATCTACTTATATATATTGTATACTCTTTGTGGCCACAAACACAGATATACGCATATGAGTAAATATAACATTATTTACTTACTCCAGGCATATTTACTATATCAATTATAATAAGTTAGTATAACAAGAGAACTTGTAATATAGCTCCATAATTAGCTGAACAAATTAAAAAATTCAAATCGCCTACATGCATTTAGTTCTATTAAATCATTTTTTTTTGTGTAGTAAAGTAAATCCATATACACTCACGCCTGTTATCCCCGAAGGGGTAGGCAGAGGCGCAATTAGTGCACCCACTTTTCGCCGTTATTCCGTCCCATGATGTGATAGGGGGCGAGCCTATCACCATATCGGGCACAAATTCCCGACTCCGAGCTGATACTGAATAGAAAAACTCAATATCACTTTGCCCGACTCGGGGATCGAACCCGAGACCTCAGCTTTACAGTCGTACTGTAATACAACTACGCCACCGAGGCAGTCAAGTAAATCCCTTTTATTTTATTTTTTGAGAAAAAAAAATTGGCAAAAACACAAAAATATAGAGGCTGACCGTACTTACCTGAAGGTTTTATATTGCCTATATACACTACTCAACAAAGTCTAGGGAACAAGAGAAAGATGGTGTTTTGAATTCATTTTTTTTTTAACTTAGATCATATACGTCAATGGGAGCATAATTCAATATTCAATTTAATTTTGCAATTTAAAAATTAAAAAATTATAACAAAAACTAACATAGTAACACATAGAACCAAAAAAAACAAATTCATGTAAATAAAAAAAACTAAAGCATAAGTAAAAATTTATTAAAAAGAATATTCCTAACAACTTTTTAATAATCTGCTGGATCTCCTAAGGCATTAGCGATGGCTCTACATCGGCGTGGCATACTGAGAATGAGGCTATCAATTGTCGCCTGTGGAATAAAGCTCCATACTCTAGAAAGGTGTGAAAAAAATCCTTTTTCCGTATTCAAATTTTAGAGAAAATCACTGAAAGGTATTCTTCCGAGCAAATCGCACGCATGCTTAATGGAATTGAGATCGGCGGACTGAGCAGGCCACACTAGGTCGATGATATTGTACTCGTGGAACACATTCATCACCAGCCTTGCGGTGTGTGCATGTGCATTATCATGTATGAACATGAAATTTTAGCCAAGTTGCTGTCGATGAGGGATGTCCATAGGGTGCACAATCTCGTCACGGTATTGCTCCGCATTTAAATTGCCTCATATCCAAACGAGATCTTCCACCCAGGCCAAATTCCAAACCACACCATTATCGTTCCAACTTCTGTGACCCCCGTGATGGACGGCAGCGTGCCATATGCTGCCTCGGACGCCAAGGGCGTCCTTCGGTGTACGGAGGCTTCTGAGCCCCCGCAACAACAGGAGACGGACCGCAACAGCGGTACGCACAGGGGCGGTTGCGGACGACAACTTAGGCGTGACTCGGAGGAAGCCCGCAGCCGTCCCTAATGCGCCGAAGATGGCCACCGCGGAGTTTTAGTTGGTATGCCGTGCGGTGTACATAGGTTAGGGACTCGGCCCGGCGGTCGCCCGACGTTTTCCATCTTTCCGGGCGGCTCAACGTCGGGTCGTAAGGCACGGTGAACCCAACATAACCGCTCAGTCGTTCCCCTTGAACACTGGGCGGTAGTAATAAGTCACTTTCTCCGCGTCAACAAAAAAAAAACATTATCGTCCGCCTTGGTAAGAATGAACTTCCAGAGGTTTCTGGAGTCGACTCTGGCGACCAAAAACTCGCCAAACATGCACTCTCCTTGAATCGGGATTAAATCCTAATCGAGAATCATCCGAAAAGAGAACACGTACTCACTGATTCTTATCCCATAGCAAATGCGTGTTAGCCCACAATAAACGACGCTCTCGATTTCCACGTCGCAGGGCTGGAACTCCTAGCAGTTTGCGAGCATAAAGATTGACTTCATGAAACCCTCTTTTAGCAGCTTGGTCACTGATAACCACTTGGTGCTGGGACTGGAGTCTTCTTCCCAACTGGCGAACTGTAATTTGGGGTTGCCTTCTTGCAGAATTCTGCAGAAAACGGTATTGTCTCTGGGTAGCGACCCTGTATTTTCCTCGGTGACGTTTGGCTACATCTACTGTGGATGGATTCGCTACAGGTATACACCTGTAGCGAATCCATAATCGGCAAATTACGCTTGGTTGTGTGGTACCGGCTTCCGCGATTTCGCGTTTACTGCGCCCAGCTACCAAAATACGCATAGCCCTAAACATCTCTTCCCGTGTTAAATTACAACGTGACATAACGTTCAAGAGTCACATAAATTACAAGAAAGTAGCGATATTTGTTTTTCACAAGAAATGAAATCGAAAACTTACAATAATCACTCAATTTTTTCGTAAGAAAATCCCACACGCTGCGACCAAGTTAATTTTTCCCTCTATATTGTGAAAAGATTTAGCTGTTTGATTTTTTTTTTATTTAATGCACTTATTTAATGCTCTTTCAACCTACATTCTTAAAATTTAGTGGCCAGTAATTTTTACCCGACTACGTTTTTAAAGAGGGTTCACAAATTAATTGATATACTTGGCTTGTTCCCTAGACTTTGTTGAGTAGTGTACTTACCTATACTAATATTATAAAGCTGAAGAGTTTGTTTGTTTGTTTGAACGCGCTAATCTCAGGAACTAGTGAACCGATTTTGAAAATTCTTTCACTAATAGGACGCTACATAACGCCTGAGTGCTATAGGCTACTTTTTATCCCACGAAAATATTTTTGTCCCGGAAAAACTTTTTCACGCGGGCGGAGCCGCGAACACTACTATAAAACAACAATTATATAAAAATACACTTACCTGGAATAAACATCTGTTCAGCAGTGGACTTTGTGTTACTTACTGATAATGATGATGTTGGAGATAAACGTAAAGGCGGCTGTACACATTGGGCCAAGGTATTGGGCCAGCATGTTGGGCCAACGTGTAGAAACTTACTTGGCGGTATGTTGGTAGTTGGCGCCAACATTGGCCGGCCAAGTGAATGTCGGTTTTTCGTGCGCACATCAAAGGATCTTGGCGCACTCCTCAAACGCTGAATGGTCAATACGCCAACGTATAAACAGGGACATTTACAATTCACTATTTTGGCCCAACATGCTGGCCCAATACCTTTGCACAATGTGTACAGCCGCCTTAACAATATTTTTTTTACTAACCACTTTACCTTTAATAATTCCTTGACTAATTATTAAAGTAGGGATTTCCATTATTCTATTGTATGGGTACAATTATTGTTTTACTAGCTTTTGCCCGCGGCTCCGCCCGCTTTAAAAAGTTTTTCCGGGATAAAAGTCCCGCTTTATATTTTCCCGGGATAAAAAGTAGCCTATGTGTTAATCCAGGACATGTTCTACCCGTGTACCAAATTTCATCGAAATCCGTTCAGTAGTTTTTGCGTGAAAGAGTAACAAACATCCATACATCCAAACATCCAAACATCCATACATTCTTACAAACTTTCGCCTTTATAATATTAGTAGGATAGTAGGATTATACAATACAATTGTTTATTAATTTCCTTCACCGTGGTACTTTATATGTATCTCTTTTATTTTTTAATATTTAAAAAAAACGTTAAAATAACAGTGTTAGTTGTGCCTACATGAGGTGAAATTATTTACGGCGCACGCCCTCGCTTCTCATAATTACTTTTAAAAATGTTTTTGCAATATGATATTGCTCTCAACAACATAATCAGTTTTCTTTGTTTTATTAGTCTTACTAGCTTTTGCCCGCGGCTCCGCCCGCATTAAAAAGTTTTTCCGGGATAAAAGTCCCGCTTTATGTTTTCCCGGGATGAAAAGTAGCCTATGTGTTAATCCAGGACATGATGTACCCGTGTGCCAAATTTCATTGAAATCCGTTCAGTAGTTTTTGTGTGAAAGAGGAACAAACATCCATACATCCAAACATCCAAACATCTAAACATCCAAACATCCATACATTCTTACAAACTTTCGCCTTTATAATATTAGTAGGATTAATAAAATAAATTTAAAATGTATTTTTTATTAGGTAGGTACTTTTTTGTGTTGTTTCTTTTACTGTTTTTTAATATATATTTAAATATGTGTATTTTTTATTAAATACAACCATAGAGAATGCTTAGAAATAATTCCATGTAAAAAAATCTGTTAAATATCTGTCTGGTGTTTCTCTACGCGATCGAATCAGAAATGAGAAGATCCGTAGAAGAACGAAGGTCACTGACATAGCCCAACGGATAAGCAAGCTGAAGTGGCAATGGGCAGGGCACATAGTTCGAAGAACTGACGGCAGATGGGGCAAAAATTCCTCGAGTAGAGACCACGTACTGGCAAGTGCAGTGTCGGCCTCCACCTGGACAGATGACTTGATAAAGGCCGCAAGAACGCGCAGGATGCGGGCCACTTTTGATAGGTCCATCTGGAAATGGACCATGGTCCATCTGAATTGGGGGAGGCCTATGTTCAGCAGTGGACGTCATGTGGCTGATGATGATGATGAAAAAAAATACATACATATATATACACTCACGCCTGTTATCCCCGAAGGGGTAGACAGAGGCGCAAATAGTGCACCCACTTTTCGCCGTTATTCCGTCTCATGATGTGATAGGGGGCGAGCCTATCGCCATATCGGGCACAAATTCCAGACTCCGAGCTGATACTGAATAGAAAAACTCAATATCACTTTGCCCGACCCGGGAATCGAACCCAGCATTCCAGTCGTCCAATAATACAACTACGCCACCGAGGCAGCCATCATGAAAAAAAATCTGTAGCAAATTAGAATCATGCTCAGCTTTTCGATAAAAAATTGTCATATACACTAATCAAGCACTGTCCTGGAAAACCACTGCATCATTTGTTTAATAGCAATGTCCTTACAACTGTACCATAGTATAAAAATGCATAAATAATTAAATTGTAAAAGATAAACTCGAATGGA
Organism: Lapara coniferarum; assembly: GCA_949316025.1. NCBI lineage: Eukaryota > Metazoa > Arthropoda > Insecta > Lepidoptera > Sphingidae > Lapara > Lapara coniferarum. Next base: position 6,586,058 of record OX438926.1, read on the forward strand.
ATGATAAGCTGTACAAAATGCCTTTTATAAGCTTCAAAAAAATGGACTTGTTTGTATTAAACGGATGGAAACCTGCACAGGAATCAGCTAAGAAAGTGGTGATTCAGAAAACCTTTTTGTCGCGACATCGAAATTTTATTCAGGCTCAGTGTTGCCAGATGTTTGACGGTTGAAGTCGCCTAAAGTCGAGAATATTCGAAGTAGCCTAAAGTCGCCCACATGTGTGGGGACGTGGAGAGCAAAAAAAAAAAGGTCCCCAGTTTTCGATCCGAAGTAGCCTAAATTGGCGACTAATCACTATTCGCGTAGCCTAAACGGCGACCAGTCGCCATTCGCAATTTTGGTCGCCCCGACACTCTTCAAGATAGCCTAAATGGCGAAAAGTCGCCTAATCTGGCAGCACTGTTCAGGCTAAAGAAATTCTCAAAGAATGAACACTCGTTTAAAGAATCGTCACTGTATCAATAATAAAGAGCTTGTTTAGATTCTACGCTAAAATCAACAAATATTTTAGCCATTTACATTTTCTAATGAAATGAAAAGAAACCTACGTTCCTGTATTTAATAATCGAAAGAGCTCCTTAAAACAATAGTGTTAAATATTACATACATACATACATTACAGTCAGCAGAATTCGATAAACTACAGCGTAATGCTTTAATTTCTTTAAGTAGCAAAACAAAGTGATGTCTTCATTTCCAGAGGAAACTAGACGGTCTGATGTAAACGTTTCTTTTGTGAAAATATTTGCAGAATAAACGGGCTAAAAGTTTACTGACTATCCATACTAATATTATATACACGAAAGTACACAACAATGCGGATTTTGACAAAGAGATGTCCGCTTTTCGTACCTATGGGTGCTGGGCCTCAAAGTCAGCCTCAAACTTTAGAGATATTAAAGGAGCAAAATATGGATCTTGGATCCATTAAAAAAAATCAGACTTCTCCATTTATAATCAACTTTTTAAGAAACGTTCGTTCTAACGGTAGTTTTTAAGCAAAATACAATTACATAAATCTCAAAATCGGAGGTCTTTAAAATTGAACGATTTATTGGAAACGGCTAGTTTTTAGGAGCTCTATCCAAATATTTATAAACTGTGTTGGTTGGAATTTTAGGCCCGTTTTAGGACATGTTCTTTGGTGAGTGAGCTTGAATCATGAGAAACAACATATTAACACCTGGGCATAGGTAATGTTTTTTTTTATTTGCCGCAAAATACTCTACGCGCCGCGAAGCCGAGAGCAAATCTTAGTTTTTATATTATAAACGTTCGATCCCAGCCTTCAGGAGTTTATTGGCGTGTTTTAATAGGAATTATGCACAGATTATATTGATAAATTATGTTTAGGGATGGCAAGAAAGACGATGGTGTAAGAACTCATTATACAAGAATTTGAATCAGCGAGTGTTTAGCGACCTCTTATCATTCAACGATAACCAAAGATATTTATCAAACAGCAAAGAGAATTTATAATATACAGCCAGTAATGACACTATGACAAGTTGATTGTCATATCCTTTCGCCCGATGTTCTTTTAAATAAATTCTTGATTTGTTGTTATTTCTAAATAATGTATGATATCGTTATTTTAAGAAATAATAAAGGATCTTTCGTGTATTAACGCTATCAGTTATTGATTACTATAATTGCCAGGTACCAAAGTTGAAAACCCTACAATATAATCTTAGATCAATAACTTGTTTAACATTGTAATACGTACATATTTCAGTAATTTGTAGTGTAATTTAATAGTAACTAACAATAAGCTAAATAAAGGAATAATAAAGCAATAATAATTCGTTCTAAATTAAAGTAAAAACTTTTTTTTTTTTATAGCATTGAATGACGAAACGAGCATGCCGTTCGCCTGATGGTAAGCGATACGACCACGCATAAACAGTAGAAATACCATCCAGAACCTTGATTTACAAAGTATCAGCATTCCACTGCGCTCGTCATCCTGATGGCGGCACCACACTTCGTTATGTGTTATTTGATAAGCGGCTACGCTATATTCGCCCAAATATTTGTTGTGAGCGAACAACAAACATGCCATCCACACTTGGTGCCGGCGTGCCAAACATGCCAAATATATTCGTACATGTGGCTTGAGTACAAAACCGAATGAGTGAACGAAGTGTGGGCAGTCGACACACATATTCGGCTTATTCGTGTCCTTTGAAGTGTGTCAAAAAACCGACAAGTGAACGGATAAGCTTATTTGCTATTCGCGCTTATGCGTTATGCGTGCGAATAAAGCAAATATAGACGAATGAGCCCTCCACACTTCGTCATATGCGGGGGAATAACGCGCATAACAAATAACGCATAGCGAAGTGTGGTGCCGCCATCAGACATAAGATGTTAAGTCTCATTATGTCCTGTAGCACACTCTGGCTACAATTCCCTTCAAACCGAAACACAACAGTGCATGCACACTGCTGCTTGGCGGTAGAAATAAACATTGCGGTGGTACCCACCCAGACGGACTCTTCATATGAGAGTCCTACCACCAGTGAGACAAGTACGTAATAATAATTAATATTAATTCCGACTCCCTACTAACATTTCTCTAATCCAATTAGTTGGTATTTTGATACATCTTTTAAGGCTTGATCTTGTAATATATTAATATATTTATCGCATGTCAATGGGACTTCAAATGCTTGATAACTTCTGAGTAATAATAAAATGGACATCAATAGATAACCCAAAAATCATATTCCTTATCGCAAAATCACTCGTGTGTTGCAATCAGTTTTCAGTACCTGCTCTAGACAAGGGCTGTTATCGCCAATCGATCACGTTTTATTTTATCGTAGTTTGACATTAGAAACCTCCGAATGACTGCTCAGTATCAACTAGGTAGTTAATTATACATCTAATAAGAAATGTCAACAATTCAACATCCTTACTGCCACAAAAATATATTACATTCTTAAAGATTTTTTTTCAGTTGATAAAAAAATTATGAGGCTTTTTATTTTAAAATATAGAATGAATCAATTCCCTTGATTTTCCTAAATCAATTGGATATAACGAAATTTGAGATACAAAGGGACCGTTAACACCCTTTAGCACCACGCCTCACCGCTTTGCAAATTGGTGGTCGACTTCAAATGGCATTTGACAGCACCAGGATTTCCACACGACTGAAGTCGCAATAAGAATCCATTCCGAATTATGTTTACTAGTAAGCATTATTAAGGTAAATTTATTAAGCGTCCTTAAATAGAATGCTTGATTAAATATATTTTATATTTATTGTCAGTAACCGAGATAAAAGTATCCTACCATAAAAGAATATTCATTTCTGAGATTTAAGCGAGTTGCAGACTAATAAATAAGCTAAGCTAGTTTAGCTCAGCTGACTAATCGATCGAGTATGTCATTCCTATATATTTTATATTCTATTAGCGTCATTGATGTATTAAAGGGTTTTTAATACATCAATGATTAGCGTTAACGATTATAGAAAGGTGCCTTGGCTACGGCCCCTTAGCAGTTAGCACGCGTAGCTGAGATGTTTTCTTATATTTGTGTGTAGACCACACACTACGTAAACTAAGGTATATACAATGCGAGCTGAGCTAAAACTTAGCTTAGTTTTTGGTATACAACCGCTGATAAGGCCGGTAGCCCAACAATGATTCTTCTGTTCTGGTAAATGTGAGTTTATGAGCGCTGGAGTTTATCACATGACCCACAGCGTGTCTGCTCATCTACCTAAGCATGGCACAAAGATCTAATTATGGGTGGGACGGATTAACAATGGGGGTGAGGATTAAATGGCTTGGATTCGATTCCGTGTTAAGATAATGCTATCCGGTTCTTAAATACGATCGACGATCATGTTTATTTATTTTATAATGCATTGGCACATGTGCACTGTGCACATTTATACACTATGAGAAACTACGATTTATTTACAATTTGTTATATTCCGTACATGAAAAAAAACCCTTGATATTTTATTTTTTATTCGTAGCTACTCTCGGCTAGCTGAAGACAGGGCGCTATGGCGCTCATTAGGGGAGGCCTATGTCCAGCAGTGGACTGATAAAGGCTGATGATGATGGTGATAATGATGATGACTCTCCCATTATTATTTTACAAATATGTGCCTCAATTTCGCTTTACTTATTAACACTTATCATATCTGTAATTATGATGTGCTAAATCTGTTGGAAACAATTAATAATTACCGTCGATTTAGTTGAATGAAATTCACGCGTCGACACCACACCGCCATGTGTATGCTGATTAGATATCGGCACTCTGTTTCTGGGTCGAATGCAATTAGGAACTATGTAAATGCCGTATTGTAATAGTATGACTAATAACCAAGGGTGTAAAGGTCGAATACGATGTACTACTGTAAAATAGAACATCGTGTTAAAGATGTTTCAAAGTACCCAGTTATTTGATGAATCTCTTATTAACACGCTTTTTTTGCTTCAGACGTATGTATGTATGTAATGTGTGTGTATGTAACTGACACTTTGAACATGAATTTGAGCCCCCTTCAAAACGTCATCGAATCGAACGGATCAAATCGAAATTTAGCATACTTATCAAGGGCCGATGGCAATTCAATATGTTAAACTAAAAACACGTTTTTATAGAAAATCCAACTGAAAAATCAATGAATATTAGTTTATTTATTTGTATTTGCATCTGTTGGACTATATTAGAATTATAACTAAACTAGCTACTCTTATGTATAAAAAAATCCTATTTGTGTTTTAGTGACTTCTGTTGGATAATAATAGAATAGAACTAAAAAAGAAAAATAAATAATAGTTTAAAAAAAACACTCTTTATAGAATTTACACTATTCTTAATTCAAATCTATTAAAATTTATTTTCTACTTTTTAGTTGGATTTTCTATAAAGCGTGTTCTTAGTTTTTTATTTAAATATAGAACAGTGTGTTATTTTATTTTCTTTTTAGTCCAGCAATTTTTGTTTTTGAAAAATAAATCCACCAGCTAAACAATTATTCAGAGAAAAGATTTGTATTTTTCGGTTTTAAATAAAGTAAAATAAACTTCGGGGAAACCATAATATAAAGAAAAAAAGACATGAAAAATAATTTCTCAAAGTAACAATAACCAGAATAGGAACGTGTGAAGCATTGCAAGTAATCTAATGTCTCAGAATCCCTAAGCTTTCAAACGTCGTCCATCACTGGGTCCTCTATGCTATGAAAGGTACTTTGCACAACTTCGGAATTTCTGTTATCGTTCATCGTCACGAAATGTTAAAGATATTTAAAACTAGTTCACTATCTACTATATGTGACAAACACATATCGACTAATAATTGTGTTACACCATGGAATGTGTGCGAATTGCGATCTGCTTTGTACATATTTAGTTAGAAAATTGTATGTCACACTATCAGCACATTTATTTATCAATATACATGTATATCATGAAGTTGTTTTACAATGTATTGTTCTCATAGCTTCACAAATATTTCTGTTTTGTTTCAGTTACCGAAAACCGAAAGGAAAATGTCCAGAATTTCAAGGAGTACGTCTATATTAAACGAGGTTTTGAATCGCAGATAGGCCCAAAGATAATGGTTTACAACCATAGATAGCACGAAAGAGATTTATTTTGATGTTACGCGTAGTCCTTCCTCATAGCTCTTCCAGTTAAGTTTATCCGTTAAATATATTAAAAAATAAATAGTCAATACCGCTAAACAGTGCCTCTGCAGTTCACTAAATTCTAACAAAGCTATTAAAATAAATAATACATCAATAACATATCTTACGACAATATTCTTCGCATAACAAAATATTTTAAGCACATATTTTAATATAGTGATATTTATAAATAAAAATCATATCAACTGCCTTATAAGTGACAAGTTACTAGTGCCAAAGAGTTAAGTGAAAGATGTCTCACGGCGTGGTGAAGAGCACGAAGAACGGGAGCGATGCGCACGCGCCGGAGTCATCGCGGGACGGCTCCGAGAGCCCCTCGCCGCCACCCGACGGAGGCTGGGGCTGGATGGTGGTGTTCGCCTCCTTTATGATACATATTGTCAGTGAGTATTTAAAATATACCTACAATGTTTTAGCTTTCACTGTTTTCGAAACCTATTTACACCTCAATAATCTTCTTTCTCAATTTAAGAAGGTTAAGGGTATGAAGTGATTGTCATTCTCAATGTAGAATGCAACATAAACTTAGGCATAAAAGCAGCGATAGCTATATTTTACAAGATAGCTTTCGCATAAGGAGAGCTATATTTCGAAGCAATTTTTCTACGGGATATTCGAAACAATGACACTAAACGTATATTTGCAAAGTCTGCACTCATACGTCCTATCCATAATACAACATACTTTTTTTTCAAATTTGGCGCGGCGCGGCGTTGCGATCACTTACCACTAGATGATCCATTTGCTTGTTTACCTTCGACTACAAAACGAAATCCTGCACATTACAAATGAGCTTTTAAAACTTTGATAATGTAAGTCACGCAGAAGTAAAATCCTACTAATATTATAAAGGCGAAAGTTTGTAAGAATGTATGGATGTCTGGATGTTTGTTTCTCTTTCACGCAAAAACTACTGAACGGATTTCAATGAAATTTGGCACACGGGAGATTATGTTCCGGATTAACACATAGGCTACTTTTTATCCCGGAACAATATATAGCGGGACTTTTATCCCGGGAATTCCATGTCCATTCCATGCGATTCCAGTCCCTTGACCCTTCATTCGTTGTTACGTAGCTTCGCTGTAGACAATATAGAAACAGACACTGAAATGCATTAGCCAGACAGGAATAGGAAAAGATTGATTAAAAATTTATTAGGGGCCGTTCAAGTATTACGTAAGCACAAAGGGAGGGTGTGGGGCTCCATGCTTTGCTTATTTTCGATGGCATGGGAGAAGGGGGGTCTTTTTTTTTATTGCATTGAATGACAAGACGAGTATGTCGTTCGCCTGATGGTAAGCGATACGACCACCCATAAACAATAGAAACACCCAGCACCTTGAGTTACAAAGTACTGTGTGGCATTCCACTGCGCTCGTCATCCTGAGACATAAGATGTTAAGTCTCATTATGTCCTGTAGTTACACTGGCTACAATGCCCTTCAAACCGAAACACAACAGTGCATGCATCCAGACGGACTCTTACATAAAAGAGACCTACTACCAGTTAATATCCTTCACCAAATAAGTTGTGTAAAGGATTTGTCTTTTTCAGTTGAGCTTCAATGCGTGAAATGTTGTCGTCTTTCTTCTTATGAACACGTATTGATATCATGATCCTTATTTATATCATAGCTAGATTTTTTTATGCGAAAGCGTCTTATTTTTAATTTATTCCTCTCATCTCGAGCAACGTAATTTCGTCTTCAAACTGTTAAACCCTATTTGCAGCCTACAGAAGATAAGTCTCGTTAAAAGTAATGAATGTTTGTTTTCCGATTACTTGGCCTTATCATTCTAATTTCTGTAAACAAAATTACAATTTGCATAAATTTTTTTAGTCAATATTGTGTGGAGATTTGCGCAATAGACTTATTCTTCCCAATGTTATAAAAAAAATATAAACGCTTCTGTTGGAAGGGGCAAATATAAAATAACAGATACAGGATGCACGATCTAAGTCGTGACGCCATCGTCACTAAAAACGTGCGAAGTAGCGAGATATCACGATAACCCCAATATACGCCCACTCTTCTCATAATGATTACTTACAATATCAGTTGCCAGTTGCCGCCTCGTTTTGAACCAATTTTTGTACTATTTCTCAAATGGATACCTTTATTAACTGTTGCGTATATTGTACTTACAAAGCAAGTATATGTAATAAACTATATTATTTTCTTTTAATGTATTGACTATTGGTAATGTTGAATCATTATGTAATGGGAATGGAACGAACTACCGGCGCAAATGTCCGCAGGTTCAAAACCCAAGGGCACGCACCTCGGACTTTTCAAAAAGTTATCTATGTATTTTTTGGTGGATCATCGCTCACTTTAACGGTGAATGAAAATATCCTGAGGAAACCTACATACCCGAGAAGTTCTCTATAAGAATTTTGAAGGTATGACGATTCACACACTGCCCCGCTCTACGTTGCGGGGTGCGTCGCGACGGAGCCACGCGCGTGGTTGCGGAAGTGCAGATCTACATCATCATGCAGATTTCTCCGCACAAACGCGCGGGGCTGCAGTAGTATGCGGAGGTCCAGGGACCTCGTTTTAAAGTAGTTCGCTGTGATAGTACAATGCACAGCATTGTTTTCTATATAAAAATGGTTATTAATGCAGAACTCATTCAAGATACTGCTGTTATATAATCTAGTTGGTTTTTGTATAATAAAATTAGAGGAAATCACGCACCATATAGCAGAACTCGGCCTGCCATACCTTGCGTCTGTCTCCGCACCCCACGCGCGGGGTCGCGTGTTTCTCTGCATGTATGCGCGTGATCTGTAACTGCGCGTGAATGCGTTTTCTGTGTTTTGCACTAAGCGTGTTTCAATACAAAGAGAGATACTTACAACCAACGTAAGAGCACGCCTTCCCGCGCTACGCTGCGTAATGCGATGCAGTGTGCGAATCGCCTATGTGAAGTCGACCAATCTGCATTAGGCCAGCGTAGTGGTCTAAGGCCTAAACTCTCTCAGTTGTAGAGGAGACCCGTGCTCAGCAGTGGGCAGTATATATAATACAAGACTGGTATGGCATGGTATGGTAACCTTTATGTAAAACTTACGTGTTATATTTCTAAATCTTAACTTTGTGCTCTTGCTCTAATAAAAGTAATTAGTAAGAATGAACTTATAAATGGGATCGTAAATAATTTGGATCGTTAGCAGAGAATAAAGTGAAAGTGTAAAAGCCGGCTCCACAGGTTTTAATATTTTACTTGGTAGTTATCGTATTAAACAGCTTGTCTAGATAGTATTCATTTTATTTTCATTTATTGGGGAGCATCAAATACATTAACCAGTATACTTAGTTATAGACCGGACATCAGGACTAAATTTTGCATCCAAAAGTTATAACCAATCGGTAATAAGTCGCTGTCTTTTGTGACGCGTCCGTGTAACAAGATGTCTCAGTATGCTTAATTTTTATAAAAAAAAAATATTTTGGAAGGAAATATAATATACCAATTTACGCATCATGATCATGAAAAAGTATGTTCTAATGGATTTTTTTAAATATTAATGGTTCTAAAGCATTTTACATGAGTTTTGCCATTTCACGGTAGGTTGACTTACCAGAGTGAGTTACTGACGAACAGGCTGAAAATTGTTGTCCCAATGTCCGCTCTTGTATAATTTTAGAACTCTTTAGAAAGCATAGATTAGAGTGTGGCTTTTGAATTTGACTTTTATACATTAATTTAACTAATAGCATTTATCAGTAAGCCATGAAATCGGCTCTTAGCATCGAGTAAGCAGAATATTGTCAAAAGTAATGACACGTACATAGTTATTAAATACCATGATCAATTTTTACACGTGCGTAATTCGGCCGGCTAATGAACGAATTTGTGGGGAAATATAGTGTGTAACATTTATTTCGTGCTAAGATTATTTAGGCTTGTTGGTCAAATAATCTTATGTTGTTCGCGACACTGACCGTGCAAAGTGCGCGTCTTATCAGCTGGGATGTAACGAGGTCATCTGGTTTTGCGCAGCTTCAAAATATATTAACATTTCGCATACATTAAACGGAGGGCAGATATTGATTGTTATGTATAACATGATACATAAGTTAAGTAGATAGCGTAATACTGGTTTATACTTACTTATACTGGATTTGTACTCAGATTAAAAACATTTCTAATCTACTTATTTAAAAATGTAAACATGTAAATGTAAACCTAAGCCGTAACATGTTCATTTCAGAATTAGTTACGCGAATCACCAATTTTGATGAATACAAAATTTCTAACGGCCTATTTCACCACATGCTGATAAAGTCGCTGATAGGCTATTCGGCAATTGTCCTCCATATTTATTTTATTACACTTTGCACACATAGTATACAGGCGGACTTAATGCCATTTTAGTCTTAACGCCATATTAACTACAACTTTTGGTTTCACACGTCTCGTTTAGAAATATCTGGCAGAAGAAGTCACTAGTAATGTGTCAGATGTATTTGTTAGATAGCGTTATATGTCAGACAGTTATCTGGAACTTCATCAGGATCCGGGAAACTGGCCTTTAGAATACAAAACGTGCCTTTTGAGTAACGCGTTGAAACCTTTATAATTCTTATCTTCGATTCAACTTGAACCAGAAAGTTATCCTTTTGGGCTACTGCCACGCTAGAAATCTCTCAAACAGTCTACTCCCACTTTAAAGCAAGGTCCTTAATCTATTAAGCGAAGCGTTAAGTAGGACTTTTGCCATCAAAGGCGCTAGTAAGAGAGGCGATTTCTTACGTCGTTGACATTCTAATATAGATAATTGAGGTGATGCCCTAAAGGTATTTTTAATACTAGAATGACGAGACTATTATGTCAGTGAATTGTCAACAGGCTTTTTATACAATTAGGGCAAAACTGGTAGTTGCTTCATTAGGGCAAAACTGGTAGTTGCTTCAAGAGACACAGTGACCTTAATCAACTAAAGTTTAAATAAGAAAAATTAAATTACGGATAGTTATTAAAATTTATTTACTTCATACCTTAGCTTTATACACTAAACAAATTTGAAACTCAGGCTATACATTATTGTAACTGTAGGTACGCATAACCTTTCGTTCATCCCAAGCATTTTCCACCAAGAGCCCTGTAGTTACGCTTTAGGTACCTACGGGTGCGTACTTTCTCTGACGTGAAGTGTCTAAGTTGTCGTCCGCAACCGCCCCTGCGCGATGCCGCTTAATGCAATCCGTCTCCTCTTGTGGGGGATGCTCACGTATTATCTTGCGGCGGAGAGCACCCGTACCGACCGACCCCCCCCCCCCCCCCCTCCCCAGGTCTCTATTAGTCGCTTCCTACGAGAGGCTGGAAATGCCCTAGTGGAATTGTCCAAACGCCCCCAAACCACTGGGCGGGTAATTACCCCTGACATGAGCACATACATGTAATGCGTGTATTAATTCCCTCCCTCCGTCGACCCAGTTAATTTTCGTCCCAAGATGTGATAGCTCTATGATAAACCCACCTGAAACTTACAAATGTATTTTTTGATTGTTCGAGATTCGAACCCAAAACCCCATAGTTTTCAGCCCTGATACACTAACACTATGTACTTATTTAAGCTACTGTTACTATTGTTAATGGGTGGTCGCATCGCTTAGTCTTACCATCAGGCGAGCGGAAACTCGTCTTATCATTCCGTAGCAATAAAAAAATACTTAACGCAACATTATTATAAATAAAACTTTATAAAACACACAACATTGCTACATTTGATAGGTAAAACTAAAAACAGTAGTCAAATATTTTCCCTCCATTGAATACGTGAGCCGTAACAGTGAAGTCAGAAGTGGTGAAATTTAAGTGCAGGATTTACTGATACTTCGAATCCCCCGCATGTATAGCCATCCCGCGAACAAAAACGCTCTCGTAAACCGTGCAAGTGTTGCTACAATCATTTCGCGCTTTATATCACACAATGTTTAGTTCGTAAACTGTACCGCAATTAGAGATGCTTGGAAGCATTATATTTAGAGGAACCTTTCGGTGCTATTATTGAATTGGCGGTATTTAAAAAAGTTTCGTACACACATGTACACTCACGCCTTTTAATCCCGTAGGCAAAGGCGCAACTAGTTCACCCACTTTTGGCCGTGCGTATACCTTCATAGTAATTCTAGCGCCACATGGGGAAAAAAATCAGATTTCGGGCTCATTCAGACCAATGATTTTGCCGGACCTGGAGATCGAACCCGAGACCTCAGCTTCAGATATACATGTAGGCAAAGACGCCACCGAGGCAGGCTTTATTTAATGTAGATTAAATATCAAGGACAAGGAGTGGACGATAGCCTAGTAGGGAATTGAACGGTCTGCCGAGACAATGTCCGGAGGTTCGAAACCCAAGGCACACACCTCTGCCTTTTCGATGTTATGTGTGTATTGTTTATAAATTATCATTCACTTTAACGGTGAAGGAAAACATCGTGAGGAAACCTGCATACCTAAGAAGTTCCTTATAAGAATTTCGAAGGTATGTGAAGTCCACCAACCCGCACTAGGCCAGCGTGGTGGACTTAAGGCCTAAACCCCCTCAGTAGAGGAGGCCCGTGCTCAGCAGTGGGCAGTATAATAATACAGGGCTGGTATTATTATTAAATATCAAGGAAAAGTTTGCATGTGCTATTTTGTTTTACCTTAACTATCGCCTAAAATTTACCAGGAATTTATTCCGGTAAAAAACGATTTAGAACCCAAGATACTCGAGCTAACTTGTCTGACAAATTGCCGTCATACAAGCGCTCTACATCTGAAAATTGCAGGACAATATTTCTTGGAACATGAATTGACATCGCTATTTTCCTTTTGCAGTATTCCGCAATTTGCTAAGCTTCCTCAATCTCGTGTCATCCGCCTCTGTAAAAACATATTACACATTTCTAGGAATCTCCGAGATATTTAATGAACACTAGATATTGCAAACAGCTCCACCTGTGTGAAAGATCTTCCCATGTACATAAATGCTACTTTTCCGAGATAAAAAAAGTCTATTATATCAAGCCGGGACATGGTTTATACGTGAGCCAAATTTAATCAAAATCAGTTCAACGGTTTCTGAGTTTATTTCGATCGAAAATCCAAACATCCTTATGCACTTTCGCTAAATATCAAGCAAGTTTACACTTTTATAAAGACAGGTTTTTGTTAACTAGATGCTTATAAGTTGGCCCCTTTCACTCCATGGGGCATAAATGAGTCCGGTGAACGGTCGGATCACTATTAGCACCTGTTTGCTTCATCAAGGCTTAGTACTTATGCTATAAATATAATGATAAGCATATATGTATTATATAAACAGCCCTGTGTTAGATAGGTACTTTATATCTGCTGGGAACGGACCTCCTCTAATACATACGTCTTGACAGACTTCACATACCTTCGATGTTTTGTGTAGCATTTTTAGGTTTTCAAAGAAAATAGTAACAAAATGCATTGTAAAAGAATCGTTAGCCATAACTAAAGCCCGGTTTAAACGTAAACATAATTAAAGTTATTGTTTACAAAGATAACGCAGCTATCAGCCAATGGCTGCTTTATTTTGCATTGTTACATTTACCTAAAATTTATTATATCATATATATATCTTGTACTATCTCTATTAACCGTTTATTTATCAAATCTTAATAAAAAAGTTATAGTTCTACATGATATAAATATGAACTTTTTCAAGATACCAACATTGTCAAAATTAATTCACACTTACAATGGAATATAAACAATTTTAAATTATCTTGTATTTAATTGGCAATTCAATATAGATCGCGTAAAACGGCTTTTAAGCTTTCAAATCTTCGGCACAAAGGCTGATAAACGAGAGCAATTTTCATAGTATTGTAGCCTATGTCCGCCATTTATTGCAGATAGACACTTTTTGATATGTGTTAACATTAACGCTAAACACCTTCCAAATGTTTGCTGTCCTAATATTATAGATATAGTTTTTAAAACAAGGGTAATCTGTCCGTGTTTGATATCATAAAGTTGTGTTTGCACAGAATTTTAGTATCAACAAATAACGTAAACAAATATAAGTTAAAACAATGCGGCGTCATGTGCCGGGTCGGCCACTTCGGATGGAAATTGAAATTTTATTATTGTGCTAGTAAAATATTCACTGTTTTAAACAAAATAAAAATTCTATATGTGTTATTTTTGTATTATACACTGTACCTAATTTATACCTTTGAACTGGTTTTGCAAAGCGCAACACTAGTTTCTTGCCCGTACTTCTCTGGTGGAAACTGCTTTCCGAACTGGTGGTAGAGTAAACATTTACTAACTCTAAAACATTTTATGGTTTGAATAAATAATTTCGTTTCATTTCAATAAAAAACTAGTGAAACATTTAACAAAGAATCAAGTAAGTACATCGCACTTAAGCGTAGTTAATGGATTTCCGCTACAGCTACATTTTATTACCGAATTCCAATTACTTAAGCTGAGCGTCAAAGGTATCAAAAGACACTTGAAATAATGGAATCCTTAATGCCTCTTAATGTTTCACGGAGCACATAATCTCTTATCCACATTGTGAAAATTAAATCTAATTGGCGACGATTTATCGCCACTAATCGCGTGGTAAACTAAACCGATTACGAAAATACAAGTAACGGTTGACCGATTCGGTTGAAATAAAATGTCGAGTTTTAATTCAAGATCGATGCGGTTTTGATTTTGCTTTTATGACAAAAATGCAATGCTGCCAGACCTGCACTAGACCGAAACAGTGGACTGAGGCTTTTACCTTTTCAAGAGCAGAGATGGCCTTTACTGGTATGGTATAATAAATTTTGAATGCGTAGCCTCACACGATAATGCTTGGCCTAACGACCTAGCCGTGAAACGCGCAAAACGACACGAATGCGCTAGCAACTCATCATCCAGGGTGAACGCTGATTACAATGTTTGTACGCCGTGTGGCAGATTTTGTCTTCCTCGTGATGGTCTCTACAGCCATCAAAGAAAGCATCTCAGAAAGACCTCCAACAGTTGATGCTGTTTAAATCATCTACAATAGATGTATTAGGCCAATGATAACGATAAAATAGTGGACAGGAAACCCTTTCCGGTTAACTGTACGTAACATTTATTTTGTCCGAACTAAGAGTCGGACACACATTATGTCATACTCATTATAGTGAATGAATCTCGCGTGGCATGGACACTAGAACTACACGGGTCAATGTCGTGCTGACATTTCCTGGCGGATTCGCCATAATGCGCCATGTCAGTGTAAATTAAACCATCTGTTATCTAACTTCGTAGTTCGCACTTCTTAACCCAGTCTCGAACATGCTGGAAAAATACAGATAGATTCTCACCTCCGGGTCACATAAACTATTGTTTTGTTTACATTCATTGTCATTATCCTATTGACTTACATTGTCCGATAAATTTTGAACCTTTTTGTGCTTGATCTACGCCGTTGTGTTTTTTTCGATTGGTTTATATTTTGATTAAATTTAATGACTGTTAAATGTTAATTTAGCATGTCAGCTTTATAACTAACCCTGGTACAATGTCTATTAAAATTGATAATGACAATGCTATTAATAATCGTTAATTAGTAATAATATCAAAATACTGCTGGGCAGTTGCCAAATGATTTTGTACGTTGTACACAGAGTAGGTAACTATTGTACAAATAATAATCGTATAATATACTACTATAGGTTACATTCCTACTTTATTTTATTTATAGGTGTGTGATATACGCCTGATAGTTTGTTATCAGACATACCGTTTGAGATTCCAAATATTTATCTTAGTATGACAAACAACATTTGCATTTCAAATTTGTGGAGAGATAAAGGAATACCAACACAACAGTACGATATAACCTAACAAATAATACTACTATTGTTAGGTTATATCGTACAACAAACCATCAGTTTGCATTCTGTTAGCCTTTCTGTAGGCAAAGTTAAAGCACTTCTTAATAAGATTGATATTAATAAAGGCTATGGACCTGATGGGATTCCACCACTATTTTTGTATAATTGTCGCCAAAACCTCGCGGAGCCTTTGTTTAAAATATTCTCACTCTCCATCAATGAAGGTGTTATGCCGTCATTCTGGAAACAATCCTATATTATGCCAATCTTCAAATCTGGAGATAAACGTGATATCGGCAATTATAGACCTATATCTAAGTTAAGTACAATTCCAAAGTTATTTGAAAAAATTGTGTATAACTCCATTATCCCTATTATTAGACCAATATTGATATCTCAGCAACATGGGTTTGTCTCCAAGAGATCGACCGAAAGTAACCTATGTGAATATCTGGACTATGTGTATCGTGGTCTTGATGCCGGCCAGCAGGTGGATGCCGTGTATACTGATTATTCCAAGGCTTTTGACAAAATTTCACATACTATTCTCATAAGAAAATTTAATAGAATCGGTATACACGGCGATCTCTTGCGTTGGCTGATTTCTTACTTACGAGATCGTAGTCAAGCGGTAGCAGTAAAAGGTTATTGTTCATCTTTCTTACCTGTCACCTCTGGTGTACCCCAGGGCTCGCACCTTGGCCCACTTTTATTCAACATTTATATCAATGACATAAATGTAGAATTCAATCACTCTAATTTTCTATTATTTGCAGATGACACAAAGATTTTTAAAATTATAAAAAATGTACATGATTGTGAGTTGCTTCAAGAGGATTTAAATAGACTTCATTCTTATTGTGTAACCAATCACTTACAACTTAATATTAAAAAGTGTAATGTTATTACATTTGGTAGAAAAAAGGAACTCATTAATTTCGATTATAAGTTTAATAATGTGCCAATTCGCAGAGTGACCGAACTGCGTGATCTTGGAGTGCACTTAGATTACAAACTTATGTTTAGGACTCACATAGAAATTATTACAGATAGAGCCTATAAAATGCTTGGTTTTATGTTAAGAATCTCCAAAGATTTTAAACAACCCTCGACATTGATACTATTGTATAATTCGTTAGTTATCTCAATTCTGGAATATTGCTCAACAGTTTGGAATCCGGTTTATAAAGTTTTTATAGACTTAATTGAACGTATTCATAATAAATTCCTAAAGCATATGCGGTATAGATTCAACGATGATAATTGTGTAATGTCTAAATTAAACTTTAAACTTCATAACCGACACGCCATGAGGGATCAGATGCTCTTATATAAAATTATTAATAGTTTAACAGATTCAATACCTTTATTAAATAAAATTAATTTTAAGTGTCCGAGACCTGGAGCCAGGAATAAATGCCTTTTCTATACTCCCTATATGAGGACTAAGTACTGTAGCAACAATTTTATTTCTCGTGTTTGCAGATCTTATAACGATACATTTTCTGATCTGGATATATTTAATTTAAAATTTAATCAGTTTAGAAAACAGTTAATGGAAACAGTTTGCAAACAAAGAGAATATTGATGACTTATGATGGCATGATAATATTTTGTTACTGTTTGTTTTCAATTTCATGTGAAGTTTGTGAGATGACTGCTTTCTGTGGCTGATTTGTTCAGACCGGCCAGGAGGAGGCATTCATTACGATGTTACAGGATCATAGGACTCTCCCTCTTCTCCTCTGAATTTGTCAGTTAAGCATTAAGAGTTATTTAATTGTGGAAACTTAATTGAGTTATGTACTATCTAATTTGTTTTATGTTATGTATTTGTTATTTGCTTGTTTGTTTCCCTTAAAAAACCAATAAATAAATAAATAAATAAATAAATAAAAAATAAATAAATAAATAAATAAATAAATTATTATAAGTAGATACTGTGTACTTGAAATCCTCCTAGCCAGTTTCGGCCACGGCGGCCAATCTCAACGGAGATCAGCCAGGTACGCAGGAGATATTATAGTGCACAATTGTGTGCGCAATACACAGGTGCACTCGCTATTCCTTCACTCTCATAGTCCGGTGAGACGGCAATCCGACGTGACCGGAGAGAGATCAGGCGCAGGACCAACGGCTTTACGTGCTTTCCGAGGCACGGGGGTATCACACCGCCAACTTCCTGACTCCGAGCTGCGACTGAGTAAATTTTAAGATGGAAAAACCCAGTCACAATTTTTTTGGCTCGACCCGGGATTCGAACCCAGGACCTCAGCGCGCAAATCGTACTACTACTGTGTACTTATCTGCAATTCACGCTTATTTCATAGCTGACCACTTCTTTGGGTT
This sequence comes from Lapara coniferarum, assembly GCA_949316025.1. Lineage (NCBI taxonomy): Eukaryota > Metazoa > Arthropoda > Insecta > Lepidoptera > Sphingidae > Lapara > Lapara coniferarum. The sequence goes on from OX438926.1 coordinate 6,603,956, forward strand.
TGCAAAAAAAAAATTGCATGAGGTAACGTTTTATAATTAACGTATATAGCACGATCAAGTGTTACGACCAAGAAGAAGTAACTTAAAGAATATAAAATGGCATGTTATTATCAGTGCGAGATCATATCATAAAATACCTATTTAATTCACACTGTGTTTCCGACGTTTATTTAACTCGTGCAAAGTAAGACAGGCGTATTAATCCAAGTACAGTAGCGTTCACGGAACACGAATTTTTACGAAGTTCTTCCTTGAGCAAAATCGGCAAAAAAATAAATGGCAATAAGTTTTAAATTATTGTCGCTTTGACCGTGACCTACTCTGATTTTTTGTTGTTCATTGATTTAAAATAATTTTCTTTTGGCACAATTTCATCGCTATTATAATATACAACGTATATACGTGCTACGTGTGAAATTATGTTAAGTTGCTAACATTAAATTATTGTGTGATTCTCCAATGTATTTGATGTATTCATTATTTAATTTAATAATATGATATAATGTGGCATTATAATTTATAAAAAACCTTGATAATGTTCATATTATGAAATGAAGTTTTGTTGGAATGGGTATAAGTATTTATTCCAACTTTCAATCCCAATTTACAACTTTTAAACTAATTTAATTGTCACGATTGTAATTTTGTACAACTATATTATTCTAGAATCTGTTTGTGTTACTTTTAATATGTCATTTAAAATTATAGAAGTTACTTTTTAAGTTGTTCAAAACTTTGCATGCTGTGATCATCTATTATTTGTAATTACATTAAGCCGTGATAATATTATGTATCAATGTTTTCGATTCTGTCAATGTATATTGCATTGATGATCCTATAAATAAACTTTAAATAAAATCCACTCCCAAATCTCAAGTTTATGTATAATTAGGTCTTATACTAAAGATAGATCGCTTCCTAAGTTTCATAGTGAATCTAGACCAACAGAATATGTGTTACATTGATCCGTTTCTTAACGTTCGCTCCAAATATACGTCTATAATTACTTTTAGTCACCAAAATAAACACAATAAAGTCATACGACATTTATCGGCTGTTAATTCTGTTATTATTAGCACCACAGAACAGGGATATAGTTCCTCCGTGATTAGCACGATAAGCGGACTGCGGTAATCTCAAGTTTTTTGTTATGACATTAGTTTATTGCGATGCACTAATGACCCCACTAGGCGAAGATTTATTTTTATAAACATCGTGATTTAAAAATACAGTATTAATACATTAGTTAAGTATTATTACATAGAATAGTTTAATTACAGTGTGAATTTTGTTTCAGTCATCAGTCCCTTGTTTGTAAACTAATGTATTATAGGTCTGAAATCCGAAGTTTAAACTCTGAAGACCTTCCTTGTTGGACAGCAGGAAAATAATACTACAGGGCTAATGTTTTCATACAATTTGTCTATCAGGCACAAAAACAGGCATCAGATCCAATATATCATAAAGTTATGTTAATAAAATAATAAACACTGTTGCCCTAAATTTTACTTAACCTGTACACAATATTTTAATGGCATCACTATGCTCTAATACAGTATTTTAACAAACTTTATAATCCTTTATTATTTTTTAAATTCTCCGTAACCATAACGCTTTGTGTGCATGATTACTTTTTCCGTTACCGGTATTTAATGTTCTTTAACAATGTATTGTGTCTACTACTTTTTTTCTTTTTTTTTTTTTTTGTCCCTGACTAAACTCTTGTTAGCCTGACGAGGGTCGGCTTATACAAGAACACCGGTCTTGTGGGTGAGCGCAGAAGGCGCTCGCAACCCTTAAATTTAAGCGACCACGCTGAGGGCGACCCACTAATGGGTCACGACCTCGGCTCAGGGCGGCCACTGAGAGGATAAGACATCAGCGTTTGGGGAAATATGGTTTGAAACCTAATCCTATTTAACGTGTTGATCGTAGTCTTCGGCACGCGGGCCGGAACTGCTACGAGAGGGCAGGGTTATGGGGAACGCGACGAGGTCCTCGACGGCGAGGACGGTACAGCGGTCTTGTGGAGTGTATGAGCTTTAAATGCTCGTTCTTTTCGCGTAAAGCTAGAGTGATTTCGTCCTCTGGATCGGTCAGGACTGATCGCGGTCGTCTCCATTTGGCGCGGTCAAATGGAGTATATATAGACGCTTTACGGATAAGCGTGTTCGGGTGGTTTACCGCCCTGTCGAAATAGCGTCTGCTGGCGCACTGCATAAAGTGCCTGATGGTCGGCATATTGGTGTCCACGTGGAGGTTGCGATTGCGAACGTACCACGGGGCACCAAGTGCATGTCGTAAGAATCGATTTTGAAGCACCTGCATTCGCTGAAGGCGACCGGGCGGTAAATGAGCGAATACGGGCGACGCGTATGTCATTATCGGACGGATGCATGTTTTGAAGATCCTAATCTTGTTGCGTATTGACATCTTACTATTTTTGTTTAGGAGCCAGTGAAGCTGGCTCATCGCGAATGCGGCTCGCGCGCGTACCGCATTTACGTGTGGGATGAAGGTCAACCTCTGATCAAGGGTTACTCAAGTGTATCTACTACTCCCTAATTAGTCTCAAGAGTCCAGACTCTATAGAGAGGGGAGCACGGAGTACGAGACTCACGTATGTATAGAATACGTATTAGATCACTAACTTTTATATGCGATTTTATGGGATGTCGATAACGTATAAAGGAGGTATAAGCTTATAAGTTACTAGTAGTGCTCGCGGCTCCGCCCGCGTGAAAAAGTTTTTCCGGGATAAAAATATTTTCCTGGGATAAAAAGTAGCCTATAGCACTCAGGAGTTATGTAGCTTCCTATTAGTGAAAGAATTTTCAAAATCGGTTCAGCAGTTCCTGAGATTAGCGCGTTCAAACAAACAAACAAACAAACTCTTCAGCTTTATAATATTAGTATAGATAAAGCACTAGGGACCGATTTCATCGCTTGCTGATAAAGTCCTTTATACCCTATTCGGATCTTATTTTATCTTACTTCTTACTAATATTTTAAATGCGAAAATTTTGGATGTTTGTTAGAAGTAAATGCAGAAACAGCTGAACGGATTTTGATGAAATTTGCCAGACGGGTAGACCACGTCCTGGGTTAACACATAGACTTTTATCCCGATAATAGGGTAGTTGACTACTTTTTTTAAATACATTTATCAAACATTTATGTCTTCTAAAATCTAGAGGAAAAAGAATTTTTAAAATACAAGCAATAATAAATGAGTTATAAAGCTTTGAAGTTTGTTGGAAGGGGCATCTGTCAGATAACGGAAACGGCAGAATGAGACGTCACTGAGTGTAGCCAGCCATAACGTTGCATGCGTGCGAAACAAATGACGCGATATCCCCACTCCGTCCCCACTTTTGCTCACAACAATATTTCAAATATGAATAACTGCTTTAGTTGTCAACCAATTTTGATACTGATTTTACAGAAGAATTTGTTTTTCGTATTATTTTTTGTTACATATAAAATAATGTACCAAATCAAACATAGGAAACTACCCTATTTGCTCCCATAGGCAAATGCGGATGTTTTTAATATGACTTTTTGAATAGATGGCGCCGGCGTCGTACTGTGTTATATGTCAGATTAGTCAGAAACTGGTGGAACTGGCCTTAACTCTTACGTAATACCGAAAAGATCCTTAGGTATAGGCTTATATAAAAGATAAATTGTACGATCAATTCTAGCAAGTTGGCGTCCCTGGCTTACGTATGAGTTATTCACGCACACACGTCATTAATCTTACAAAACATGTACAATATACGTAATACGGGCTCTCCTTTTTATGAATATATTTCAGATTACTCATTCTGTTTTTATATATAAAAATATACTGAAATATATTTATGTAAGCGTATACACAAATTATCTATTTAGATTTATGAATTTATGTCTAAGAACAATAATTAAATGTCTTCTCTAATTAATTGCAACTCTTAGAACTATATGGGTAGGTAACTATAGATGTTGAAGGCATCATTCTCTTCCCCTTTATGAGAGAAAAATAATTGCGGATATTATGTTATTAGTGAAAATTGCTCAAAATCCTATGTATGGAAACGTGTAGTTAGTGTATAGTTGTTCTTCTTTCTTTCACCTTTTCTTTGTATCACTGTATGTTTCTTTAAAATAAACTAAATAGTGAATCTCCCTGTTAAGTTAAGAGTTAAGACTCCTGTAAGCTGTTGTAAGCTACAGCTACTGGAATTACCGAGAATATTATAAGATAAAACTTATAGAATTTTTTTTTTTTTTTTTTATTTTATTATTGTAGGTTTACAAAACTAGTTACAACAAATAAACTTTCTTAAAGGTAAACATAAGATATATGGCAAGTGTATGCAACCTTATATATGTAAACACAGCATGCTTAAGTAAGGATGACATTTTTATTTAACTACTAACTATCACTTGGGAGACAAGTTACTGTAATTAAAACTACCCAATGGTTTTAAACAATCTGATCTTAGCCGAGTCCTTCGAACCATAAAAGATGTCAAACTTATTACAAATTCCATTATAATAAGAGCACATGCGATAAAGGGGTGAGTGTTGACCGAGATTTGACTTATATAAGGGAAGAGAAAACGTTTTACGGTTTTGTTTAAATTTTGGAATTTAAACAAAGTGGCGAATTAAATTCAGGAATTTTAATTAGTTTAACTTAATGTTATGCTTAAATGATAAGCACAATGCAGCGTAACATACGTACTTTTATATTTAATGGTGGCACTTCAAGCGAGTATGTAAAGACCCCTTATTTACTAAATAAAGAAGGAAATAGGAATAGGCTCACAAATTTCAGAGAAATCAGTGTACGTACATAAAAAAATACAAACACACGAATTGAAAACCCTCTCCTTTTTTGGAAGTCGGTTAAAAATGTGCCTATTGTCATCAGGCAACAACATCTCCCCTTTTAACAAAATTTTCTTGAAACATTTGACACCATTAGGCGCCGAGCTTCCAAAAACATTCGCACGCACCTAAGTTATAGTTTCATTATAAACTAAATTGGCAATTTCCTGCCTTCATCGGTGTAAGCTGTCCGTTCGTGAGTCACTAAGGTAAAGTTCCTATTACCTGGGTAAAGTTAGTCACATAAACTGCTGGATACATTCAAATCGCTTATATACTTTGGATTTAATGGGATGTTAAACAGAGCGCTAATTATATCTTTACAACAAATAACACATCACGGTGACTACGCTCTGCTCATTCATGAACATTGAGAACAAAAACAAGCTGTAGACTGTAGACACTTTGCTGTGAGTTGTTAATTATGAGAGGAGAAGCAAACTTTTGCAAATCTATACTAATCATAATTGCTTTTTAATAATTACTTACCTCCATGACTCATTAAAAAACGAATGTCATTCGATTATGATAAAGATGTTTGTAACAAATTAGCTCAAAGAGTATTTTAAAAATACTTTCAACATAAAGTACCATTATCAGCCAGTAACATAGGCTACTTTTTATCCCAAAAACTCATTTACGTGAGCGGAGCCGAGAGCAAATATTAGATTATAATAATATCAACCATATAATATCTATGAAATAGTCCTAGCCAGTTTCTGCTACGGCGGCCAATCTCAAAGATCAGCCAGGTACGCCGGAGATATTATAGTGCACAAGTGTGTGCGCAATACACAGGTGCACTCGCTGTTCCTTCACTCTCATAGTCCGGTGAGACGGCAATCCGACATGACCGGAGAGAGATCAGGCGCAGGACCAACGGCTTTACGTGCTTTCCAAGGCAGGGGGGTATCACACCGCCATCTTCCTGACTCTGAGCTGCAACTGAGTAATTTTTTTTTAAGATGGAAAAACCCAGTCACAAAGCCCAGGACGTCAGCGCGCAAATCGTACTCGCAACTCGTACGCAATACAACTACGCCACCGAGGCAGTCAAAGACTAATATCTGAATTGAAATCCTCCTAGCCAGTTTCGGCCACGGCGGCCAATCTCAACGGAGATCAGCCAGGTACAAAGGAGATATTATAGTGCACAAGTCTGTGCGCAATACACAGGTGCACTCGCTATTCCTTCACTCTCATAATCCGGTGAGACGGCAATCCGACATGACCGGAGAGAGATCAGGCGCAGGACCAACGGCTTTACGTGCTTTCCGAGGCACGGGGGTATCACACCGCCAACTTCCTGACTCCGAGCTGCGACTGAGTAAATTTTAAGATGAAAAAACCCAGTCACAATTTTTTTGGCTCGACCCGGGATTCGAACCCCGGACCTCAGCGCGCAAATCGTACTCGTAATGCGTACGCAATACCACTACGCCACCGAGGCAGTCAACTAATATCTATACTAATATTATAAAGCTGAAGAGTTTGTTTGAACGCGCTAATCTCAGGAAATACTGAACCGATTTTGAAAATTCTTTCACTAATAGGGAGCTACATAACTCCTGAGTGCTATAGGCTACTTTTTATCCCAGGAAAATATTTTTGTCTCGGAAAGACTTTTTCACGCGGACGGAGCCGCGAGCACTACTAGTTATATTATAATGTGTACCTGCTGCTCAGCACGAGACTGCTCTACTACTAAGAGGATTTAGGCCTTAATTCACTACGCTAGCTAGTGAATAAAATGTAGGCGAACAGATTTTTAGGTTACTTTAGATTTTTTACGAGACTTGAGTAAAGTTTTATACCTTCTAGTATTGTGAAATCAATGAAATAAGATATTGTATAAAAGTAAAGAGAAAGGAATAAATATAAGATGTCGCAACTGAAAGAATTCTGTATTTATTTTTATGTATCATGATTCTAAACATGTCTAGCTTGTGCTGACGGCTCAGCTCACATGAATCTATGGGACAAGCAAGTAGGTTTTCTTTGTGATTCCAGAGATTAGAATACCATTTTAAATACTCAATACTATTTTACTGTAAATAATAACAATAAATCAATAACCAGTTTAAACAGTAAATGGTCGCCATAGCCGTAAGCGGCCTGGATTAGATTCATTCATTCATTCATTCATTCACTATTTTACTGTGTACATGATGATTGTATAAATATGGGGTCAAAAACCGTTCTAATATTCTGTAAATAGCCTGCATATGTTTATCGATACTTTCAATAAAAATAGAACTATTGCTTGTAGCAATGTGACCTCACGATGATGCCAGCTAGTGCGTTTATCAGCAGACATTGGCCGACGACCCTGCGTTATCAATCTCATGTTTATCAAAACAAATAAAATAGCAATACTGCTTCTTGTGTAATATGTTGCGAAAATTACAAAACTTATGTATAATTTACTATCAATCAAAATAAAACCTTATCAATCTGTTCAGTTTTTTTGTGAACATGATAATCGGAGCAGTTTGATATAATCACTACATAGTATAAAACATAGTCGAATCCCGCTGTCTGTCCCTATGTATGCTTAGATATTTAAAACTACACAACCAATTTTGATGCGGTTTTTTTTAATAGACAGAGTGATTCAAGAGGAAGGTTTATATGTACTTTTAACCCGGAAAAACTTACTAACGCGGACGAAGCCACAAAGGACAAAAGCTAGTATATGAATATTATAAAGAGGAAAAGTTTGTGAATTTGTAGGGGCTAATCTCTGGAACTACTCAACGGATTTTGAAAATTCTTTCACTAATATTAAGCTACGATACCCCTGAGTGCTATATGCTATTCCGGTAAAATATTATCACGGCAGCGGAGCCGCAGGCAAAAGCTAGTATATTATAAAATAAAATTACCTATGGGCTATGTATTAGTGATTTTATTGCTATCAATGCTAGGCACAAGTTTTTTAAACATTGCAATAATATATGGAAACTTTGTTGTAACCCTTTAATAAAACAATTTATATCTTACAGAACTTTTACTTAAACAAGAAGTCGTTCAATTCAAATAGTTTACATAACGAATAGGCCTTAGTCTAAGAAAATTAACCTTTAAAGCCAAACCATAGCGTCGTGCAATATTCATAAAACTCTGAAAAGTTTGGTAACAGTTTTGGCTCCGACCCAAAACAGCTCAGAGATTTATGTTTTAGCCTGTCTCAATATTAATGGAAGTTAAAAACAAGACTACGACTCTCAAATCTGTTATATGGTGGTACATGCAACCATATTTGGCCTGAATATTATTACTACGATATAGTTACCTATGGTCGTTGTCAAACAACATCTACTATGTGCAAAAAGTAAAACTTTATGATATGGAGTAAAAATATTCTCATGTAAAATTTTGAGACAAAATTTGCACATAGCACATTCTAGCTATTAGAATCTCATAGCGACTTTTATAATATCAAAGGTTGGGTGGCAAACTAGTCATAATATTCAAAATGTTGAAATCAGATAAAAATGAACAAAGCAGATATTCGTTTGACGCTATGCATGTAGTATTTAACCTCCGACGGAAAAAGAGAGGTGTTATAATATGAAATATTGAAATTCGTACATGAGATATATTTTTATCAATTTTATCCGTGTCTGAGGATTAATATCGTTACGGTGAGTATAAATTTTATGAAATCTATACTTGCTTACTCGTTATTACATCTTTCACCTTGGTTACTATCTCCAAAGTCAGACTCTCGGAGCTTGAGTATTAAATTAATTATTCGGAAATTAACATCACGAGAAGTTTAGCCCTCTTTTGAATAATTAAATCTTCTGTGAAATCTTATAAAGGTTTGCCAGAGAAATATATATTACTGTGAAGTTTATTCGTCGATGTTTTGTATCAGAATTAACTTGAAAATGAACATATACACTCACGCCTTTTATCTCCGAAGGGGTAGGCAGAGGCGCAACTAGTGCACCCACTTTTCGCCGTTATTCCGTCCCATGATGTGATAGGGGGCGAGCCTATCGCCATATCGGGCACAAATTCCAGACTCCGAGCTGATACTGAATAGAAAACTCAATATCACTTTGCCCGACCCGGGAATTGAACCCGAGACCTCAGCATTGCAGTCGTACCATAATACAACTACGTCACCGAGGTAGTCATAAGTAGGTATAATATTAGCCCGTCAAAGCCCGCTTATATACATATTACATCTATATGTATGAGGAAAGCCTATATACTCGGACGCCGGCGTCCATAGCGGGGCTTAACGAGTCAACAGGAATAGTTTCTTAAATATTACTTAATTGATAAAAACCATGCCTACATATCACAAAAACCAGTACAACTACTATTTGCTGACTTGTTTTCGTCTTTATCATGTTTCGCGACTGAGTGCAAGCCTTGTAAGTAAATACTTAAACATACCTACACAAATGCGCAGATATAGTTATAAAGTATCGCACAAAAACAATATTGAGTCTTGGTTAAAATTACAGTCGTAATCAACACTACTGTCTAGTATTACATAATGAAATACCATTAATATAATAATGTAATATGTGATAAGACACGTATAGATGTTATTAGCTACTCATAAAATACTTGAATCAGAAATATAATGCGGGTTGCACACCAAGAACTAAGTTAAGTTAGTTAGCTCACATAGCTGCGTAAATTACGCAAAGCGCATCGCTTAGTTTACATAGTTTGTAGTCGACACACAAGTGTAGAAAAATATCTAAGTTATGCGAGCTAAGCTGAACTAGCTTATTTTACCTTTGGTCTGCAAGCGGCTTAAGAATTTTATAAAGTTACTTTTCAGTGTCAGTAAACATCGTTACTACGTCGTCTTGTACATTACGACGTTTTCGTTGTGGAAACTCTTATGGCTTTTACTTTAGCTGTAATTTTACAGTTCCTTCTTTAAACGAGGTTAAAAAAGAGTGCTCACCTCCCGGTAGGCAATGACTGTGCCTCTGGAGTCTCGCATTGCTAAGTCAATAGGCGCAGGATGCTGCTTACTATCAGGCGGACTGCTAGCTTGTTTGCCTACTAAGGCAATAAAAAAACCTTTTTGCGACGATATCGTCGCACGCTTCCATAACCCGCTTATGTATCAATACTGTCGCGCGTTAGTCGCGTATGCAAGGCGCGTCGGAAGCGATACAAACGAGTAACAGCATTACTACTGTATCGATAAAAACGCGCGACTTGCAAATGTGGCGCCCACATTGGTTCCAAAGTTGCTACGCGAATTCAGAAAAACCTTCCTAGGTCACTCACCTAACCATAACTTGCATGTCAAATAGCCATTCATATAACATTTTGCTGGCCTCCCAACTAAATTTGATTGAACGTCAACCTTTGACAATTTTACCTCTATATATTGGGGGACCTTAATCAATATCAATTGCCTAGATTGTAGGCCATATAGTGCCACTTAAGTAACTCGTCTGATACCTTAGTAACAACCAGAGGCGGTCTTAGTAGGTCACCAGCCTGTTTACCCTCTCATCTTAAACATCTTACCTACGAAAATCGTTGTAATCGGGGATTTTTTTTGCTTTCGCCCGGGCCTCGCGGTGGCCGAGTCCGCAAAGGTCACGAAGAAAAAAGGCTTCACGCAAAAATTTGCCATCCTCGCGTTAGCTAAGTTTGACACTGGTAACAATTGTAAAATTGTAAACATCTACCGATGAAAAAGTAAATCAAAGTCTTAATCATTACAGTAGCTTATCAAAAATAGCGATTACAAATTATCTAATACCAAGGTTAAACATTACAATCAGGACTGATAATTATAAAGATTACGGTTGCTGAGAACGCTGTGCGTATAAATATTGAATTATAAGGTATTACTCAATCAGGTAGCTGTAGATAAAAGCAGTTTGCTATAAGCGTGATTTATTTAAATTGTATTTAGATAAAGAGATTATATTGTTGTCAATTATAAGTTAGTATTACGTGTCCAATGTTAAAGTGTTCGTGTTGATAAATCTGATATTTATCCAGATTTTGAATTTAAAACCTCAAGTCGAATAAAACCAAGAACCAAAAAAATTGGCAGTGTCTATAATTCATTTATAACCCTACCAAGAAAATAAACCACGCTATTTCGTTGTAAAATATAAAGCTAATTTCATGTAATGACAACACTAGCTTAAAAACAAAAAGCAAAAGTTCCGCCAAAGTAAGCATTTCATTAAGTATCTGTATAGAGAGTTCAATTATATCTCGCAAAATACCTAGGTAAGAAATTTGAATTTCAATACGAGTGTACAACCCTCTCAGGAGTCATGTAATAATTTGATCTGAAATTATTCTAGATATACCCCTAATCCGTACTAATTATATTATTATTATAAATGCAAAAGTAACTGTCTGTCTGCCTGTAGCGCTTACACGCCAAAACTACTGAACCGATTTCAATGAAATTTGGTACACAGATAGTCTAGAGCCTAAGAAAGGACATAGGCTACTTTTTATCCCGAAAAAATGTAAACCGGAACTTTAGTCCCGATTTTTTTTTCGGTGTTTTTTATCTTTTTATTTTTAAAGATATGTCCTTACATCACTACTTATTATAAAACAAAGTCCCCTATCGCATCTGTTTGTCTCTTGAACGCGCTAAACTCAAACACTATCGCACGGATTTTCATTCGTTTTCCAACAATGGTCGGTGTGATTCAAGAGTAAGGTTTATGCGTATCCTACTAATATCATAAACGCGAAAGTTTGTAAGAATGGATGTATGTTTGTTACTCTGTTATGAAATTTGGCACACGCGTAGGTTATGTCCTGGGTTAACACATAGACTACTTTTATCCCGGAAAAATATAAGCGAAACTTTTATCCCGGAAAAACTTTCTAACGCGGGCGGAGCCGCGGGCAAAAGCTAGTAAGTAGATATAGTAAGCGAAAAGGGCAGACCAGTCCACACAAGCAGCACCCGTTCACGAGTATGACGCATGTGCCAGCCATCGCCTTCCTCGTCGCACGGGAAATTTGAAGCAATTTTGCGGTAATAATCGTGTAGTTTGAATTGTTAACACAATTATTCAAGTAACATAACTTTAATTAAGCAAACTGAACTCAATCATATTATAATAGGTATCTACGGTTAATAATTATGCTTTCAGAAGAAAGGTTTAACATTACCGTTTCCAATGCCTAAACAAACGTTGTTCACGAATGCGTCATTATTGCGGGTTTTTCGCCAAGTCTGATAAAAATGAAATAGCACTAGCTACTGTTCTTAAAAATGTTTATGTATATTTGTTTATGTAATCGTTTCGTTGATCTGTTGACAACACCAGTGTAAACTATGAAGTATGTTTGGTTTGATTCCAAGGTCGATTAAAATCTGTACGAGTTTTTGGGTGCACAAAAACTTAAATCTCAGAAACTATAACGTGAACAATATTATAGTAATAGGCTCACTTCTCAAGAAACAGAACATAGCTTGTCAGTAATGTTTGGATGGAAATGATTATGCATTGAATAAAAAAAAGCATATGTTTTTAACGTATGTTAGTTGAAAAATCACAGATTTAAAAAGAGAATAAAAAGATAAGACATTTAAGCTTGAAAAATGCAGATAAAGATGAATAATGACAATATTCCAAGTTGGTAATGTGTATCCATTGTTCACTACCTTGACCTATTGAGAACCAAGTCACATGTAGGGCTGCCATCACTTAAATTGCCGACGCCGGATATACACGGCAAAAATCCCTGACATTTGGGTGAAATATAGGTTTTTCCCCGGACACCTCTGAAAAAATATTTTGCAGAGCCTTCTTGAATGCGGGTTATTAGGAATGAATTTTTAACTAAGGTTTATTTCAATTTATCGCTTATCTATAAAAAAATATATTTCCCCTGACTTCAAACTAGGACAAATCCGGAGAAATCCGGACGGATGACAGCCCTAGTCACATGACACATCAATAATAATTACCTAGTCCCTTCGGTAGCCTTATTTGTGCTGTTCCTATGTAACTTTTTTTTTTTTTTATTAATATTACTTTTAGTACAAAAACTTACTAGTAGCACTATAATGAAAGTAATTCTGTCGGTTTGTTACGCTTTTACGGCTTAACCACTTAGAATGTTTGGCAAAACACAAATAATGAAAATAGGTTTCTGTTTTTAATATTTATTTCAAAACAAATTCAACGCAGCAAGCCGTGGACAGGGGTCTGTTGTTAATTATTACTTGTAAATTATTTAAAACAAGAAAATGAAACAAATATAAGTAACTAGCTTTTGCCCACGGCTTCGCCCGCGTTAATAAGTTTTTCCGGGCTGGAAGTACATAAAAACCTTCCCGTTGAATCACTCTATCCAACACATTTATTTGGATAAAGATTAATATTATGACGTTGATACAACTCTTAACAAATAATACATTAATTTCGACCGAATTTCATTACCATAAAAGGGTTCTAGTGAGTTAATCTTAAAAGATAGACATATATATATACTGTCGCGGACATTTTGTTAGATCATTTCAAGAGGAATAATTCTTTCATACATATATTTTTGATATCTTGAACCGTTTTCGCAGCGCACGCAATGGAAGCCCTCAAGGATGAATAATTTTCCACGTTTTTTTCACATTTCCCATTATTTCTTCGCTCTTAATAGTTGCATCGTGATGTTATATAGCCTAAAGCCTTCCTCGATAAATGGTCTATTCAACACAAAAAGAATTTTTCAATTCGAACCAGTAGTTCCTGAGATTAGCGCGTTCAAACAAACAAACAAACAAACAAACAAACTCTTCAGCTTTATAATATTAGTATAGATAGTATAGATATAGTGTACCTACAGAACATGTTTAGCTTACAATGTTTCAACTAGGTAAACGCGTCGAAAACACATGACTGCTTTCCAAATAAACTTCAGAACTATTTAATTAGTTTGAAACCAAATGTTGATATTTAGTGTTCGTTGTCGTTATCGAAATACAATGGGTATATTTATATTGTTATAGGGTTCTAGGGAGATAATACAATGACAGTTCTCAAACAGTACCTACAGTTTTTATTTTCGTTTTCAGAATGCAGATAATAATTAGCAAAACCAATCACAGTTTGAATTTTTTCCACCCAATTTTACACACTGCCTCAGGCTCTAATTTTTTATTAGTTGATAGTTGAACAACAAATTATGGCTCTCCCCTAGAATTTAGATCATTTTAGTAACAAATAACACTCCGAGGGATCGCTTTACAACACGTCGTATTGCCACGCGGTCCAACTTTCATTGTTGTTTCTTGCTTTACGACCTTTAACATGGACGCGACTAGACAGGATTGGGACATTCAGGTACCAGACACACTAATATCGATAGGTCATAGTAGAAACCTAATTGGAATTGCTACCTACTGACATATAAATTTTTAATTATGAATGCTAAAATAAGAGGTAATGTTTACGTATTTGAATATTTGATTAAAAACGACAATTTCTACTGAACGCAATAGTGACTACTTTTTTTTAATAAATTTCTTAAATAATTATTTCATACAATATCTAACGGAAAAAGAATTTTCAAAATTGATGCAAAAATATGTAAGTTATAAAGCTTTGAAATTTGGTCGAAAGAGTAGTTGGCAAATAACAGTAATATCAGACTGTGACGTCACCGGGTGTCACCGGCCATAATGCTGCGTGCGTGCGAAAGAGATAGCGCTGTATCACCAACATGCCCCCACTTTTGCTTACAACAATATTTCAAACTTGAATAATTGCTTTATTTTTCAACCAATTTTGATGCTGATTCCATAGAAGAATTTATTTTTCATATTATTTTCTGTTACACATACAATAATGTACCAAATCAAACACAAGAAACTACCGTATTGGATGAAATTGGCACCCAGAAAGATCAAGTGCAAGTTTGCAAAACATACAGGCAAGAAACGTATGCAATTGAAACATATGCTTTGAAAGGTTTTTCACACAAGATGAGTAAAACTAGCGCCTTAATAAAGAACTCTTTATAAAATTGTCATATTAAACACAATTGGCCTAAGCCCGCAATTCATCAGCCTAAATCAAATATCATCTACTGTACACGAAAGTATGATAAAAATAATGCTATGTCACCTACTTTGTTTGCCGAGAGCAAACTAAAACAAAGGCAAACAACTGGGAATCACTGTGCCTTTCTTTCTTTATTCGGTATTCACAAAGGCGGAGCTTGCTTGCATTATATTGTGCATATAATGTGTGTTTTAATGAACCAGATAACACAAAAACTTTATTGATGTAAATAATTGACGCTTGCAATTTACAAGAGCGACGAACTGTGAACTTCGTCGTAAATAATTATAATTAGTTTGGATATCGATTCCTTAAATTCCTCTAGGGTAGGCAAAAGCACAACTAGAGCATCCACTTTTTGCCGTGTGTCACTTTTCCCATGGTTTAACAGGGAGCAAGCCAATTGCCATATCAGGAATAAACACCCAATATTACTTTGCCTGACCTGGGATTCGAACCCAAGACCTCAGCGTAATAGTCGTACTACGCACGAAATACAACGCAGCCAATGCATTTATGTTTATCCGCTGCTGTATGGCACGATGTAGGTCTTAATACTTGTATTGCATAATTGATCTCCAACCCTGACCTCTATCATGAATGTTCGCTTATCCATCATGACTATAAAGTGAAATGAAAAACGCTACTTGATTAATAAACGCGGAATACTCCTGGAATAGTAACGGTTCAGCAAGTAGGGGAATCGACAAAGACGGAAGGTGCTTTTGTCAAATGGCTCTGAATTAATTTTATTGAAAACTAAGTGTTATTTGCAGCTAGCCTTGCGTAGGAATACATTTCCAAAATTAAACGCTTATTGTGTAGTTACTTTTCCGAGATGAAAAGTAGCTTATATGTTACTATAATAGCCATATGTTAATAATATAGCTATAGCTTATATGTTAATAATATAGTAATACAGGATATGATCTATATGTACGCCAAAACCCAATTGGTTTAGCGGTTGCTGCGTTTACTTTTTATAAACATCTTCATAAACTGCCTCGGTGGCGTAGTTGTATTACGGTACGACTGCAATGTGACATTCGGTTTTCTACTCTGTATCAGCCCGGAGTCTGGAATTTGTGCCCGATATGGCGGTAGGCTCGCCCCCTATCTCATCATGGGACGAAATATGCATGGCGAAAAGTGGGTGCACTAGTTGTGCTGCTGCCTACCCCTTCGGGGATAAAAGGCGTGAGTGTATGTGGATGTATATATGTATGTATCTTCATAAACTTTAACATTTATTGTGAGTTATTTAACCCGTCAAGCCCCGCTTATACAATATATAGACGTATGGGAAAATCCTATATACTCGGACGCCGGCGTCCGTAGCGAGGCTTGACGAGTCAAGTATGTTTTAATAAATTTTCTGGCAATATCTATAATAGTTCTTATTCGGAAGTTGTTCAATATAACTAATATAAGTTTCTAAACTGGGTCCCGATCAAGCTCTTTATGAACTTCCTTTCTATCTTTTCTCACATCGGCCAGTAAATAAATGTTGCGAAAACATATCCATCCGTCAAACTTGCTGCAAAAGATTTATTGGACAAAAAAGGAAACATTATTTGTGTTCATACAGAAAGTATCTTTATTGTTGAACTTTTTTCGATATGATCTATAAACAATTTTGTTTTGTTGCCTTGTTTTATAGTACTTATACTTATTTTAAATATACTTTGCACTGTATAGGCTAATATTAAAACTAATAACACTTGAAGAGTTCAACACAATATAAATCCTACTAATATTATAAAGGCGAAAGTTTGTAAGAATGTCTGGATGTATGGATGTATGGATGTTTGTTCCTCTTTCACGTAAAAACTACTGAACGGATTTCGATGAAATTTGGCACACGGGTAGATCATGTCCTGGCTTAACACATAGGCTACTTTCTATCCCGGAAAAATATAAAGCGGGACTTTTATCCCGGAAAAACTTTTTAACGCGGGCGGAGCCGCGGGCAAAAGCTAGTTCTTCGTAAGCCAAGAGTGAAAACTTGCAGCAAACGGATTATCTTCTTCCACAATAGAAGTTATAAACACAATAATATCCTGCTATGTGCTTTATTACAATAATTCGTCGTAAATTGCCAAAGTTAATCTTCTCTTAGGAATAATAATAACGTTTGATTGCCTATGTACGAAAAAGGTCCAATTATATCAATAATTCTGATAATGTTCTTTTGCTTAATTAACACAAATCCTCTGTTGATAGAATATATTATGGTTAATTAGATTACATTATAGTTATACAATATACGACGTAAAATATAGCAATTACAGAATAAATGTTCACATTTTGTTATAAACTAGTATACAATTATACCTACTGTTGATAGTTAATTGCTATTATTTATAAATTAATTCTTTGCATACACACGTGTTTTAACGATTGAAATAAATGTATATACGTATAAAGATATATCACATTACTTCTTTTGTTATAAAATGTTTCTTTTAGTATAATAATAATAATACCAGCGACTCGACTGCCTCGGTGGCGTAGTTGTATTGCGTACGCGTTACGAGTACGATTTGCGTGCTGAGGTCCTGAGAGGCTACTGCGAAAAACGAAATCCGTAGTTTCGGGTGACGGATCGCACGTTTTCTTACTACGAAGTGTTACGGATCTGACGACGGATTCGAAGACGCATCCGATGTTCGGATTTTGACACTAATGACATTTTTACTTTCGTTGGCCCTACTTTGAAAACCAATTTGACATAAAATATGTCGTTTCTTCGTTCGGATCATAATAAAAAAAATAAAAAAATAAAAATAATCAATAAAAATAACAAAATAATAATTGGATCCGAAAGTAACGGTGACGGATCCGAAGTAATTTGGTAGTAAGGTTAAATCCGAAGTTCGTCGTTTCTTCGTTTCGGACCGACGTTTCGGATTTCGTTTTTCGCAGTAGCCTCTCTGGGTTCGAATCCCGGGTTGAGCAAAAAAAAACATTGTGACTGGGTATTTCCATCTTAAAAATTACTCAGTCGTAGCTCGGAGTCAGGAAGTTGGCGATGTGTTACCCCCGTGCCTCGGAAAGCACGTAAAGCCGTTGGTCCTGCGCCTGATCTCTCTCCGGTCATGTCGGATTGCCGTCTCACCGGACTATGAGAGTGAACGAATAGCGAGTGCACCTGTGTATTGCGCACACACTTGTGCACTATAATATCTCCTGCGTACCTGGCTGATCTCCGTTGAGATTTGCCGCCGCGCCGTGGCCGAAACTGGCTAAGAGATTATTATTAATAATACCAGCCCTGTATTATATACTGCTCACTGCTGAGCACGGGCCTCCTCTACTACTGAGAGGATTTAAAGCCTTAGTCCACCACGCTGGCCTAGTGGGGTTTGTCAGACTTCACACACCCTCGAAATTCTTATGGAGAATTCTCAGGTATGTAGGTATCCTCACGATTTTTTCCTTCACCGTTAAAGTGAACGATAATTGATAAACAATACACACTCTTTTAGTATTCGTAAGCAATTCTGAAAATGTACCTACCAATGGCAAATATCTTCGCGTACATTGTTTTTTGCTTGCATTATTATCTTTCTTAGCTATTGAAATAGACCGTTGATTATGCGTAAGAAAACAACGCAATATTTACATCTAACCTGAGGAATGCTGTTCCTCTAAGGATCATTTTTCTTGCGCATATAATTGAATGCAAAAGGAAGCGTCTTTGACGTCGGCGCTAGTTCCATTGTCAGAATAGGCCTTTGTTTGTGGAACAGTATAGTTCCATGCATCGACATTATACTAGCACCTGCACACGCCGCGCCGTGTCCATCATATTAACCTACTTTAATAAAAAGTGTGACGTTATTTGCGAGCGATAACTGAGGTTATCGCGACGGGCGACAACTCCGATTTTCATTATGCGTGTTTGTATTTACAGCTATTATATGCATGATTATACATGCATTTTATTTTATAAAGTCGGTAAATAAGCAAATAAGTGTAACCTTGAGTTAAGTGTTTACTTAATTCCATAATCACCCAAATTGTTAGATAACAGCAAGTAGGTTGACCACCTATAAAGAAAAGAAAAAGGTTACAAATGCCTACTGGTAATCTCACTTAACTATAAAATTCACAGTGAAGCTCTATTTTCAAAAGTATTTTTTATTACGTAGAATACAGCTAAAACTATAGCAACCATAGCATTGATACTAATCGCTCTAGCGCCTAGAACGTTGTCTGGATTTTAATTTTAACTTTTAATGGACTTAAGGACAAGCGCTCTGCGAGTTGCTTCGTAATATTACAATTAATATGTTTGATCACATTATGTCTAAATGGAAAGTTACCGGGGAAAACACGTAGCTAAACATAGTCGAAATTTAGAATGTGAATGAAATTAAATCCTCCTAGCCAGTTTCGGCCACGGCGGCCAATCTCAACGGAGATCAGCCAGGTACGCAGGATATAGTATAGTGTACAAGTGTGTGCGCAATACACAGGTGCACTCACTATTCCTTCACTCTCATAGTCCGGTGAGACGGCAATCCGACATGACCGGAGAGAGATCAGGCGCAGGACCAAAGGCTTTACGTGCTTTCCGAGACACGGGGGTATCACACCGCCAACTTCCTGACTCCGAGCTGCGACTGAGTATTTTTTTTTAAGATGGAAAAACCCAGTCACAAAGTTTTTTGGCCCGACCCGGGATTCGAACCCAGGATCTCAGCGCGCAAATCGTACTCGTAACGCGTACGCAATACAACTACGCCACCGAGGCAGTCAATTTAGAATGTATATAATAATTAAAGCGTGCCGCCTAATTTTATTATGACAATAGGTACGGCTAACATCTATAAGTTAAATACCAACTTAAAATTATCTATAATTAGTTACAAAAAGTGAAATAATATTTTAAATCACTTTGATGATTTATATTTATACGAACCGCTTTGAGAACTTACCAGACAGTATGTTTGTTAAATACTTAAAATACATAAGATGAATTTTATTATATTCAAATGTTCGATTTAACTTTAGGTAGTGGACCGAGCTTGTTGACTTTAACATTTAATCTTTATAGAACTAGCGGCCCCGACAGACGTTGTCCTGCCCTAAAAAGGAAATAAAATCCTAGAACCCGAGTACAGCGCTACCTACCGATCCACCTGAAGACATACAAAAAAAAAATCATTAAAATCGGTCCAGCCGTTTTTCCGCGCAATTTTCTTAATTTTTTCTTTCATAAGAACCTTCTCCTGACAATAATAAACACGTCAAAAAAAGAAATAACGAAATCAGTCCAGCCGTTCACGCGTGATGCCGTGACCAGGAAAATAGGGATTCATTTTTATATAATAGATTTGACAAACATGAAAAGAAATCTTGTATGTAGGTTAGATACCTACTCAATATTCCACAAGCTGGTTGTACCACAGGTTACATACATTGGATCAAAATCAGCTTTAATGCATATGTATATTCATTCTTACTATTATAATTTACATTCCTATGTTGAGATTTAAGCAAAACAAAAAAATAAAATTTCATTTACACCAAAGTCAAAATCTATGAAAATGAAAATTACTATGTAAATTTAATACCTCTTTATGTGCTCTATTGAAAATATTTATTAATTTTCCAGCCGACGGCATGACATATTCGTTTGGCGTGTTCTATGCGGAGTTCCTGACCTACTTCGAAGAGGGCAAAGGCAAAACCGCTTGGATCGTCTCCATCCTCGTCGGGGTCACCCTCAGCTCAGGTAATCAATTTACTTTTTAACGAAACACTCGTACAATTTTTTGATGTTTTAACGGTCTCGACTTGTCGCGTCCATTTATCGGATAAATTAATTAAAACCATGTGATATTGTAATGACGCTGACGCTTATAGATTTCGCTTTTGTGCAAAGATTCCTGCAACTAAGTGATTTTTAATGAATGCACGAAATGTATTGTGACCCAGGTTAATATGTTTGAAATAGCCATAACCTGGTATGTCAATGGCCATTGCACTTAAACGTAGGTATGTGGGCCCATTGGTATATTAAAAAATACTATTCGGTTTTTAATAACTGAATGCACTCTCAGTGGCCATGCACGTAATTAGAATCCACACTGAGACTTATGGCATAGATATCGCAAACTATAGAGAACTTTCCGTTTCGCAATACTATGAATGAAGCGAGGTATTCATTTTGCTATCAACAGGTATTATCCGCTGACACTTGAAGCCATTTTTACAAGAGCATACTTAGATATGAATTTCATAAAACATGTTTTCATTGAAACAATTGCGTATTTCGTTAATTTTTCAATATCATTCCATACCTAGTATTGATGTATTAAATATCATATCTCATTCTTGAATATTTTTGCACTGCCCTTAAGAGTAGGTATGTCAGATGGATATTGTAATAAAACTCTTCCAAACATGCAAAGGTCAATTAGATACTGTATACATTAACAATGGAATATTCCCGTTAAATGAATCATCTGTGCAATGAATCAACTGTTCACTGAGATAACTTCAAGCAGCTGTAAACATAATTTTGTAATTACAGATAAAAAACAATGATAATAACTTTATTAAATAGTGAATGAAATTGCATTAAAATCACAGAATTATTTAATAGAGTGTGCTCTGGTGCTTAGCTTCATTTTTATAAAGGACTAGCTTTTGCCCACGGCTTCGCCCGCGTTATTAAGTTTTTCCGGGCTAAAAGTACATACATAAAAACCTTCCCGTTGAATCACTCTATCCAACACATTTATTTGGATATAGATTAATATTATGACGTTGATACAACTCTTAACAAATAATGCATTAATTTCGATTAGCATAAAAACGGTTCTAGTGAGTTAATCTTAAAAGATAGAGATATACTGTCGCGGACATTTTTTTAGATCATTTCAAGAGGAATAATTCTTTCATACATATATTTTTGGTATCTTGAACCGTTTTCGCAGCGCACGCAATGGAAGCCCTCAAGGATGAATAATTTTCCCCGTTTTTTTCACATTTTCCATTATTTCTTCACTCCTAATAGTTGAATCGTGATGTTATATAGCCTAAAGCCTTCCTAGATAAATGGTCTATTCAACACAAGAAGAATTTTTCAATTCGAACCAGTAGTTCCTGAGATTAGCGCATTCAAACAAACAAACAAACTCTTCAGCTTTATAATATTATAGTATAGATATAAACCAGATATTATGTGTGTGTGATTAAGCTTTATATTAGTGGATAAAAAAAAAATTAAGAGCAATACAAATTTTAAATTCGACTATGATATTTCCTAGCGTCCCTACGAAATACGGACAATTATGAGAGATTAGAATATTATGCATTAACGTAAACTAATTTAGAATGCAATTGATTTTCAATACAAAGTACAAAGCTTAAATATTCTAAACAAGCAAAAACTCCACTTCACTAATAGGGAGAATGCATGAACTATAGGAAGCAGCACAAAATCTACACAAGAGCCACATGTGAACAAAAAAAGAAACTTTTTAGGACAATAATTTGTTTATTATATTTATTTATATATACAAAAATGATAAAATATATGTTCTGGTCAAAATTATTGATACCCAGCGTGTCCAGAATATGCTTTTTTAGATGGGAGCTGGTTATTTAAGCGAAATTAGGAGGTTACGTTCCCTAATTACAGATTTTTGTGTTGAATGTTATGTTCAAAACACCTTTATTTTAATAAATTACGTAATGAGATATTTCCAAATGCTTTTGAAACTCATAACTATGTATGTTTTATACAGCTTTTATTATGAAGTACTTAGGTACTATTCTTGGGAACCTAATATAATTTCACACCATTTGATTTGTTTATTTTTATGTTTTGGAGCACCCAGATACAGCGATACATTATCAACAAATTAAATGTTATTTTTCATCCTTCTAATTGATATTTTACGTCAATGCCATGTATCGATGGGCTAAAAAGAGTCAGATTGTGCCACCAGATGGCAGTGCTTACGACGTGCACGTTTCCTGTATTATTCATAGTATTAACTAGAATATCGAATCCTAGAAACTTACACGTATATTTTTTTCAATTCCAGGTCCCATATCGAGTTCGTTCGTGAATCGCTGGGGCTGCAGAACGGTGACCGTGGCTGGTGCGCTGCTGTCAGCGACTTGTGTGGTATTATCTGCTTTCGCGAACAATGTGCTCACGCTCATTTTCACCATCGGCGTCGGCGCTGGCTTCGGTTTTGGCCTCATCTACCTACCTGCTATCGTTAGCGTCACTGTTTGGTTCGAACGATACAGGAGTCTTGCTACAGGTAATTAATATAACGCTTCTTTAAAAAATAAATTGGTAAATCTAGCCTAAAATTGCTAATAAACACATTTTTCAATACACGGAATAATAAAAACTATTAATGGAAAATTTTCTGACTTATAAACGTCAAAAGGATCACTATTGTAAAAAATGGATGATGTAATCTAGATATAATATTATTGTTTACGACCTGTATACTCTAGAAATACTTCGTAACATGTGGATCTAATAATTTGTGTAGTTATATTTTACATCTGTACAAATACGTCCGTACTGTTCCAGGCATAGCAGTATGCGGGTCGGGACTTGGAACCTTCTTGTTTGCACCAATCACATCAGCACTAATTACAAAATATGGTTGGAGAGGAGCTATGGCGATAATCGGTGCATTTATCCTCAACTGTATTCCGCTGGGCCTCATGTTCCGACCTGTACCCGAACGCCCACGTACACCGGTCACTGAGCCGATGCTACCCAAAAAAAATAAGTCTCCTCTAAAAAGATCTCAAAGCACGGAACAAGTGACTAAAGCAAATGGAAAGGTGGATGACGGAGATATTGCAAGGCTAACTCTTTCGCAACCTGCTTTAAACAAGCCACATGAGCAGAAGCAACAGCCGTACTCTCGACATGGCAGTGGAATAATGCAAAGACCTGATGTTTTGTACCAAGGAAGTATGACCAGCCTTGCCAAGTTCAGAGCACCATCGCCCGAGAGAGCGCACACCTCCAAAGAAGATAGAGAAGAGCGATGCGAATGTTTACCCTGCTCGGCAGAATCGAGAGCTGCTTTGTCAGAAATGTTGGACTTGTCTTTACTCGTGGACCCTATATTTATATTATTTGCTGTCTCAAACTTTTTAACCAGCATTGGTTTTTACATACCATACGTTTATACAGTGCCTATGAGTGAGAAATTGGGAATAGAAAATCCGCCATATTTAATTTCTATAATAGGAGCTGCAAATCTAGTTGGAAGGATAATTTTGGGATACATAAGTGATAAGCCGTGGGTGAATCGTCTATTGGCTTATAATTTGTGTCTTACCATCGCTGGCATAAGTAAGATTTTTAAAAGATTGACTTTTTTTGTCATCGATAAAAAAGCAGCACTCACAAAATATTTCTTTTCTTCAGGTACAGCAATGGCAATGTTCTGCTGGGAATTTTGGGGTTTAGCCATGTATGCAACCACATTCGGTTTTACTATTGGTGCTTATGTGGGGCTAACCTCTGTAGTGCTCGTGGATCTTCTTGGCCTGGAGAGGCTGACAAACGCGTTTGGTCTTCTTCTGTTGTTTCAAGGGATCGCTTCACTTATCGGACCTCCTTTCGCAGGTAACATAAAATCCGTGATAGCATAAACACAGCAAATATTTTCATAACAGGTAGCTAAATTTATCTAGTTTAACCACAGTTAGTAAAACTAGATATATCTAGTGATATCTTTATTCTTATTCTTACAGACTATCCAACGAATACTATATTACCTGAAAGGTAATTTCTCACTAAGGCTAATGAATTCGCCATACCAGAGTCTTGAAGCAGCGCTGCTAATTAATAGACTTATACATGTACTAGATTACATACAGACTGCCTCGGTGGCGTAGTTGTTTTACGGTACGACTGCAATGCTAAGGTCTCGGGTTCGATCCCGGGTCGGGCAAAGTGATATTGAGTTTTTCTATTCAGTATCAGCTCGGAGTCTGGAATTTGTGCCCGATATGGCGGTAGGCTCGCCCCCTATCACATCATGGGACGGAATAACGGTGAAAAGTGGGTGCACTAGTTGCGCCTCTGCCTACCCCTTCGGGAATTAAGGCTTGAGTGTGTGGGTAGATTACATACATTTACATCCGGGTCATAATTATGTTTAGCTAAGTTCTTATAGTCTATGGATATACATGTCTCTTTTCTAACTTCCAGGCTTGCTGTACGACGCCTTACAATCGTATGCGCCAGGATTCTACGTGGCAGGAGGCACTATATCATTGAGCGGATTGATCCTGTTCTTCATCCCGGTCATCGAGAGGCGGACCAACAGGAAACGGTGGCTCCAGGAGACCGCACTAGAGACAGTATAGCAGGACGCGTCGCAGGGGCCGCCGCGCGATTACCCCATAATCGTGCTCAACAGCCCCTCCACGCCCTCCTCCGCTGGCTCCACGGAGGACACCTACAGCAACAGGGTATACAAAAATGCAATAATTGATGATGATTTCTACACAAACGATGAAGAGATATGCGAATGTGAAAAAGGTGCGACGGATGAATGCGATGAACATTACGATGATACCCATCGAGCTCATTCCAGATACAATGTTGGGAGTACATTTGAATACGTAGATAGTGTTACAGGAAAAAGTGCAATATAAATGTTTATTTTTCTCGTTTAGTTCATGTATTGATAGAAGGAGCGGTAGTTGCTTTGTGTTATTTTAAGAACTGCAACAAATTATTAAGATTAAGTGATGTTCGTTATCGGCTGTGCAATGAAGTTACCTGCGACACTTTGTTGTACGTGGTGCCATAAAATGTGAATATGAACGACGCGGCAGCGACAGCTGTAATACTTATTACTTTTTCGATTGGACAGTTACCAATAATCGTAGAACATGAAGTATGATCGCTCACGTACGAGCGCATACGGTATTGTTAGAACGTGTGGTTTTACGCCACACACGGCCTTATTGCGGACCAATCGTGGCTAGATGTGATGAGATCCAAAAGTACCTAACAGAAGCATAAACTGCTTTGTGATTTTAGAGTAATAGTTTTAAAATACAATTAGTTTTGTATAGTAAACATAGAATTTGATTTGTTGTACATTGTTCTCCTCTGTTGTCAGCGACTAGTGATATCTCTCACGTTGTGTTCAAATACTTATAATTGTTTTTTGAAACTCTTTCATTTTCGCTGTAAATTATAATTGAATAGCTACATATAATGTATATATTTACTACTACGTACATATATTGGACTGAATTAGATAATCATACAATGTATTTTATCATTTATACGACTGGACTGTGCTAATTCTTCGTACAAATCTTTATCTCTTTGTATTATACTGTTGTCATTCTAGCGATCGTATGTAATGCGATTTCAGTGTACATAAATGTTACTCTATGTAAGGTACTATGCCTAATAATATTTAAATAAATATTGTCCAACGCCGTTGTGCTATTTTGATTTTATTGAAACTCACCCTATAAACAATTAATAAAGATAAAACAGAAAATATAGACACAACAAATAATATAGTTATCTGAATGGAAACCCGTGAACTAACTCTACTTCGTGACCATGCTCATGTCTACAAAAACATTGATAGAATGTTAAATGTCATTATTATAATAATAAAGGAAACCAGCTACTTCTACAATCAGCATTTTGTCACTGTATATTATGTAGTATGTACTACGATATCATCATAGTGTTATTTTAACAATATGTTTTTATCAAAATGCCATATTAAAGCTCAATTCTAAAAACACTAGACAAATAAGGATATGGCTCTTTAGTATTCCGACAGTTCTGAATTAAAATTAGAATACAGTTGCGTGTGTACAAGTACATTCAGGCGTGACTAATTTTATTCGTCCTTGATATTTTCTTTGTCGCAATCTTTAGTTGTTGAGAAGTAAATCATGTGTTGTCGTAGAGGATCGTCGACTACCAACAACGTTACCACGGTCATAGATGGTGAAATCTGTAATAAAAACACAGTAGTTTCTTGAATAGCTGCCAGTAAAACATACTGTCTATAATCAACTTTATAATAGTGCTATACTATGATACTTATTACATGTATAATAATTAAAACAATTGCTTAATATGTCTTGAAACCGAATGGGTCCAAAGATAGTTTAGGATTGTTTATTCATTGATTTCGGCCGTAACCAATCGTTCTACCAAACCACAAAATATTTGTTTTCCAAAATAAAACTTTACAAAACATCGTCATTTTTAGTTTTAAATGTTTAATATACATTCTTACCCAATGTATCCACATCGCCCATTTGATAAATAAAGCCGAAATGACATCGAGGGGGTCGATATAAACCAAATAAGAAAACACCACCCATCCTCTTATCAAAGCGATTGGTGTCCAACAAACCAAGTTTACTACCGTTACGGCAATTATAGTCTGAAATGAATAGGCTTCTGACAAAAAATCTTTTGTAAGCATCCATATCGAAACCCAGAAGAACTCCACAATCATAGGTATATACATATTACATACTTCCTTATAATGTGTGCATTACAAACAGATGCATTGTGTATGGTGGAAATGAAAAAAGACTGTAAGTATGCCTCTCAATATGGTTACCAAGTTTTTCATGATATTTATGAAACCTAAGAAATCTTTTGTAAAATGCCAAAAACTTCTGTATGTATGAATACATATGCCATTTAAATTACCTATTTAGGTACTTCCTACATCCTCTACAAGCAATTCTCAGAAATTAGTAAAAACACAAAGGTTTAAATATCTTCATCATGTAGGTAGCTAAATATACAATGAGTGAAACCCTTACAAAAGTTAATACAGTCAACTAAGAAAAATATGGCGATTATAATGAACACGAAGACAATAGAATAACATTGGAATGAGTATAATTAGATGTGGAATGTTGATGATGCGTCATAAACGTGAAACTGACAAGGTCTACGCCACTTTGTAGTCCACAATGTAACGTTATGACACATGGGAAGTTTCCATTAATATGTTTGTCCGTAAATGTGCAAATAGATTAAAAGAAAAACAGAAACAATACTTTCACTTTGCAACTACATCTATAATATGTTAAATGCCATAATTTAAATAATTTCATCAAATAAATTTACGCGATACAAATGAATAAATCAGTATATGTATTTTTGTAATTAATATTGTGCAATATATAAACTATATATACTAAGGGTTGATTTCACTTTTGCTGATGAATGCTACTCGTCACATAAATTTATAAACCGTCGAAATACGAAAGTCACACTCTAATCTATGCTCCCTAATAAATGGCAATTACATAAGTACCTACTATCTAAATTAGCTGTTTAATACTATAACGGTCAAATAAAATTTACTTGAAAGCTGTGAGACAGGCATTAAATCCTTCATAATAAAGTCCAGTTATATCTTTCCTTTTTTAAAACTTACGCGAGTAAATCGTGAATTCCTACGGGTTATCTCCAACTTGGAATTCTCTTTTGTTTCCAATATACGAGCCCAAATTAACATCATAACCCTGTAAAATACGAACTATTTAGTACGTGTGTAACATATAATAAATTAATCGTTTTATAACAACGAGTATTTTAAATTACCTCTGGAGATATTGTGTAATGAATGTAATATTAGGTCATACACACACACGCACGCCTTTTATCCCCGAAGGAGTAGGCAGAGAAGCAACTAGTGTACCCACTTTTACCGTGCGTATTCATTTGGGCACAATTTCAGACTCCAGCTGATACTGATTTGAAAACTGCAACATCACTTTGCCCGACCCGGGGATCTCACCCGAGATCTAAGCACTGTAGTTGTACCTTAATACAAATACGCCACCGAAGCAGTCATATTTTGTAGATACCTAACGGAGTGATCTAAAATCTAATGACAGTAACAATTGATTTATCTAGAAATATGAGCACTCCTAGCAGTATACAGTTACAGTTTCAAACACGAATCTCGCTTACTTAAGACCAAAGTTGATTAAGACTTACATAAAAATTACAGGCTTGATGCTCCTAAGAGCAAATATTATGACAACAATGTATCTTTCCCATGCAACGTCAGGTAGAACCATGTCAAAGGTACATGAAGTACAAGAAAAGTCGAATCCATAATGACCAAGTCCAATCAACGGCGGATACGAGTAAAGTACAGAAAAGAATATGCACAAATACAGGAAAAATGTATAGTGGTTGTCTTTGACTGTCCAACCTGAAAATAAAATTAAATATTTATAACTTTTAAATGATAGTGCCTAGATTTTCTATGGGATGAGTAAACCGACTCGACTGTTTAAGTAGCAGTGTCGCTCAGAAAACTAATGTGCCGCGATAAATTTGCTCAATTTCTTACCAATCCTCATAATATATAGTATAGGCTTATACGACGAGTAATCACTTACCAGAACGTAGCCTACATAGTCGTTTACTGGTCTTCAGATACAGAGTTTTTTTTTGTTAATGGCCCTACTGCCAGTAGCCTGACGCGAGTCGGCTTTTCTGGCCACACCGGTCTTTAGGGTGAACGCAGAAGGCGCTCGCAACCCTTTTAATTAACTGACCATCCTGAGGGCAACCCACTAACGGGTTACGAACCTAGGCTCAGGACGGCCACTGAGCGAGGATGAGACATCAATGATTAGGGAATGATTTGTTTTTAGGCCTAATCATATTAGATTGTGTTGTCATCGGCACGCGGAAATCACTTACCAAAACCTACATAGTCGTTTACTGATCTTCAGATACAGGAGAAATTAATAAAATATGTATAAATGTAACATGTAAACATTTTACATCACTAAGAAAATCCTGGACAAAAGAATGCGCTTTATCTATTAACTCAATTTCAGGTAAGAGACAGTAAACGAATTATGTGGGTTCCTACTACCAGCTCTTCAAGGACATATACTTGTGGTAATTGGTTTTCATGACCTACCATTAAAAGTATACTTCGCAAGTACATATCTCTCAATGCACACGTGTGTGAGGCATTCCACTTCGAAAACAGCCAAAAAGGTCTCCATGAAAGCGAAAAATTCGCAGAATTGTTCTTGAAGTCCATATAAACTGTAATTACAAAACACATTTCAAAAAATTAATATTACCTACCGAATATTTACAATGAAATATCTTCATGATCTACCTTCATTGATATTTTTAACTTCTGAGGGTAAGTGAATGTCTGGATTAATTTATAAATATATTCCTCTTTTTGTTGTGTCCTAATTTTTTTTCTAAATTAAGTAAGTACAACCAACTTAACAATAAGGCATCACAAATTACAGTACCTACATACTGACCTTCTAAAGTCTAAACAAACATAAATTCATCGTCACATCAAGTAGATTGGGTATCTCTAACTAATCTAATAATATCTAACTAACCTCACCTTTCAATATACTTAATGAAAGGTAAATGAGCCATGACTGGCACGATGCGCCTGATGCAAGCGGCCAGAGTAAAATTAGCCAAGTTATTGTAGCTGCGGTCGTGTCGTAGATTCGATACAAGAAGCGTTAGATTCAACCAGGCGCTTAAAATGACGGATATCAACCCTGAAAATAGATATTTCAATACATAGCATGCATTTAATAATACCTATATTAATATTATTGAAACTTACGTGAGACACATTACTAGAAAAAACGGTTTCACTCATGTTTTTTGGTCAGAATCGCCGACCAGAGGGCTGATCGAGAGGCCTCCGCGACGCGACATCCTCTCAGCACTCGCCTATGAAGATAGGTCGAAACTGGTCGGCGATTCTGACCAAGCATACGTGAGTGAAACCGTTTTTTCTAGTAATATAATACCTAAATTTCAATGAAAATACAAAATGATACGGAAATCCCATGAAATTCTTATTAATTAAAAATTACTAAATGTTAGAAATGTCACGAATAAATTTACTACACACGACGCAACAAAAATTTTAAGTTTTATATTGTAGATGTGCATGATAAAATATGATGAATAAAAATAATACAAGACACATTACCCCCAGCAGTAAATCCGTCTTGCAAAGCAATCCTTTCATTATCATCAAAAAGTTTACTCCATACGCATGTGTCAGTAGACATTTTGTTTAGTATATAGTATACGGCTTAATTTTCTTTCAATTAGCCTTTCGAAATGTTTTTCTAATATTTTTCATACAAACGCGGAGATGCTACGTCTTGGACCGAATGGCTTGAAAGAGATTTAACTAGTACGCTCCCTACACAAAGATGGATGCAGGGTCTCATGTTGCATCTTGAATATTGTACCTCCAATGCACCAGTTTGAACACGGTCTGTTTAACCTATTGTTAACACATACGTAAGAAGCAATAGTATAATTATAATGTCTAGACGCGAAATAAAATTTATTTCTCAATTAAAATAACGTAAACGATTGTGAAAGATAGAATGCGATAAAAATAACATTTATCTAATGCACAAGCGTTCATTCATGATAACAGCGACGACATCAAAGACTTAAGATTTCGTTGGCTTTTCCTGAACTTGCCAATAAAATTATTATTGAAGCGGAAAGTGGAAATTCTTGTATTTTATAAAGAATCTTAACATATCAACATCACGGAATGGAATCAAGAATAACTTAGTTTTTCGTTTTTATTATTTTACATTTCTGTGTGGTTTATGTTTAATGTCTCATAATAAAATTTATCTGTTTATTAGAAAAAAATCAGTGACTTTATTACCATTTTAAAACAATTCCTATCGTACAACAGCAAGCGTTTTGAAACTATCTCTTATCTAGCGTTCTATGCAACATAATTACTTTACATTATTAATATATATTGATTTAATTTACTGATAAGTTTGATGTATCAAACATTACAAAGAGTAAAACAAAATTCATGTTGTAAAATTTTGGAAATTTTACGTGACTGCGGATCTTATTACTCACAGGGTTGAATATCAACTATAATAATTATTGAAATAACTTATAGACAAAATATGTTTATTATACATTTTAGAATTTATATTATCGTTGATTACAGTCAAAACTTAATAAACTGTACACAAAACTCAAACAAAAGCCACCGATAAGTCTTTTTCCTTCATCGCAAAAATGTTTTCACATTGTATCTGTTTTCTTTGTGGGATTATATTTAAATACGATTGTATCTCTTCGCACGTTCTGGGTGTAGCAAAGCGTATTGCTTGCGCATACGTCCTAATAATGCAGCCCGCAGTCTCTCGTCCCCAGCTAGGTAACATAGCACAGGAACGCTGGTCGCCGCCTGGAAGAATTAAAAAAAATAAACCCTTGGTCAGGAAGTAGTTATACGAATCGACCGATCATCTCGTAGTATTAGATCACAACTGCTTTACACAACATCACATTATATGATGAATGAGCACTAAGAAGTGAGAATGTCTAGAAATCACAATGAATTCTTCAGGCTTAGTAGTATGCATAATGCAAAAAATAAAGAATTTCTCCCCAGCAAGTTTATGCTAAACGATTAAGGAACTATAAGCTATTTACAGTATAAACATGCACTAAAATGTGTGTTATAAACTATAACTGTCATTATAAACGGTATATTAAAGGTTTACCTCGGAAGCTATAGAGGCGATCAAAGCCAGTGGCGCCGGCACATGAGGTCTATATCCATATGCAAGTAAAGGCACCCATTGCCACCCCGCTTGTACGGCAGCTGGAATCCACAGGGCTAAAGTGGCGATGCATACTGCATGGACGCTCTGGGCAAACAAAAATAAACAAGTATTATGAAATAATAAACATTATTACGATCGATATGTAGGTACAGTCAGCCACATAAGTAGCTGAACAAATTTAAAACTTCAAATCGCCTCAACACTTTTGTCAAGTGTTCTTACCGATTCTCGTTTTCTCTTCATAAAAATAAAATAAAGGTAATTTATTTGACCTCACACAAATAAAAACAAAATGTTTTAATTAAACTTAATGCGTAGAGGCGATTTGAAATTTTAAATTTGTCACCTACTTATGTGGCTGACTCTACTACGCACTAGATTACACGATCCGAACATTCACTATGTTCATCTGAACAGTAGTGCAATCCCAACACCTGAATATAGTGTGGCTTCAACCTTGATTAAAGCGATCTAGCGCTGCATGTAAGTTTGATTAGACGATATAAATTATGCTTTAATGCTGCAGCGAACTTTAGTTCTAACTTCAGTATTTTGAGTAAATTGTTTCCATTGAAGTTAGTGTCTATCGGTAGAATATGCGTCAATGAATATTATAGATTCAACAATTGATTTGATGAATTATAATTTTATTTTATGAATAAGATAATTAGATCAAAAATTATCGTATCCTGCTTACACGGGTAGGCATAGAGTATCTAAGATATATCACGTGTAGCCTAATTTAATTAATCCGTGATTCCGGCCAACTTATAATAAATATACCTGTGTTAAATTCTTCTGTTCCTTTTGTTGTTCACCTTTATAAAATATTTTTTCCAGTCGTACCGCTTTTCCCATATAGGAGAACCTATAAAAACAGAATCACATTAATTAAAGATCTAACATAAATCATCCATGTATTAGTATTGTGTACAATTGCTTACATAGCTATGACAGGTATCACTCCACATATAAGTATGTAAGGCACTGTAAAACCTAAATGTTTAGCTCCAGAAAGTTGTGATGGCCAGAGGAAAGTGCAAGATGTTCCAGTTGTATCACAAGAGTACAACCCATATCCAAAAAGCGGAGGCGTTGCGAATATCACAGAGTTTATCCAACTTATTCCAACAAGGGACCAGTATAGTCGAAGGTACAAGGACTTTTCTGAAATATTATGCATTCAGTTACATTTATAATGGTACCTATTATATTCACAAAAGAATAATTTCGGTATCTAAATACAAACCTCTTCTAAAATATCTAGCTAGCAAATATCTCTCCAAAACGATTACGAATAGTGCAGTCATTTGAAAGACACCAAAGAATTGATTGAAAAAGGCAAACATTTGGCAGCATGCAGGACCAAATAGCCATCTAAAACAAATGAATAATTAGAACGGATAACTTTCAAATGATTATAAAAATTAAAGCACCTGTCAACGTATTACATACCTTCGTGCTACTGCTGATGATCCAGCAAATGGAAATCCAAGCAAATTTCTGCCAAGAGACGCCGTGCATAGATTAAGTACCAATATATGACTCTTGAATTCTAGTAGGTGACTGTGGATAAAAGTGGCAAAAAGCCATCCGTTGAGCAGCACCCCGAACACACCTGCAAACGACGGCGTAATATTTTCAACTGTTTCATTAAATATTTTAAAGTACGATTGTTACACTCAGATCACTTTTAAATAAAAATCTCACAAAACTTTTAAATATTTCGGATTAATAGACACTGCTCAATTTATTCTTAAATCACTTCCAAACAATTTTATTATAAAAAGTAGCACTGACCAAAAAGAAATAGACAAGCGCCCAGCAACGTTTTGTAGGAACTGTCGAAATAATACCACGGACACTCGTCTTCATGATAATCGAGCATTGCTGGTGAGCCTCACTCCCTTCACGTACAGGTGTTAGACACCAATAGGCAGCTTCTTGAGAAATTCGAGATGTTGATTGCGCATTTAGACTTTTTACTTCCACAAACGTCCACGTTGTACAAGTGGTCACAGGGACTGGTCAGGTTGACGAACCAACTGAGGCACTAGCTGGAACAAAGGGGTGGATCGCGTTACACTCCTGACGACACTTTGTGCACGTTATCGAGGGCGTGAACGAACGCGAAACATGCTACGCTTAACAAATATTTAGTGGTGTTTACTTAGAGCACATCTTTAACTTACGCTCTTTAAACAGTAAGCTATATTTATAGTATCCAAAAAGGTTTAATTTACAAATAACGTACTCTAAACTGAAGACAAAATATACATTTATAATACAGCATCAAGAAATTTCTATTATCACATGAACTCAAGCGCAAGTCTCTTCCGAATCGATCAAACGTCTCTTTGCGGATACTTATCGTCTGTTCAGCATATGTTCGCACATTATGTTGACAGTATTATGTACCTACTTTTGATAATTTAAATAACTGTGAAATAATTACTTGATTGCCTCGGTGGCGTAGTTGTATTATGGTACGACTGCAATGCTGAGATCTCGGGTTCGACCCCCGGGTCGGGCAAAGTGATATTGACTTTTTCCATTCAGTATCAGCTCGGAGTCTGGAATTTGTCCCTTTCGGGAATAAAAGGTGTGTATGTGTGTGTGTGTGTGTGTGTGTGTGTGTGTGTGTGTGCGTGCGTGTGTGTGTGTGTGTGTGTGTGTGTGTGTGCGTGAGAGTGTGTGTGTGAAATACGTATCCAATTGTATTTTGTATAACGAGGAAAATCTGCATTTTTATATTATGGCTGTGAATACTCATATTATCAGCGAAGTGTAATATGCTCTACATATGCTTAAGCTATATGACTAATTTTGTTACGAATCAGTAACCATGTTCGGTGTTCCTTGAAAATATATTTCGATCACAGTCTATTTATCAAAGATTCGGTTTCAAATTTTTGCCCAGGAACTACATAATTTCCAGTACTTTCTTTTAGAGTCCACGAGTCACTACACAGTATCAACTGTTACATGAACTAATTAACAGGTTATTGAGCTTGATAAAATTCTAATAGATATTTCTCTAAGATGTTTATTATATATATCAGTAACTTTAACCGTAGAGCAGAACGGCAACTAATATATTACTCTTCACACCGATTTAAAAATAGTCAGCCTATATTTAAATTACAGGTATTTGAATGTTCCCAGATGTCACGGTTTCGTTTTCCTCACTTTTGGCAGTCAAAGCAAAAATCATGTAATTGCCGACCAATCGCTGACCTAAAGACATCGTGTAATTTATTACGTACCTGATAATATATACTTATTGGTTTGGCATCGCCCGTGACTACTGACTAGTAAAGAACAGTTTGGATACGTGTTCAACTCGCACCGCTGGCGTACGTCGATCCCGCACATTTAATTACGGAAAGATCACGCACGTTTTTGGCTATGTTAAAACAGAGCCGATCAACGCTTAGCTGTTATCAAACTCGCTGATTTGTATTCGCATTGAACGCACAGTACAGTACGGGCAGCGGCCGAGTCGCGGCAGGATGTTGTCGGCGGAACAATTGTCGTTAATGGTGAAGGAACACCTCGGACTCTTTAGCCACTACGACGATATACAACACTCTTGCAAATGGATTGTTGGACAATCTTCAGTTGGGGGCCGGGGACTGATCGCCACTGAGGACATACCTGCTGGAGAGGTGCTTTTCGTAGATCATCCACTCATGTACGGACCACGCGCTGGAACCATACTGCAACAAGGATGCACGGTTTGCGGAAAATTTGATAGTGACGAGTTTTTCAAATGTTCTAACTGTGCGTTACTTTTATGTTCAGGACAGTGCCAAGACTCTGGTGTACATTCAGATGATTGTGCTATTATTTCGAGATGGGGGACTAAAATACCCATTGAGGATGTCGACGATAAGTTATTATCACGAGTGCTGACGGCGATTAGAGCCTTGTTATTGAGTGAAGATCAAAAACAATTTATGGCTTCCCTTCAAGCGCATACTTCTCCACAACACGGAAGTGAAATTAAAGATCTGAAACATTTTTTTGATATACCAGAAGATGATGAACAGTTGATGACACTAGCGTGCTGCGTGTTAGACACAAATGCGTTCCAGATAGCAAATTCATACGGTAAAAAAGAAATGAGCTTGCGAGGGTTGTATCCTGTATCAGGATTAATGAATCACAACTGCATCTCTAACACTAAGTACAGCTTCAACAGCGAATACCAAATGACAGTTAAAGCAGTCAAACCTATTCCAAAGGGAGCAGAAATATTTACTTGTTATTCCGCAGTACTGTGGGGAACTCCGGCACGTCGAACCCATCTATATAAGACAAAACATTTCTGGTGTAAGTGTGAAAGATGCGCTGATCCAACGGAACGCGGTACTCTATTAGCGGCTCTAAAGTGTTTCTCGAGTGAATGTTCCGGGTGTCTACTTCCAATAGAACCATTAAAGCCGTCAACACCTTGGCGTTGTTTAGAGTGCAGTCTACGGGTGCCCAGCAGCAACATTTGTGCAATACAAGGCGCTTTAGGAAGTTTAATGGGGACATTAAACTTTGAAAATGTTGAAGAATTAGAACATTTTCTACTTTATCGAGTCACAAAATATATTCCTAAGACGAATCAGATAGTTGTTGATCTGCAGTGTCGATTGATATGGGAGTTTGGAGATGCTGAAGGATTTCGTTGGCATGGTAAGATAGCATGCAAAACATGTAGTCTGCAAAAGTAATAAAACATGTAAATTTTTTATGCCTTTCTGCATATCAGCACACAAATCAATGATTTCTATCATCAGTATTATACCTTTATACACTTATGTCATGTTTTTATTTGTCACATTCATGAAGTGCATTAAGAGTAATGAGAAAATTACGTAAACCTACAACAATAACGGTTGCGCCGTACCCACATAACTTCTTTATTTACGACTTGAAGAAGTAATTTAATATTACGCATATTATAGTATAGTCATTATTTTGATCGGTACATGAGTTATCTTAATATAGGTAATGTCGAAATCATTAGCGAATCACGGATCTTGTAAAATGCAACAATTCTTATTTTTATCTCGATGATATTATGTAGAGTTTTTTATACAACTAAATTTGATTTTCCTGAGG
The DNA here is from genome assembly GCA_949316025.1 of Lapara coniferarum. Classification (NCBI taxonomy): domain Eukaryota; kingdom Metazoa; phylum Arthropoda; class Insecta; order Lepidoptera; family Sphingidae; genus Lapara; species Lapara coniferarum. The sequence goes on from OX438926.1 coordinate 6,641,644, forward strand.
TTTCTTGAAATCAACAATATATTTGTTGTAAACGTGAGACTGATGTGCGGTCGGAAGAAAAGCGTTATGTAATAGGTCGTCTAAAGATAAAACTGAGAAAATAACTCTCACATAATGATTACGTAGGAATGACTTGTCTTCTTTTGTTCGACAATCAGTTCTTTTGAACCTTATTACTAGGTAGCCTAGACAAAAAGAATCGCAAACTACGAGGAAAAGTCGTCACAAACATTTCAATTACCAGATAGAAGCCAAAAAAATTTGCCGTGCATTCCTCGTTGTGCAACCTAGCACAGATTATAAAGTTTCATAATTTTTTTCTTGGTGCTAAGCTGTTCTTTACAGTTTACCGTTTTGTAAAATTTGGAACAAATTGTAAAATTTTATTTTGAATTGGAAAAGTATATTTCCAACTCTTCCCTATCTATTTGATAAGTGAAGTAGATAATACATAATTATTAGGTTCCCTACACATTATAAAACAAATACCCCCCGGGTCTGTCTGTCTGAACGCAAAAAAACTACTGAGCGTACCTACTTCGATAAAAATTTATATGGAGATGGATTGTGACCCTGGGAACGATATGGTCTACGTTATATTTTATATTATCCCTGAAAAATATATAGCTGGACCTTTATCCCGGAAAAAAGCTAGTTAACATCTAAAAGAAACTAACATGTACCCAGATTTATCTGATACTAAACAGAATCTCCGATACAAGACATGTTCAGGATGGTTCCAGTACTATCCAAATAAATGTGTAACCATTTCGCACTTGCTGATGACACTCACTAATATCCTACTAATATTATAAAGGCGAAAGTTTGTAAGTATGTATGGATGTCTGGATGTATGGATGTTTGTTACTCTTTCACGCAAAATCTACTCAACGGATTTCGATGAAATTTGGCACACGGGTAGATCATGTCCTGGATTAACACATAGGCTACTTTTTATCCCGGGAAAATATTAAGCGGGACTTTTATCCCGGAGAAACTCATTCACGCGGGCGGAGCCGTGGGCAAAAGCTAGTATAATTATAACAAGCTTAGCCGCGGCTGAGTCTGTATGGACACTGCTCGATGTCATGTGTTTTTAATAAGGCACTATGGATTTCATGTAAAACTGTATAACGTAGAATTATTTTGATTCTTATAGTTTAAAAGATTGTTTGATTTAGTTAAGTACACACTCACGCCTATTATCCCCGAAGGGGTAGAGACTAGGCAGAGGTGCAACTAGTGCACCCACTTTTCGCCGTGCGTATTCCGTCCCATGATGTGATAGGGGGTGAGCCTATCGCTATATCAGGCACAAGTTCCAGACTCCGGGCTGATACTGAGTCGAAAAACCCAATATCACTTTGCCCGACCCGGGGATCGAACCCGAGACCTCAGCATTGCATTCGTACCGTAATACAACTACGCCAACGAGGCAGTCTTATAAAGTTTAATTAAGTATTATAAGAATGTTTCGATCAAACGTTTGGAGGATCTTACAATATAATTAAATATTTTATAATGAGCCTCAATTTTTATAATGACTGCCTCGGTGGCGTAGTTATATTACAGTACGACTTCAAAGCTGAGGTCTCGGGTTCGATTCCCGGGTCGGGCAAAGTGATATTGAGTTTTTCTATTCAGTATCAGCTCGGAGTCTGGTATTTGTGCCTGATATGGCGATAGGCTCGCCCCCTATCACATCATGGGACGGAACAATGGCGAAAAGTGGGTGCACTAGTTGTGCCTCTACCTACCCCTTCGGGGATAACAGGCGTGAGTGTATATATATGTATGTATGTTTATAATGAGCTTTTGCAGTTAAATAATGATTGTAGTGATTCCATTTTTACTTCATATAGATTGACTTTTTCTTAAATATTGTATTTATGGAACAAGAGCTCTTGCTCCACCCGGGTACACCCGGGTGAAAACCTTTGTCAGGAATAAAAGCTTGTGGTTTTCCGGGATAAAAGTAGCCGATGAGTTAAATACGTAAACATCCTGCTAATATTATAAACGCGAAAGTTATAAGAATGTTTTTTTTTATTGTATTGAATGACGAGACGTTCGCCTGATGGTAAGCGATACGACCACCCATAAACAGTAGCAACACCATGCAGCACCTGAGTTACAAAGTACTGTCTGGTATTCCACTGCGCTCGTCATCCTGAGACATAAGATGTTAAGTCTCATTATGTCCAGCAGTTACTCTGGCTGCAATATCCTTCAAACTGAAACACAACAGTGCATGCACACTGCTGCTTTGCGGTAGAAATAGACATTGCGATAGTACCCACCCAGACGAATTCTTACATATGAGAGACCTACCTACCACCAGTACCACCAGTTTATTCTCCTTCCACGCTAAAACGAATGAACGGATTTCGATGAAATTTGGCACACATGTAGATCAAGTTCTGGATTAATAAATAAACTACTTTTTATCCCGGGAAAACTTTTTAACGTGGGCTGAGCCGCGGGCGAAATCTAGTGACATATACATGTACCCGATCTCAAAAATAAACAATTTGAAACATCTAAACATATTCACAAACTTTCACATTACTTTAACATTATTTAAATTAATATAAATAAATAATTGAAATCATTGGTTCTACATCACTATTTCTCTATATATTCACTACAATTTCACTATCCGATCTTATTTTATTTTCCGTGTTTACGGATTTAAATTATAAATAGCTTTAACGACTTGTTTTGTTTCTTACCGCAAGTATGTAGGTTGTATAAATAACCTGAAACTACAACAGCATATTTTAACCGATGCCGGTAAGATGGTTTGTAAACATCCTAGTACTCCGAGTCATGCAATCATGGTCTAGACAGATTTAAACTAAACCACGTGTCAACTTGTACATCCATAAATAGGACAAAATATGTATATGCACAATTAGTCCACGTCGTTGTTAAATCTATTTATAGTTTAACGCGTTAATTTGTACAATTTTAAAGGTCAGAGTATGTAATAACTGACAAAATGTAACCGTTTTTACATAAAATATTTTATTAACAACTTTTCCTCTTCGAGGCATTGAGATTTGTCGAACCATTATGAAGTAAGAACGAACTACTCGTAACTACGCAGTAATAGGCACGGGCGTAGCTTTAGCTTTCATAAAGGGGTTCGAAATATAACACCTGGGGCAGATCCATACGTCACGTATACTGTATACACAATTCAGTGTTTTGCGTTGGGTTATTTTTTTATTAATGGCAACTGGTTCCTCTAAATTCACTCACTCAATCACGCCTATTATCCCCGAAGGGGTAGGCAGAGGCGCAACTAGTGCACCCACTTTTCGACGTTATTCCGTCCCATGATGTGATAGGGGGCGAGCCTATCGCCATATCGGGCACAAATTCCAGACTCCGAGCTGATACTGAATAGAAAAACTCAATATCACTTTGCCCGACCCGGGAATCGAACCCGAGACCTCAGCATTGCAGTCGTACCATAATACAACTACGCCACCGAGGAAGTCAAATTCCTCTAAATTAAGGAATATTACTGCCAGTGTTAAGTATTGTGTTGGATTTTGTTGGATCTTTTTTATCTTATAAGAAATGCGAAGATTAGTGAAAATGTTTGGATGTTTGTTAGAGGTGGTGCATGTTTTGTGGCCCGGATTTTTTTTTGTAAGCTAAGGGTGGTCTGTCTATATACGAGTATAATAATAATACCAGCCCTGTGTTAAATACTGTCCTACTGCTGGACACGGGCCTCCTCTACTACCGAGAGGGTTTAGGCCTTAGTACACCACGCTGGCCTAGTGCGGGTCGATAGACTTCACATACCTTCGAAATTCTTATAAAGAGCTTCTTAGGTATGCCGGTTTCCTCACGATGTTTTCCTTCACCGTTAAAGCGAACGATAATTGATAAACAATACACACGTAACTTTGAAAAGTCAGAGGTGTGTGCCTTGGGTTTTGAACCTCTGGACATTATCTCGGCAGACCGTTCCATTCCCAACTAGGCTATCGTCGTCCACATGTTTGTACCTATACTCGTATAATTTAAAATATTGAAGTGTTTTAAATGTCTTTGAAAGAATTCAATCCTATGACTTCACTATACGCTAATGATCAGTATAAAATTACCGAAATAATTCAAAATTTAGAGCGCAAAGTGCATTCGTAAGCCGAGTATAAATTGCGAAACCGGCACATTACGTCAGATTCGACACGTAGTTGCCTGCATGAAACAGATGAAATTTATTATTTCCAGTGGCTATTTTCACAACGGGTCATATACATGAATGCCGGCTGTATTGGCAGCGTCAGTTAGGCGGTGTACGCTGGTGGACCTCGCATGCCATCAAGCGCAGTTAAATAATATCTGATTCGCGAAATGGCACTATCAACTAACACGGAAAATCTCGTTCTAAAACAATATTACACAAGCGAAGCTGAATGTAATATAGAAATAAAAAAGTCCCAACTAGGTGGAAGAGGATTATTCGCATCGCGACCTATTAAGCAAGGTTCTTTAATATTCGCCAATAAACCTCTTGTTGTAGGACCACGTGCCGATTGCACTAGTGTATTCTGCTCAGTTTGCTACAAATCAAGTGATTCGTGCTACATCTGTGAAAAGTGTCAAATAAACATATGTTCCGAGGAATGTAAATTATCTTCAGATCATATAAAATTGTGTAATTTTGTCACCGAAAATTGGAAATTGAAATCTAATTCCCAAAATATTTCCAATATGTCTGACATGTTGATATATTTACATTTTCTTATATTAAGTGAAGATAAAAAAAGTGTACTAAAAGTATATCAGAGAAATAAAACGCAAAATATTCAAGAGCAATTAAAGTTTGTAGAGAAATTTAAAAATGTAGTTCCTCCCGATCAAATTACTTTTATCCATATGGTAGAAGAACTTTTAAAAGTAAATTCATTTAGAATAGCCACAAGTGATGAAAAGGAAATAGTACCACTACGGGGATTTTATCCACTGTCAGCATTTTTAAATCATAGTTGTGTACCAAACACAAGAAATATTTTTAGGGAAGACCACGAAATGGCTCTTTATGCAACTAAAGATATTGCAACCGGAGAAGAGATATTGACATGCTATACCGGCCTCTTGTGGTGTACCCCAGCAAGACGCGTCCAGCTTTACAAAACTAAACGATTTTGGTGTGCATGTTCAAGATGCCAAGATAATACCGAAATGGGCACCAATTTATCGGCACTGAAGTGTTTATTACACAAAGACTGTGTTGGAGTTCTTTTGCCGATTCAACCTACAAATCCCAGAACCGACTGGAAGTGTGATATGTGTGATACAAACGTGTCGTCTGAACAAATAAGTTCTATTCACAGCGTGCTCGGAAGCCTGGTAGGAACCATCGATTTGGATGACCAATTTCGTTTAGAATCCTTGGTACTAGAAAGATTAGCAAAATTCATTCCCTACTCAAATCAAATCTTTGTCGATCTAAGGTTTAGATTAGCCATTAAACTGGGGTTTGCAGATGGATTAAAACTTAATGGTATTTAATAAACATACTTTGTCTGCACTGCTGGCGTCGATGGATTAACGTAAAACATATTGCTTGTTAATAACGCTTGCTTCGTTTATATCGTTTACTAAGTCGTAATGGATACAAAAAACTTATCCCGCTATAAAGTAAACATAGTAAATACATCCATTAATAGAAAGAAATTTAAACGGAGTCGAGACTAAATTAGACCGTACTACAAGTTAGGCGTAACCTCAATAAAATTTACAACAATTTTTATTCCTAAGAATGAAAACCTTTAATAAATTGAAATTATAACAGCGATAGACCTTTTACAACCTATGGAGCGCTTATCTGCTATATTTTACATTCGTAACCAGTGTAATCAAGTGGATACAGTGTAATCAACTAGTCTCATAATAATGAGACTAAGGTCCAATTTTACCAATTTCAAAGTGGTATACCTAATAAAATAAAATAGAATACTTATTAAGTATGTCGTCGATTTTAGCACCATAATTAGAATAAAATAAATATTATCAAAAGAATTTGAAAACAACACAAATTAAAATACTTGTATTTTTTTACTAAATGATATTTCAGTCAACCGGCTAAAAGAAGTGAACGTCTAGTTGAAGTCTCAGTAATTTAGGATATATTATACTCCAATGGTTAATTAAGAGGCATCTATTAATTATACTCCAAGGGAAAGTTGAACACATGGTCCGAAGTAATAATACGACTAGTGGTGACATTTTTTTGTTTCTTTTTTTAATTATGAGTGAATGGGTTGCAAGACATTCCATGAATGGTTGGTTTAGTAATGGACGGTTACATTTCGTTCATGGGACTAACATAAATTTTAATTTTGATTCCCGATTAACTAACATGCGTTAATTAAGAAATTGGTGTAATTGTTCCTTAACATGTAACTCATGTAACAAGCGCAGTGGAATATTGTTGTCGTTACTGTGTATGGCTTGTCGTCATATCGTTAGGCGAGCGGCTTACTCGTCGCAACATTCATGTGTAGGTAAGTGTAACATAAAAGCTCAACAAAACACGTTAATGACTTATTCTAAAAATATGTGTTGTTTTATTTCGTATCGGCTGTTATGATGTAAACGTAACACACACAATGCTTCACTAACGCACGTTTTCGATGTATACTGCCAAAACATAATTACAGTAAAAGTTTTTATGTCGTTTATAACTTTTTGTCTTGTTATGTCGTATTTATATTTCGTAACTAGGTCCAAAGTGTATACACTTAGGTATTTAATTTTTTTAAGTGCTTATGCAATAGCAATTTCGCCAATGATTTAGCTATCAAATTAGCAACTTTAGCTTTTAATTTGTATACATATGTCTTTCCAGACTCACGGTCTGACTATAATCTTAATATTACAAATATCGAAATTTACTCCAAGCCAACTTGAGCGTATTGATTTTCTAGGACATAATGCGGTTTTTACTAAGTCAAGGTTTAATTCAATAACAAATACATCACATCGAAACTTAACATTAGAATAAAATATAGTTCGATGACTGCGTCTATTTCAGATTTGTTTTCTATACCGAGTTTCAAAATGACAAGACATCGTTGGAATAATTATTATTGATTTTAATCTACAGTAAACATAGATATTATATATTTTTATATGATCAAATGATAATTTATAACTAAGTAGGTACTTTTTTACATCGGCAGAAAATATGGAGAAAAAATAACAAAATACATACCTATATAGATACGTTTGGTTTTTGTTAAGGTCTAATTCTTTTTTCAATTCAGACCTCGGCTTTCTTTTTACAGTTAGAAACTTTTATGTGTATTAATCTATACATACATATAATAAAATTGGAGTGTCTGAGTCTGTCTGTCTGTTCCGGCTAATCTCTGAAATGGTTGGACCGATTTTGACGGGACTTTTTTTTTATGTATTGGCAGGTAGCTGATGTAATATGGACTAACTTAGGCTACGTTTTATCCCGGGAAAATATAAAGCGGGACTTTTATCCCGGAAAAACTTTTTAACGCGGGCGGAGCCGCGGGCAACGGCTAGTTGTTACTAAATACGAATAGCGTGGTGAGTAAATCTTCCTAACAATGGAACTTTCAAGCCCCGCTTATATACCTTAGATGTATGGGAAAACATCGGACGCTGTTGTGCACTTATTCCATCCTATAGGTATCCTCACCAGTTCAAAGACACGCGGTTTCACCTTTGTCCTCGAAGTGTGTCTGCCTACTGACATATTTAAAGTGTACCTACGTCGCGTCACGTCGCCTTTTTTAATAAAAATCGTGCTTTATGTTCAGGAATTTGGTTAATTCATAAATGACGATGACGCATATAGTGTTGCGTTTTTGGTATAAATAAGATACGGTCGGTGAGCAAGTGGAACGTGATAGCGCTCCTCCGCAACAATATACATACCTAGTACAGCGAAAAGTGCAAGTCCTTTTTGCCTGTTAAATTTCGCAGTTGTGACAGATCAATAAACTAAATATTTGTTTTTGTTTCTCTTTTCGAACAGGTATCCTGATGAATATAAATACCAAAATTAAATTATACTAGCTTTTGCCCACGGCTTCGCCCGCGTTAATAAGTTTTTCCGGGCTAAAAGTACATACATAAAAACCTTCCCGTTGCATCACTCTATCCAACACATTTATTTGGATAAAGATTAATATTATGACGTTGATACAACTCTTAACAAATAATGCATTAATTTTGACCAAATTTGATTACCATAAAAACGGTTCTAGAGAGTTAATCTTAAAAGATAGACATATACTGTCGCGGACTTTTTTTTAGATCATTTCAAGAGGAATAATTCTTTCATACATATATTTTTGGTATCTTGAACCGTTTTCGCAGCGCACGCAATGGAAGCCCTCAAGGATGAATAATTTTCCCCGCATTTTTCACATTTTCCATTATTTCTTCGCTCCTAATAGTTGCATCGTGATGTTATATAGCCTATAGCCTTCCTCGATAAATGGTCTATTCAACACAAAAAGAATTTTTCAATTCGAACCAGTAGTTCCTGAGATTAGCGCGTTCAAACAAACAAACAAACAAACAAACTCTTCAGCTTTATAATATTAGTATAGATTTTAATGCTATGGTCAGTAGTATCCCCATTTCACGCCTCACGGACCACGGTATGCTGTTTACTATGTCTTTTCTCCCACCTTTCTGTTGTCATGACAATGTGTCGTGATAGAGAACATTTAAAATGTAAATTTCATGAAATATAAAGTGTAAAACAATAAGAGCAAAATTATGTAGGTACACGGAAATAAAAGAAAAATATTTTACATTCACCGACAACAAAAGCGTAATATTCTTCACAAAGGTCAAAAATCGAATAAGTGGACGCGTATTCCTTTGTTTGTTTTTGCGCAGTCGCGACCGCATGGTTCCTTCAGATAGAAACGTAAAATAATTTTAAAGGCTCGTTTAAATTGTATTATGTGTAGTTAGTATTGCAACGTAGTTCAGAGAAACGTGTCCCGTGCGACGAGTACTGCGCAACAAGTGAATAAAATCGGAGACGATTATATCTCGAGGGGCAGTTGTAAGATTGACCGCCGATTGACATGGGCGCCGCAGCGAGGAACCCACGGCCACATGTAATCACGAGATGGATCGGTTTACCACAGCCGTTAGTACACTCCATTCATAACTAGCATTACGTATTAACCATGCGGATGTGCACGCCAACGGCGAGCCAATATTATTTGTATGGAACGTTTGGCATTGACATTGCATTGTGAATAAAATGAGTGAAGTGAAGATAGAAATCGTTTAATTATCGACAGTTTGATTGTATAATTAAGAGTGATGTAACTGGGTGCCTTTTGTGCCGCTTATCATTCGTGTGTGTTCGAGTTGGCTTCGCGCCGTTATTTGGCTATCGGTAAAGGGCTACATTTCCGATACTGCCAACTATTTCTATGATTCCACGAGCCAAGTTTTGCAACGGAAATCAGTCCACTCACTAAAACAATTTCCTTAAAATACAAAATAGACGTGCTTCGTAGTAAAGTGTCTCGTTGGCGAGGAAACGCATCTATACATAAGTATACCTACTTGTATAATATGTGTTCGTTATGTTAAATTAGTTTGTGTATTTGTTTGCTACGTAGGTACTTACAAATAAAGACTAAAGGTCATTAGTGCGAACGGAAATTTGTTACTAGTTTATCTACCATAACTAAGTAGTTCTAACTATACCTACTAACTCTACCAGTTGGAAGTATAGTGTCACCTCCATATATTACTCTATATAACTCTTTGGTGTCACTTAGCAGTTGTAACTTGGAAGAATTAAGAAGGGAAGTTTAAACCACAGAGGTATAAAGAGAAGTTTGAAGAATTGTAATTGTCAGTACTACCCCCGTTATAAATAGGCAACACATTGAATGTGCCCTGTGCTTGTTAATATCCATGAGTCACTCAGGCCCCTTTTCACCACGAGGTTCACTCCTTGTCTGCCAACATCAATTACCAAGTACAGAATAAATAATCCATTATCCCATGCGCGGTATCGTCCATGAGAACGAGTTTTATGAAATGCTCTTTCCTATTGTAGACATTAGATAATACCGATTTTCTAGTACATTCTGCATCACAAGAAATATTTACCAACTTATACCTACCCATTTACACGTAGGTACCTTCCTAACAACATGAATTGTATCTAAGTTTTAGGTATGCGCGACCAGTAACTTCAAGTCAGTAATCCAAGCTTGCGGAAAATTGAATCCAAAATCAACACTGCCATACTCCGAAGAGTATAAACTTTAAAAAAATTCCTTGACGTTCTTTATATTATATCCGATTAATCTAACTGTATCTACAAGTGCTAGGTAGGTACTACTGAAATACGAAGCGGGATGCACAGAGAGACGGCTGGACATAGTTGGTGGAGAAAATGAATAGGCACAGAATTCATTTTTGTGGTTTTTATCAAACATTATTTGTGGTTTATTTTAATTTCCTAATACATAAAGTGAATCTTGATGGTTGTCAACCTCCCTTTTTTTATATAATTTTCACTAGAAACGTCACATTAATATCAAAATATTCTATAACAAAAAATATAAAATGCTGGCTTTAATATTAATTAAATATAAGTATGAATATCATTAAGATAAAACAGATTATTTTATAATGAAGTAGGATTTGACATTTCATTTTTTTTACATACTCAAATGTTTATACTATACTAGCTTTTGCCCGCGGCTCCGCCCGCGTTAAAAAGTTTTTCCGAGATAAAAGTCCCGCTTTATGTTTTCCCGGGATAAAAAGTAGCTTATGTGTTAATCCAGGACATGATGTACCCGTGTGCCAAATTTCATCGAAATCCGTTCAGTAGTTTTTGCGTGAAAGAGGAACAAACATCCATACATCCAAACATCCAAACATCCATACATTCTTACAAACTTTCGCCTTTATAATATTAGTAGGATTCCTGCTTGAATTTCAATATAAAAAAACTATCGCAAATGTGTATAATAAAGAAATTTAACTTAACATTTATAATTGTTCGCGATTCAATTTCACTTTTGTTGAGTTTCAGAACGCGATATTAGATCTTCTAACGCGCACGCGAATTTGAACTTTATGCAGCGGTAATAAATTACACCATTTTATTTAGAAAACGTTTGTATGGGAAATAGAAAAATGCTGTTTTGAGGATTTTCCCGGCAATTATTTGAATTTTTCCCACCTTTTAAACCTTCCCTAGACCTTCACGAATAATTCAAGACCAAGATAAGATAAATCCGTTCAGCCGTTCTCGAGTTTTAGCGAGACTAACGAACAGCAATTGATTTTTATATATATAGATGATACTTGATCTAAAATTATGAGACCCATATTTTTTCTTTTTTCATAATTCAGATATTTTCATTCATGATTTTCACTTTGAAATTTGTTTTATTCTAAAACGTCGTAAGCCCAAAATGACGTCACATATACGGCGCGAGACGTAATAGCCTTGGTTTGCAATACAAAAAAACTGACAAGTGATAGCTCAACCACAATAGCTTCTGTAATCTATCATCTTGTTGGGGAATTACGATATACCCACTACTCAATACATACATATCTACGTAAATAGTACGAAACTACTTCATTCGACCGTATGTGTGACGTCATCAATCATTTTTCGGTTTTTATTTTTTTTCTCCAAAAGTACCTATTCAAAAAAATATTTAAAAATATAATCGTATTCAGAATTGAATAATTGAGACACGGTATTTTTGTTTTAGGCACGTTTACATTTTGAAATGTCAATTATTTATAAGACATGCTTGTAACGGAAAACAGAGCCTTGTAGCTTGTAATTTGCTCAACATGAATTGAATATAATTATTGCATTTCTAAATTAATACTAATATTATAATCTTTGTAATTCTAAATTAATTATTCTATAATTAGATAAACAGTTATACGATGTGTTGGGAAAAAACGAAACCGAACGTTGTATATCGCATTGTTTAAAGCTGTGATTCCGCAAAACGTGGCAGACGGCAAATGACGCCCGATAGGACGCCATTTGCTATCGTGTGCGGAATCGGTCTCATAGAATTTAATACTGCACAGTAGTGCCGTCTGTCGTCGCGGCACGTGCCGTCTGCCGTCTGCCGCGTCCTGCGGAATCACAGCTGAATACACCCCATCATGCCTCGTATCTATACTTAAAAATGTCATTAGCCACATCATCATCAGCCCGTTGCAGTCCACTGCTGGACATAGGCCTCTCCCAAGATACGCCACAGAGTATAGTATAGAGTGCTGCTTTATGCATCCAGTTGCTGCCGGCCCTCTTGTCATTGTGCAAGTCGTCCCGCCATCTGGCTAGAGGGCGTCCCACGCTACGTATACCAAGACGCGGTCTCCACTCCAGAACACGCTTACTCCGGCGGTGATCTGTTCTGCGACATATGTGGCCAGCCCATTGCCACTTCAATCTACTAACTGTCATAGCTATGTCGGTTACTTTGATTCTCTAACGGCTCACTTCGTTCCGAATTTTGTCCTTCAGAAAGACTCCGAGCATAGCTCTTTCCATAGCACGTTGAGCGACTTTAAGCTTATGGATTAGCCCCACAGTCAGTGTCCACGTCTCGGCTCCGTACGTCATTACGGGGAGGACGCACTGGTTGAAAACTTTCGTCTTCAGGCTCTGTGGTATATCCGATGAAAATATGTGGTACAACTTCCTAAACGCTGCCCAGCCCAACTGTATCCTCCTATCGGTTTCCTTTTCGAAGTTGTATCTACCCAACTGCATTATTTGCCCGAGATAAACATATTCCTTGACAACTTCGAGAGGTGTGCCATCAATGATTACTGGTCCCGGAGCGACGAAGACATCATTAGCCACAATACCCACTAAATTTAATGTGTATATCGCAGAGCTGTCGGAGTCCCGGCTGTCGCTGAAAGAGAATCTGTGCCGCGGCACAATGCGCGTGCTAGCAGCCCTGGGCGTGGGCGACGCGCACCTTCGCGGCCTCGTTCTCTACCATCTGCACGCTGCACTAGCAGAACGCGCCAGGCGCTATCCAGATCTTTACGAGGTGGTATCTAAGTTTTCTAGCGTGAAGAGTTTTTATACGAAGTAGTTGTGTCAGTTTTTGCTCATGTTTATTACTGGAACATGAATTAAAATGCCAACCTTTTTTAGAAATACAGGAAATATAAGGCCCAATTAATTTCACTTTTTATTGCGATCATAAAAAATCGCGTTTAATACGTGAAAAATATGTCGTGAACAATACTGTACCACTGCCAAGCACAGAAAGTCCGATTACATTTCATTATATAACGCTTCAATTTTGATATTTTTTTCAGGAGCTGAAATCTGAGATAGAAAATTGTATAGAACAAGCGTATCACATTCTCCAAGGTGACATATCTGCGCCACCGGATTTGGAAATCAGGCACAGATACCTTGGCCCTGGCTGTGATAAACCTCAAGAAGAAAAATTCTTTATACTTGATAAATAGGTAATCGGGTTAATAGTAAATGTAATTTGTTGTTTTTTGTAAGTATATGTAATCGCCATTAGTAGGTACCTTCTATTGTTACTTTACAAACTATTTCGTCTGCTTCTGAACTATTTATTTATTTTATAAACTTTATATAAAAGTTATTTATTCTGGCATTCAGCAACACCACCTTAATAAAGATGACACTGAATTTGCCGGCAAGTAATATATGTATCTATACTTTATTTAAAAATATTTGCCTATGTCAGGAAGACCGTCTTCATTCATATGCACCTTTTCTGTACTATCGATATTATGCAGACGACGCAGTTTGCAAAGGCACCGATTCGGTAGGAAGTTATGTAAGCTTTGAGGCGTAAACATAAATTAACATGTCTATGTCATCAAATAATGTTTATCTGAGGTAAATAAATAAAAAATTGCTATTGTCAAATTTTATTATCTAAGACTAAAATCTTTTACCTTTTTCAACTGCGGTTAGGGTAATCGTCAGTGTTATTCAACTGGACGCGCTCGCAGCGCCTGGCGCACTCACAGTTATGCGAGCGCGTCCAGCTTAATAAGAACCGAAGAAAAAGATAGCCACGGTTGAAAAAACGGGGCCTTAACCATTCGAAAACATAATTATACAAGTACCTAAGTATTGTTATTTAATGCATACATTATCATGCCAATCGGGTACACTGCGATAAACAAATTTATGTCCACAAACATCCACGAAAAGGAATGAATACCTTCTAGCAACACCATTAGAATACCGTGCAATGTCTAGCTTGGCTACGTAATCGGACATAGTAAGCAGTCAGTACTCAATTAACAACCTATTATGATTTCTCTTCGAGCCACGAAGAGGCTTGGACAAAACATAACATCATATTTGAAAAACCCGCCGAACGACAACAGGTACGTAATGTCAGTACTATGGAGATTTTGCAAGCAATTACATACACACTCATAAACACTCACGCCCTTTATCCCCGAAGGGGTAGGCAGAGGCACAACTAGTGCACCCACTTTTCGCCGTGCGTATTCCGTTCCATTATGTGATAGGGAGCGAGCCTATCGCCATATCGGGCACAAATTCCAGACTCTCGGCTGATATTGAGTAGAAAAACCCAATATCAAGCAAGCAATTGCTTCGTAAAATAATTATATTATGTAATCTATCTGTGAATGATCGTTCTTATTTCCGTGAATTTGACTATACACTACATACGCCTACCAAATGGATAATGCTCAAAGTACTTGTATCCAAAACGAGACATTTAAAAAAAAATTGACATGTGTGGTTCCGGATTTTCATTGACAGTGTTACCAATTTAGTGGATACCACTAAAACTTAGGTTTAGACCCTCCTTTTAGCGATTAAATATTGGATTTAGTGGCTCATCGTTTTTGCTAGTGGATTAGTTTCCAATAGTTAGTAGGTGATAAATGTAAATTCACTAAACCATTATACGCATTTTGGTACATAGTATATGTCGGAGCGGCGGGTATTTTGAAATAATAATCGTGCAAAAACCAGTCGAGATGTCAAATCGTTGGTATAAATAGGGCGCCTCGCATTTGAAATGGGCAGTCTCTTGTGAGTCTTTCAATTGTGCGGAGCTCCGGAAATAAGTTTGGAGCATCCAGAAATAAAAGATGAAGGACAAGTTGGAGTCTTACTCTCACATCACGGATGATGATGATGAGGTGGAACCCTGAGACGTCGGCAGAGCTGACCTCACCTCTTTTTAAAGAGTTCAACATCCTCTGCTCTGTCATATATATTACCGAAAGAAAATAGTGACAAGCGGTGAAAAACGTCGAAAAAAAAATTATACAACGATCTAAAAAGAGGTCTTCAGAAACTTAAATTCAAATCAGACTTAATGGATTCTCTATTTTATGCGGTTTAATGGTTTGGAAGGCTTTTATAGCGGGTTCAGCAAAAAAAGAGTTGGCAACTCTGTGCATAGGAGAAAAAAATTTACGTAGTGGTTATATTTTCTTTTCTTTGGAAAAATGTAAATAAACTTTGGTCCTCAAAACTGATATTTTCTTTCATTCATCTATAATTCTTCGTTCCAAAATAAATAAAAATGCCTAAGTACTAAAAACGTGATGAATAATATTTTTAGGTACACTGTATTTAACTGTAAAGTCTATCCAAGCAATAAACAAGATAATTTGTTTATGACTACGTACTATTACTATAAGCTTGAAAAGTATGTTATCAGTTAATTTATCGTTAGGTATTTACATAAGATCGTACAAATCGCAATTCTTTATCCAGTACACACTCCTATGTAACTTCTAAAAACTATTTACCAGTTGTGAAAGAAAATTATAGTGCATCACCATGCAATCGTGTCGTCAAGCTTTGCTTCTATCCTCGTCCAATTGTCACGGCTACAGTTTACTTGAATTTGCTAAACAGGAGATATGTAATTTTCTGAAAAAGTGAGTACTCTATGCAGTAAATTTATTTTTAAGAACTTCCACAAATTAATTTACGACAATCAATATTTATTTTTCCAGAAACAATGTGTCTGAACTCATTTTCATACCATATGCCCAGAACGATTTTGATGGTTACACAGCAAAAATAAAAGAAGTAATAGACCCTTGGGGATTTACAGTCACTGGCCTGCACACATATCCTGATGCTGCAAATGCTGTTAACTCTGCCAAAGCAATTTTCGTAGGAGGTGGAAACACTTTTTTGCTTTTGAGTAGATTGTATGAAAAGGGCCTAGTTGGCCTTATAAGAAAAAAAGTTGATGAGGGAAGCTTGTCATACATAGGGAGTAGTGCAGGAACAAATGTAGCAACAAAGAGTATTCATACAACAAATGACATGCCTATTATTTATCCACCCTCATTTGATGCTATTGGCATAGTTCCCTTCAATATAAATCCACACTATATTGATAAAATAGAAAATGAAAAGCACAAAGGTGAAACAAGAGACCAAAGAATTAATGAATACATGGAAATGGAACATGCTGCTCCTGTTCTGGGATTACGAGAAGGAGCTATGTTACATGTGGATGGAACAAATTTAACATTGAAGGGTGTTGCTGGAGCGGTTTTATTTAAAAAGTAAGATATATTATAGCTATAATTACCTTATTATTATGATGGGCAAGAAGCATTCAAAACATGTTTATATACCTTTACTGTTTCCTATGTTCATTTTTATAGTAGTTTAAACAACTGTACATGGAGTGGGGGCTGCTGTGACCCCACAACTGAAACTCTCCACTACCTTTCTAGGTACCTCTCTAAGAAATTACCTTAACGAAACCATTCCTGCACGGTTCTCCGTGCATCTTAAAAAAGGAACCCATATTCACCTCTAATGAACCAAAAAAGGCTACCGCGGGTTTTGGTTGATATGGTGGTGATGTACCCTACACCGGATTCTGCTTAAAACGGATTCTGCTTAAATCATCTTTCATAGATGGAAAATAGGCCAGTAGTAGTACTCTACACCTCATAGTTCATAGAGTTAGGGACTCGACCCCGCGGCCGCCCGATTTTTATCATATTGCCGCTGATTCTACACTTGTTTGTAGGACTGTTGGCCCTAACAAAACTACCCAGGCGCCCTCAAATCTGACCGATAATTAAAATTTCATTTTCCTTTGAAAACAAAAAAAACAAATTCGGTAAACCGTTTGGTACCCACTAACATGGAATACGCATATGTCTATAGATATTCTACATGTGAACATAAATATCCTGCAGATATAATATGAAGATATGAAAATTCTACAAATGCCAATTACCTTTATTACCTTATTGCAAAGAAAAATTAACTACGGCATAGGTGTATATCCATTCGCAGCTCCAGGATTTATAAACATTTTAGACCACAAAAATACAGCTTGAGCGATTTTTGTTTCAGGGGAGGCACAAAAGAAGAGTTTGCAGCTGAAACAGATGTGTCATTTTTACTGAACTAAATATAAAGATATATTTAATAGAAACCATATATTTTAGTATAAATTGTGTATTTATTTGAAAAAGAAGGTATACATTTTTAATAACTTTAAAACTTGGACATATTTATATAATGATGTATAATATAACTTCAGATAACTTCTATGTGTTTATTATTCTCAACCAACGAAAAACATTTTACTCCATGTACGATAACAGACAGTAGGTAACGCATCAACAAAAATGTGTTATGATCATAGCAAACCACATCACTAGGTATACACTTTTATTCTTACGATGTGACAGTATTCTGCAACATTTCGCAGCAAAAGTGAGTTTAAGACTCGCAACACTGCAACCAACACTGCTTTAAAATTACTTTTATTGTATTACACCAACTATTTTGTAATAGTTCTTTCAAATTCCATAACTTATAGTTTTTGTCAGCCTGAAACTGGGGCTTGCATGAGTAAAGCTTGAGCCGCATGAAACAATGAAGGTTGCGGGGTCACACGCGATTGACCAGTTCTTTCTGATGCTGGAAGGTGACAAAGATATCTCCTTAAAGCTAAATCGCGCCTGGCACTTAAGCCCCGAGTAATTTCACAACCAGATCCGAATAGAACAGCTCTTTGACGTTTCCGTTTTTGCATGGCAACCTAGAACGAAACGAATTATAACATTATGATATAAATGAAAAATTTCATATCACACCAATTAGTTATGGTCCATATCCATATCATATCCATATCAGCCCTGTAATACTGCCCACTACTGAGCACGGGCCTCCTCTACAGCTGAGAGGGTTCAGGCCTTAGTCCACCACGCTGGCCTAGTGCGGGTTGGCAGACTTCACATATACCTTCGAAATTCAGAGAACTTCTCAGGTATGCAGGTTTCCTCACGATGTTTTCCTTCACCGTTAAAGCGAGCGATAATTCACAAAGAATACACACATATTTTTTTAGAAAAGTCAGAGGTGTGTGCCCTTGGGTTTCGAACCTGCGGACATTGAATCGGCAGTCCGTTCCACTCCCAATTAGGCTATCGCCGCTTATGCTATCTATATTAGTTATGTTATCTATATATTATATTAGTTATGGTCACATTAGGAATATTCAATCATGATCTTAAACATATGTACCTGAATAGAGGCAACCGGATGCAATGTGTCAACGTCTTGTGAAACAATACTTTTAGCCTTATCTGTTTCATCTTCATGGTTGCCATTTTGGTTGGCTTGCTCAGCATCATCAGATTTTATTTCGTGGGACCTAGCTTCCTCATGAAGAGATTCCTCGTTTTTATGCATAATACTTTCAACAATTTCTTTGCCAGCCATGTGTATAGAGAGGCCAAGGCGCGCCAGCACTCTTTCTGGTTTCCAGCGATCTCGAGCGCCACCAGACGACGTTGTTTGCTCTCGACGACGGACATCAGCTACTAAACTAGCCCAATCTACTCCCAAAGCGTCACCCAACCCAGCTAGAAAGTGGTATAAACAAAATTACTTAAGAGTTACTCCAATGCACCTTAAAGACACCTAGAAAGATTAAAAAATATTGTAGTCTTACGGATATCGTTCGGCAAAATGTTTACCATCTTTTCAGACACACTTGCGTTCAAAACAGCGACCATATAGACTCTAGACGTCGAATAACAGGCGATCGGTTTCGGACAATGCATTCAGTCCTGTATTATATACTGCTCACTGCTGAGCACGGGCCTCCTCTACTACTGAGAGGGTTTAGACCTTAGACCACCACGCTGGACGGGCAACGTTTCGGGCAATACATCTGACTAATAGATCAGATGTAGCCTGTCGTTCATATTCTGTTCGAGTCAGTTGCGACCATAGATGTGAGCCGTAAACACTGCCACATTATTGATTTAATAAATATTATAATCGCCCCTTGCACAAAACATGGGGTTTAGAATGTGAAAAAAAAACACGATGGGTCTCAACTTTTTATTGCGATTGGTTGAGAGACTGACGTGTCGGTATTTTGATGTTTGTGATTGATCGACGCGTTCGGCTCGGATAAGTGTGCGTTCACCTTTAAGAGCATTTTACGCATCTCTACTTCTTAGTTGTTCAGCATTATATAATTGACGCAACCAATAAAAATAGTGTTTCTATGGCTACATAAAACGTAAATGATATTGGCAGACCCAATCGTATTGAAGTACTCCACTTCCTCAAACCTCGGGTAGTGACAGCATTATTTGAACAAAAATATTGAGCATTAGGTGTCTAGGGGCTATATAGTCGCAGGTTTAAAATGAGCACCAAGTCACTCCTTGAAATTAGGCTTAAGAATTTAAAAGAATACATATAATATCCTCTGCAATTTCATAATGAAGCAATAGTGTGTTTTAACTTTTTACTGGTCAAAAAATACCTCTTGTGCGTTCCTCTTCGAGCTCACCATCAGATATCTCTTCAAAATCTAAATTAGTTACATCTTCGTCATCTTTAACATCTTGTGACTCCTTCTCCTCGCCTGCACCACTAGTATCCTTAAAAATCGTATTAAAAATAGAATCTATTTGTTGAATAACCATTTGGTAACTTAATTTTAGTTTTCGTTTACATTGATCTACTAGAGATATAAAAGCGAAGGCATATAAACACGACGCGATTCGGCAGCTCGGCTCACAGAGGCCATTCCTGTTTATATGTCTATTAATTACTAGATACCTAGCTACAAGCATTAAAACAATAAAAACATAATTCGATTACATGTTTTATTGTATTACCCATGAACAAAGATATTTGACTGACCTACTACTAAGACGCTAATAGTAATTTGGTAACATGATATCTAAAATTAAAGTGTCTTGCCCAAATAAAAAATACTATTTGATAATACCTGGGTGGATTCTTTCTCAGACCCATCTGGCTTGGATGCACCTTCATCAGCAGGTAATGCACTCTGACTGTCATCATCCGCATTCTGGTCAGCCATCTGAAATAAGCAGAACTCTACTGTACTCCTTATCACTACATAGTATAAAACAAAGTCGCTTCCCGCTGTCTGCCCCTATGTATGCTTAGATCTTTAAAACTACGCAATGGATTTTGAGATTTTAGATAGAATGATTCAACAGGAAGGTTTTTATGTATGATACATGCATAATATAGTACAGGAACACTGATAATTTTAGAGGTTTCTAATGTGATGTCGTAAATGAACATATTTTTGCGCCTACATTGCAAACGCTGGCTAAACCCTAGGAGATAGATCAAAATAATGTACTACAGAATTGTACACCTTAAAAAGGTCTACAAAAAAGTCCGCGCTGGTATATGTCTATCTCTTAGGGATAACCCACAATAACCATTTTTTATCCTTTACTTTTTACGAGAAATAATGGCTTATTTACGAAGCGTTTTTATGCAATACAACATTAATCCTTATCCAATTAAATACCTTAAATACATTGTGCAATTAATATAGATCAATATAGCCCTTTACAGCAAGTAAATTAAATAAATATTTTCGAAGATATTATACATTTGAAATGCAGGGACGGCCGGCGGGTGCCTATAAATAGCGCGTCGTAGGCCACGCTTCTCGAAAATATATAGTCTATGCTAATATTATAGAGGAAAAATATGATTGTTTGTTTGTTTTTAATGGATAACCTCCAAAAGTTCAGGACCGATTTTGAAAATTCTTTCACTAATAGGAAGATACATACTACTTTTTATCCCGGAAAAAAATCAAACCAAGACTTTTATCCCGGTTTTTTTTCGCACGCGTGGATCTTTCACGGCCAGACTACTAAACCAATTTCGATGAAATTTTATAGGGAGATAGTTTAAGACCCTGGGACGGACCTACGCTATATCTTATTACGGGAAAAAATAAACCGGGACTTTCATTCCGGAAAATCTTTTTCTGCGTGTGGGACCTTCACAAGAAAATAAGTATGGAGATAGTTTGAGATCCAGAGGAGGACATAGGCTACTTTATCCCGGAAGAACATAAACAGGCAAATTTATCTCGGATTTTTTTTTCTCACGAGTGTAGCCGTCACGGTCAAACCACTGAACTGATAGCGATGAAATTGGAAAAAGAGAAATAGTTTAAGACATGGGAAGGACCTTTGCTACTTCTTAACTAGGAAAAACATAACCTGAGACTTTTATCCCGGCAAATATTTTCTTGCAGGTGGAACTACGAGAGAATACGTATGAAGATAGTTTGAGATCCAGGGAAGGACAGACTATTTTTTATCTTTTTATAAACTCAAAAATACCGAACGTATTTTCATATGTCTTTCACCAGTTGACGAATTGATTCAAGAGGAAGGTTTATGAGTATACTAGCGGCCCCGGCAGACGTTGTCCTGCCCTAAAAAGGAAATAAAATCCTAGAACCCGAGTCTAAACCATTCTGGAATCCACCTGAAGACACACAAAAAATTCATTAAAATCGGTCCAGCCGTTTTTCCGCGCAATTTTCTTAATTTTTTCTTTCATAAGAACCTTCTCCTGACAATAATAAACACATCAAAAAAAGAAATAACGAAATCAGTCCAGCCGTTCACGCGTGATACCGCGACCAGGAAAATAGGGATTCATTTTTATATAATAGATTACATAAATGTTTTGTATGAGAGACAAATAAATTTCAGCATATAATATAGTTTCTAATTAATAAAAATTACCACATTCTATAATCATATTTTTAAACAAGCAATTCTTGTATATAAAAAAAAAAAAAAATATGTATAATCGGAATCTCGGAAACAGCTACAACGATTTTCATGAAATTTAGTATGCAGGGGGTTTCGGGAGCGATAAATCGATTAGAAAATGTCGTTTTAATCAACTTTATCAATAATCCACTGAAAAGATATGACTCTTCCTGACATCTATTGGCGAGTAATACTTTTTTTTTTTAAATTGGGAGCAACTGCTTTAACGACACAACACTATAACTACTCCAGTAGATGGCGTTGTTTTTTTTTTTATTTTATTTTTTTTTCCCTTGAAACTGTCAAGGGATCTTATCTCATCTTCAGGGATCTTCTGGTCTCCTTTAAGAGATTCAAATAGGGAACTTCAAATTCAACTAGATTTTGCCCGCGGCCCCGCCTGCGTTAAAAAGATTTCCGGGATAAAAGTCCCGCTTTTTTTTCCCGGGGTAAATGTAGCCTATGTGTTAATCCAGGACGTGATCTACCCGTGTGCCAAATTTCATCGAGGTCCGTTCAGTAGTTTTTGCGTGAAAGAGTAACAAACATCCATACATCCAGACATCCAGACATCCATACATACTTACAAACTTTCGCCTTTATAATATTAGTAGG
Source organism: Lapara coniferarum (assembly GCA_949316025.1). NCBI lineage: Eukaryota > Metazoa > Arthropoda > Insecta > Lepidoptera > Sphingidae > Lapara > Lapara coniferarum. The sequence goes on from OX438926.1 coordinate 6,664,429, forward strand.
ATAGGATAATAATGCGGAAGGTTTGCCGGGAGAACGGTAGCACGGCGACTTGGATTATGGACTAAACCGCTAGAGGTTTGCGCACCATAACATAAACAATAGATGGCGTTGTTAAGCAACACTCAACCAATGTTTGGTTTGAGGTTTGACCAAGAATAGAGTACGTAAAAATGTGCGAGGAATTTAGTCCCAAAATCTGGGTATTATCAGATCCTAAGAAACCGCAACGTACTACAAATAACACATGAAATACGGCGCGGCGATTGCGATAAAAAAAACACCGTGCAAGTTTCTTTTCTAAACTTGAAACAAAATCCACTCCACACACACCCACTTTGACAATTACAGATTAGCTTCAAATTTTATTAGTGTATCTTGTGCGTGACAATACAAATATATAATACTTACATCTTCTCTGTTCAGGATATCGTCAGGATCGTCACTTATTTCACTGAGATCATCAGGTATAGGTTTATCATCAATATCTATGTCTTGACGGCTGGGTATTGGAGTTGGCTGCACGGGTGGCGGTGTTTCCTTGGCACTTGGTTCTGGTTCATTTCTACCGCGTCTTTTTCCATCACCTCTGCTCATGTCCATTCTCACGCCTCTTCCATACTCATCTGGTAACATGTATTACAATATACTCAGTAAGAACATATACTATGTGCAGCATCTGTATTTTGTAATTGTTTTTAGGAAATGTTAGATTGATATCAAAACTAAACTACCAAAGTAATAAATTTAGTTAGTTTAAATTGCCTGTTGTGTGAATACTGAAAATTCGTAATTCTTAAATTAGAGATGATTAATGATTTTTGTTTTAGAAAACTAAACTCACCATGCATTCGACCACGATGTGGGTTGCCATGCCCCCTATGATGCCAAGCATCCATTTCAGGATCCTTATCACTCCATTCATTCATCTAAAAATATTAACTGTCAACAGTATTGGAAATATAACATGACTAACATATAATTTTAAAACAAACATACCAAAGTGAGGATAAGGACAGCCCAGGAATATATGGGAGAGGATTAAGCAAGGAGTTCTATAGCTCCTTATATTGTAATCAACTGGCTGGTTCACACAAAATGATTTGTGGTACAAACTCATCTAGCAACATAAAGCAGAAGTAATTGTTAAAATATGACATTATATTAGTACTAATTACATAATTTAAAATTTTCCCAAATAATTATAAATGTCACCTGTGATTCATGCATAGACCAATGGCGTTCACGACCCCATTCGCCAGCAGATCTATATTCTTCATTCTCCCATTCTTTACGATGCAAGTACGCACGTTCACGGTCTATCGAGCCAGATCGACCTTCCCAAGAGTGATCTCTATGTGGGCGACGATCGTCATAGCCTATAAAAAAAAAAATAACAATTTATAAAAATAAAATCACACAAGAAACAAATCAGTTATGAATTGCATTACCCATATCTACACCTCGGTGATCACCCACATGGTCTCCATACATTCTGTCATCATCTTCAGGATATCCCCTTGATGGCCCTGGCATGTCATACCCAGCCTCATAATGTCTTTCTCTTCCCTGTACACCATACCCTGGAGATCTCTCGTCATCCCTGGCAACACCATCATAGCGATCATCGCCTCGGTCATAATGATCCATACTGTGGTCATTATCATACTGACGATCCATTCCAATTTCATAGTCTCCTTGCTCTCTGTCAATGCTCTCCATTCTATCTCTTTTACTAGATCGGTCTCTCTCAATACGATCTTGTTTACGACTTCCTCTTTCAGAATGTGTATCTTGCCTGTCTTTAGAAGTAGATGAATTTTTATCTGTTTCTAGTGCTCGATTTGATATTGCTGCAAGGGCAGCAAGTCTTTCCTCTGGTCTAGGGAGAAGACGCTCCATAGGTTTGTTTGGTTTCTCGAGGCCTTTATCAGATCCACTTCTTCCACCCAGGCCACGGTCTCGACCTCTCCTCTTACTGTCATCTCTTTTAGTGTCTTTCCTGTCCCGACCCCTATCTTTCCTATCATGTCTATCCTTCTCATCATGCTTATCTTTTCTCCTTTCTAAGGACCTATCTTTATGATCACGACCTCTATCCCTATCTCGGCTAGTGGATCTTTTGCGATGTCTGTCTGAGCTGCCATCTCGTCTGACTTGCTTTTTAGGAGATACTGGTCTACTTCGTTCTGAACTTTCTTTTTTCCTAGGATCTTTTAGATGTTGCCGGGGAGATCTAGATCTACCTTTACGTGGTGTTCTACTCCTTGCTTTGGTTCTTTCTTTTTCTCTGTCCTTGTCTTTTTCTTTTTCTCTTTCTTTATCTTTATTACGATCCCTTTCTTTATCCCTATCTCTAACTAAATGAGGTGAAGCACTGCGATTTCTTTCTCTTCTTTGTGGGGATTTAGTATGCTTTGATGTAGTTTTTGCCAAACTCTTTGATGTTGTTATGGGTGGTGTACCACCAGATTTTTTACCTGGAGACAGTGATTTCTTTGCAATGGGTATCTTTGAAACTGATTTCTTTTTAGTGCTATCATGTTTTTTTATGAGTCTATCATCTTTTTTTACATTACCTTTCCTTGCTTCACTTTTCTCTCTTTTTAAAGCATCACTTTTGGTAAATTTCTTTTTAGAAGGCACTTCACCATCAGATGAAGTACTAGAATTTCTTTTTAGTTTACCTTTTTTACCTTTCCTTCTGGCTTCCCTAAAAGTATATAATATAAAGTATGTATATATTGTAGAGCTTTTATTGAAATATATAATAAAAGTCCAGATAATCTTTACATTAAAAAAGAACATAGGCACTCAATAGAATTGACTTAACCCACAATACTGCAAAGGAAATCTTAATGAGTGGAAGAAAAAGAATTAATCAATGTTATTTGTTTATAATAAGGTTCTTGCATCTGTCCATTTTACACAAGCATGTCAGAATTACATATTGTCATTGCCAAGATACAATGTGGCAAATTACAATAAAAAAGGAATGGTACAGGATATAGCCATTTTTTCTGAATTATCAAGTATGATTATATCATATCTATTGTGATATAAATAGTAATTTTATTGGGTAAGAAAAATGATTTAGGTTTTAGAAGAATGATCTGTAACTTGAAATAATATATTGCATGTCCTATGTGTGAACTGACCTTCCAGAAGAGGAAGAAGAGGAGCTGCCATCCGAAGAAGACGATGAAACACTTGATGAGCTGGAACTTCTCGATGACGATGTACTGGATACTGCTTTCTTTTTATCCTTTCGTATGTCTTTACCTGAATCCATTTTCATCTGCAGCTCTAATTCACGTTGTAGTTGTTGTCTGCGTTTCTCGAGTACGTCCGTGTCTGCATACTCTAAGTCATTTTGGTCCCAGTTGTCAATCTCACCGTCGGGACTGCGACCCGACCGCACGACTACAGTCGAGTGCAATCTGTTCTTGCCATCATCTTTGATTATGCGTTTCGGTTCGCTTTCTTTGTTAGCTGCGCGTTGCTTCGACGGGCTGATCAATGTATGGGTAGCGGCAAACTTGCAACTTTTGCCATAAGCGCAACTGCCGTGTTGAGCCCACTGTCTACAATGTTCAGTTGTTTTTTTAACACTAGAAGATTTCTTAGTGCCGAGACGGTCAAATACACTAGGTCTGTTGGCTAAGTCCTTTGATTTCGGTAGCTCGACAGTGATTTTTCTTTTTCCTTGTTTTGACATCATAAATGAAAAACATTTGTTTTACATTCAAGTGAAAACAATTAAAAATCACATTCCCACCGGCACTAGTCATATGTCGCCATTTTTGTTTATCTTGTGGTTTATCTTTTACCAACGCAAAAGCAGTGTTGCTAACAAGATTTTTAAAAATCCGTCAATTTCACTCGCGTGTCTCACACCGTTCCTACTCAAGTGACTACAACAGTCAATGTCACGAATGTCAGTGCTGACGATTTAGGTAAATATTTTTCCCGCTTTATATATTCCCGGGATATAAAGTAGCCTATGTGTCAATCCAGGATATTATGATCTACCCGTGTGCCAAATTTCATCGAAATCCGTTCAGTAGTTTTTGCGTGAGAGTAACACACATACATTCTTACAACCATTCGCGTTTATAATATTAGTAGAATCAGATGGAAAAGATCAACACCAAAATCTTCGATTTTTATGTATTTACTTTTTTTGTATAGATTTGACTCGTTCAGATTACACCAAAGACCCACACACATACACATACACTCACGCCTGTTATCCCCGAAGGGGTCGCACAGGCCCAACTAGTGCACCCACCTTTCGCCGTTATTCCGTCCCATGATGTGATAGGGGGCGAGCCTATCGCCATATCGGGCACAAATTCCAGACTCCGGGCTGATACTGAATAGAAAAACTCAATATCCCTTTGCCCGACCTGGGGATCGAACTCGAGACCTCAGCTTTGCAGTCGTACTGTAATACAACTATGCCACCGAGGCAGTCATTAGACATTAGAGACACCAAAGACATTAGAGAATGTAACCACCAGGCTTTGATTAATATTATAAATCAGACACATAAACACATTTTTAAAACAGCTTTTAGAATATAATTAAAGATTTATATATTTTTTCTTTTATATTCTATAATATTAGCTGTAATAATTGCAGAATGTACATCTGTTACTTCTAGTGTACAGAAAATACGGGCACATCAATCTCACAGGAGCTAAAGAACCTATTTGACATCGTCCTTCACAGTGGGAGAACTCCAAGGGCGTGGAGCAAGAGTTTGATTGTGCTCTTTTTTAAGAAGGGAGATAAAACCCTTCTTAAAAACTACAGACCCATTCCACTCCTGAGCCACGTCTATAAGCTGTTCTCACGAATGGTTACGAACCGTCCCGCCAAGACTCGACAAATTCCAGCCACCGGAACCGGCCGGGTTTCGCGGAGGATATGGCACCATAGACCACATTCACACAGTGAGGCAGATTATACAGAAGTCCGAAGAGTATAATCAGCCCTGTGTCTGGCCTTTATGGACTATGAGAAAGCCTTCGACTCTGACGAAACTTGGGCTGTTCTGGAATCCTTACAGCGATGCCAAGTAGGTTATCGTTATATCGAGGTGTTGAGATGCCTCTATGACGCCGCCACCATGAGTGTCCAAGTATAGGGCCAGCAGTCTAAACCCATCCAACTACGCAGAGGAGTGAGACAGGGTGGTGTGATATCACCGAAACTGTTCACGAGCGCGTTGGAAGATATGTTCAAGACGCTGGACTAGAAAGGTATGGGCATTAACATAAACGGCGATTACATCTCACACCTTCGATTCGCAGATGACATAGACTTAATGGCGGAGTCGCTGGAGAACCTGAACCGGATGCTGGACGGCTTAGCTTCAGCCTCACGACACATCGATCTTGGCATGAATTTGGATAAAACCAAAGTCATGATCAATGACCACATTGACCCGGGACCGGTGTTACCGTACATGCCTTCTTGAAGTTGTTTCCGAGTATACTTACCTCGGGTAGATTCTGCTGTTCGGTAAAACCAATTTTGAAAAGGAGGCCAAGAAGAGGATCCAGCTAGGCTGGGCAGCGTTTGGGAAACTACGTGGAGTCTACTCGTCATCCATACCGCAATGTTTGAAAACGAAAGTTTTCAATCAGTGCGTCCTACCCGTCATGACCTACGGAGCCGAGACATGGACACTCACGGTAGGGTTGGTCCCCCAGTTTAAAGTCGCTCAGCGGGCTATAGAGAGAGCTATGCTCGGAGTTTCTCTGAAGGATAGAATTGGCAACGAACACATCCGACAGAGAACCAAAGCTATCGATATAGCTCAAAGGATTAGCAAGCTGAAGTGACAGTGGGCTGGCCATATCTCGCGAAGAACCGATAACCGCTGGGGTAACCGTGTTCTTGAGTGGAGACTGCAATTGGGCAAACGTAGTGTAGGACGCTCTCCAGCTAGGTGGGATGACGATCTGCGAAAGACTGCAGGTAGATGCTGGATGCGGCAAGCTGAAGATAGGGCGCTATGGCGCTCATTAGGGGAGGCCTATGTCCAGCAATGGACTTATAAAGGCTGATGATGATGATGCATTCTAAATTCCTAAATACGTTTTAAACGAGTTTGTCGCTATTTAATTACTTACTCAAAGTGTAGTAGTACCTACAATTTCTTCAAATCCCGGATATACCGATATTCATCTCAGGTCAATACCGGTATTGAAAAAATGTTCCGGTATTGCAACCCCTAACTACGACATAGGTTAAAAAAAAGACAACCAAAAATATCACTTTTTTTTTTTATTTAAATATTACGGCTCTGGATACTAGTTCATTAAGCCCGTCTTTCATACATTTTCATCCTCAGTCCTAACTCCTAACTAATATGTCGAAGTAAAGCAGTGGCTACCTTACCAAGACTTTATCGAGGAGTTTTGGCGGCAACAAAAAAACACTTGATTAGCACAGTTATTTCAATTCACTTCATTTGAGCACTTTAATAGAACTATATTGGATAATATACCACCATAATTATGCAATATAACACTAAGTATCATCAAAATAATGAATTAAAACAAGAGCACCTCATAACACTTTCACGTTCCCGCCAAAACTCATCTAAAAATATCACTTAAAACCAGTGCTGCCAGATTAGGCGACTTTTCGCCATTCAGGATATCTTGAAGAGTGTCCGGGCGACCAAAATTGCAAATGGCGACTGGTCGCCATTTAGGCTACGCGAATGGTGATTAGTCGCCCATTTAGGCTACTTCGGAAAAATCGTGTTTTATGCATTGTTTTTGTCGAATTTGAGGATATTTAAGATCCCCCGTACACACAATTATTGAAAACTGGGGACCTTTTTTTTTTTTTGCTCTCCGAGTCCCCACACATGTGGGCGACTTTAGGCTACTTCGAATTTTCTCGACTTTAGGCGACTTCAACCGTCAAACATCTGGCAACACTGCTTAAAACGAGGCTGTATAGGTTTGAACCTTTTGCCTTCCCTATAAGGGGAAATTATTATAAAAAAATCTGTGGTTATGGTTTTGTGATTTGTCACAAATAATAATACTACGGAAATATAATTATTGATGTATATCTTTTAGTTGATATTCTTACTTTTAGGCATTACAACACAGAAGTTCTACAAGCTTCGCGGTCCTTTTACACCTTATAATTATACACATTGTAATTTGTAGCTGACTGAGTTCATTATAATGCCACTTCTAGACGGCAAAGAAATTGATATATTTTTCGTAAGTAATAAATTGTTAATCTATATTATTACACGATTTATTTCACGCTACCTTAGTTAAGTTTCCTTACATATATTTATAGTAAATATCCTTGTCAATTATATTTGAATAACCTAATGAATTAACGTCAGTGGCAGTGAAAAACATATTTTAAACAAATTTTGTGTTTAGGGGCAATCAATACTGATTATCTAGTACATTATTTTTCTTTTGTATATATATTACATTGGAGGGTAACACTGAAAGGAGCAGCACAAATTAGAACATCAATTATTTACCTATTTTTAAATTAAATCCCTGTATATGGATTTCAGTCCTTTTTAACACACTTTTATTAGCTTTAGACATATGTATGTATTATGTAACGGGAATTTTGAACATGATTTTGACCCCCTTCACAACATCATCTTAAATCAAAATCTGGGATAATTATCAAGGACCGATGACAATTCAATATTGTAAACAAAAACAGGCTTTATAGAAAATCCAACAAAAAAAAATAATTTAAAAAAATTGGTGCATGTACTTATGTATGTGTGTGAGAAGTTATCCTTCTTTGGCATTACTAAACATATTTTTTAAATTTTAATTGCATGAAAATAATTAATTATAATTGACTCCTCAAGCCCCGCGACGGACACCGGTGTCCACATATATAGGGTTTTCCCATACATCTATATATATAAGCGGAGCTTGAAGGGTTAAATGATAAAAGGACTGGAAATGGATAGTCAACACAGTCAATAAAGTTCAGTTTAAATTTGAAAAATTAAATATATATATGTATTTAATATATTATATTAATATATTATATGTATAATTTACATTTAGTATTTAAATGTAAAATAAAATTTAGAGAATAATTAATATATATGACATAATTTGTACTAAATATTATAAGATTCTTAATTTTATATATATATTATTGCTCATTTAATATTTTGAAAGTAAATAAATAAATTTAATAATAAATAAAAAAATTGCATGTAAGTTTATTCATTTTTTAAATATTTAGTATTTTCTTAATTTAACCCGTCAAACCCCGCTTATATATAGATGTATGGGGAAACCCTATATGCTCGGGTGCCGGCGTCCATAGCAGGGCTTGACAAGTCAATATTCACTTTTCATTTATACCAAAAGTTTTAATTAAACAGCTTCAACCTTTTTGTTACAGTGATGTGTGCGCATCATAAACTTTCACTCTCATCATTTTTTCATAACACGCCTAAAGAAGTTTAACTTCAAAAATAATTTATTTATTTTTGGTGACATCTGATGGACCATAGTAGACTTATAACTAAACAGGCTACTCTGGTGCATGACGTCAATAGTTATAAATATTTTATTGACAGATATGAGTAGAAGGATTATCATTTTGATAATATCTTAAAAAGCACCCCACACTTTTTTTTACAATAAAATAATTTTTTTCTTATTTATACTATTCTTAATTCAAATTTATTAAAATGTATTTTCTATTAGTTATTAGTTGCATTTTCTATAAAAGGTTTTTTTTCAAACTATTATTTATTTCATAATTGTAGCAATTACCCCCTGTGGATGTGATTATGCATGTGTTAACTTTTTGTATTACTTTTCAAGGTATAATTTTGGTTCTTTAATGGCTTTCCCATATTAGATTTAGAAAAAGTTATACTTGCATATTTTGAATGCTGATTAAATACAAATATTCAATTATTATATTTTATTTCAGAGTGAAGAAGATCTTCCCTATGAAGAGGAAATACTACGGAATCCTTTCTCTGTCAAACACTGGCTCAGATACATTGAGCACAAAAAAGCAGCACCAAAACATGAAATTAATATGGTGTATGAAAGAGCTCTAAAAGAACTTCCCGGTTCTTTTAAGTTGTGGTACAATTATTTAAAACTGAGGAGAGGTCAAATCCGTGGGCGCTGTATAACTGATTCATATTATGAAGATGTTAACAATTGCTTTGAGCGCTCTTTAGTCTTTATGCACAAAATGCCCAGAATATGGATGGATTACTGTACATTTTTAACAGATCAATGTAAAATAACAGCTACGAGAAAGGCATTCGACTGTGCTTTAAGAGCATTACCAATAACACAACATCACAGGATATGGCCTCTCTATTTGAGCTTCTTAAAGAAACACAACATCCCAGAAACAGCTGTTAGAGTCTTTCGAAGATATCTTAAGTTATGCCCAGAAGACACTGAAGAATATATTGACTACTTAATATCTATTGGTAAGCTTGATGAAGCTGCTCTTAAATTAGCACAGATAGTCAATAATGAAAACTTCCAATCCAAACATGGAAAATCAAATCATCAGCTTTGGAATGAGCTTTGTGAACTTATATCTAAAAATCCTGATCAAATACATTCTCTCAATGTGGATGCTATTATCAGAGGGGGGCTTAGAAGGTACACTGATCAATTGGGACATCTATGGAACTCCTTAGCAGATTATTATGTAAGAAGTGGTCTTTTTGAAAGAGCCAGAGACATTTATGAAGAAGCTATTCAAACAGTAACAACTGTTAGAGATTTTACTCAGGTGTTTGATGCATATGCTCAGTTTGAAGAACTTAGTCTTAGTAAGAAAATGGAAGAAATTGCAAAGAAACCTAATCCAACTGAAGATGATGATATTGATTTAGAATTAAGACTAGCAAGATTTGAATATCTCATGGAGAGGAGGTTGCTATTACTTAATTCAGTTCTCCTCAGACAAAATCCACATAATGTTGCAGAATGGCATAAAAGAGTTAAATTGTATGAAGGTAAACCACATGAAATCATTGACACTTATACAGAAGCTGTACAAACTATAGACCCTAAACTGGCTGTGGGTAAATTGTACACATTGTGGGTTGGGTTTGCAAAATTTTATGAAAATAATGAACAGATAGAAGATGCAAGATTAATTTTTGAAAAGGCAACACAAGTAAACTATGCAAAAGTTGATGATTTAGCGTCAGTATGGTGTGAGTGGGCTGAAATGGAGATAAGACATGAAAATTATGAACAAGCTCTTAAACTCATGACTAGAGCAACTGTTCTACCGAGTAGAAAGGTTGCTTATCATGATGACTCTGAAACAGTACAAATGAGACTATACAAATCATTAAAAGTATGGTCTATGTATGCAGATTTGGAAGAAAGTTTTGGTACTTACAAATCTTGCAAAGCTGTTTATGATCACATCATTGACTTAAAAATTGCCACACCACAAATAATTATAAATTATGGACTGTTTTTGGAAGAACACAACTACTTTGAAGAAGCTTTTAGAGCTTATGAAAAAGGTATAGCATTGTTTAAATGGCCTAATGTGTATGATATCTGGAATACATATTTAACTAAATTTTTAAAGAGATATGGTGGAACTAAGCTTGAGAGAGCCAGAGACTTGTTTGAACAATGTCTTGAAAAATGTCCTCCTGAATTTGCAAAATCAATATTTTTGCTCTATGCAAAATTAGAAGAGGAGCATGGGTTAGCTAGACATGCCATGTCGGTATATGAACGTGCCACCACTGCAGTCCTTCCAGAACAAATGTTCGAAATGTTTAACATCTACATTAAGAAAGCTGCAGAAATCTATGGAGTACCTAAAACTCGACAAATATATGAGAAAGCAATTGAAACTCTTCCTGATGATAAAGCAAGGGAAATGTGTATACGATTTTCGGAAATGGAAACACGTTTAGGTGAAATAGACAGGGCTAGAGCCATATATGGCCACTGTAGTCAAATGTGTGATCCAAGAATTACAGCAGAGTTTTGGAATACCTGGAAAGAATTTGAAGTTAGACATGGGAATGAAGATACAATGAGAGAAATGCTTAGAATTAAAAGAAGTGTGCAAGCTACATATAATACCCAGGTTAATATGATGTCTGCACAGATGTTAAGTTCTGCTGCACAAGCAGCTGGTACTATTTCAGATCTTGCTCCAGGCATGAAGGATGGAATGAGAATGTTGGAAGCAAAGGCTGCAGAAATGGCAGTTCAAAACAAAGGAAATATTATGTTTGTTAGAGGTGAAACACAGGGTCTCAAAGAAAGTTCAGATAAAGTGGTTAACCCTGATGAAATTGACATTGATGAAGAATCAGAAAACAGTGAAGATGAGGGAGAAGATGAACCCGTGCAGAAGAAAGATATTCCAGCTGCAGTGTTCGGCGGTCTGGTGAAAGAGACAGAAGATTAATAATATAATTAAAGTAAATTACATGTTTCAGTAATAAATCAACCTTTTAATTCAAAGCTTAGATATATTATACACAAGCTATTATTATTTACAACAGAAATCACAGAACACTTTTTGTTTCACTAATTGTATGTTTCAAATAAATACAAGCAAGTACAACATAGATTATATAACAGACTTTTTGTTAGTGCATTTACAATAAAGAAAACAAACATTTGTTACTTGCATAATTTCAATGCAAACAAATATGTGGCTTTGAAGTGAGAATCATGTAAAGTATTTTAAAATCAGAGTAACAAATAAAATGTATAAACTTCATATTATATCTCTGGGAGTTGTTATGAAATGTAACAAATTGGAGTACATATTTTGGTGTTCAGAGTAATTAAAAATACTAACATCATTGTGGACACCTCCAAACATAATCAACTCTCCATTCCCTTTCACTAATGAGTACATAACTAATTCCTCTGGAGCTCCAGTCATTTCTCCCAAACGAGGGCATAACCAAGACACATAGTTCAGAGAATTGCCATTTACTACAGTAGAAATATCCAAAACATGCATACTCAGTGTATTTCTTTTAATCTTTTTCACTGCTGGCTGTCTTTGTTGAGGGTTATCTGGTGGCGGAAGTTGCTCTCGTCTGTTCTCTAAGTGAGCAATTTGCCTTTGATTAATGAGATCATTTTCTGGTGGGGAATTGTGAATGGATGAATCACATGCAAATGCCGCCATTCTATATTTATTAGCTTCTTGCAATTGACGCACTATTTTCATTCCCTTGTTCTGAAACATAACAATTACAAAAATAAATCACAATTTTTGCTTCCCTTGTACATTTTCTACATGATACATTTACATAGCTTATGTCAGTTTATTTGCTATAAATTGCAATACTTTAATTGTTGTCATACTTAATAGCAATGCACAAAGATATTCAACAGTATAGTTTGTTATAGACTGGACAACGGGCTAAAATTTTTCGTCCAAAAGTTATTACGAATTTGTAATAAGTTGCTGTCTTATCGGACACATCCATGTGACGAGATGTCTTGGTATGTGCAAATTTTGTTAAGAAAGCAATATTTTGGAACCAAATATGCCATTAAAATCATGTCAAAGTATGTTCTAATGCATTTTACATAGGTGTTTTATATTTCATAGTAGATTGAATTACTAATGAACAGGCTATATTTTAACATCTACCCACTTGACATTAGCAAAATCACTGATGAAACGGTGGAGCTATTTTTAAAAGAAGACACTTTTTGTATGAAAATTTTCCCCATGTCCACTCTATAACATAATCAACTCTGGCCATGCAAAATTTTGTGATTTTGGTTATAGTTAAAATGTCATAATATTGACAACTTTTAAAGTCCATAATTTAAACATAATACATTTTGAATTCATTTCATGTACTTTTTAATTGTAACATTAAATGATACAAATTGCTAAGAATGCTATAGTAAATAGTAATTTTTTTACATACTTTATTCTTGTTTCTTTTCATAGCCAGCTCTTTTGTAGCAAACTCTAAATTATTGCCCATATTGCGTGATTCACTACTTGGTCCAGCTTGTTGATTTTTACTATCTGAATTATTTTCTTTACAAGCTACAGAGTTATGAGATCTGTCTTCATTACTAGGTCCAGCTACTGGTTCATGATTTGGAGAATTTTGGCCCTGTCTAGGGGCATGAGAACGCCTTGGTAGAACACCTCGTCTGCCATTGATGTTTTGGTCTCTATCTAGAGGTCTCTGTAGACTTTGCTCTACTCTAACCGACACAGGTGGGCCTTCAGCCCTGTTCATAGCAGACAAACGGACTGCTGATGTCACTAAAGGTTTAACCCCATTCCATGCATTTCTGCTTCTACTCAGACTTACAACTTTATCTCCAACTCTACATGCTGGGTTGCACCAAATATTAGCTGAAGCCCATTCTTTATTTTTCACAGCTAATTCTTTCCATGTCCATGTTGGACCTTTCATAGTCAGTATCCAGCAATCGCTGTACACAAAACGATTATGCAGGGTTTGCACTCCTCCTAAAAGCATAAGCCTTTCAGAGTCCAATTGAATGAGGGATTGAGCATATCTTGGGGAAGGTCTTGGTTTAGTTGTTGCTTGTTTTCTCCAGTTAAGTGTGGGTATGTCAAGTACCCACACATCATTTGAACATTGTATCTGATTGTTCTGAACAGCTGACATCACCAGCCCACCAAACACAACCATTTCTTCATCTTTTACACATGCAGAATGACCAGCCATTGGTGGGGGACTGTTTGTTGCATTTATTAAAACCCATTTATTTGTATTAACACAGTAAAAATGTATTTCATTGAACATTGTCATGTTTTGATAGTATTGGGAAAGTGAGGGATATGTCCAACCTCCAAACACAATGAGGCAATCTTTATAATGTACCATTGATGTGTAAGCTTTGGGAACAGGGTATGTACCTGTGGCTAGTGGTCTCACCCATTGCCTTATTGATAGATCAAATCTCCAAAGATCATTGAACGAAGTGGAGTTAGTGGTACAGCCCCCAAAAATGTACATATTGTTGTCAAGGACACAAGCTGCATGTGAAAATCTTTTAGTTATGGTTGGTACCATATCTGTTGGGCCTACATTTTTCCAAATGATGTTAAATTCTCCCACAGCCTTTAAAAGTTTTACAGACGTATTGTGTAAAACATCTGAAAAGAAAAAAAAATATTTCAATATGATACAAATTATAATATTGTTTATATACCTGTATATTACGCTTTCTAGCAATAAGGGTATACAGGAATAATATAAGCTAGTGGCTTATATATATAATTACTTACTTTGAGCACAAATATACCATCTTTTGCAAACAATCATACAATTTTGTAGGTCCTTGTATGGGGGTAAAAAGCCTAAAATGAATTCCAACACTTCATCAGGAAGATCTTCAATTGTGCTTCGCAACGTTTGATCTCGTAGCGACTTATGAATTACGTCCATATTTCTGATGGCCTGTTATTTGATAACTGCTGCGTTTTCATATCATATTCTCATCAGTGTAATTCATCGACAAACCATCTGCAATCCAAAATCGAAAACATTGAAAGCAATATAATGCTAGGAGTGATTGAAATGGTGAATATGACAATGAGATGACAGTTGAGTATTATTGACATTTGACAATGACAAGTTTGACAGTGACACTTTTGTCCGGAATCGCAATCTGAAAAATCTGAATTCAGAAACTGAAAAACGGATTGTTGCTTAGCTTAGACAATAAAAATAAGCGACGCGCGCGTCTTGTATGATTTATCCCTTTATAAAAAGCATATCTATACTGATATTATTAAGCTGAAGAGTTTGTTTGGTTGAACGCGCTAATCTCAGGAACTACAGAACCGATTTTGAAATTCTTTCACTAATGGGAAGAAACTATAATGGAACACTTGCTGTGGCCACATGAGCCTGGGAATTTGACTAGGGATTGGGTAATACTACGCTGCGCCGCACTATTTTTGTAATGGATTTGGTAAAGTTATTTACACTTTTTAATAGTTTTATAACACTTTGAAAACGCCCGATACTAAGCTCAACCCTTAGAGTAAGTATAACTACCTATAGAGCGCGTGTATGCAAGTGGGAACAATAGGCACGGGTGGGAACATCGTCCTGCGCCGGCCGCAAGCGCTTGTAGTCACTCGAGTAGGAATGGTGTGAGCACACGCGAGTGAGATCTATGCGAATATTTGATTATTAATACTGCAAAATGGTTAAATATTCTGTGGAATCATGTAAAAACGACACTCAGAAACACACTAAACAGAATTCTAATATCACGTTTCACAGGCAAGCCATATTTCAGTATATTTTTAGGTAAAATTGAAATCACACGTCGCGGTATGAAAGGTGCACGGGAGGCGAACACTTGTACTCCCCGCACTGCCCCGCATCCCGCTTTTTCGATAGTGATGTTACGCGTCGATACCAGAATCGATGTAATATTTTCATATTATAGCATACGTATTTATTACTATCGAAGGCGATGCTTAATATAATGTAGCTTAGGTAACTGTTTTTGTCTGTGTGTGATTTTTAAGCCAATTAATAATTGCGTTTTTGTTTATGAAATGAAAGAAATAATTACTGTTCCTAAAAATTTACCGATTACGATGATAATTTTCAGCTATTGCATAGCTTCTATCGCGGGTCCTGACAGTATAAGTTAGCAATCATTAAGATATATTTTTTTGACATTTTTTTAACATTGGTAATAAATATTTCAAAAACTAGACGTGACTATTTTAGGCTTGGGGAGACTAGCTAAGAAATCCATGGTGCGATGCTCGGTTTATATCCATTGGTTCAATTATAATGGATATCCATTAATATTATTGGTTCTTATTGCTTGTAAAATCTGCTCTTGCGGTACCGTGTTTATAAATCATTCCACATGGCACTACACCAATTCGCAGCACATCTTTTATCTATATTAACGCAATACGCTTAAAATTACTCACAAGGCCATATTTTGTAGAACCACAATTTTTTAACAACAATATGTACCGCGCCGCCGGACCTGTACTTATCGATAACTGTTGCGTTGGTGCTGCTCGCGTGCCCATCCCTAGCAGTCGCCAACATTTCTATATAAGTAGCTATAGTTCACCTGCCTACGCTGGGTAGTGGGCGCACGGTGCGATATTAGCGCTCTATAGGTACTTATACATACTCTTCTAGCCCATGGGAATAACTACTGGACATTATGGGACAACATCTTATGTCTCAGGATGTCGAGCGCAGTGCAATGCCACATAGTACTTTGTAACTCAAGGTGCTGGATGGTGTTTATAGTGTTTATGGGTGGTCGTATCGCTGACCATCATGCGAATGACATGCTCGTCTCGTCATTCAATGTCATTAAAAAAAATTGACAAATCTGTGAAATCTCTGCAAAAGTAAATGAAGTGTTCAACAGTGGACGTGATGTAGCTGATGAGCGAAATGGTATAAGGGACAAAAAAGGTTCTTAGGCTATTCATTATAAAAGATTGTGGTTATGCTAGGAAAAACACAATATTTTGTTGAAAATTGAGCATACTTCTTCTCCTCAAAAGTATCTTCAAACATTTAAAAAAATTGACACGCACTACGGGAAAGCAATAAAACGATTCTATCGCTTTCTTTCAAAAGCAATACCTCTATACTACCATTCCTTTCTGTGGGACTGAATAGGAGCTATTCAGTAGATCATAATCAAATATTCGCATAGATCTCACTCGCGTGTGCTCACACCGTTCCTACTCGAGTGACTACAAGCGCTTGCGGCCGGCGCAGGACGATGTTCCAACCCGTGCCTATTGTTCCCAGTTGCATACACGCGCTCTATACGTAGTTATACTTACTCTAAGGCTAGATACAATCAATAACCATACAATTGATCGGGCAACAGTGACCGTAGATGAAGGACTTGTATCCATGGACAAGAATAATAAATTAAAAAAAAAGTAAAGGAATTGGGAGTTTAGCGCGAATATTCAAGTTTACCGTATCTAGTGGAAATCATATTCTTATCGGATTCTAACATTAGCAAGAAATAAACTATGTTTTATTGCTTAACATATAATTGATTGCTGTGAGCAAGATCATGTAATGCAATGATAATATATTTGCACTTTTGGTGTTGTTATTTGCCCAAGTTTTGACAGATAACCTAGAAAGACTCAGTTATTAACAAATTAAAAACATTGAGTAATATAAACATTAGGGGTTTATTTATTGATAATTGTGAGATATGCAGCTACTCATCCAGGCTAGCCCTTTAATAGATAAGCTGAAACAATGGCATCGAGCTATATCTTTCAATGAAATTAAGTTAACAACATCACAAAAGGTTACATTTTATGTTTTTTTTTCAATATATTGTTATAATTTAACGAGCAGCGATAAATGGATGTAGTTTTCATCTACATAAGTTGTAGATTGATTTTTCTATCCATTCATAATACCAGAATATTGTGTTATAATTTTGTTGTAGCATTAGTATTTCTCAGAACTGTGTAAAGGTTTATAGTTTTCTTTTATTTCTTACGAAAAATTTGTGCTCATGATACGTGAAAATTAAATGAACAAAAACACAAATTAGAAGTAGATTATAAGTGTATACCAATTTCAGTAAGTATATGAAATTTAGAAGCTTCATCTATTTTTTTTAGGTAGTACTATGGAGTATAGGTGTTGTAGGAACAAGTGTTGTCGTGGTGGGTGTACTTTCGAGATACCTTGCGAGGAGACGGGCGAAGCCTATCATTAACCCAAGGATCCAAAGGGCAATAAACAAAAGGATATCCCGAATGCGGAGTCCCAACGGTGGTACGATACCATATTCATCAGTATTTGTTTTATTGGAAATTCAATCAAAATTAAAATCCTTTCTCTATATCAAACTCCATAATATTCATTAGAAGTGGTTGATTTAATTGTCACCATATCCTATGCGTGATGCACAGATAAGACAAATTCCATATTTAAATATTACAAGACAAAACCTGTATAATATTATGTTAAAATAATTATAGATGTCTTGACCTTGCATACTGTATTTATTATCTCTAAACTGATACATCAACTATAGTCATATTTATAATGATTGTGATATTTTAATGTAAAGATTCTGATTTATTTAAGAGTTTCAATTGACATTAAGCTCTTGTATTATGTTTATATTACATAACTTAAGTATTGTCTCAAGCGCCAAGCATTATATTAATGTATAGGAGTCACACATCCAATATTGGCTAGAACTAGTATAGATGTTTGTTATTCATGATTTTTTATTATATTTTCAGGAATGGGCTCAGTGGCCAGCAGTGGAGGACGTAGTAGTCCACTAGGATTCAGTGAGCGGCTCTCACTTGCATCAGGTTCTATTGGATCTGGTGCTGGAGATGCAGCGCCTTTGTCACCACAACAACTTGGTGTAATGGGTAAGTGGATGTTTAAATAGAAATTTATCATCATACAAACATGTACAGTCAGCCACATAAGTTGCTGAACAAATTAAAAATTTCATATCGCTTTTAAGCATTAAGTTTAACTTAAAAAAAAATTCTTTGTAAAGTAAATTAAATCGCTTTTAATTTATTTTTTTGAAAAGAAAATAATAATTGGTAGGAATATAAAAGTGTATCGGCATTTTGAGGTTTTGAATTTGTTTAGCTGCTTATGTGGCTGACTATACATGTGTAACAAGATCATCTGTGATGTCAAAATGCTAACTAAAATTGTCTTCGCTTTTAGTCAAATACTGATTCAAAAAGATAAAATATACTTACTATTACAGTTAATACAATGGATGTTATGTTTACAGCGCCATCTATTGCTAGATTAACAGTTCTACAATATAGCATACTTTTTAAAATAGCGCCATCTATCGTTGAGTAGCAAAAATGGAGATTTTTATGCGAGTTACAATTATTATTTTTATTACGTTTCCTTATTACTATAGCGGCACTATAACTGACGAATAGGGTACGCAGCGGGAATTATTATTTCCTAAAATTAATTTAATTTTGGAACATATAATGCAATAATTTAAACCAAATTCGCACAATATAAAGTTTCGTTGACTATAACTAATGACAAAGACTTTTGGTTATGTGGCAGCTCATTACAGACTACAGTCCATTAAACAATATCGTTTGAGCTTAAATATTTTGACTTACGTGATTTTATTGGAAATAAGAAAAAAAACTAAAGAGGTAGGGTTTAAACATTTTTTTAAAGCGCCATCTATTATCAAGTAGCCGAACTAAAATACAAGGCAATTGTGTAAATTTATAAAAGTACAGCGGTATTAAAATATGTGGCGCTGTATTTAATTTTAAGAAAAATCATTAAAAACGCGCGAAACCACGAAGAAAACAAAAAAGATCCTCAAATATGACATCCGTTAATTAGATTCGGGAAACATTATGTGATTACTCTTTTTGATAACTCCTATGCATACAACAAAATATAGGCCTATAAATTTGTTACTGATTCGGATGTTGATCACTCACTAACCCCCGTTTCTGAAAGGCTGATCAACGAAAAAATTAACTAATACGCGGTCAAATCTCCTGTCAAGTGCCGTTTGATTCGTTTTTGTTACCAATCTATAATACTCTTTATCTGGAGCGGCAACATACCGCCTGACGCAGGTGCTCACCGGGCATGGCTGCTTCGGTGAGTTCCTGTTTCGGGTGGTAGGTATAAAGGAGTCGGCCATGTGTCACTATTGTGACAACTGCCCAATGGACACGGCCCAACATACGTTGGAGTGTTGTCCAGCCTGGGATGAGGAGCGCAGCGCTCTCAGAACAGTCGTCGGAGAAGACCTCTCGCTGCCGGCCGTGGTCGCTTCCATGGTCGGCGGCCGGGAGGCCTGGCAGGCGGTGGCCCACTTCTGCGAGGCGGTCCTCTCGCGGAAGGAGAGTGCCGAGAGGGATCGCCAGCGCAGTGGTGATCCCTCCCGCCGCCAGACGAGACGTAGGAGGCGTCGGGTGGACGACTGACCGACGTCTCCCGCCCTGTGGATTGGGGGCGTTTGGAGAATTCCACCACGGTATCCCCTGCCTGTCGTAAAAGGCGACTAATAGGGGCCTCCGGGGGTCACGGGTGGGCGGGACGTGCCGCCCACCCATTAGTCTAGCCAACTTCTGTGGCCCCCGTGATGGACATGTCCGAGGCAGCGTGTCTCACGCTGCCTCGGACACCAAAAGGCGGACACGGTACGGTGTTTCGGGGGCTTCTGAGCCTCCGCAACAGGAAAAAGGACCGCAAAAAGCGGTACGCGCAGGGGCGGTTGCGGACGACAACTTAGACGTGAGTCGGAGGAAGCCCGCAGCCGTCCCTAATGAGCCGAAGATGGCCATATAAAAAAAAAAAAAAATACTCTTAATCCCATTATAATGATTCACTTTTATATCTTATATCTCTGACATGACGTGTTGAGGTAATATATTAGCGTTAATGAAATTTCAATACTTAGAACTTAAAAATCGTAAAAATACCTTGTCCTAATTTTATGAAAGATACTGTGAAAGAAGAAATTAATTACACAATGCATAATATTTTGAAAATTACTCTACTCCGGCAGTCGGGTAAAAATAGGGTTTCATTTCTTAAAGATTTATTGCATTCGCTTCAAGCGTCCGTCTGATGCTTCCATAACGCTTGCCGCACACGTTCGGTTTCCTAATTAGGTTTCCTGATCAGGAATTCAGATTCGGAATTCCGGGTGACTAGCGCAAACGTCCGGTTTTTTGTACCAACGCGTTCGGTTTCCTAATTAGGTTTCCTGATCAGGAATTCAGATTCAGGATCGTGTGCGCGTTGTTGAACGTTTTCTATGGAAGCGGAGCATTCAGGTTTCCGAATCTGAATTCCTCATCAGGAAACCGAACGTGTGCGGCAAGCGTTAGTCACATATATTATACGTGCGACGTTATTACATCTCTATTTTTATTTGACGCGTCAAACGCGAAATTGATATATTGCCCCTGTTGATTCAGGAGTCACCTTGCACCCACAGCGTGCATTAGCGCAAAATAGTGACGCAATGCCAATTGCCAATCGAGTCGTAAAAACGTTATGCTTGTTAACTAGGCTCTGAAAAGTATTCTTACACTTTGCAAATTGCAAGGATGAAAAAATATGTGCCAAGACGTTCGTGCTGTGATTGTATCGCGTTCGCGGTAATTGCTATAAGTTGATATTCAGTTATTTTATTTTTTTGCTTGTCTTCTACAGTCACGACTTTTATCTAATTAATTATTCATATAGAATCTAAATGCCATGGTAATAAAATGAATACCATTGAAGATACGCGTATTATTATATTCTAACTAGCTTTTGCCCGCGGCTCCGCCCGCAGTAAAAGGTTTTTCCGGGATAAAAGCCGCGGTTTATATTTTCCCGGGATAAATAGTAGCCTATCCAGGACACGATCTACCTGCGTACTAAATTTAATCGAAATCCGTTCCGTAGTTTTTGTGTGAAAGAGTTACAAACATACATCCTTACAAACATTCTTACAAACTTTCACGTTTATAATATTATAGTAGGATACGTATAAATCTTCATCTTGAATCACACCGACCATTGCTGAAAAATTAATGAAAATCCGTTCGATAGTGTTTGAGTTTATCGCGTTCATGAGACAGATGCGATAGGAGACTTTATTTTATAATAAACAAAGACACATAAAAATTAGTTATGTAAGGACATATCCTTTAAAATAAAAAGATACAAAACCGCGAGAAACAAATTTCCGAGATAAAATTCCCGGTGTATATTTTTCCGGGATAAAACTAGCCTATGTCCTTCTCTAGATCCCAAACTATCTCCATACTTATTTTCTTACGGTTTCACTCGCAGAAAACGATTTTCCGGGATTAAAGTCCCGGTTTTAATTTTCCTGGAATAAAAAGTAGCCTAGATCCCTCCCAGAGTCTTAACCTATCTCCGTACCAAAGTGCATCGAAATCAGTTCAATGGTTTGGCTGTGACGGCTCCACTCGCGAGAAAATAAATTCCGGGATAAAGGTCCCGCTTTATATTTTCCGGGGATAAAAAGTAGCCTATGTGTTAATCCAAGACATGATCTAAACCGTGTGCCAAACTTCATCGAAATCCGTTCAGTAGTTTTTGCGCGAAAGAGTAACAAACATCCATACATCCATACATTCTTACAAACTTTCGCCTTTATAATATTAGTAGGATTAGTAGGACATAAATATAATATATATATAATAGGATGGATTCTAAAGTAAAAAAAACCTAATGTTTTAACAAATACCTAAGTAAAACTTGGAAAATAGATTCATAAGATAAGATCAAGTAAGATATTGATTATTAAATCTGTAAAATTACTCATTAAAACTAAACATATTTGAACATTTGAAAGAAAAAAACTGTGGATTGCATTTCTGTTTATATTTTTCACGTAACGTTTCGAAGGTTAAAGGAAAAATAAAATACAAGAGGTTTACTTTATTTCAAAGGAAGAAAAAAACGTATCAGTTACATACATCTAACATATACACTCACGCTTTTTATCCCCGAAGGGGTAGGCAGCGGCGCAACTAGTGCACCCACTTTTCGCCATTATTCCGTCCCATGATGTGATAGGAGGCGAGCCTATCGCCATATCCAGCACAAATTCCAGACTCCGAGCTGATACTGAATAGAAAAACTCAATATCACTTTGCCCGACCCGGGGATCGAACCCGAGACCTCAGCATTGCATACGTAACGTATCAGTTATTTGAAATAATGATTTTGTTCAGATACCTATGTTGTTGACTGTACAGAGGCAACAGCACTTATTGTCCAATTTAGTTGTAAGTTGCATGTTGCTGACAGACGACGCGTAAAGGACTCATTTAGAACCGTAAGGTGGTCGAGCATACACTGCAGTGGTGCCTTTTACTTATACACCGCTTATTCCATGACGTATAATATGTGTATATCTGAAGGTCAGCCGATAGCAATATTCGTCTAATACTGTCAAGGCTCGTTGGTCTAGGGGTATGATTCTCGCTTTGGGTGCGAGAGGTCCCGGGTTCAAATCCCGGACGAGCCCTCTTTTTTGGTGTGATTTATTTTATTTGTCAGTAATAACAAAGCTTTAGTCATATTAAAATTTTAAGTGAATGCGGGTAATGGTTGAACATCAATAGAGGATAATTGCATTTTACTCGTACGTTTCTTCCAAGATGGTCTATTTTTTGTGCTAATGTATAAGTGCAAGTAATATGATAAATGTATTTTATAGTGTTGTTTAAAAAAAGTCAAATTAATTGGTATTTTTGGACTTCAATATTTTTTATAATTATAATATTGCATATTACACTCACGCCTTTTATCTCCGAAGGGGTAGGCAGAAGCGCAAACTAGTGTGCCCCACTTTTCGCCGTTATTCCGTCCCATGATGTGATAGGAGGCGAGCCTATCGCCACATCGGGCACAAATTCCAGACTCCGAGCTGATACTGAATAGAAAAACTCAATATCACTTTGCCCGACCCGGGGATCGAACCCGAGACCTCAGCATTGCAGTCGCACCATAATACAACTACGCCACCAAGGCAGTATAATTACAAAATATGTTATTATCGCCTTATCAATTCGGGTAACCGGGTGTCGTAGAATGGGAGTATCAATAACCTTAGTTTTTGATTGATGGAATTTCTAATATGTATGAAAATAATTGTCATTGAAAACCCTTGGAAACTTGAAACTGCTTAAACATAATATTTCAATTTACCACTGAGATCTTAGGATCGCTATTCTATAAAAAAAATGTTTTGTATCTTTAATTCTTTACCATTAAGCTAGAATCGTGCCTCTTATAACGAGTTATTTTGTAAAAGTAATATGCAGAAAAGAACAGATTGTGATAGGAACTAAATATGTCATAATGATAAAATAAAATGTTATTTTTACGGCACGTTTAACTGATCTTGGTGATGTCCAGTTTCAATAATAATATTTTGTAACCCCTGTGATGATTGTTGGGTTCTGAAATATTTATAAAAAATATGTTATTAAAATATGCAGAAAAATTTAAATTGGCTTCAATATATTAGTAAACTCAAGAATCTTAGCTAGTTATTTCAATCTATTACTAAAGATCGTAAATTATAAATATCAATAATGAATGTTTCACTATAAATTCCACTATGATTAGAAAAATTAATTAATTTTGCGCATGGCGACGCGTCGCCACACCGTACACACTACTGCATATAGACTGTATGTATATACCATCATATAGCGTGGCGACGCGTCGCCACGGCATGCGTCGCCAGTCGCCACGCCAGAAATCGGTTTTACGTGCGGCTATGGATGTTTCACATCAAAAATCCTTGCCTTCAGACTAATGCCTCGCTCACGCGGCTGTATCTTTAGCCTGCCGAGCACGTACCGACCCACTGACACCGGATTGGGATGGCACTCGATTAACAGATAAGACGTGCGATCTATATTAGAATAGCCGACTGTCCTACAAGTACGAACGCTCAACGCACTGCTGATCCACAAAGCGATCAGCTTGGTTCTGACCAGTTCTGAATGATACGTATAGAACTAAGGTTGATTTAAATTTGTGTATATTTTCATTTCCCTTTTTTTTGTTATTAGGTACTTAATAATCACTTCGAAGGGAATACACAGTTTAAGCTACGTGACGTGTACGTGAATTCCACTATTGTATAACAGATGGCGCTAAACATAAAAATGACATATTGCAGAAGGCATTCTTTTTATTTTTTCTACAGGTTCATTTGTAATATCTGTAGATTTTGAAACTATATTATTAAATGTTTATTAATAAAACTATCAGTCTATTATATATGATTATAACATTGTTTCCTGTTTTTGTCCATAATTTCATTATCAGTCTCAATCGGCTCGTTGGTCTAGGGGTATGATTTTCGCTTAGGGTGCGAGAGGTCCCGGGTTCAAATCCCGGACGAGCCCAAGGTCTTTTTTTTATTTTTTTGTAATTAATACATAATTTTTATTGTATGCGTTTTTGTTACGTAAATATTTTTTATTGTTTGATTTTATTAGTAAAGGTCAAAATAATTTAAAAAGACCCACTTCAAAACGACGAATAAAATGTCATACTTTACCTATTCAAGTTGAGTTCGCTCCAACGTTTTGCAGTCGTTTTGTAAACAAACATTTCGCTACGGGACTCCCCAGGGAAAGTCTTTCTTACCCCGTCTCCCTAGCTTGTAGAGAATAATTAAAGCTCCTCCTTTACGTTTGAGCGTGTCTCAACTGAAATCTCCTTACAAAGGGAACGCATACAGCCTCGGGTGAAAAGGGACACTCACTATTTATGTCGCGGTTTCCTTTTAACCGACTACAAGAAAAGGAGGTTCTGTTTAAGTATTGTTTCCTATTTTATTCTACGCAGTAATAAACAACACTTATTTTCAAGTGTGTGACTGGTGAGTCGACTGAGAAATTATTATGTTTCTTCGTGACGTCATGTTTATTTTCGTCCGCTGTGTACGGCATCCTGGAGGATACTCGTTAGTCATTCGTATCCTAATTTAGTATGATATTCAGCAATTATTCTTATTATATTTTGAAGGCATATTTGCTATACCATGTAGAACTTGGTGAGATCTTCCTCAAACGTTCTTTTTTATTAAGCCTACATACCCTCATCCCATTCTAATGTGGATTGTGGGTTGGCGTATCAAACTTTTACTTTTGTTGCTAACTCGCTTGCTTGACGTCAACTTTTTAGATCTGGGCTTCGAAGAATCCGTTCCTGAGAAATTTGAAAGACAATATCCACACAAGTGTTGCTCGTCTTGGGATTTCTACTCAAGATTTTCTAGAATACAGCAAATGTATTTTGCCACTAGGCCAAGGATGAACATCAGACTATAGGCTCATCTATAACTATCATAACGTCATCGGTGGGTTATTCGCCTCTTGTACGATTATGGTCATAATTGGGACATAAGTCGGCAATCTAGTATTTCTTACCATATTATTTGAAGTAGGTATATTTAGCTATTTTCGCGTCTGTCGTCACTCGTCTGCAAAGGGTTTTGCTGGAATAGGGTAGTTTCCTGTATTTGATTTAGTACATTATTTTATACTACCTTATGCCCGCGGCTCCGCCCGGTTAATAAGCCTTTTCCGGGATACAAGTCCCGCTTTATATTTTCCCGGGATAAAAAGTAGCCTATGTGTTAATCTAGGACATGATCTACGTAACTGTGTGCCAAAGGAGACGGGCGAAACTTCATGCTTGGGCTTAGTGTTAATAACTAGTAACATTGTACAGGACGCCCTGATGATCCCGATAAACGAAATCGATTACAATTCATAAAATAATTGACTTTCTTTTCCCCATTGTAATACAATGTAATATTTTTTAAATGGGAGACTTAAAAATAGAAGAAAAATATTGATACATGTTTCATTAGTGTAAGGTCAAGCCCAAATTCGCCCGTCTCCTTTCATTAAAATCCGTTCAGTAGCATTTGCGTGAAAGAGTAACGAACATTCTTACAAACTCTCGCGTTTAGGATATTAGTAGGATGTAACAGAAAATAATACGAAAAATAAATTACCCTGTAAAATCAGCATCAAAATTGGTTGAAAAATAAAGCAGCTATTCATATTTGAAATATTGTTGTGAGCAAAAGTGGGGGCGTGGTGGGGATATCGAGCTATCTCTCTCGCACGCACGCATCGTTATGGTCGGCGACACTTGGTGACGTCACAGTCTGATATTGCTGTTATTTTGACACTTCCCCTTTCACCTCATTTCAAAGCTTTAGATCTTCCTTATTATGGCATCCATTTTGATAATTCTTTTTTCGAAGGCTTTGGATGACATACGTTTTTGATAAATGTATGAAAAAAAAGTAGTCCACTACCCTATTCGAGATGCTCCGATGTTACATTAAATGTTTTAGAGCTTATTTTATAATACTATCCGTATTGCACGTACCCCGACGATATGACGAAAAGAGCTTGAAAAGGTCAACAGCCAATTTCAAATAAAAATGTAGCTTTTGAGTGTAGCCGGTCCAGGAGTTGGTAAGGAAACAGTTTAAATTATGCATTGTGTTGCAGGCACGGAGTCGCAAACCCCTTTCTCTTGATTTATGTGGCGTTTGCCCGAGCCCCGAGCCCATTACTACTCAGTTCAACTGTTACAAAATTTTATATTACAATCTCATTGTGCTAGCTCGTTGCCGACATCTGACGTCTTCTATAAATAACTTGGTAGAAAATAAAATAAGGCTATTAAAGCTAACCTTTAATAATTTCAACCCTGGTACAATGATGCTTAGTTGTGTTTAAATATATTCTTGATCCGTGATGTGTCTAACGACTTATTAGTTAAAACAAGCTGTAACATACTTGACTCGTCAAGCCCCGCGACGGACGCCGGCGTCAATATATAATATTATAGGGTTTTCCCATACATCTATATATAATAAGCGGGGCTTGATGGGTTAATATTGACAAAATATGTTTAACGTAAACACGAAACACGTGTTCGTGAACTTTAATTATAAATCATAACAATTTCATGTGTTCGACAGGCATACAGTCTACATTTAGGTCAAATATAAACTCATAATCAAAAATGGGCAAGTAATCTATCTTACTAGTTTAACAATGTTTGCAGTGCTTTTACGATCTCGTTTCATTTTACCTTAGTCCCGGTTCTTATGCCATAACATAGCGAAATGTTTTTTTTATGGGGTATTGTGCGTGGACTTAAGGCCTCTCCATCGACATTAACTGAGGCGTTGCCTCCATGGAGGCTACTGCAAGACGTCTCATAAAGGTTCCACCGTCCACGCCTTTAAGTCCTATAGGTACTACATACTTCTAAGTAGAAGGTGGGTACTACGATCATAAAATGTTAATTTCGCAAACTTTTGGTCGGCCTATGTTTGGCGTCTGCATTGTATAAGAGGGGTGCTATGAATGTCAAGGCAAATGACTGATTATACGTTTGTTTTATTGCATTTATAAAAGGTTATATATAAGCTTGTTTGTTAGGCAATTGTTTTAACTTTAGCGAAACCTTCGTTTTTGTGTACATAATTGGATAATGTATTAGGTATCAGACATGTTAATTTAATAGTATTTGATACGTGAATACCAAGGTGGCGGCCGTCGGCTTCATGCCTATAGCCTATCATCTATTAAAATAATTAATTTCATTAACTATAATAGTTAGAAACAATTTATGTCATTATAATATTAACCCATCGAGACTGTTAACCAAAATACAAAAAGCTACTTACAACATAACAATTAATTTTAATGAACACTAGCGGCCCGCCCTGGCTTCGCACAGGTAGCAAAGCATAATATTACATGCTGAATTTTTTTTGTCATACAAAATATTTATGTAGATATTTATGTAGATTTATGTAGATATTTATGTACATATTGGAGATTCAATGTGTTCCTGAACACAAATCGGAAAACTTAAAGTTAATTGTACAACAATTAGCACGTGCAGTTGGTAGCAACCTTGACGAGCATGAACTACTTAATTATCATCGTGTGGCTAAAATTAGCAAAGAAAATAACAGACCAAGATCAATTGTCGTGAAATTGCCAAGTCCATTAGCAAGAGACAAAATTATATCGGCGGTCAAAAATTACAATAAACGACATCCAAATGACAAATTGAATTCATCACACTTGGGCTTTGCTGGTGATAAGATGTCTGTTTATGTCAGCGAACATCTATCTCCCGCAAATAAATTGCTTCACGCGGCTGCGCGAAGAGCAGCAAAAGAGAAAAAGTACGAATTCGTCTGGCTACGGAATGGTCGAATCTATATGAGAAAGGACATCAACTCAAAAGTGTTTATTGTTAAAGATATGGACTTTATACGTACACTAGACTAATTTTATTTTATTTTCTTGTGTTTTTGTTTTTGCTTGCGTCTTTATTTTAATCATAGTTTTTCTCAAAATTCAACCTTAATATTCTTTACCAAAATGTAAGAGGTCTCAGGACCAAAACAGAAGACATATTTATCAATGCATTAAGACACAATTTTGATATAATTCTACTAACTGAGACTTGGCTTAACAACTCTGTCTATGATCATGAAATTTTAGATGGTAGATATAATATTTTCAGACGTGACCGTACTTCAACTGGTTCTGTTAAGAGCGATGGCGGTGGTGTGCTTATTGCCACTCTTAAAAAATACGAGGCACAACGGAAAAGTAATTGGGAGTCGCAAAGTGAAGATTTATGGGTGGTCTTAAAAATAAAACGGGGTAATATTATATTTGATTTATGCATATGCACAGTGTATATTCCTCCACCGGTTACTTATGATGTCTTAGATCGGTTTTTAATGAATACTACACAAGTCATTCAAACTAAGGTACGGAAAAACTCTATTGTCCTATTAGTTGGTGATTTTAACTTACCCAGTTTGCAATGGATAATTGATGATAATACTCCTTGCATGATACCTGTCTGTACTAATTCTCAAACTGAAAGTCTGCTAGTTGATTCAATTGCCTTCAACAACTTATACCAATTGAACAATATCCCTAACACTAACAACCGGACATTAGATCTTATATTAAGCAACAACAACACAATGTTCGAAGTCTCTGAATCCTCCCTGCCTCTCGTTGGGATTGATGACTATCATCCTCCTCTTAATATACTTATCAAATCTAACACAGTCAAATCCTCCAAGATAAGAAAAAACGTTTCATTGAATTACAAAAAAGCTAACTACGAATCAATTTTACAGGATCTAGCAGAGATAGACTGGGCACAACGGCTCACAACTTCTCACAATGTTGATGAAACCGTTGAAGCTTTTTATGATATTATTATGCCCATTATCAACAAAAACATTCCTGTTACTAAAACTCGCAATACCAAGTTTCCATTATGGTTTAATTCCGCATTAATTAAAAATCTTAAACTCAAAGCAAAGTACCATAAGAAATATAAAATGTATAATAATCAGCGTGACAAAACGACGTACAACATGTTCAGGACGCGATGTGACAAAATGATATATCAATGCTATATTAAATTCAAATCCGATGTTAAAAAACAAATAAAAGAAAATCCAAAATACTTCTGGAATTTTATTAAAGGCTTAAAAATCAATAGCCATGATATTCCAGACGAAATGTATTTACACAATGTAGTTGCCCACGGTGGAAATGAAATCAGTGAGATGTTTTCTACCTATTTTCACTCAACATTTAATGAAGATGAATTAACAACGAACGCTGTTCAAACTGATGTAATTAATCCACCTATAGATTATACTAGCTCATGTTCTATTTCTCAATCAGATATTACTAAGTCACTGAAGTCTCTTAAAACTGATAAAGGGCCAGGACCAGATTCAATACCTCCCTTGTTTCTAAAAATGTGCGCAAGTGAACTTGTTAAACCACTATACATAATATTTAATAAATCACTAGCTCAGGGTGTTTTTCCGTCTAAATGGAAAATTGCTCACGTTACACCCATTCTTAAACAAGGGGATTTAAGCAATATTACAAACTACCGACCTATCTCCATTTTGTCAGCTTTTGGAAAGGTATTTGAATCGTTAGTGCAAAAAATTCTGTATTCCCATCTCCAATCGCAGATCAACTCCCATCAACACGGTTTCTTGCCGAGTAGATCAACCACTTCGAATTTGCTAGACTATGTGTCCGATATTTCCGAAGCTCTGGATAATAGATTAGAAGTCCATTCAATCTATACTGATTTTTCAAAAGCGTTCGATGTCGTGAACCACAAACTTTTGATACGTAAACTTGGACATGCAGGTATATGTGGTTCTTTACTACGGTGGTGCGAATCATACCTAAAGAATCGCTCCCAACTTGTTAAAATTCGTGGATTTTTCTCGGCTCCGAAAAGAGTACCATCTGGTGTACCCCAGGGATCGCATTTAGGACCTCTCTTCTTCGTGATCTTCATAAATGACCTTTGTGAGAATATACAGTCTAAATTTAAGCTGTTTGCAGACGACCTCAAACTCTATAGAGTGATTCAGTCAGAAAATGACGTAAACATTTTACAGCAAGACTTAAATCAAATACATCACTGGTGTCTTTCCAACAAAATGATATTAAACGCTACTAAATGCTTTCATATAAAATTTTCGAGGAAATTGCGCCCTATCCCAGGTTCGTATTATATTAATAACACACAGGTAAAGGAGGTATCTAGTATACGCGATTTGGGTGTTATAATGGATAAGAATTTAGATTTTCGAGAGCATATTGACCACATTGCAAAAAAAGGCGCCCAAATTTCTGGTTTCGTCCTTCGTCAAACGAAGACCTTTAGAGATCCAAACATATGTATACTGCTCTTTAACTGCTATGTACGAAGTTTACTTGAATATTGTTGCCCAGTCTGGAATCCCACCTACAAAGTCCATGCTAATAGGTTAGAGAGACTACAAAAACGATTCCTTTACCATCTTAGTTTTATGGATAACAAAAGTCGGGAGCTAATGTCATATGATGAGAGACTTAACCACTACAAAATAATGTCTTTAGAAAAGAGGAGGAAAATTACCGATATTATGTTTTTATATAAAGTTGTAAATGGCATTATTGATTGTCCTAATATATTGCAAAAAATTAACTTTTCTGTTCCACGTACTAGCAGTCGCCTTCATAACAGAGAAACTTTTAAGCTGCCGTCTTGTCGTACTAAACATGGTCAACATTCGCCTATTTATCGTATGTGTCTAGCATACAATAAAATAGACAAGGAAGTAGATGTTTTTGGCGCATCGATAAATGTTTTCAAAAAACAGTGTCTTCAATGTTGTTAATATTGTTGATAAAAAATAGTGGATACCTTATTCCACAACGAAATTACATTTATGGGTTTTTGTTTTTGCTTCCATATCTGTTTTGGAAGAGTGTATGATTAGTTTCATTATTTATGCATGTTGTGTTCACATGTTTTAGGTTGTGCACAGCAACATTATGATATATATTGAACGTATTATTTAAATTGTAATTTTTGTGTAACAGCCAGTTTTGTGAGCCTAAAAAAAAAAAAAAAAAAAAAAAAAAAAAAAAAAAAAAAAAAAAATGTACACATAAAGCATTACATAAACCTTCCTCTTGAATCACTCCATTCATTGGTGAAAGACATATGAAAATGCGTTGGGTAGTTTTTGAGTTTATCGTGTTCAGACAATCAGATGCGATAAGGGGACTTTGTTTTATAATATGTAATGATGTAAGGACATATCTTTAAAAATAAAAAGAAAAAAAATAGCCTGTCCTTCCCTGGATCTCAAACTGTCTCTCGTAGTTCCACTCGCATGAAAATATTTACCGAATAAAAGTCCCGGGTTATGTTTTTCCGAGATAAGAATTAGCCTAGATCCTTCTCGGTCGGTCCTTAAACTATGTCCCTTCCAAATTTCATCGCAATCAGTTCAGTGGCGTGACCGTGACGGCTCCACACGCGAGGAAAAAAAAGGGAAAAAGTAGCCTATGTCCTCCTCAGGATCTCAAACTATCGTCATATTACTTATTTTCTTGCGGTTCCACTCGCAGAAAATGATTTTCGGGAGTAAAAGTATCGGTTTGTTTTTTCGCGGAATAAGATATAGCCTAGGTCCGTCACAAGGTCTTAAACTATCTCCCTACCAAACATCGAAATCGGTTCAGTGGTTAGGCCGTGAGGGCCCCACTTGCGAGAAATAAAAACCGGTATAAAATTCCCGGGTTATGTTCTTCCGGGATAAAAGTAGCCTATGTCCTCCTCTGGATCTCAAACTATCTCTATACTTTTTCTCATTTAGGTATAGACACGCACCGCCGGCCCCCCAGCCGCAACCGCTATGTCCCTGCATTTTAAATCTGTAATATCTTCGAAAATATTTGTTTAAATTACATGTTCCAAAGGGCCATATTGATCTATATTAAATGCACAATGTATTTATGGTACTTAATTGGATAAGGATTAATGCTGTATAGGTTAAAATCGCTTCGTAAATAAGTCATTATTTCTCGTCAAAGGTAAAGGATAAAGTACAAAGTTTCGCCTTTATAATATTAGTAGGATGTAGAAATTTCACAAAGGGTAATTACTAATGAAATTAATTGATGGAAAAGCTTCAGACGAGGGTAACACAGTTCACGTAAGTAATATTTTTGAATAAATTAAATAACGGCAAGGCTTTACTGTCACGGCTAATTTGATTAATGCACGGGCTCCACACGCGTCATTCACCGGAGACGGATCCAGGTCACGCCTGTGGAGCTCGCCAAGGTCGTCATTGTTGTGGCTTTACTTGTTTTCCCTCAAGAGAATAGCCAAAAACATGCTTAGAATAACAATATTTAACACACAGACTCACGCCCTCCTTCCTCGAAGGGGTAGGCAGAGGTAAAACCAGTGCACTCCGCTTTCCCCGCGTGTATTCCATCCTATAATGTAATAGGTAGTGAGCCTATCTCCATACCGTGCACAAATTTCAGACTCATACTGAGAAGAAAAACCCAATATCGCAGCCCGACCTAGGATTCGAACCCAAGACCTCAGACGGGGAGTTGTACAGGGAAGGCAATACAATCACCTACCAAGGCAGTATTACATGACATAGCCTTCTAATAGTACAACACTTGTAGTAGTACTACGTAGTACTATTCAGTATTTTATGATAGTACTTCAAATCTATATTATCGTTCCGAACAATAAAGCGATAGCCTAGGAATATTACTGATTAGAGACGTTTGTGCAATTACTACTTTCTAAATATAGCCTCGGCCATAAACTGGGTATGGGCCTGGGTATGGTGACTGCCTCGGTGGCGTAGTGGTATTGCGTACGCATTACGAGTACGATTTGCGCGCTGAGGTCCTGGGTTCGATTCCCGGGTCGAGCCAAAAATATTGTGACTGGGTTTTTCCATCTTAAAATTTACTCAGTCGCAGCTCGGAGTCAGGAAGTTGGCGGTGTGATACCCCCGTGCCTCGGAAAGCACGTAAAGCCGTTGGTCCTGCGCCTGATCTCTCTCCGGTCATGTCGGATTGCCGTCTCACCGGACTATGAGAGTGAAGGAATAGCGAGTGCACCTGTGTATTGCGCACACACTTGTGCACTATAATATCTCCTGCGTACCTGGCTGATCTCCGTTGAGATTGGCCGCCGTGGCCGAAACTGGCTAGGAGGATTTCATGGGCCAAAGTAATTGTCTCGTGTGTACTCACAGGCTTACATGTTTCTCGTAGATTATTTATATAAATACACTTTCATGTCAGTGGGAAAGAGTAAATGCAAGGGAATAACAACGTAACTGACTTCGTATGTGTATAACACAGGGATGGTCCCGGTAGTAACGATGGCTGTTTCTCATGCGTCAATAAAGGCTAACCCTAGGTTTAAGCAGGAACACTGATGTATGAAGTGGGCCGGTAACCGCGACATAATAGCGTCGACTCTCTTGGACTACGGGTTATCCCCTCGTAAGAAAATAATAAGGGATAACAATCATATTTGTTACTGAAATTTATTTTGTATAACCTACAACATCGTTAGCTTACCAATTCAGTTTTTCTTCGTATTTAGCTTACATCACAATGATATTAGGATATTTATACTATGCAAAATTTTGACAATTATTCCATACGTCATATCAAATACATTAATTCTGTAATACGAAAAAGAAGCCCTTTGGTGGAATCAACAATAAAATTGGTTAGAAATGGGGCAGCAATTCATATTTAAAACTAGCTTTTGTTCCCGGCTCCGCCCGCGTGAAAAGTTTTTCCGGGTTATAAAGAAGCCTATGTTTCTCACTGATAATGTAGTATTATTGAAAGAATTTTTAAAACCCGTCCAGTAGTTTATGAGTTTATCCATTACAAAAAAAAAATCCTCTTCATTTTATTAGTAATAGACTAGTTTATTAGTATAGATTCATTTAAAATCGACAGTATTGTAGGGAATTTATATGAAATATATCTACATAACTGTTTAATGATTATTATTATGTTTAGAACAAAAACAAAAGGATTGATTTTCCCAAGGTGGATAATTGTGGAAAAACATCATGTGTAATTTATTACACATGGCGTCCATGTATCTACATAATAATGTTATCTTTATATTCAAAGTATGTAGCTATGTTGTTTGCATTATAAATAACTCTGAATGATTTATAAAAATATCGTTATAGCATAGGTATTTATTGCAAAATAATTTATTTATACTGGTTTTATAAGATGTAATAAACAGAAATCATTCGGGGAATTCAAAGTAATTTCAACGGAAAAAATAATTATATTTATGAATTAAACAATTTACTATTAAATCTATATATATAAAAGAAAGTGGTGTTAGTTACACCACTTATAACTCAAGAATGGCTGAACGGATTTACCTGAAAATTGGTGGAGAGGTAGCTTAGAACCAGGAGACGGACATAGGATACTTTTTATCCCGGGAAAATATAAACCGGGACTTTTATCCCGGATAATTGTTTTCTGCCAGTGGAACCGCAAGAAAACAAGTATAGAGATATTTCGAGATCCAGTTGAGGACATAATTACTCTTATCCCGGAAAAAGATAAACCGGGAATTATATCCCGGATTTTAATTTCTCGCGAGTGGAGCCGCCACGACTAAACCACTGAACCGATAGCGATGCAATTTGGCAGGGAGATAGTTTTAAACCCTGGGAAGAATCTAGGCTACTTCATATCCCGGGAAAATATAAACCGGGACCTT
The DNA here is from genome assembly GCA_949316025.1 of Lapara coniferarum. Classification (NCBI taxonomy): domain Eukaryota; kingdom Metazoa; phylum Arthropoda; class Insecta; order Lepidoptera; family Sphingidae; genus Lapara; species Lapara coniferarum. The sequence goes on from OX438926.1 coordinate 6,700,202, forward strand.
AATCTCGGAAAATAGTTTTTTGCCAGTGGAACCGTTTGAAAATAAGTATGGAGATAGTTTGTGATCCAAAGGAAATCAATCTCAAGTTTGAGTTACATCTCAAGTAGACATAATGTATGAACAGTTCAATACATTATGTCTACTTGAGATGTAACTCAAACTTGAGATTGACCTATTAATACCGCCCATAGGCTACTATTATCCCGGAAAACAGACACCGGGAATGTTATTCGGGATTTTTTTCCGGAAAAAAATATGGTTAGGTATTATTTACGGGGGGGTGGGGGTGTTTAGGTATTTTAAAATTTCGTTAAATAAGGACTCATTTGGTGGCAGGGAGGTTTTTTGCAAGAAAATTACGCGGAAAATTTGAAAATTTAAGAATACTTAACCGCCATATTAAACGTGTAGGTATGTCACTGAATTCCTCCTAAGCGGCTGGACCGATTTTAATGATTTTTTTGTGTCCTCAGGTGGGTTTGAGAATAGTTTCGATTAACAATTAGATCCGGTAGGTGGCGCTGTACTCGGGTTCTAGGATTTCATTTCCTTTTTAGGGCAGGACAACGTCTGTCGGGGCCGCTAGTAATTTATGAAACTCATGGTTACGGTGTTCCCGTTCGTGGAAATATATTGTAGTTACTCAGTATTAGAAACGAATCAACTGCACTATATTGATTAACCAGTGAGTAATAAACTTATGGCCGCTAATAGCGGACTTGTTTTTGTAAATATACAATATTCATTGTTCTGGAAAAGTATTATTACTATTATTTACTTCATTTTCATAGTAGGTAAATAAATGTGTCATACGCTTAGGGTGCAAAAACGATTCATCGTTTTATAATAGTCTGGCTCTAAGAACATGTCACAAACGTTCGGTCTGCATTTAGCAAATTTTGTAGTTTATTATTTGGTGGTTTATGAATCTGTTCATATTTCTACCGGAGTATCGTTCCTGAAACACTGGGATATCCCGACACTCAATTACAATTTCCCGAGAATATGAGAATTTTAGGGCATGTTCTGACAATGGTGAACAGTATTAGACATTTACGGCTAAAAGCCCACGGAATTTTAGTGTAATGCTGTCTAAGTAATGGATCTTTAATTCATTACAGCCTAGTGTTATTGGTTATACTTAACAATTGACAAGTATCTTGCACGTTGATATTAAAACCTAATTTGCATTCAATGCAGCGCTTTCGTTCGATCTGCAATATCACGGAATCAATCTGTTCTGAGAATAAATGTGTAATTAAATCCATATTCCCTTTAGACGTGGCCTCTCTTGACCTTTATGAGCCATACGGAATATGTATTTAGTGACGCCCGACGGCTCCGAAGATAGATTGCGGTTATACAATTATTTATTTCATAATAAATGCTTTATTCATGGAAAATTTAATTCATGCAGTTCGAGTATACTTACGTAGCCCAATAAATAACAAGTAGCTCTTATAAAATTAAGTAATATAAGTATCGAACAAATTAATAACTTTATCGACAGTATTGTGAACGTACAATTCGAAGCTGTTGTAGATGCCATTGCCTCTATAACGTCCTTCGTTAAGCCGCACCCTTGAGTTTTCTTATAGTGAACGGTATGAGGACCTCATATTATGAAATTATTTTTTTAATCTGTGCCCAGCCTATATTACGTCAGAACTGTATTATGCTACACCGCGGAGGCTATCCTTGTCTCCAAGGTGTTTAATATATACTAATATTATAAAGCTGAAGAGTTTGTGTGTTAGTTTGTTTGAACGCGCTAATCTCAGGAACTACTGAACCGATTTTGAAAATTATTTCACTAATAGGAAGCTACTTTACTCCTGAGTGCTATAGGCTACTTTTTATCCCGGGAGAATATTTTTATCCCGGAAAAACTTTTTCACGCGGGCGGAGCCGCGAGCACTACTGGTGATAATACATCTACACTCTACGTTACTTTAGTCGATACCACTGACATATCTGCCTGGGCTTTCCGGGTCGATAGGGGACATCAAGCGATTACTCCGCGGCGTAAAAATACGATGGTTTATGTAAAGGTCACTTTATACTTATTACTTACCTATACTTACCTACATTAATTGATGTAACTTTCTCGGTACCGGTGACTGCCTCGATTGCGTAGTTGTATTACGGTGCAACTGAAATGCTGAGGTCTCAGGTTCGATGCCCGGGTCGGCCAAAATGATATTGGTATTTCTAATCAGTATCAGCCCGGAGACTGGAATTTCTGCTCGATATGGCGATAGAATTGCCCGGTTCTTTATATATCAATGGCTTACCCTCTTGAATCGCTCGAAAAGTTGGTGTGTGTAATTGATGTAATTTTCTTGCAATAGATGGAAAATAATACCTATATTGCCTACCTTTTTTTTTATTTTTTTTATTGCATAGAATGACGAGACGAGCATTTCGTTCGCCTGATGGTAAGCGATACAACAATCCATAAACAGTGTGGCATTCCACTGCGTTCGTCATCCTGACACATAAGATTTTAAGTCTGATTATGTTCAGTAGTTACACTGAATACAATGTCCTTCAAATCGCAACACAACTGTGCATGCACACTGTTGCTTGGCGGTAGAAATAGTTATTGCGGTGGTACCCACCCGCTCCCAGACGGACTCTTACATACGAGAGACCTACCACTAGTATACCTAAGTGAATAATGATGATTGACACAATAAACAAGGAAGCTCAACTTTAATCTCGCGGATATAAGGAATTATATTGAGATTGACCTTTTGTTTTCCAATAACACTACAAAAATCCTGCAATAATTAACCATTTAATTATCACTTTGTAGTCTTTTACGTCCTGTATCTTTTACCTTGTGATATTATGTCTATATCAATTTACATCTGCCTGGTGATGATAGGTCGTACGGCAGAGCCAGTCGGGGACTAGGGTACATACAATCACATTGTTCATTTTTGCCACCCGGCAGAGGTGCGTAAACACTTTTGTATCATGACGGACAAGATACTGTAGTCAGGGTCATCACAAGGCACATATTATGATGTCTGAGGGAATCGAGTTGAGTGCAGTGTCGTGCGAAATGCCTAATTGAAACTTCATGTGTATTTATTATGACTATCGTTTATGGGTAGTCGTGGCTTTTATCGTCAGGCGAGCGACTTTTTTTCATTTCAATTCTGTTTTATAAGTATAGAAATAACCTTCAGTTTTATTTAAGAATTAAAACCAACCAGGTACTGGGCATTCCCCGCTCGCGTAAATACTTACATTTATATCAAGTTTGTTTCAAAAACAAGTGTGGGTTGCCCGGAATTTGGATATGTACTACGGGTTTCACAAATTTATTACTGTAGACCAAAAAAAATTATGTAGCAGAACATAGTTCACTGAGCAAAATTAAATGATCACCAATGCAACTAAACTTCATTGTCAGATGAATCGAAGAAGTTCAGCTCGACATTGAAGATGTGGAGGAAGTATGTGTATTGGTAATGGGGAAGGGCTTTTATTATGGCTCCTTGAATCTTTTATTAAGTGGAGATAAGTAGACTGTGTTATATTTTGAATTTGAAGTGTTATTGTAGTATATTTTTCTGATGTAATTTAACTTTCTATTTGATCTGAAGTGTGCAAACACGTAAATAGATACACAATAACTACCAGAATCTATAGCCGGTTGTAACAAATGAAAGACAAAATTTACGTTACACTTTAATGAATTTAAACAGATAAGACTTACATGAGACATCACAATTATGCTTCGCAAAACAATGTTGATGTCATGAGATTCATACGAGAAGATGTCAAGCGCTCTGTCGACCCTCGATAGTCGACAGGGCAACGGGCTGTGCTCAATACAATTATTCTTATATAATACGGAACAGATTAACTAGCTATAAAAAAATACAAGCTTTCTCTATGATATACAACGATGAACATTCAGGCCTTGAATTAAATGTTAGGTACAGAATGATAAATTGCATTGTACGCGTCTACATTTGTTTCCAAAAACTATCCTAACATCAATTTATATAATCCAAGACAAAAATTAGTTTCAAAGGCAAAAATTGTGTCCATTAATCGTAAATATATTTTTGTTTATAATATTTTAAGTCTTATTCAATAATGGTAGTCTAGGTGGGACATTCATTTACGTAAATAAGACAACATGCGAAATATTATTTAAAAACTAAATACCTACTAAAATCTTTTGAAATATACCATAGAAATTCTTTCAATCATATAAAACACAATAACTACTTCGAAAAACAATAAAACACCTACGATAGTAAACTTACAATTAAGGCGAACACTTACCATCGATTTCAATTCATACAAAAATATCATTCACTTTCTTTACATATTGACGAAATACTGCTAACTGCTAAGCATACTAATAGTTCCTTTACGACATTGAAGGATATTCAGTTTACTAGTAACTTACGAGAATCATGATTAAGATCAATCGAGCGGAGGGCAAAGTTTTAATAGGTTAATAGTCTAAAACTAGTTACTGTCGGCTGTTTACACAGTAAACTTTAACTTTGGCATCTATAAAAAGTCATCATTAGTTCATTACTGAAAACCTGTACCAAGCTTGCATTTACAATAAAAACAAAATAAATAATGTATAGTATGCTAAACCTACTAAAGTAATAATAATATCTTATAATTCTGGATTCTATATCTACTATTATATCTTAAAATAACAATAACAATAAGAAAGTACATACAAAATACTATAAAACCGGAGGTAATTATAGTAAAATGTTATTGATGATGACGTCAAGATCGTCATCAGCGAAATTCAGTACTTAAAAAAATATTTAATTCAATTAGTTTATTAACAACATAAATTTACTCGTGTTGCAGATGCAAAATAAACTGAAAGAGGTTATAACTATTGGAATGCTGATGATAAAACATTTAAAAATGCGTAGGTATATTGTGAAGATACAATAAATTTATTTTGGCTAATACACCCCCTTTTACATATAAAGCTAGTTTTATAATTTAGACGCAATGATTATGAAATAAAATTGTCAAAGTCAATAGGAAACAGTAATTTGGTATTTAGTAAGAGATTTTATTTTGTACGTGATTTTTTTGTAGCTATTATAGGTAACTTCATGTCGTTGATATACACTTTTCATTTTATTTTAAGGAATATTTTGTAAATTAGTTTATAATGTTATTGTTAAAAGTATATATCTGGGAATTGTTGTTACTGGTAACAGTGCTACTACACTCGTTATCGTTCCTATCTAAGATGCCACATCCGTCACTGCTTGTGACGACAACTCGTCTTGCCGCCTGGCGACTTTCATATCCGTAACTATTTACAAATATCTATTTACAGTCATGTGATTAATTTTGACTCCTCAATTTACATACTGGAATGAAACCACATAACAGGAATGTTAAGAAAACATGAATAATCATCTATTTACAAACTTATCTCGAGCTGAAATATTGTTCTTTCATCTCGGGCAACAAGTAATAGCATCAAGCGTAGTTGCTAAACACACAACGACGAAGCAACTATAATTTTAATGATATTCTGTTTGCTATTTACAAGTAGAACTAGATTCCAAAGTTAAAGTAAAATGGCGAACGTCGATATCAATAGCGTGAAAGACATTATTTTGTTGATATTAGCTCCGTTAGGTTTGCTGCCGAGGCCGCCAACGACCGAGCGATTGATGTCGTCTTCTTTAGCCGGTGAGTTGCCCATATTCTCATCGCTGTTGCCAATCATATTGTTGCTCATAGACAAATCGTTTGACGATTCTGGTTTCTTTATCGGTATGGCAATATCATTTTCTTCAGGCGCCGGAGGTACTGTAGGCAATGGCGTGGTGGTAGTGGTTGAGGTCGTAGTTGTAGTTGTAGTGGTTGTTGTTGGCACAAGGCTGTTGTTGCCAACGAAGTATATTTCACCGTATATTGCTTCCACTTCCAAAGTATTTTCAATACGTTGTCCACGCATTTGTCTTGACCGAGGATCTTTGCCGTTGTAGGATGTTATTAGTGTAGCGGTGTACTGAACATCTCGGTCGGTACGATTTCCTCTAAAAGTTACATTACATGCCGTTCCGGGTTCTAAAAATCGTTCCAATTTGTATAACTTAGTTTTTCTTTCAGTCGAAGGATTAGCCCATTGGATTTGTGGGAAAGATGTGCCATCTGCCATTTCAATGGCGGTATTTAATCCAATAGCGATTCCGTGCCCATGTCCCCAGGAGACGGTGTAATTATACTCATATTCGATTTCCGTTGTGACCGTAGCAGCAACCTCATCATCATTTCTAAGAATTCTCTCTTCAAACACTTCTGGATCGTTTTGTCGAACATGTTCCGTGCCTATATCTAATTCAACATTCTCTAGTTTGTAACTAACAGGTTCAATTTCAACGAGGATTTCGCCACTGTTTTCAATCAATTCATTGTTTTTGTCATCAAATGTTATTAACCGTCCTATTGCACTTTCATATGCTATTCTGCCAATGTAGTGTGAGTACCCACTGCTAGCCTCCATTCGTGCGATAAATACTGAATCGACCGAGGAGTCTACAACCACAGCTCCGTTTGGTTTTGAACTGAATTTTAGCCATGGGACCCAATAAATTAATGAAGCATTTTCAATATTTTCAAGAACTTCGAAATTATTGTAGCTTTTACTTCCAGAAACAGCACAAGAAGTGTATTCTGGTTTTAACTGTCCAAGTATCATGTCTCGTTCATGGCGTGCTCGGCAAAGATATATGGGACCTATGAAAGAAGGTGCAAAATTAATAGAATGTCTAAAATATTAAAAGGAAATAATGTATTTTATGATTATAATGCACTCGATATCAGCATATGAATAAAGAATGCTAAATTAGAACTTCCTCTTTTTCATTTGATCGTTAACGCCCAAAAAATATCGTTACCTTTTTCAGAATTAGCTCCGACTACATAATTGGTCATGGCATCTTTATTCAGGATAGTCCATTTGAGGGTGCTGGAGGTCATGACTTGTTTCAACCTGGCGTAGTACAAGCCGACTCCGGCTTCAGCCGAGACGGTGACAGCCAGCGTTGCAGTCAGCAGTACCACCCACCAACCACTGTGACAGTTTTCATTCTTCTTCATGGTTGCCCTAGAACAAAAACAAATTTGTTTTATAATATCAGCTCAACTATTTTTCATGAACACGTTTTGTGATTGAAACCTTTTTTCTAAATTCAAGAGAATCTTCTGCGAGGAAGTACTTAAAGAAAAGAAAATAAATAATTATTTTCAATTCATCAACTATCATCACTACACAGTATAAAACAAAGTCCCGCTGTCTGTCCCTATGTATGCTTAGATCTTTAAAACTACGCAACGGATTTTGATGCGGTTTTTTTTTAATAGATAGAGTGATTCAAAGGAAGGTTCATATGTATAATTTATCCCGGGGAAATATAAAGCGGGACTTTTATCCCGGAAAAACTCATTCACGCGGGCGAAGCCGCGAGCAGAAGTCTAGTATTTTTATAAGGTTTGAAACAACTGGGGCATTATATTTGATATTACCATAACATTATATTCATAATACAGTATAATAATAATATGATTCATGCCGTATAAAAATATCTTTCGCTAAATGAAATAAATAAAGTGTCGCTGTGCAAGAGTATCTAATAAACAAGCTGTGGCGATGACACGCTCGGAATTTTCGTTCGTTCTGAAACTCAATTTTCTTTACAAGGTTACTCAGCTCCGGTCTGGCGAAATCTTTTTTGAACGCAATGTTGACATGAAATGTTTTAAATCAATATGCCCCTACACGGGATAAATTTCCATTTTTATTTTTGTTCCTGAATTGTGTATTTCATATTTTATAGGGTTCCTTATTATGCCGGCTGGATCTCTAAGTAAATCTAAGTATCTGAAATTATATAAAATATTAAGAAACCATACCAAACTCTTGAATCATTGAGTAATTTTGGAACTCGTCGCCTCTCAAATCTTTTTATTACTCACAATAATTATTAATGATCTTTATGGTATGACCAATTGTTAGATATATAGGCAGATAAACATTTTCTGTCCCCTTAGACAAAAATCACCTTTGATCTTTGACAATTATTCTCTATAATATAAAAGGCCAAGTATTAATAACAGCAATTGACCATTGGATAAGTTAGAAATAATTTATTGAATTAGTACTGTAGTGGGGTCGTTACTTATTGGGTGAAAAAAATCCACCGAATAAATAACGTGACGTATGTAATCTATACTATTATTGTAAAACTAAAGAGTTTGTTGTTAGTTTGGTTGGACGCACTAATCTCAGAAACTACTGAACCGATTTTGAAAATTCTTTACTAGTAGGGAGCTATATTACTCCTGAATGCTATAGGCTACCTACTTTTATCCCGGGAAAATATTTTTATCCCGGAAAAACTTTCACAAGGGTCGGAGCCGCGAGTAATTCTAGTATTTGATATATTTGCTTTTATAAAAGTTCAAGATTGTGGTAAAGCAGTAATTGACAAGCTATCACAACAAAGGTCAACTACTGATAATATTAAGCGCGTTGTTCAAGATAAGGATTTTTGTGTAAACACTGGTTGCAGAATTTGCGGAAATATAAAAACGTATAAGTATAAACATGTTGAAATACAAAATAATATGTAGATATTGTGCAATGTGCATGAACAAAAAGTGTTTCGACCGCATAACTCAGTTTGATCGCATCAATTTAACCACACCGAATTACTTTGTGAAAGTGCACGTACCGTGTCCCAGTGTAGCTTTTGTTGCCCACCGATATGACACCTAACACAATCATTTAACCGATTTCACCATTCACCCTTTCTATGTAACTAGGGCTTATTTATGTTGCTATTAAACGTTTCACTGCCATCAACTTTATTGTGCTTGATTAATTAGCTTCAAAATGAAAATTCTAGCGATCTAACATTAGCAATACAATAATGGCCAAATATCCTTGTGGTATTTAAAGTTAAAAGAGCATTTTTCAAACAGGCTATAATTTATTATAATGTCATAAGATTGTCTGAATAAATCATAAGTTTAATGAATTACACGAGCACTCTTCCTATACAAATTAGAAGTGATAACGCGCGAGGGAAGTTCAGACAATTACTCAGCGGTAGACTTTAATGAGTCGATTTAAACACCCCCATACATTCCTTCCAACACAATGCCTTCCCGGTGTCTGCTCCAGAACGAACACTCGAAGAGAAACGTAGCTTCAAACAAAACAACAGATTTTTCTGTCTGAGTTTTCTCACTTGTCCCGACCAATGAATTTGAAACGGAAGCGAACAAACAAGTAGGGTGCTGTTTGTCTTTGTTGTTTCAAAGGATCATAGACGTAGATAACTTTAATAATTTGTTAATATATATCTAAGTGATTGTAGTAAACAGTAATTGTGATACAATTTGTCCATCGATCTCTATTAATCTATTGTGAAAATGTATGTATTAATATTTTAATTACTAGTAATATTTAATGTTTTCAGTTATAAATTGCACAAAAGTATTAATAATTTTATTTTATAGATTCCTAGCAATGATTGGCTATTAGCTCAAGATGACATCAGGCAGCGCGTAAACGAAGGTCTTGTATAGCGGTGTTAAATCATTTAGTTATAAAATTTTACGATGTCACGTATATAGTTATGACAACTGCACTTTCCGAGGTCATATTTAACGATCACAACGCTGTTAAAACCTATAAATAACCTTACGGAATACGCGTACGAGGAGTGTCTTTGCCAAATGTCTTTGCAGTCGTGCCCCAGTGCCCAGCCGTTAAAGCTACACAATATTATAAAGCTGAAGAGTTTGTTTGGTTAAACGCGCTAATTGAAAAGAAAGAAAGAAAGAAAAGAAAAGAAAAGAAAAGAAAAGAAAAGAAAAGAAAAGAAAAGAAAAGAAAAGAAAAGAAAAATAATTTATTGTCGCAGCAGTGAGCATAGAATTAAAAAAACAAAAATTGCAGGAATTACTGAACCGGGTTTGAAAACTAATAGGAAGCCACATTACTCCTGAGTGCTATAGGCTACTTTTTATACCGGAAAAACTTTTTCACGCGAGCGTAGCCGCGAGCAATAGAACCTGTTATTCATAAAAAAATTATCATCCTTTCTTTCACTCACGGTCACGAAGTCTCCGCACAAAACAATGTCATCGTACTTGTATATTTTGTTATTAGTTATGGAATTGGTAGGTATACATAATAATTATAATCACATGAGTTGTCTAATGATCAATTTACAGCTGATGAACGTTCAATATGATTTCGGATTTCGGTTAGTCTCTATTGAAGTTCATGCGTCTGATTAGGTAATTTATCTGATCATCATTAAATTATAACGCGTTAGTCTTTTTCTAATTTTCACACGGTATATAGCTTGCCGTAAGCGGTTCATTGCTTTCTTTTCTTCTCGTAGTTTCTCTCGGGTGTTGCGAGACGGTAAATTAATTATATCATGTTATATACATATAGATGTATTTGATATGAAATATCATATATACCTATATTATTACATGGCATTTATTGTCATTTATCGTTCGCTGTAATGATGAAGGAAAATCACCGGGGAAAACCTGTAGAGGTTCATATCTGAGAGTTTTCAAAAAGAATTTCAAAGGTGTGTTAAGTCTACCAAGTCCCTTTATGGTAGAGTGGTGGACGAAAGCTACAACCCCTCTCATTAGAGGAAACCTGTACCTACAGTGAGAATTAGTTTTAAAATATATAAAAATATTCGCTATATCATTATTTTAGCGTATAACGTCGTAACTCGCACGTCATTATGGTTAAATTGCAGTTTTTATTAATTCCCTCAAAAAGGATGTATCATCTACCTTGTATAATTGTATAATTTGTATGATGTATAATTTGTTCAATACAAATTTCCTGCTAATGCTTCCTTAGCTAAAGCTTGTAGTGTGTATATGTAGGTAATCGCATTACCTTAACTTGCAATCGATAACACTAGACTGGATTAATGTCGTCTATGGAGTAGGGAAGCAAATTGTTAGTTTTAATTGAGACTTGCATAATATACAATTTTATAATTTTTTGCAATTAACCTTTAGACACATTGACTGATATTTTCAGATAGATGAAAAATAAGCTGCATTAGAACTCTCTACGACACTATCTTAAAACTATAATCATCGGCTTTAGTTTGTAAATGTGATTAAAACTAATTAATGTCTTTAATCGACTTAAAAAGTAAGAGGTTCTCAATGTGTGCATTTTACTTCAAATTTATTAATAAAATAGCATTCTGGTATGCAAGGAACATTTGAATGTCCGCAGTTAATATGTTTTATTCGCCATTATCGTCCTAGTCTGCGTTTGCGAAACAACACTAAGCTTTTAACCCAGTTGTGTACCGCCGCTTACAATGCAAATGTTGTGCCAACGTTAACGCAACGAGCCACCAGGGTGTGGAGCACACTGCAAGAGCCTTAATTACGTGTTGAACTAATATCATTATCACGAAGGACAAGAAACGTGTTCCTAGACTGTGTACGGGAACGTGCTAGATAATGTTCTTTAATAAAATCCTTTCAGTATTTCAGAATATTACCTTTTCAGAGCACCATAATTTCAGTTAGTGTCAGTCGTGGGAGTCCTAGGCTTATGCTGATTTCTAAATACGATCGCAGACATCGTAATCCTATGACTATTCAATAATGCAAATATTTCCAAGAAAGCTTGCATGTTAACCACGTTATGTGTACGCTCGCTGTGATTACATTGAATTATATAACATTTTACAGAATGAAAGCTTTTATAATCATTGCAAGGCAAGTCGCTGTAAAACACTCACCGCTTATTATTATAAAAAATACACATTACTAAACAAAAAAATGTTTAGGGTAGAAATATGTAAACGTATTATTGGTACAATTTCTGGAATGATGTCCGTAAACGTCTTTATCGAGGCGTGTTAATAATCTCGAGAGTCGAGATATTGTTGAACCGTTACCGACATACTTTCTTTATTGTGTCTTTGTAAAGATTACTTCTACCATCATCCATCAGTCTCTTTTACGGTTTATAATTTGTCATGTCAATGTGTGGCAAAATATACCGTGACTAATGACACTCTCGGGGTTCCACCGCGCGGTCTAAATTGAGTGGTCATTATAATGGTAATAGCTTCGGTATCATAGTCTTTCACCCGCCGATAACTAATGTGGCGGGCCTCTCAGATTTCTCTAAAGCCGGCGCTTCACCACCTGCAGGAATACCGGCAAGGTAATTTGTTGCCATTGTAATATTTGTAAAGTACCTGGTACCTACTCTGTATCAATTTACGAGATGCGTTCTACTTTTCAAAAACTTAAAAAGCGCCAGTTGATTGCAGACAATAGATAACGGCGTATGCGGAAATTGTATTTTTTGTGGTTCCCGTTACGTGAAGCTGCGTTGTTTTTGTTTGTTTCGAGACTTGCGAGTCAATACTTTCAACTTTTGTGAATTTAATGCATTGCTGCCTGGGCCCTGGTCTTGATAAAAAAGGAGAAAGCTTCCTCATTGAATGTGACGACAATATATAAAATCCGTTACGTATCTTGTACAAGGGACGTGCGCATCACAGCAGTGCGCGTAGGTCCATCCATATCTGTGATATGGGTTTTTGCGGTACTGTAAATTGCGCCCATGAGAGCCATCGTCTCATGTACCGCTGCTAACTGTCGATAAATCATTTCCTTTACCAGCGGCGACGTTGTAATGTGTAAATGACAAAATCGCTCTTTTGTAAGCTTTATGGTAATTTGTGATGGGGGCCGGTATGATGGCACTAAAAGCGTCGTAATTTTACTATGTAAGCGATAAATATTCATAAGACGAGTGTAGTTCGTTGCCGGCAAAATGAGTGCGGCAGAAGGCGAGCGGCGCGGTTTGGTGGGCCGCGTAGCCGGTGCGCGTGCGCCTTGGCCCGTGAACCAGCTGATAGCGTGGGAAACACCGTGTGAACAGAGGCCGCATTGCTGTTTGCACCGTGCACTATGGCGCTACAGATTTTCATCATGATTCATGAGTTTGACATTTTATAATATTTAGATTGTTACTTATTTTTATTATTTTATAGTAGGCATATTATGCATCATTTATGATTAATGTTCACTTCTAGATATTTGATGAATTCTAATTGTAACCTATTATAATTATTGAACAAAAATGCGAGAACGCTTTATAAATTAATTGGTATTATAATTACCAAGTCAAAGTAGCTTTCAACTGCACTACGTCCTACTGGCTATCAGACTACGTTCTGGAGTTCCGGAGGATATCTCCATTTGATCACAATTTGAATTTGAATAAGGGTCCAAAGCCCTTAATGACGAGAGGTTTACGGATCTCCAGCTGTGTCATATATGCGGTAGTAAATAAAGTAATACTGAAAGAAACGTGCCGACATATTTCCTGTTTTATATGACGCCAATTGCAAAGGCTGAGTACCTATACATTAAGTGTACTCTACAAAGATCTTATGACAGTAGGATGCGGGCAGGCTCGGGAGATCACAATTATACCTATGTGTCTTTAAAAATCATCTCTCTTTTAATATAAAAAATTCAATTAATTATATGTAATATAACACCTCATAATTTTCTGCAGTCAATTAAATTTCAATGCTATCACACCGGTTTTCCTATTTAAGGTGCGTAACCGCAAAAACCGTTAATTTCCGCTTATTTTAATTTATGAATGAGTAATGGTTCCGTGCGGCTGCGTACTGGTCTGGACACTTATCACACTCATCAGCATAGCACTGCTGCAGCGCTTCCATCGAGCGTGACGACGATTCTAGATGTCACATTGCGATATTTGCTTTTACTACCTACAAATTACAAAACATATCGTAATTTTTTATCGCGATTCATAGAAGGATCTTGGGGAGGCCTTTGCCCGACGTTGGGACATTATAGACTAATACAATACAATGCAACAATCGTAATTTTGATATGGATACATCTATGTCATGACTGTCTTAAACAAATTTTACATTAACATACTTTTTTAAATCGTTAATATAACTACTGCCATCCATAATAAATAAACTGTATGTAAGGTCGAGCTGATTATAATTTTTCTGGGTTGCGATTTTCTACGATTACATAAAGGGAAATGATGATGCACAGAGCTGGCCCACTGAGGATTTAAAATCAAATTAGATAAGTGGTTAGGGACGGGAACTTTAGCATTTCTAATACATAATGTCTCCATAACGGACTACAGTCCGTTGTACGGGGACCATCTCTTTAATAATTGTATTATGCTGTTGAATAAACTGTTTTGCAAATAGTTTTAGTTATTTGAATTCCTATTAAGTTCTATGGGCGAAATACTTGCAATTTTTTTTTCAATCGATATTGCGTTCAGCGGGCCTGCCCATTTCCCGGCACGTTACAGCCGTTTGATTTAACAACCCTTTTCAAATTTATCGGTCCGTTTAATCTAAGTTTGATTCTGCGCCAGAAAGAGTGGTAATCACTAGAGCTTACCTATCGTAATATTTTTATTTCTTCGTGTTTAATTCAAGCAATGCTGGAATGGGTAATATTAATTATGCACAAGCCTCAGACCTGGGTAGAGTATAAATCAGACGCTTGGTGTTAACTAAGTTGGAAGGTAAGTGTATCGGGTTAGCAATCAGGCGACTACTGGATTAGCTCTACATGGCAATTTGTCGTGTCAATAATGTCTCGAATGCACTACATTTTAACGGCATAAGCAATAATATGAATTTGTTTTTAGCATACACATTGGTAATCGCGTTAGAAAATAATAATTTATCTAAAACATCGCGTTGTAAGTTTGTTTGCTAAGTATAACAAAACAAAGTAGCTTCGTTTGTTTGTCACATCTGAATAAACGTTACCGACGATGAATACCAAAAATTTTCAACGCTTATTATGTTCGTCTGGTGCCGTTTCTTTGTAAATACCGGTTTTGTCAACAAAAAAAGTCATTTAAATACAATTGCTAAGCTTTTTACACATACGTCGCCTACTGCTATAACGTGGTATATACAAATATATATGTATATGTTATTCTCAAGATAACCAGCAAACCTCACTAGTTTTTCGAAAATAGAGATTTATTTAGTTTTATTTAGAGTTCACAATCCACAAACCATTAGTACAATAATATCAACAAGTGAGAAGTTTTCGTGACTCGCCACAATCACTAATTTAACCTACAATATAATTACATATTTAAGCAACAATAATTCTAATAATATCCTGATGAATAAAAATAGTGGGTAGTCTACATTAATATAACTCATTTCACATTTCCAACTCATTATGTGAAATAGGTTGTGCAGTTAGTCTAAGGTTGTGCAATAAATCAATTTCTGATATCATGCTTATTAATATAGCGCGAGCGTTAAAACAAATAGAATATAATGTTTGGTGCCTACAGCAGTAAATATCACAATAACCTACAGATCTGACCTAAAAACGTTTAAAGCTTTGACTCTAATTATAATTTGCTTTGTAATGCATGGAAGGGTTTTAATATCACTATGTTTTTTACTAAAACGGTTTTGAAATATATAAAGTTGAAAATCGTCATAAAAAAGATTTTATAAATAAAGTTTATGAATTTAATCTATGCATATAATAAAACATCTGATATAAATTTGAATAAGATCGATTAATTAAGTGTATGCGGTAACTGACACCGCAAACCATTGACTATCTTACAGCGACCGCGAGCATTTGCCTCCATGGTCACGCTTCGTTGCCCATTTTGGTACGTGCCTCGATCAGCGTTTTGATTTAAAACGTGCACTAGATAAACGTGCGCTTGTAAATTAAATACCAGCCATTTCATGCCAAAAATGAGCACGGCGTCAGTGGAGATAACCGCAGAAGTTCGCAAATGACATCCGACACTCGACTCTGATGCGTATCACACGTATAATGTGAATTACTCAGGGGCATTATGTAATGAAGTGCAAAAGGCGGATGCCGGAATGGAGGATGGCAATCTGCGCCTCCCCACGATTTGCGCGACAACGAGCTACAAGGTCGCCGTCTGATTGTCGGTAATAACTCTTATGATAAACTGGCGGCACATTGGCCCAATTCTATAGCTCTATGTTCTGGAATCAGTGCACCTCTCTTTGTCTCATAGTTACTTTTAAATGTTGTGACCAAAAGGATGTCCGTTTGCGTAACTGTCGCGTGTCGACGCAATACCGGACACTCCTGCAATATTGAGAGGCAATTGTAAAATCCGCCTCCTTGATAGGATGATTGTGTGCACTGAGCGCACGCTCTCGAATGTGACTCTCCCTATTTTTAGAACTGTGACACAACAGAAACATTCCATTGTCAATTTTGTCGCTTTTCGGCAATCCGACATTCGTGCCGCTTCAATGGATTTGTGTTATTTCATGAACACATTCTTGACATCGGAAATCGGCTTATTGATACCTTGTAAGTGCGTTTTGTTAATAATTATGATAGATTATGTGTGTTTAAAGCTATTATTTAGTAAACAGTTAAAACATTTGCTCTCAAGTTCATTTTAATAGGATTTTCTAACGTTAAATTAATTTGAAGTGTATTATCATAACTGTTTTGTTGTATCATAAACATTGTTTGTGGTTTACAAAATGTTCTTCGGGCACAATTGCTATTGTATTCGTTCAATTCCCAAACACGACCTTGTCTTCAATTTGTTTCGTAATGAATTAATATCAACGACGTAAGCCGTAAACAAGTGACAATTTATTCTATCATGATACATTGATATCTGCTATGTATGAGAAATTATAATGTTTGAGTTAACAATTGCAACCACGAAGTAAAACTAATTACGTATGTACTATGAACATCAATGAATGGTAATGAACAGAGACTCTTATCTCAACAATAAAGTCGTCTTAAAAATAGCTTAACCGCTATATTGCAGCTGTCTACTGCGTCTTGTTACTTAGTTAAACACTTCACCGAGCAGATGCGGTTAGCAAATCCAAACAGCTGCTACTTTTGCTACTGTTATAAATTGTAAACTTACATAGTTGATTATGTTCATGACAGTTGAATCACGTTTCATTGGTTCGGAATTGACAGTGTCACAAGCTATTCATTCGGAAATCTCTTTATGTATGTTTTAAATTCCCAAACCACAAACAACACGCAATGCAAACTCGTGTTAATCGTGAGGTATTAAGTGAATCCGAGTAGATCTGTTCAAAGCTTTGGACGAATCATCGCATTTATTTGGCACAATTTAATAAGGTTTCGTAATAACCTTGTTTTTTGTAAGAAAAGCCAGTGTTGGTGCATGTGCAAGTGTTATAATGCAGTCTTTACGCGGCGGTAGGTCGTCCTTCGCCACGGTAACGGGCTTATTGTGTGTGCCCACTACAATGAACACTTGGAAATTAGATATCAACATCTTCTGTCAACGTCGTCTTCGCTTTAATTGCACGATGCCCAGGAAATGCTTAATTCATGCGAGCACGATAAATTGTCAACAGAAGCCGGCGGAGCTCGGCTCGGACGTATCGAAGTCCGGAGAGGCCGAAAACATTTTTGATCGATGTACCAATTTAGTTTATTAGACGAGTTGCCGGTGTCCGTCATTACCGACATCAGCATCAGTTGGTTCATTAGTTACTGGAATATTGCTTCCTACGGTTCACCGCATAGCACTGTTGCTGTGGGAAAAAATGGTTCGCTTTTCATATTTAAACGTGTTGTTATAGTATTTATGTTTGAGTCACAGTAAACTCATTTATTATGGTGAAAACGACAATATCCGGAGGCCTGTTCTCTTTATCTTTGTTTTCAATTTGTTATCCAAAGATAATATAACACTGTTGTTATCTTTGTTTATGTAGACCATAGTAGGTATTATTGCCTTAAACAAAGCCCTATTTGAGTCAAAGCTACTCGCAGTAGTAGATACATATTTTGCTTTATCAATCATATTATTTACATAATATATTAATCGTAATTAAATTTATAATATTTTTAAATGTTGTTTGAAATAATATATTAAGTCACCCAATTCCAAACAAAAACGCAAAGCCTGCCTACTTAAGAGGAACCTTCATTTAGTCCATTTATTATGTATTGTGTTTGGAACGTAAGCAAACACCCAAATCATTTGAAAAAATCGTTTAAGCAGCCCTTTATTTCGGTCCAGCGCGGCGCGGCGTTCACAATAATTCATACATTTCCCAAGTGTTATGTTCCATACAGACCGCCCCCGCGCTTTCATTCCCAAATTGCCCGAAACCTTTTGTGCAATAAACTTATTGTCAGGGTTTGCTGATTTGATGAGGATCCCGTGCCATATATCACATTTATTATGTTACTGTTTTGTGGATGGCTTGGGATTTGGGTATACAAACAAACGTAACAAAAATGTTTGCTTTGACGAACTCACGGAATTTATGTTAAAACCCAAAAAAGCAACTCATTACGGAAATAACATCTCATATTCACAACAAATGTGAGAAAGACGTGCGACTGAGAATATAAATAATATCTTTATCCAGTTTTGTGATGTAAATTGCAAGTCTGCAGACCGTACGGTGGGGGATGTGGGAAACTGCGTAGTTTCCTGTGTTACCATGGCGACGCCCCACACGTGGCCCTAGCCTCCGCGTTCTCGAGACCGGCCTCCGAGTTAGAGTAAAACACGCGCCGTCAATTCATATGCTATCCGCTTATGGCGGCCGATTACACCGCGGATGTTCCACCAAGTGTAATCGCTTGTGTAATTTTAACGTTCGAGCAATCCAAACCCTTTTCTATAAGTTTTAATACAGTGATATTGTGTGCAACGTTTTAATTAAAATCACACCTCCCTGTATGTCAAGGCATTTTATAAGGTTTTTTTAATAAACGCCACCCATCACGGCGGGCGTTACTGCCACTCCCTGGTTTAATTGCATTTTATTTATTCAAGACCTTAGTGCCCTCGAAAGACCAAGGGGAGGGTCGGCCCCATTCGCTCATTAGTTTATCTTTAAGTTTCAATACACGAAATAAGTTCGTGATTGCTGATAATAATGTGAACATTACGACAGGAAGTATGGTTCCATGAATATAAACAAAGTTTTACAGGGCCAAAACCAAATGAATATGTACACACGTAAATAATAATATTATCAGCAAAGGATTATCATTTCTCAAAAAGGAATTTATCGGATAACTTTATATTGAGGTCACTGAGCGTCCCGTGCCTAAACGAAAAAGGATTTCATTATCGCTTCGTCCCTTCTAAAGCTCCCGTACGGATTAAGATAAACCATTAGAAACCAATTCGAAAAGAATTCAATTCTAATGTAAATTTAATTAAGGTTATCCTATTTAATATCACAAGTAATATTTCAGTTATACACGGTCTATTATTAAATTACATCTAATATATTCGAAGATTAAGACGAACGATCCCACCATCAATAAATTAACACCATAATTTTCATAATAGGTTTATATTGCTTTAAACTGTTATTAGAATTTCCGTATAATTTTTCAATCAACGTAATGTTCAAGTAATTAGAAAATAATCGTGACTTTTCTCTTGGGAATAGTGGCAGTAGATTCCACAATATCGGACACACGCAAATTACATACATAATTATTCTAAAACTTAAAATTCTGATTTCTTATCCTTCGGAATGGTATGCTAATAATTTGCTGATGTCATACCTGTAGTGCAATAAAGTCTCCCCTCTTGAACTGCAATCGATGGGGGTAACTCCATTACATATTTATTGCTATCAGCGTCTCGGGAACTTGAGGAAAATGGTAAACGTCTTCCGTGTTTCCCCTATCAAGCCATGAAAGAATTTTTGATTTTATCATACCGTTGTAATTCTGGAGATGTACAGTGTTGGACTACGTGGGGGACTTATTTTTTTTTTATAGTTCTGTTCTGCCTAAATGAATACTTTGGTGAAGCACAATGTTTGCACCTAATTATCTGTTTAAATACAATTTTCTTGTATAAAAGCAACAGTTTGCCTAAAGCTTGCAGAGTTCGCAGTACGTTAGTACGTTGTTTGAATATGAATTACTTATTTACAGAGAATTATACTATAGACATGTATCCAATAGTGTAGTTATTTTGAATGCATTAGAGGAATCTTGCTTATTGTTTTGTTGAAATTCGCATGTTAGGCACGCATTATTCCAATTTCCAACGTATCAAGCATAATTTAAAGTTTTCGTGTGGGTAATGCCAAGTGGTTGTTAACTTTGAGTTTATGTGGGGCCGAGCTCTCGAATTGTGCATTAATTACGGCCAAGTAACTTCACCCGCCAAACAAACAGTTGAGCAATAAACATTGTACAATATCTCACTAATTAAGTTCCTTGTTCTGAATAACTCCGCACATTAGCTTCGGAGCCTGGAGCTACCAGATTATAAAAATATTTTACAACATTACGATTTACAAATATTAAAAAAAGCTCCATAAAAATGGTAATATTATGAAATAATGAAGTTATTCTAATTGAAATAAATTTGGTGATTTCCGGTCACATGTTTAAGACTTAATCACTTATGTAAAGATAATAATATTACTATTAGGTTCGCCCCTCGCGTATTTGATGGTCAGGCCAGTGACCAGTTTAACACGCGATGGCTGAGACAGCTTCTCTGGCCTACGTCAGTGAGAACTTCATGGTGCTCACGGTGTTTTACGCGGGTCGCGCAGTTAGAACATACCCGATACGAGTCTAAGTATCTAAAATATAATTTATTGTAATTATTTTTGAGAGATAATAATTGTGACCATAGACACTGGGAACATAGATACTCATGCAATAACTCCTTATTATAAACCAAAATACGATACTAGTAGTCTTGGAGCAAAAAGGAATTAGACAGATATATTCATAAATATCCTGTTACATAATGGCCCTCCTTCGGCTTTGCTGTCCTCAGGTAAATAGCATCCATTATGACCTCAAATGAACAATGGAGTTTTTCCCAACTTCAAATTCCAGCTATGGGCAAAGTTTTCACTCCCCCAATGAAAAACTTTTTCGCTTTACAAACAGAGCCGGCTAAATTTGCCGCTCGCATATGAAATGCTGTTAGTGGTCCGGCGAGGGGATTAAGTCACATTGTACGAACCTCTACGATACCGATGTGCATAGACAGATGCATATGTTTTCCAGGGAGTATCAGAATGACTCACCGTGTAATGCAATAACCCTGATACATTTCTGCCGTATACGAGTACTACGAGCTACGAATTAAGTGACGTCACTCAATAATTGTTTTATGAGTCAGATTTGTTCTGCTATTCATGATTCAACAATGTGATTCGGATTGTGAATTGGCGATTTAGTCATTACTAAGATTTATTGTCAAGGAAGTATGGTTGAAATTACTAATGAGCATATTTATCAATATTCTACAATCTAGTAGGAATCTATCGTGGGATCAGTCACGTAAGATATAGGTAGTGTAAATGAAGGTTATTCTCTGCTCACCATCTAACTCGCCGTGGATTTAATAAACCAACGCACACATTGGTGGTCTTCAGTCATTCGTAGATGCAACATGGGTCACAAGTACAACTACATAAAGTGCATAGGCAGGTCGACGAACGCGAAGGCGTCGCTGACTCACCGGTCACCGTTGCATCTCCGATTCTCGATTGACTTGTGCAAGTACGCGAACTGTTGAAAGGCGTGTTTGCATTGCACCAAGAGAATGCCTGTATTGACAAACCAATATGCCGCACAAAAGATGTGACACTCCTCCCGCAACATATATATTTTTGTATGGATTCCAGTTTTTAATTATATCATATAAAATTGTTCATTCATGTGCCATGAAAGAACAAAGCTTCCCTGTTGAATGTTCATTAGGTATTTGCGTATATCGGAAGAATTCGAGAGCTCAACATTCTGTGTTTTGATAGTTATTAACTAGATTCTAAGCGGTCCACGGATGATATTACACAACTAACACTTTTCAATATTCAAATGATAAATGACTTCAAAATACGTAATTGATGACAAAATAAAAGCCAATAGACTTTATATCTACATCTTACTGATATAGAAGTAGGTTTAAAAAACATTTCAATATAACAGTATAACATTTCAATTTAGAACGTTCTAAATGTTTTTATTTGTTTTAAACACTTAATACAGCATCTACCTCGACTATACACTCGGGTAACGTAAACTTGACCCAGATGTTAGAAGGCTTATAGACAGCATGGCCTTCATCCAGTTTCCAATGCGAGCATGTAGAAAATTCTAGTGAGAGAAAGAACACGCCGCGTTGGTTGCGGCGAGACCATTGACTTTGCTTTTTCTTACTTGTTGACTCCGACGCGGATTCTTTTTAAGAGCATTTTCAAAAGAGCTGTTTATTTATGCAGCTATGGTACTGTATGTTTGCATTCATCCATTTTTTCATTACACCAATATGTTATTAATAATTAACTTTGCCAAAATGTCTAAAATGCTACGAAAGTCAACTCTTATAACGCACTTGATTAAATTGTGTAGGTTTTTAACATTTTACCTGATCTAAATTTTTAACCTGAAAACTAAATTAAAATACCTGAAATGATTACACGGCAAGGTCGCCCGGTTGAATAATTTCCACTACGATTACCACGGTCATTTGCAAACACGCGCCATCGTCTCTATAATGGGAATATTACCTTTACAATTTATTATTTTACATATATGCATACATATACACTCACGCCTGTTATCCCCGAAGGGGTAGGCAGGGGCGCAACTAGTGCACCCACTTTTCGCCATTATTCCGTCCCATGATGTGATAGGGGGCGAGCCTAGAGATGTTACTAACGCTGTATCTAAGTGCAGCTACGTGGATGAAATAGTTATATTTTAATAAAATTGTTTAGTTTCGTAGCCTTATTTTGGTTTTTAACGCACACACATGAACATAAGTCTACTAAAACTTTTCCAATGGGTATATACCATCAATGGTAATCGAATGCTCAAATTGTATGATGAACATGGACGTAATGATGAATGTTAAGATTGTAAATGTAATCTTTTAGTCGTAAAAGAATTTATACTTATGGACACGCAAGTCGTAATGCGTTGTCTCGCACTTGTATTTGTGTTGATACTTCTTAGTTCTTAAGTAGTAATAGGAGCTGTATGATCAGCAGAGCGTGCACTAACGGGAGTCACACATCAAGTGCAATAGACATTCGATACTATGAAATATAATATCTTTAATACACTACCTCGCAATAAGAAACACTGCCATTTATACTCACGACCCTTAAGAAAGCGCAACCGTCACTTAAACCTGTAGGGCTAAAGTTGAATCAATCGGGTATGAAAACAACGAGTTGTTTTACTACAAAAAGTACAAATGAGAAACTAGTGCAGACCATTTGAAGTAATAATAACTGGCCTTTATATTACCGGTAATAACAATAAAATGCTTGAGTTTATTGCGACAGGCGCAAGCGGTGGCCTGCGTGTGTTCAGACTTTGGTACTTTTGAATGTCGAGTGCGTTTTTACGATCAATGCTTACGAAATAAATCATTTCACCCCGACTCCCGTCATGGATTAATAGACGTACGGGGTTGTGAAGTGATGTAACAAATTTCAGAACCCCTGACTGAATACGAAATGCAGAATTGGTGTTTTCTTGCTTTTTAAAATAATGAGATAATTTAACTCATCTATTTTTCAATAAAATTTAATTAAATATTTCAAGTTATAATTACAACTATATAACTATGGGAAACAAACTATACTTCCATAACGTAAATACCGCCTCGCAAACAAAACTTCCATGTCATGTGTGCTACGCGCGAACAAAGGGTATATAGTTCACAGCAGCAGTCTGATGGGCGGAGAGCTGGAGAACCCTCGACTGGAGTCACATGTACATGCGGTATCCTCTAGTGCAAGCGCTGAGTGCTTGTTTAACATGTCTCCTCACAGTTGAGGTAAAAACCTCTTCACTCCTTTCGACTACTGTCACTTAGCACTGTCAAGGAACTAATTATGATACGTATTTTTTTGTTACAAAGAATACAAAGTGTGAGCACGGAGGGTTGGGAATCGATAAAGATTACCACATTAAATTGTATTTGTAGCATCAGAAGATGTTTTAAAAACCTTTTTTGAATAAATATAGCGGACGTCGTCACCTTCGTTAATTGTCTTCACACTGTTTGGATTCATTGTTAACCGATCTAATGTTCGTAACAGCTGCTGAATGGAGATGTGTACTTATATTTGTTTTGAAATAATCTCATGGTATTTACGTTCATCTCAAAGTGCTTAAACGTTGTTTAGACAAGATCTTCAATCTCGTCTAAAGCTCTCGAGTGCCTGTTTTGGAAAGCGCTTAAAGTGTATTGTATAATGCGAACCTTATGATTGACGTGAATCTTAATGTTATGTTGTTTAGTTATATTTCTCTAAAGGCATATTGGTATAAGTTTATATTTTTGTAATTGAATGTCATGAAAAAAAATTAAATAGTTGAAATGGAAAGAGGAAATCAGATACTAATTTGTTTTAAACGATCATAAACGCGGGATAACACTATCTCATAAAGCTAATGAAAACGTATTACAAAGAAATTGTAGAGACTCTTTATTAGAGACCTATTTCCCTTTATTGAAGAAATAAGTGTTACGCGTTGTAAGTGGTATCTTGGCACAACACAGATATTGCAAAAAAAAATATACTTGTAGTGATCTCAAGTTCGTGACCGGCAAGTACGATAAATGGCAGGTCATTAGCAGTCTCAGCACGTTCAACAATAACTATGCTCGCCTTGTATTAAATTATCTGTTAAATAAAGTTTGTTGCGACTTGCATTAACCCTCCACAATAAGTTCTCACACAACTTGCATCTGTTGCGAGGCATTCGGAATTATTACGTTTCAAGTCTCAAGATACGGATCGTCTGCGTGACGCACCTAATTCGACACCGTGAACCGTTACGTTTAGTGGATGTTATCGTCTCCAGTTTGCCGGTGAATACAAAACTGAAGACAAGCTTTTAGATAAAGACTTGTCCGTATTGTGGAATAAAAATGCCGGTTTATTTTTAACATTAGCTACGTGAGGTGACTGGCGAATTTGTTAAAGGTTTTTGATTTGCGAAAAATACTTTTGCTCCGGTAAGAGCTTGATGAAAGCTTTTGAAAATTATCGAGTAATTTAGTTACAGCTACTAATTTACTTGCTGCTTCATGGAAACAGTGGTGAAGTCCGATGTAACGAACTAACCTTAACAGCAGTAGTGTTCTATTTGTCGTTAACTGTAATGGTGCTGTCTATAATATTTCTATCCTCGAGAGTGTTGTAGGACGTCGCAGCGCGGCGGGTAACGGTAGAGGTCGATTCTCAGTTCACAATTAGTACCTAGTTCCGTTAGCATGCATTGTCTGTTCCAATACTTCACTAGTTATACTCCTTTGTGCATTTTGAATAGGTTCCTGGCTTATTTGTCGTACGGTTAGTATACAAAGCAAAGTTTTTGTTCTTGCAAACAATATATCACTAATACAAGTTTAAGCAAACGCTAAGCCTCGCGATAAAGATGAAAAAAACCAAATGAACGTTGAACCATACACGGACAAACAAACAAAAACCCGCACCAAGCAACCAACTACTTATTACCTACGTAATGAAGTAAAATGGTATGTACAAACAGGTTATTGCAAGTTAGTATACAGCTTTTAACATATTCTAATTGAAAACGCGTTAGAATCTAGTTAGCCTTGGACTTGTCATGTGATAAAATATAAACTCAACTATCTCGTTGAAGGTCAAATTTACATCAGTTATCCAATAAATAAGATTGTGCGCGTCGTACTCGTCTGCGCGTATCAACCAATATTCGTTTATTATGGTCATGACTTCATTACAAAGTAATTAGCATAATATTATGTTTACAACACGTTGGAAATAGATTGATTGCTTAATTTCTGCGAATTTGGAACCCGATACGTTATTCAACGGTCAGCCAACAGCGTTTCCTGAAAAAGGGACGCAATGACCCCTGACCATCGCAGGAAGTATACCAAAGCGAATTTCGACGGCTTCCTTAACTTAATAACACTAATGATTGAATTTCGCATTCATTAGAAAATACAAGTACCTAACGAGACGAAGTTAATTAAGCTTGTAGATGGAAGGATAATAGGATTTTCCATTCAGCTTAAAGCTCTGAGTAAAGGCCGGTGGAATGAGATAAAGTGCGCTCAAGGACTTCGGAGCCAAGGACAGGCTCGCACGGGCCGGCCGCTTCTTGGCGGCCTTGACTCAAAAATTGCCTTTACCACAATAGATTAATGTACCAAACGCGATTTATTTGACTTTAAGAACATTTTATGATCAATGTTTTATCTTTATCATACTAAATTACGTTAGATAATTTTATTATGATTGCGATTGTATTAACATAGAACTGATGTCAATTATTTGAGAATACGTCATGTTTATTAATGAACACAAAATCAACTCACCTTGGTTGAATTGTTTATTTCAACTTGTACCTTCGCAAAGCGTGATCATACAAGCTACACATGATTATAATATTATGTATGTATTTATATTACTCATTGAAAATTTTACGTTTTTCGTATATTAATACGTACATAGACACGCACACCTTTTATCCCGGAAGGGGTAGGCAGAGTCGCAGATAGTGCTCACTTCGCCGTGCGTATTCCGTCCCATGATGTGATAGGGGGTGAGTCTATCGCAATATCGAGCACAAATTCTGGGCTAATACTGAGTAGTAAAACCCATTATCACTTTGCCTGGCCCGGGGATCGAGTCCGAGACCTCAGCACTGCAGTCATACCGTTATACAACTACCCCACCGAGGCAGTCAATTATATTTATGCTTACAATAAAAAAATATTGTCGTACGAACAAAATCAAATTCGCTATATCGCCGCAATATAATCATGAAGCAGTCTTTATGAAGTCAATTCTATGCATAAATTTTAATATGAAAAGATGATAGTAATTTGTTATGTAAACTAAATCAAATAAACTAAGTACTAACGAATACTATGTATGTTGCAAGTAAATATTATGACTTATATAACTATCTTATGTAAAAGCAATAAATAAATAAACTATCGGCTTACCATCGAATCATCTTGTTTACAAACCTCTCCCACATCGAAACTAATAAAGATTGAGCAGGAACCTATGACGTCTATTTCTCTAGCAAAAATATCTTCAGCTAGAATGTTGTGCTTGGCCAGCCGCTGAAGTTCCTAAGGAAGTTACTCAAACATTCTATCAATTCGATATGCCTATTAAATATTAATAAGCTTTGTTTGTGCAATATGAGTCTCAAGTATTTGCTTTAGATAGTTTGTAACATTTTGAGAATTGACATTGAGCTTGAAAAATGTATGATATATCTGAGGGCACCCGTTTATTTATGATGTTATACTTATTAACCCAGTGACGCCCAATGGATGTGTTAATAAAGCTTGTTTACCTTTGCAATTAACGCTACATAAGTAATTTGTAACGTACTGAAAGTCAAATTGATTAATGAGAATTGACGTAGACGTCAACTGCCGTTGTAGGTTAGTTTGAGTTTAATGATTACATCGGTTCACCATTCTTGTTAAATTATGTGAAGTCGTATAAGTTCGGTTACATCATTGTCAAGGACATCGGACGCTGGTGCTATTGTGGGAAATAGGATTATATTCGGGGCGGATATTAAATTATAGTTTATTGTGCGGGTTCCATTATCGTCACAGCTTTATAACAAGTTTATCAATTACTACAAAATTGACGTGTGTTAATGTAAGAGATGTTGATAAAACGCACTAGCTAAGTAAGTACTTCCAGTGCGGCGTCATTCAAAAGCTTTAGACCCGAGTAACAAATTCACAGCGCGTCAACATTTAACATCTATTAACATTTCCTTTGGACTATTAAACTGTTATTAAAGGCCTATGGTTACAGTTTATACGCATGGTAAGCACGTGGCTGCGCACGCGCCGGATACTAGCGACACTTGCATGACATTGTTTAAGGCTCACACCTGTCGTTCTATTCATGCGTAGAATGTCAATTGGATACTTCCGAACTGTCCCATTTGTAACCCGAACGGATATATCGATTTCATTATTAATAATAGTAAATAGAGCTATCAGTAACAATTTGGATGATCAGAATTTTTGTAGTTAGAAAATGCTATAATATACTGAGGGAAGTCGATGAGAATAAGAAGTGACCGCGCGTGTTCATTTAATTTCCTCGCTCATAGTGACCACTATAACCGCCTGTTGGTTCCATGTGTGTAATTAATTTTACGACGCTTCGTTAATGCAGACGCGACAGCTTAATAACACCTCTCCTCGAACCAGCGTGCTTGCCAACAAGGACGATCTTGGTGCATTAAAAAGTTCATATACGGATGCCTCTCAAATAACGTTGTTCCGGATTATACTGTGGAATATAGGACGTTAGGAACGTTACATTATTGCTATTAACTTTGGTTGATACAAAAATGTGTCGTGATTTTTCGATGTCCTAGTCTTATAATTTTCTCGTATACCTTTATATTTAACCAGCTATTCTACATGGCGCCAACCGAGCAGAATAAAAATAACGTGTTGTCGCCACAATAATATTCAGCGTTTGGTCAAGGTTAGCTAAATATATCTCAGCTGCCGGTGGGCGACACGCATCGCCCAGGGGCTCCACGGCTCACGCGCAAATTCCCTTCAATCGATTGTTCCGATGGCCGTGAACTCGAGCTCCGTCTCCCGCGCTGAGATGTTTCACGGAAACACACGGCACAAGTAGAATAACATCACGTTCCAAAATCACAAGGGAAAGTCACACTCGGAGGTACTCAAATTACTTATGCCTTTTATCACCGAAGGGGTAGGGAGAGGCGCAACTCGTGCACCCACTTTTCGCCGTGCGTATTCTGTCCCATGATGTGATAGAGAGCGAGCCTGTCGCCATAATTGGCACAAACACTAGACTCCGGGCTGATACTGAATAGAAAAATTCAATATCACTTTGCCAGACCCGGGGATCAAACCCGAGACCTCAGCATTGCAGTCGTACTGTAGTACAACTACGCCATCGAGGTGCTCAAAGTATTATTATATATACGTACAATTGTGGTCCCGCATAAACGAGGAAATTACCTCTGTTCATGAAATAAGAGCTTCCTACATTCTAGAACAGGTAACCAACGGCTGGCTGGCGCATGTGGAAAAACTTGAACACTTACAAAATAGGAACCACATTGCGTTTCTCGTTGTGTCATAAATGTAGGTAGCCAACGCAACTCAACAACTTTTTGTCTTGATTAGAAACTTTCTGGATCAACTTTCATGCAATAATTCTAGCGCTCACGTAGATTTTCACGCGTTTTCAAGTTCAACTTTCCACTATTGGTAAAACTCTACACTGTTTATTTAGGGAAAAATATAAATTGGCCAAATTTCGCGACCTACAAAAAATTACTGAAATTCGTTTGGAAAGAGAAAG
Source organism: Lapara coniferarum (assembly GCA_949316025.1). Taxonomy (NCBI): domain Eukaryota; kingdom Metazoa; phylum Arthropoda; class Insecta; order Lepidoptera; family Sphingidae; genus Lapara; species Lapara coniferarum. Next base: position 6,729,724 of record OX438926.1, read on the forward strand.
CAGCTGCGTGTCGGCCCCTCGACATAATCGTGCGGCCAAAGGGTCGCCGGTCGTCCGAAATGGGGAGCATTGGCCGGGCCACAAAAAAGACTACAATAATAAAGAAAGAAAGCATCCAGGTACGCTCGCACGACCGCCTTTTATGCTTGAACTTTATCCTATTTATCAATTGATCGATTCGGAATACTAGCTCTAGGAACATTTCATAACATTAAACTTTAAAGACCTTAAAGTTGCTTTACGACTTTAGTAAAAATGCACACCAGTTATAAACCTAAACGGAGACGAGATTGAGATGTTTTTAAAATTAAAATTGAAGCAACACTGCAATACAAACATTGAAAAACACTCACCTACAATTAAAAAATTTGATCACTATGATACTCCTCAGACTGTTATGCTGTAATAAACTTTGTATGTGATTTGCGGGGTATACGAGAATATTGCCCTACGCGTGGACAATGACCGGCGCACAACGCATGATACCCTGAATGTTTGTGCAATGCGGATTGGTACAGTTACGAGTATGTCGCGCTGGTGTACATCCCATAATTGAAATTCATTGTTTCATAATAACACGGCAGCATTCCACCACATCATAATATCGAATTAATGCAGCCGAATGGCTTTACCTGCTCTAAGCGTCGATAACGTTTCCACTGCAAGTTTTATGATTTGGAAATGGGAATGTGAATGTGTTTATCAACAGTGCCTTTAACACGAAGCTGTAAGATTAGCGACTCCATTTATGGAGTTCTATGTAACCGATCACTTTGATTATTGAGCAATAAATTTTGAAATTTCTATAAGCTATATTTGTTATTCCATCTAATTCATTATTTATTACTTTTACAAAATAAATCCTACGTAATATATTCACATGATATAATTTCTGTTTTTATCTTAATCTGAATCTCTATGCATTGTCGCTCACGATTACAAAGCCTCATAAATACGAGCACAATGGAAAGCAAGTTCTAAGCTGTTATGATTGAAACACGACAAAAACACTTCCACGTGACTCTAATTTACATATTTTAAACCAACACAATTATGTATGGTTACCATAAGACACCGTTTGAAAATACTAGTCATTATTAGAGAGCACTTTGAACCTTATGGCAATGGAAATTTTACAATAGATTTTTTTTCTCTTTAGCGGTAGCTCCCTCTGATATACGTCAGACTATCGGGAACGCATTAAGCCATTAGTAAATAGTTCGTTTTATAACAAAGGGGGCTAACCAAGAGAGGGTCTGTCGATGTATAGATACATCTTTACTGCAAAATCACTACTTACTATGTAAACAAATTCTCTTAAATACACATCACAAAAGCAACAACATAAAGTGCCCTATGCCCTAAACCCGCGCCTGTCATGGTATTAATATTATGATGAGCTGGTTACTATTTAATGTTGTATTTAAATCAAGATTGTGCCTCTTCTTCCTGGTAAGAAGCTGGAAAATACGTAAAGGCATACCTAATTGTATGGTTACGTAATTTATTTAGATGAGTGATTTCATATTCGGCGCCAAACGTAGAGAACATATTTTGCTTCGGTCACGTAAGGTCATCATTGCGCTGGTTCCGTCAAGATCAGGGCCACGCGGTCACCGTCCGCGCGCCACTTCGTTCGCTGCCTGCCACGTTCGCGACAAACCGTTTTTATAAACACTCCCTTGGCCGTTGCCTGTGATGATGTCATCTGCTTGTCTTAAAATAAGAACGTTGTCGGCAATACCCCGCTGCGAAGCTCTATTACTTTTGCAAGTGTTCGCAATCTATTTCCTTTTATATTCTAGCAATAAAAAACATTTTGAAACTTTAATTCAGTAATGTATAAACGGCACAAGTGTGTTATCAAGCGTACATAATTCTGCAAATGTCGTTTTGGATTGATTTATTATGATGAATATGGACGGATCGCACACGTCGTCGGTTAGTCTTTATAAATTTCAATTAGTGGGGCAGTGGCTATATTCTGAATTAAGAACTACACCAGCCAACTGATCTCTTGGACTCCGAGGCCTATAATTGCAATGTAAACTTTAAACCTCTCGAGTCCAGAGCGCTGGCCACACTGGCCCAAGCGCAATTTTTCGCGTGTCTGTCAACACGCGAAAATCGACCTACACGCACACACATAAGGCGCGTCAACACGCACACATATCGAGTTTGACAGCTGTCAGACCGGCCCGATTGGGCCGGTCGGGACCCGAGAGGTTGAGATCAACATTCCGACGCGTCTCTAAAGGGCAATCGGTATAATATCTGTGTATATAGTCCACGATTTACTCGCACATTGCATTTGGACGAAGGTCGAAATTGAAAGTCTTCGCAGAAATTGAATAAACTCAAGTATATTTGTTGTGGCAGACTTGTACTTGTTAAGTTGTACTCGCGAGGGAGGCGTCGCGCGGGCGCGTATCGATCGCGCCACCACCGCGCGACCTGCATACGAATACGAGAATCGCCCACGTTCAGCCCCTTATTACCTCACTTCCTCCAGACTAGAAACTAAGCTCATCGTTAGTGTCGTATTCGTGAACCCACTGATTGCAGTGTTCACTGCCCTCAGCGCTTTAATGACCATTGTTGGATAATTGCTTGAATAACACAATGATGGTAACCTCGGAGTTCAGAAGTATAATCGCCTTATTTTTGAATGCTCTAACGGCTGCTACACCCGAACTACATCGACCAGAACAGTAAATGTGTCGTTTGTTTCACGTTGTTATGTCGAAGGGATGTAGAAACTAAGGTCGCGTTGTAAAAGCTTTCCTCATTCGCCTCCAGCCTGAGAGACGTGACCTCGTTCCATGTAGATTGATAGATTGGAACAATATTTACCTAGACACGGGGATGAGCTCAAAGTTGAGACACGTTAAGCCCTGACGCAATATTTACATTAGTTACGTTCGACTTTATTTTTAAGGAAGATTGATATTTTCTTTAAAATCCAAACAATATGACTTTAATGAAATTACATTCTTTTCAAGGAAGACGCCGCCGTCCAAAATTGTTTCATTTACATTTTACCTTATTCGTGCCGTCTACAGCGTTAGCCCTTTCAGCCTGCAAGTCTGGCATTTATTTATCCACATAGAAATGCCAGATTGCAGTATAGGCGGCAGACAGGACATACAGCGAATATTACAGTATGTTGTGAATTACGACTATATTTACTTTAGGTATACTTGAGTTTTATCTGCTGACTACCTTAGGTATATTTGACTTTTTTCTGCCCATTGCTGTGTTTCGTGTATAATTAGTTGTGGATAAACTTTTAAAAACACAAAGTTTAAAACACATTTCGTAAATGACTGTTTGTGTTAAACGATACTATTGAATATCGGTTAATTCCTATAGCAAACATTTTCCTCTTTTGATTACTTTAAAAGAGACTGCTAAGTTATAATTTACTAACTAACAACTGTACATAAAAAACTGAAATTGGAGAGCAACAACAATTTTGTAAGAATTCACAAATCTTCCTTATCGAGCGCGGCTATTTAGCTGATTATGTGTCAGGGTTGGTCCCCTCCGTAAAAATTGAAGCAATTTTCCAGCCGACATCGCGACATCGCGCCTACTTATTGCGTCGCAAAATGTCTCCGCAACGCCAACAACACGATAAGTAGGCCAAACATCCCATAGGGTTCGGGGATTTATACGCGTGTAAATTTCATAACTGAACGCTACGCTCGTGAAATTAAACTGAAATTAATCTATGCCATAAATAACCCCAAGGAGTAATATTATTCTCTGTGAATAAATAGAATTACAAAACTTCAGGGCGATAGATGTTTCCAAGTAAGCAATATATTTTTTGTTATTTGAATCTACTTACATAGTTTTGGTATGTAGCTATGATTAAGCAGTTAATCTATACTTATTTTCTGTTTCATATAATTATTTTCTGTCTTCTTCTTCTCCGAAACTACTGAACGGATTTCAATGAATCTGGTATGGAGATAGTTTGAGACCCTAGAAAGGACATAGGCTACTTTTATGTCGGGAAAATATAAAGTGGGACTTTTATCCCTGAAAAACCTTTTTACGCGGGTAGAGCCGCGAGCAAAGGCTAGTATTTAATATTACTTATTCATACCTATAAAATTAATGTAGGCTTAAGTTATGGATGTTATGTTATACTGGGTAATATATTATCTACGGCCCAGATTATCTTGGTAGACGTTTGAGGCAGATTGCCAGGGATCGAAGTACCCCTAGGAGTAAGGCTGGCATAGGATGTAGGAATGAAGCCAACACCGTTGTAAAATATACTCGTCTGACCCTCACTTAAATGGGACTAGGGCAGGAGAATTATGTAAGTAGGTACTTGTTGAGTATTGCGTCTTTCTGACATGTTAAGCGTAGTTCGATGAACTCTGGCCAACGTTAAATTATGCCAACATCGACTAGTGGCAACACGCCGATCGCGCAGCGGAAATGGGCAATAGCTGCAGAGACGGCGAGGTAGAGACAATTTAGCCTCTGTCCCTCCGATGCATTGTCTTTAATATACAAAAATGTACATATTCAAAATGAAAGCTCACATAATATTCACTTGTAAGTGTAGAATTATATCATGATGTATACAAAAGAATGTTGCACTTGCCCGCATGAGATTATTCGTGAATAAATTGAAACCGGTAACGTGATAAAATCGTGCATTAGCCAAGTGAAACACATAAGTTGGTCTCGTTCTGAACGACAGACCGATGCAATTAATGTCGCCGATGAGAAATTAGATGTTTATTTTAGTGTGGCCAATGTCCCAGTGACGTAGACAGTGAAATGTACTGGCAGATCGATACGGCGACGCCAATTGGACGGTGTCGCGACGACGCCTGACCCACCGGGGGTTCAACAATCGAGACATACGAAACTTGTTTACAGATGTCATTCTCTTTATTTAGTTTGCATAAAGAGCTTTTCCTGCCCTATATTCGGGGGTTATGAATTTTAGATTTATTCCTTTTCATACCAACTACTTTGTTTATATCTTGTTTTAAACAAAACTAGTATAAGGTCATTGTAATAACAGTATTATGTATAAGTTCTTGCCACTGAAAAGGATGATTATTTTCCTCACTTGCTAAAAAAACAAATTCTATGGAATAAAAGATATTCGTGTACCGATATTTCCGTGAATTGCCGCGTTCATGTTTGAATTCGAACACAATACGAATTCCGGCAATTGTAATGTGTGCATTGTCAATCCGCACACGTGAATCTGCAGCTGCAGTTTACGATAATTGGAAATATTTCCAAAATTCATTGTGAAGCGTTACATGGACGAATTGGTTCTGTAGATGTCAAGGCAAAAGTTAACAAGGCAAGGTTACTCACAGCTGCATAAGCCTATTAGGAATAAGTAAACATAACATGTAATTTTTTACATCTTTGCATAATAGTATCTTACGAGTAATCTCTCGTGATTGCGTTCCATTCCTAATGACATTCGAACAATGTGAAGTAAGCTAGCGTTCGTACCTGAGCAGTACCTATGTTTCTGCAACTGTATAGTTTATGCATATATCTAGAAGATTCAGGAAATCACTAACGTGTTACGATCAGATCATTTCCATCATGTCGATTAAAATTGTTTTGGTCCAATTGAATAAAACAATTCGATCGTTGCTGTAGTAAACACGATTTCAGTTGCTACGTTTGTAATGTAAGGCCGTATTCAAAATACTATAAAATTACTACGATGGTTGCTAATCAGTTACACTCTCGTACATGATTTAAGACTCACATTAGAAATGTAACGTTTCGTACATTGGTCATTGTCGATGAAGTCCATTGCATAAGTTGCCGGTGTATCTGAGTGAACCGGTTTATGAGAAACGTGTTAGAAGGTTCTCTCCTCGGCGCGTCTTGGTGAAGAAACACTTTGATCTTAATTCTTATGCCTCCACGAGATGAGTTGACTGACAATTGTGTAGACGATGTTTTTTGCAACATTTGATTGATGAATTGCTTCCTAAACTAGTGTACAGCAGACAAATGTGATAATGAACGGGTTTGAACACAGTTTATGTAAAGTAAAGAAAAATACCAATATCCGACTCCGAAAATTTCTTTTGTTCGGAATCAGATAACAGTAGTAAATTAAATAATCAAATACCATTGATGCCATCACACATCGAAACGGTTAAATATGAAACTGTTAAAAGAAAACAATCGTGTACCATACATGTATATTGTATCGAAGAAGATACACATAACGTCGTTCTTACCTGCCGGATAGACACAAATCGACGTCAATAAGACGGGGACGTTCCGTGAGTTCCCTAAGAAAACTCACAAATTTCGCGGATAGCACACAGACACTGAGAACGTATGACGGAACACTACAGTTATTTATGTTGGCGTTAATTTTCACATATAATTACGTGAAGGGGAAATAACGTTTCTCGAATAGGTAGGTAGGCAAGAGAGCGCAGATACAGGGTACCGCCGCAGTGCGGAGCTTGCAGAGAACTAGCGGCTGGCAGGCGGCGAGGCTCGAGAGGCGAGGCTAGAGAGACCACGGTCGAGTGACGCGCGGCGAGCGGCGCGGCCGTCGTGTCGCCGCCGCGCCGCTGCATGCTGCCCAGAAGACACAAACCCCAAGGGAGCCGGTGCCATTTATTTCAACTGTTTCCTACAATATTACTCGTATAAAACATTACCTACTTACCTATTAAGAAATAAAACCTCATTTAATCCTACTAATCCTACTAATATTATAAAGGCGAAAGTTTGTAAGAATGTATGGATGTTTGGATGTTTAGATGTTTGGATGTTTGGATGTTTGGATGTTTGGATGTAAGGATGTAAGGATGTTTGTTCCTCTTTCACGCAAAAACTACTGAACGGATTTCGATGAAATTTGGCACACGGGTAGATCATGTCCTGGATTAACACATAGGCTACTTTTTATCCCGGGAAAATATAAAGCGGGACTTTTATCCCGGAAAAACTTTTTAAAGCAGGCGGAGCCGCGGGCAAAAGCTAGTTTTAAAATAACGCATTTATAAAACAATTAGGTAATTTAACGAGCTAATAAGTAGGACCTGTTTCGTTTAATTAAAACGATACCTTCGGTTTTTTGATCGTTTAAATTTCAAGGATCTACTTAAGTGTGTAGGTACCTATATTTGAATTGCATTATCTCTATGTGCTAGGCAGATAATAAGACAGAATACGATTATTATATTCAACACTATTTTCCAGTAAATTTCACACATTTTTCTAGCTAGCTAATTGAATTTTGTGTTCATTTCAAGAACCAGCAATTGAAAAATCTTACGTCGTCGGTGAAAGGTTTATGAACTCAAGCGTAGAATAAATTTCCTACTTGAGAGGAACATTTTTTAATACTTATTACAAGAAAAGTGACGTCATGCTGGAATTCATATGTAGTGTATGGCGTTGTTCTATATTTGTGTTTGTAGGCTTCTTATTGTTAACCGACTTCAACAAAAGGAGGTTGCTCAAATCGTTGCTTTTTAAATAGTTTTTTGTTATTAGTAACACTTTTTTGCCTCGTGGTCCTATTTAAATTATTATTTTTGCATTCAATTGCTTATAGCGTCGGATTGGTCCCATTTAATTTGATTGGTATGAGACCATGAACTTCATAGATACAAAACGGAACTCCTTAAAACTAAATACAATTTTAATGCTCTTTTAGTCTTGGGTTTGATGTGATCAACATGCCACCGTATTTAGAATATTCTTAAACTTCGAAGGAAAATTAAATAGGATGCGAGTGATTATTTTTGTATTGGGATCAAATAGATGTGTAGATATTTCACTAAAAAAAAAATTAAAACAAATAAACGACTACAAACACCAATAACCAAAAAATATTTTAAAAAATTAAAACAAATAAACGACTACAAACACCAATAACCAAAAAATATTTTAACTTTATATACCGACACAATATATTAACCAATTCCAAATGTAAAGTTAATATACCTACCTACGTATATAAAGTTAAATAGTTCTTTGTTTGTAGTGGTTTTTGAAGTCAATTTATTTTTAGCCTGAATAAAGAAGATATTTAATGGCCAAGTACTAACTATTTATTTATTTATTACCTACTTTCAATTAGCTTTAATCCTCGCTAATATTATTAGGAACCAAAGACGTATAAGTTTATTAATTGTTCCATCATCCATGGGATTAACAAATATACGCAAAAGCGGACCTCATACACTTTATATAAAAAATAACAACTGCCTGTCTAAGCCGGGTAAAATAATTAATAGATATGGGCCACAAATCTCATAATCTGATTTTTAACTCGTCCGACGACTTAACGCGTTACGTGGAAGGATTTTTTGTGACGGCTCCAGTAACAAATGAGTCGAGCATTTGCAAAATTAAATGAGCAACCCAGTTCTTTACGACACGCGATGGGATTTGAAGTTATTACTTAGAAATATATTTAAGCTCTATGTTTATTATGATCATATAGTCGGCTTTAAAATCTAATCAAAATTTGTTTATCGTACAAGCTCTGTGCTAGCGTTACGTTCGTTCACATGATATAAAGTACCTAACCTAGAACACTCAGTGATAACACCTTATCGTTACCTAAGATCGTTACTTAAATGTTTCGCTAAAAAAAATTGTGAGTTACTAGTAAGTTTGAACTTTGAGTAGAACTATATTTGTTATGGTCGAAAATATCATTTAATTTAGGGTTAGCCGAAATTAGCTCGTCAAACTTAGAATAAATACTTAATCATAAATAACGTTCTCTATGTATTGAAAGTCGCCGCACCGCGCCGCGCCGTAGCCATGTAGTGGTACAGAACTGTGGTAGGTAGGTATTATAAAATAAATTTCGCTCGGTATCGAGACAGATTTGTTAAATGCTAGATTATCTAGGTAATGTGTATTTATAACAAAGATTTTTTTTTCTTACCGTTAAAATACTATACAAATGCTACTGTACGTTAGATGGCGCTGCAAAATAATTAAACTTTAACGCCATCTATGAACAGTTATGTTTCATGTTTAGAGATACATTATTTTTTAATTTGTATATTTTAGTCGATAGACGTGAAATATTCTGTGGTTAAACTAACATTTGGATTATTTTAGTGCAAAGAACAGAAAATAATAATTTAAAGTATAATATTTTTTTTATACATACATCGATTGCGCTTTGGTATAGATTGAGAAACTTGTGTCGCCGCTGTCGCGTATTGCTATTCGGTCGCCATTACATATCGCTTTGCAAGTATTACATTCATAAATGATTGCTTTTGTGAAAGAGATTCCTAGTGTCATAGAAATCGCGGGTTAATATAAAAATATTCCGTCACGAAAACAAAAGAATAAAAGTTTTTTAAAAGGTAAGTGTGCATCAGAGTTGAATTAATGAAGAGAGCCGGTGAATGCCATTGTTTTATATTATTTTATAGTTGCTCCATTTAAATTCCTACGTTAATCGAATACTTACTAATTTTAGATGGCACCGCCTAGACGTATTTTGAAACAGCAATTGGAGATATTGTTGAATTTCCTGGAGGAAAACAAAGAAATGTCGAAGGGTTTGATACCCGGAACTCCGGTTTCCCATCAAGAGACGCGGCAGAAATGGACTACCTTAGCTAAGAAACTGAATGCTGTGCAAGGAGGTGCTTTGAAGACACCTGATGGTTGGAAAAAGGTAAAGATTAATCTGTTACTTTATTTGTATATATTATTCTTGTTTATTCTGATAAATGTATCAACTATAAAGTATAAAGGAATAAAAGGACAATTATTTTTTACAATAGTTTTTTATCAATGTACATATAAAAGGCAGTGGTTATATAGCGAAGCAATTTCTATTTATTTTAGTACTGGTTTGAGTGGAGGCATAAATGTAGAAAAAAAGCGAGAAGAAAATTCCAAACGGATGCGAATGGTGGTTCTGTGAAGACAGTGCCATTTAATGAGTTGGAAGTGAGAGCTCTGGAGCTCAGTGGAGGAGGAACGATAGCACCTACTATGACTACATCGAAAATAGAAAATGAAGATGATGACTCAGACTCGGTGCCACTTGAGAGCATTAAAACACAATCCACACCGGTGATAGTTAAAGTTAGACAGCTCTCTAGAACATCAACAGGTATGGTTGTTATTAAATTTATAATATTAATGTTTACCTGGTTGAATGTGGATACAAAACATATTAAATACTTACAATTCATTGTTTGTGAGCAGGGGAAAACAATTATTTATTTCTCTAATTGAAGTTTTTAGTTATTCAAGTTAATTAATTATTATTTATAATTTTGATACCTATGTAAAAAAATCATGGCATTAATTTTTGGTATTATAAAAATGTCTATAGGTACTCTATGCTATATAATAAGACAGGATATTTTTACTTTATTGATTTTTTTTTGTATGGGTAATGTTTTATTATGACTGCCTCGGTGGCGTAGTTGTATTACAGTACAACTGCAAAGCTGAAGTCTCGGATTCGATCCCCGGGTCGGGCAAAGTCATATTGTGTTTTTCTATTCAGTATCACCTCTGAGTCTGGAATTTGTGCCCGATATGGCGATAGGCTCGCCCCCTATCACATCATGGGACGGAAAAACGGCGAAAAGTGGGTGCACTAGTTGCGCCTCTGCCTACCCCTTCGGGGATAACAGGCGTGAGTGTGTGTGTGTGTATGTGTGGGGGGGGGGGGGTAATGTTTTATGGCTGCTTTTATTTTTTACTTCTTATTTCTTTAAATTCCTGTACAAAGAATAGTAAACTTGAAATCACAATGCAAATTGGGCCTATTATCCAAAAAATCTGATAAATTAAATTTGCTTAAAAATATCACAATATTAAAAAAGTTAAGGAGTTTGAAATACTGCAGGAAAAATCTAGCGAACAGAAAAAATCATGTACACAGTAATAAACTAGGTTTGCCCTATTTTTCAGACGAAAACGCTCATTTGGAGTCACCACCACCAAGATGGGCGTTGGACATAGAAGACAGGAGGATAGCGGCAGAGGAGCGTATGGCGGAAGCTCTCGAATCTATAGCCTCTGTGATGCGGATACAGGAAGAACGGCGAGCGGTGCTAGAGGAAAGATTAGCTGAAGCATTGACTGAAGTAGCAAGCAGTGTCCAAGATCTCAACGGCAGGGTACAAGAAGCCGTGGACCACTTACAAAAAATATACCCAGTGCAATCAAATGGCCCAGATATTAAAAATGTTTTTATATGAAAACAGCATTTATTGTAAATATATTGGGCAATAATTTATTATCAGAAATAAATATAATCTTATTTAGTGATGTGAAGCTTTGTTTTATTTAAAACACTTTAACGAGAATAGATGATATTGGAACCTATATTAATAGTGAAATAATTATCCTAACAGGCATGGAGGCTTTGGAAACTAGCATAAACTATTGGGAGGACGCGCTGGCCGCGTTCTCTCTTGGAGCGCGTGGCGGTGTGATGGGCACCCTCGCCCTCACCTCGCCGGAGGAGGCCGAGTTCTGTAGGGAGATACAAGAGTTGCTGCAAAATGCTTACATGCTACAAGTGAGTACATTATCTACTTTCGTAATATTTGGGGAGCCCAATAGCATATTTTCGATAGCTTGGGTTAATTTCAATATTTATATTGGTAATTATAATAATAATAATAAACGTTTATTATCAAAAGGTAGGTAATATTGGCAACATATATTCTTGACTGCCTCGGTGGCGTAGTTATATTATAGTGTGATTGCAATGCTGAGGTCTCGGGTTCGATCCCCGGGTCGGGCAAAGTGATATTGATTATTGCTATTCTGTATCAGCTTGGAGTCTGGAATTTGTGCCCGATATGGCGATAGGCTCGCCCTTATCACATCATGGGACGGAATAGCGGTGAAAAGTAGGTGCACTAGTTGCGCCTCTCCCTACCCCTTCGGAGATAACAGGCGTGAGTGTATATATTTGTTTATGTATGTATTATATTCTTGACCAAGTTGCTTTAATGTGATATTCGACTATCAATGCTAGGAGTGGCCTAGTCTACGTCACGCAAGTTTCCAGTTAGTATGTAGTTTTGAGTTTCAATAAATATATAGAAAATAAAACGGCTGATATTGTAAGTACAAGTATGGTAGCATTTCCCTAAAATAAAGGATAGATGGTATGGGTTCATAAACCCAGATTAGTTGTATAATATATGTTTCTTTGCCTGATGCCCAACGTTTTTAACCGACTTCAAAAAAGTAGGTTCTGTATTCGTTCCGTATGTATGTATGTATGTAAATTTGTATGGCCGCGAGTTTCTCAAAAACTACTGATCCGATTTGGATGTGTTTTTTTGTATTAGTGAAGCAGATTTAAATATTGTAGTATGTTCCAGGAGCGTTGCGAACTGTTGTTCCTGGACCAGCGGTCGGTGCTGTTCCGGTCGGAGAGCGGCGGCGCGGGGGCGGCGGCGGGGGACGCGGGCTCGGCGGGGGCGGGGGCGGGGGGGCGACGCTCGCGGCTCCTCTCCACCCACACCACCTCCTCGCACACCAAGCGAGAGCACCACTCCAGCGCAGAGTCCTTCGCCTCCGCCGAGGATCAGGTGAGTCGATACACACTAGTTTGCGTCAAGTGCGATGTGGACATGTTTCATCTTACACTAAAACAATTCAAATGTCAAATTCGCAAACATTTGACCCACATGACCTGACAGAACTCTGCCTATTGCTAGCGTAATGTACTTGTATTTAATTTGTAATTGATTGTCATTATTATAAATTCTAATTTTAGTTTTTAATTTCATTACATATTTTATTATTTTGTAAATTAATCAACTTTTCTTATTTTAGTTTAATAATAAATATTACTGTTACCTTTTCCAATGCATGCTGGGACAACATTCAAAAGCAGTGCACTTAGAATTTAAGTTTCTTTATTATGTAACCTTAATATAAGCAATAGTGTAACTCCTACTGGTTGTCCATTAATAAAATAAAATTAAAAAAAAAATAAAAATAAAGTGCTTCCGTGCCCTTGCCACGACCCACGGGGAAGGGAGGGCATTTGTGTTTATTTCCCTCTCTTCCCATCCTTATAACGAGTGCCCTCCTCCCTCCCTTTCTTTTCAACCCTCAAATTTATTTCACCATATCCCCACCCGGGTCGCTACAGTTAAAAAGCAGAGCATCGCCAGTACTCCCATAACAGAGACCGCTGGAAAAGTTGCGAGCGTTCCACCAAAAAAAATACTCAACTGTCTTTTTTTCATTACCAGGTCGCCGATTTACGCGAATTCGATGATTTATCGGAGGCGTTCCCTGAACTAGACAATTTAGAATTATATCAAGCGGCTGTGAAACAATTCGAAAATGGCATACCATACAGGTAATTGTTATTTTACATACAGACATATACACTCACGCCTTTTATCCCCGAAGAGGTAGTCAGAAAGCGCATCTAGTGCACCCACTTTTCGCCATTATTCCTTCCCATGATGTGATAGGGGGCGAGCCTATCGCCATATCGGGCACAAATTCCAGACTCCGAGCTGATACTGAATAGAAAAACTCAATATCGCTTTGCCCGACCTGGGGATCGAACCCGAGACCTCAGCATTGCAGTCGTACCATAATACAACTACGCCACCAAGGCAGTCTTGTTATTCTACATTTATACACACACACACTCACGCCTGTTATCCCCGAAGGGGTAGGCAGAGGCGCAACTAGTGCACCCACTTTTCGCCGTTATTCCGTCCCATGATGTGATAGGGGGCGAGCCTATCGCCATATCGGGCACAAATTCCAGACTCCGGACTGATACTGAATAGAAAAATTCAATATCACTTTGTCCGACCCGGGAATCGAACCCGAGACCCCAGCTTTGCAGTTGTACTGTAATACAACTACGCCACCGAGGCAGTCGTGAACATTTATAATTATTGAATTACCTAATATTAGTATAAAACATTTAGTGGAATATTTTTGTCCATTATGAGACACTACTGGTGGAAACATATGTATGTCATCACCTACTCAACTCACTCAGCCGATTGAAAAACATAATTGTTTCATTCTGTACCCATTCTGCATTCATTATTCAAAGTCTACAGCACAATCGCCATTCCTTTGGCATAGCGATTGTACCTGGTGACTAAATCGTGTACAAACGTTTTGGTTTAGGAAAAAATAACACAATTAACTAGTAAATAAAATCTAAATTGACTCAAGCCCCGCGACGGACACCGGTGTCCATATATATAGGGTTTTCCCATACATCTATATATATGAAATCCTCCTAGCCAGTTTCGGCCACGGCGGCCAATCTCAACGGAGATCAGCCAGGTACGCAGGAAATATTATAGTGCACAAGTGTGTGCGCAATACACAGGTGCACTCGCTATTCCTTCACTCTCATAGTCCGGTGAGACGGCAGACATGACCGGAGAGAGATCAGGCGCAGGACCAACTGCTTTACGTGCTTAAGTATAGGTATATATAAGCGGGGCCTTGAAGGGTTAATTAGGGCTTTTCCTTACAGAACCCTCCGCACAGACGTGGTGCAGTGCGGCTCGGACTCCGAGTTCCTGTGCAAGCTGTGCTGCCTGCGGGTCGCGTTCCGGCACGTGTTCAAGGACGCCGCGGTGTGGGCGTGGTTCGTGGACGCCGGACGACAAGTACTCACCGATCTGCTGCTCTTCGCTGATAAGGTAATTTCAACTCTGTCGACCTTATTTATAAAGTTTATAAATCTTTTTTAATTGTAGAATGTTTTGTCTTCTTCCTTCAAACACAATTCGATATTGGTTTGATTAAGACAAAATATTCGATGGTTAAATAGGTTTATGAACTGTTTATATACATATATGGGGAAACCCTATATAATACTCGGACACCGGCATCCTGGGCTTGACGTGTCAAGCAATATACTTAAATTTTTCACAACCTTCTCTATCTAGATACCTACTAATACTTTATATTCATCGTAGAACGACAAATTTATTGCCCTGGTATTTATATAAATGCAAACCATTTTGTTATCTAATGTTCGTTGACAAAATATATCACGTCGTTCGTCCTCAGCGGTAGCCAGGATTATACTGCCTACCCTACACTAAAGATATGTTGAGTGTGACTATATAATATAAAGTAAATCTTTATGCAGGAGCCGAAAGAGTTTCTCGTGGCGTACGAAGAAATGGTTTCATGGGCGACAGACGGGGCCAACTGGTCGACTATTGAAAGCGAATTAACAAGCAAAGGTGTTAAGGTAATGAATCGTTCATAATGTTTTAATTGATTTCTCATGTTCCAGCGACACATAACCGAGTGAGGTCGTAGATTGGCTGTTGGTATCGGACGTTTTGTCATTTGTGCCATCTAAGCTGTTTGTACTGTTATTGTAAAATACTAGATTTTGCCCGCGGCTGCGCCCGCGTTACCTAATAAGTTTTTCCGGGATAAAAGTCCCGCTTTTTATTTTGCCAGGATAAAATGTAGCTTATTTGTTAATCTAGGACATGATCTACCCGTGTACGAAATTTCATCGAAATCCGTTCAGCAGTTTTTGCGCGAAAAAGTAACAAACATCCATACATACTTACAAACTTTCGCGTTTATAATATAAGTAGGATAGTCTTCCCACGCCTTGCTATATGAGACCAAAGTTTTATGTCCGTTTGCACGTCATAAGGCCTTATGACGTCATCATCAGTGACAGTACCGTGCAGTCCTTAGCATTCAGCACGTCAGTGCATAATATTATTAGTAATTAACTGACGCACTGGACGTCATCAGTACCCACACGAAGGGCGTGGGGAGCGGCGTCGACCCCAGATCCAATCTAATCTTTTGTGTACATATTAGGTTATTTCTGTATAAGTATACCTAATGTATTTTGTAATATTCCAGGCGTTGACATTTTACGACGTGGTGCTAGACTATATTCTTTTGGACGCATTCGAAGACCTCGCCTCACCACCGTCCTCGGTGTTGGCGGTCGTGCGCAACCGATGGCTTTCCGACGGTTTCAAAGAAAGTGTAAGTTGTTTTTGTTTATTTGCAACTACCTACTATAATTAATGAAAACTCATGTAGACGAATCAAGTATTCCGTGCGTCGCCGATTCCGCGTACGCGATACGCCATGACCCAGAACCAAGCTCATAACGTACCGTAGTCCTTAACAACACGCTACACATGTGAAAAAAAGTATCGGCAAAAGAAACCAAATCTGATACCACAGTGAATACGTTAAATATAAATACTTGAACTGACATTAGGGTGCATGATAATCACAATTTTATAAATTACTAGTAGTGCTCGCGGCTCCGCCCCGTGAAAAAGTTTTTCCGGGACAAAAATATTTTCCCGGGATAAAAAGTAGCCCTCAGGAGTGAGCCCTCTGAGCCCAGCACTCAGGAGTTATGTAGCTTCCTATTAGTGAAAGAATTTTCAAAATCGGTTCAGTAGTTCCTGAGATTAGCGCGTTCAAACAAATAAACTCTTCAGCTTTATAATATTTGTATAGATAGAAACCGGGGTGATATCGTATTTCTATATTTTTACTATTTACTTGTTTGTGCAGGCGTTAACAACAGCAGTATGGTCCGTTATAAAGGCCAAAAGACGCTACCTACAATACCCGGACGGCTTCATGGCGCATTTCTACTCGATATCGGAGCATTTGCTGCCAGTCCTGGTGTGGGGCTTCCTCGGGCCGCAGGAACGACTGCGCGACGTCTGCGAGACCTTCCAAGCTGAGATAGTTGGGTTCATCACGGACTTGTTCAGTTTCCAAAAATGTAGGTACACTACGGTCGAAGATTTGTCAGCAGATATAATGCAGCACGCTCGGTTGCGGTCCGCCAACATTACAGACAAGTTGTCGGAGAGGAACTAATATCCCACTATACTGTGCTTTTACGTAAGCAATATTGTATAATATGCATTTAACCTGCGCCTTCATACTAAAATATAGTTAAATCAATGTAATCAAAACAATTGACGAATAGCTAGCTTCTGTAGATAAATCCTTCAGTACTTCAGATGTCATAGTTACCTGATATCCACATTAGCTTTAAAATCATATTAATAGGCAAAGCAAAGCTGAAGATAGGTAAATTTAAGAGTATTGGGGAATACGGGTTGCACATAAAAATCGTGAAAAATAATGATATTTATGGCCTTATTATACTTTGTTACATTAGTTTACCTGGAAGATTTCAAAATAATACCCCTAAATGTATGATACGAAGAATATACACCTATTTTATAAGCACAAGAACATGCTATTTTCGTGTTGTAGTCGGTTCCAGTTACTAATTAAAGATCTTATTATTTTTAAGGGGCGTGGCTAGACTGTCAACGATAGCAATATTTTTAACAGGGACGAGATGAATAAACAAGAAAGTTTTAATTGTGTTAGGCGTTGGGTGGGGGGAGGGGTATTTATAGAGTGCCGTTGAGTAAATCATATAACATAATAAAGTAGAACAGGTTGAACAAGATTCAAGGTGTATTAAAAGTAGATTCATATTAAAAATTATAGAGCAACTCACTGTACGTTAAACTAAATTTTAATGTTCTACTATCATTTCTTAACGACATTGAGGACTTTGTAGAAGTACTCAAGTATGAATTCGTTTTTTTTCGCCCCCTTCAATACTATTCACCCCGTTTTGCCGATATTAATTCCGGCCATTTAATAATACATCAATGCAATTTACGATTTAGATGAGCATAAATTATTATTGCTAACCGTGAACGTATTATATACAAGATCAAAAATGAAAGTAGCTGAGGGCATCATACCACTTAGCGTTGGTACATAGTAATCTCTTTCTTATATTGCTCTTTGCTGCCATCGTTTCTTGGTTCTCTTTGGGTCGAAAGTTATTCTAAAAAAAGTTATGCTACCCACTTGACAAAATCGCCGATGAAACGGTGGAGCCATTTTAAAAGAAGAAAATTCTTTGGAAATAATTTCGAGAGATAACAACAAATCTTGATCATTATGCTTTGGATAGTTTCTCATTCGGCCCCCGTCTAACGACAGTGGTTTAGGCTATTACAGCATCTTGAGCTAAATTATATTGTAATTAGAGAATTGTGCGAATGTAACATTCCTAACGATGACGTTGACTTATGTTATTTATATTGTATTGTGTAATCTCTATTTATCATAGCATTATAGCAAAAACATGTACAGTTTTATGTAACATTTAGTTGTAAGCTTAAGTGATTGATTCTTATAACTGCCATCTTACACAGATATTTTATGTGACCCTATTCATCATCTTCACGATTGTACAGTCAGCCACATAGTAGCTGAACAAATTCAAAACTTCAAGTCGCGTCTATACTTTCGTGTTCTTACCAATTTTGTTTTCTCTTCACAAAATTAAGATAATGCGATCAACTTTACTTCCCACAAAGAAAAAAGAAATGTTCATGATTTTTATGGAATCTTGAAAAAGAAACAGTCGAAGGCGAGACTCGAACCCACGACCTTCGGCGTACCGTGCCGGTGCGTTTAAGAGAATTAAATAACGGATCTTGAAATTAGCAATCGAAGGCAGAGGTCGAGGTAGCTCAATTGGAAGAGCACCGGCACGGTACGCCAGAGGTCGTGGGTTCGAGTCCCGCCTTCGACTGTTTCTTTTTCAAGATTCCATAAAAATATAAAAATCATTATCCAAGCACTACATGACCATTAACATGTATAAAAAAATCATAATATAAAAATGTTTCAATTAAACTGAACTCGTGGAGGTGTTTTGAAATTTTGAATTTGTTCAGTTACTTATGTAGCTGACTGTAACTACTAGGACACAGTCTTAGAACACAGTCCTATTCCACCATAATATAATACCAATTAGCAAGTAAAGATGTTTTTTATGTGAACTTGTTCGATGAAAATCCAGTTTTTCCAGACGTTACTGCTGCAGTGTAAACGTATCTTCAGATTCCGTACTCCATTACAACAGCTTCTTTGCCGGCTTTGTTCATAAACTAATATTTGCCAAACTAGTTTAATAAGCTTTGTTGTACCTATATCATAAAAGAAAATAACATTTGGTTGCTTATTAGCATAGAATTAACCCTTGTGTTTTCACAAAATATTGAGTGCTTTGCCATATGCCTATTCCAACGCATTTTACTGTAATAACATAGGCATTGGAATTTGAACATTCCATGGCAAACATTTAAATATTCGCAATAGTAAAATTATTATTCTTACGAAATAGATGTTGTAAGCCATGTGTACCTTTGATTTACACAAATATTATCTAGTATTATTTTGCATTTTTGATTGATACAGAAGAGCCAAAGTTGAATTGTATATGTAATCAACTGTACAGCCTGCGATGAATGTGTATTTAATTTTGTATATAATAAATTCTTCACAAAAATCATTCGAATGTTGCAAGTCAATGTTTATAATTTAGTCATTCAGGATATGTAATGTCTATAATAAATGTATGTAACCGAGTACATAGTATCCTTGTGTTAAAATTAATAAGCAAATTACGGTATGTAGTATAATAAGGGTTAAAACAGACCTGTGGGGCTAGGATGTGAAAAAAAAATACGATGCGTCTGCGCTTCGTTTGATTGTGATTGGTTGAGAGACTGACGTATCGGTCTCTCGATCAATCACAAACATCAAAATACCGATACGTCAGTCACTCAACCAATGACAATAAAACGAAGCGGAGACGCATCGTTTTTTTTTTTCACGCCCTAGCCTCACAGGATATGTTAATTATTCTTTACCTATGAGAGCCAATTCAGGATATTAAATAAAACTCTTATCTATTAGAAAATTTAGTATATCATCAATTTTCATAATATTATAGCCTGCCTTACATAAAAACAAACTTGTAAACATAAACCTTTATTATAAATTCAACGATAATACTTCCCAAACAGTAAGCACCAATTTAGTATGTTATTTTTATTATATTTCCAACTATTTTCGTACGCGAAACGTACATATACCACTCTTGAATCCCATTTAATAGGTTCATTAATTTATACGGTGCATATATAATTTCAAAGTTTATTTCTTTGAGTGCACCCTTACCCACTGGTAATAAAACTACAAAAATAATACAAATTAAAAAAACGGGATTGACGAGTGGCAACACAAAAAAACTAATGATTACGCTTGATATTCCGACTGTGAATTTAACATTATAATAAAGAACAAAAGAATATATTTCTGTTTGGGTTAAATGTGATTGCTAGCCTACCAGTGAAGATATATGAATAAAGTAAGAAAGCCTGGCAATCACTCCAGCTACCTTATTAAACGATATATTTTTAGGAATCACAACAATTATTTGGTTTAGTGCACAGCGTGTCCTTTTAAAAGCTCTAATAATAATACAACAAAAATAAATAACAAAAGATAAATGATAAATTTATACTCACTACATTTCTACTGCCATATAATGAAATGTTGATTGACAGGCTTCCTCTCAATATAAAGCTTATAATATAGTGAGAATCGACAAATCTACTAGTCGGGACTA
The DNA here is from genome assembly GCA_949316025.1 of Lapara coniferarum. Classification (NCBI taxonomy): domain Eukaryota; kingdom Metazoa; phylum Arthropoda; class Insecta; order Lepidoptera; family Sphingidae; genus Lapara; species Lapara coniferarum. Next base: position 6,750,239 of record OX438926.1, read on the forward strand.
GACACTAGAAAATTTGAAAAAGAGTATACAAACACACGAAAGAAATGCATGCATTCTTCTTAAAATAAATGGAATCACTCGTATGACTTCCGATACTAACAGAGTCAATATATACAACACAAGTATTTACTTGAATAATGGACGTCAAGAAGAGTTCAGTTTCAAGAATGCGGTTTGACTTCGTTCTATCATTGCTTACGTGTCTTATAGATTTTAAAGCGAAAGCTCAAGGGAGATCAATATAAACTGTGGACTCTGCTCAATTTAAATGTTATGCGACAATAGTTTTACATGCACATCTGATAGTGTTATCACAATTTTTAAAATCAGATCCACAGCTAATTTACAGCAATAAATGAGGTATACCATACAATAATACCACCACTAAAAAAATAAATATTTTGGTGCGCTAATACTTTAAAATAGTCCACTACGACAGTGTTAAGAGTGAAGCTCGTCAAATGAGAGCATTGATATGACGGACGGCTAACGAAACGAGAACGTACAAGAATTTCTACTTCCTCGCTCACTCTTTCATCTAACATACTCGTAAACAAAGGGCACCGGTGCGCGGCACTCGGCAGCCCGCACGGGCGACCTGCGAGTGGTGCGAGTGGTGCGAGTGGCGCGAGTGGCGCGAGTGGTGCGAGCGGCGCAAGTGGTGCGAGTAGGAGCGAGCGGACGTTATTCGGGCTCGGGCGAGTCGGCTGCGTCGTCCGCCGCCACACTCGTAGCCGCGCCCTGCCGCGCCTTACGCAGGTACCCGGCGCTGTCGAACTCCAGGCAGCTCTGTCGACACCACCCCACATTAGCCGCAGACGTCACGAATCGTGTTAGTCACGGTACCTCATATACGTTACATTAGTACGTCCTCCTTCAATCCATGACAGGAAGCCTGCGTGTGTTATTAGTTGCTAGGATGCGTTGTGTTATAGGAAGCGAGTGAAAGAATAGGCACAGACGATGAGTTTTTAAATTATTATATTTAAAATCAAAATTGACAAAGTATAACACAGACAATTTAACACCTCATCACAAAAACAACGAGACAGCTATACATAACACTGTCGTACAGAAACAAATTTAGCACTTCTCTAATGAAACGGACGAACTGACAGTTTCTACCTGTAGCGAACCCCTCTCGAATATCCGTTCTGTCCGAGCAGCGTGCAATAAAACATGTCAAGTATAATTAGTAATTTATCAAGTAAATATTTTAAAAACTCTGTGTAAAACATTCATCAACATTTAATAAACGCCTATATATTATTCTTATAAATGGTCAATCAATCAGTAAAGAAAAATAGATCCTCCAAAAACTTAACAATTTAGAAATTAGTCTTATAAGAATAGCTAAGATCAGACAATTGCGAAATTAAATGTTGAATTTACTTCAAGTAAATTCAAACCACTTTAAATTTATCGCCGATTATGCCATGGCTTAGTGTTTAATTAAAATTTTTCGCGGATTCGTCGTCGCAAGCTAGCATCGGCCGCCTCCAATTAAAACCACTAACATCAGTCTTATCAGTTATGGCACTTACTTCTTATAAACCTATTCTACTGAGATCAAATAGTTCTTAGAATAAAAGACGCCTATAATTTACTTAGAATTACATTAAATCACTTATGGCAAATCACAGATTTGGAGGCGACCACTATTGTTATGTCTGGGAATATTTTGTACTACACTGATTGGAATAATGCAGATTAGTCAAAAGCGGGTACACCAAGCTCAGCGCGTGCAAAACCAAAGCAACACGGATTGATCTCGCATAAGTTCGATTCAATATTTATTTGTAACTAAATATTGGTAGCACCAAGCATCAGAAGGATGCATGGATTATTTGTAACTATCGAACAAAGCGAGAAATCTTAATACAAAATAAAGTGAATCGCCGCCGTCAGGAAGGCATGACAATTGAACTTGGTCGAAAGCCCAGCTTTCGATCGGTTAATTGTTATATTTGCAAATTGTTTTAGGCTGACGACGATTATCGACAGGTGTGGATATGGGATCGGGGAGAGAGGCTCCGGTCAGACAGGGAGTGGGAAAGGCCGGACCGGTCAATAGAAATTTCGGCACAGGAGTGCGGCTAAGTAGTTGGGGTGGTGTAGAGGCGTCCACACGCGGTAGAGGGGCGGGTGCTGAGGGTGCGGGAGGTGTGGGAGGCGGCGCGGGGCGGAGCGCGGTCCCGCCAGCGTTACCTTGCGCGCCAGCTCCTGCGGGAAGGCGGCCAGGCCGGCGGGCGGCAGCTTGCTGAGCGGCGAGTCGGCGTACTGCAGCAGCGTCTCGTACGTGTAGCACTGCCGCGTGCCGCCACCTGCACACACGCACACACGCACGGTTAGCGTCCGCACGCACCCGCACCCGCACACCTGTGGTGCGGTGCCGTATTGTGCTACTCCACGATTAGCCCCCGTTCTCTATAAGCAATACGGTAGACACGGAGTTTTTTATTTTGTTTTGTGAGTTACGCCGTGTATAACATGTTAGTTTCATAGCATACTCTCAAACGTCGTGTGCATTAAAGCTATAATCAGGTAAAAATTTATCGTGCTAAATATTAAATACAAAATTTCACTCTCAAGCCTTATATTTAATCACAAGTCTAAACACAAACACTAATATTTTAGATGTTATTATTATGATAACGTTGCAATTATTATAGAACGGTATTCAGTCATATCACAGCAGAAACTTATAAAATCGTTATTCTTATAAGTATAACATACTACTGTGTAGTAAAGCGTAGCAGGGGGCTTAGAATGTGAAAAAAAAACACGACGCGTCTCCGCTTCGTTTTATTGTGATTGGTTGAGAGACTGACGTAACGGTCTCTCGATCAATCACAAACATCAGTCGATTAAATAGCGATACGTCAGTCTCTCAACCTATCACAATAAAACGAAGCGGAGACGCATCGCATTTTTTTTTTCACATTCTAAGCCCCCAGGTTACGCTTCCTCCCGCGTGATGAAATGATTAAATGGGGTGCAAAAAATACTGTGGGCAACCACTGAATTAGAAACATTCCTTTTAACTTTTCATTCTTCACTTACACAAATTTGCATGTATATCGCGTTATTCCTTAGGTTCAAGAAATGATTTCGTTACAGATGATATTATAATTCCAATGGTCTTAGAATATAGTCCAAATACAGCATGTTAACATTCATATCAATAATGTATTTAATTAACCGTTATGCTAAAATAGCATAATGTAAGGAATCTAACAATTTACAATAACTTTAAACTATATCCACAGGCCATTTGAACTATAATTAGTGGAATTGATACAATTTTGGATTATAAAACTGAGTCTAGTGAAGCAAGTGCGACACGAACATAAATACATACAACAGTCGATAAACATCATCCGAAACCGCTATAACATTCTCATATAACCACCACTCTTTATTTTTATATATATTTCATTTTATATAAACCAATAATACTGTTAGTGATTGAGCGTAAATATGGTGACCAAATCGTTATCTCACTAATAGGGGATCATCCTATGTCTGATTTTGTATATTATTTTATATGTAACAGAGAGAAATACGAAAAATTGATTCTTTTGTGAAATCAGTATCAAAATTGGTTGATAAATAAGACAGTTATTAATATTTGAAATATTGTAAGCATAACTAGGGGTGTAGTGGGATTGTCTTGTTATCCCTTTCTTACTCAGGCAGCGTTATGGCTGATAGTGACGTCATAATTCTCTTTCCGTTGTTTGACAGCTATACCTTATACCAAATTTCAAACCTTAACAATTTATTTATCATGGAAAGGATTTTGAAAAAGACATTCGCAAAATTTTGGATGACATATATTTTCGATAAATCCTTTTAATTACTCAAGTACTCAATGGGGTTATCAGTACATAAGTATTAATCTGTCAAGCCCTGCGACGGATACCGGTGTCCGAGTATATAGGGTGTCCGCATACATCTATACCGGGTGGAAGTGAAACGCTCTCTATACCGGAACGGTAAGAGAGAAGAACCATAATATTAACGAAAAACTATATTCATTTGCAAAGCTAAGCGATAATACTTACGATTTTAGTATTTCCGTAATTCATGCGCGCGCAATGTAAAGCGTACAAAAAACTGGGTAGACTAGGGTACAAACTACAAAGCAAATGCCGACAAGGCGGCGGCCGCCGCGTTGCGCCGGCACCGGCCGCGCGGTCGTTAACCCGTCAGCTGATGTACGTGTTTCATTAAGATTTTTTTGAAATATTGACCTTTTTTACTATGTTTTTCAGAATAATAGTTTGATTTATCTATCCATACGTGAAGCCGTACAGAAATTTGAGAAAATACTACTAAAATTGTAACAATGCGATCGCGATTTTTTTAGTGCCATCGAGTCAGGAATCACCAATACTATCACCTGTATTTGTTTCCGAGAGCGTTTCCCTTCCACCCGGTATATACAAGGTTGCTATGATCCAGGGGCACTAAAATGGACAGAGTACTCCATATCGGCTCGGAAATAATTCGAAACGGTCAAAAACTCGATAAAGATAAAAATAGAAAATCACTTTTTTCAAACAAGTTCTATCAATTTAATACGCAAACACCATTTATAAATATTTACACTAACAAAAGATCGGTGCTCGTATCACACAAAGAAATAAATAAACACGTATCACTTTTTAATACATTTACATTAGTGTCCCATCACATAAACAAAAAGCAATATTTGGATATTCTCAAAATGGCGCGTAAGCAAAAATAAGATTGTACCTAGGAAGCGGCTCAGGCGCTTTCGCAAGGCGTCTCATGTCCCGGAGCAATTACGGCGACACACTAATAAAAACTAAAACAGTTCTTTGAATTTTTGAAGATTGGAATGACCCAGGTCTATGTATTAATCGCTTCTTTGTTTATGTTACAAAGTTATGATGTAATGTTATTGTGTTTTCGTTCTTATTTTACTAAGATTAAGACTCACTTTGACGTGATTATTGGCTGATAGAGGGGCAACGTCTCCTAATTTTGTTGATATTTAAGGTCACGCACCTTACATGACCTTAGATAACTATGTTTAGACTCTCGGTCAGCTGTTAGGGCAGATATACATCCCGATGTAGTTTTGCAAACACGAAAAATCTATACAGTGGCTAAACTATTCCTCCTATTGAACTGAAATTTGGTGTAGAGCTTGTATATGGTACATTACATATGTAGCTAGAAATAAAGCCTCACCGTTTAATCAACCTTGTATAAGCGGGGCTTGACGGGTTAAAATGTATAAGGAGTAGTGGTTTTTGATGAGCCTGTGTGTGTGTGTGCAGGGTATGTGTGGCGTGTTACCTTGGTTCTTGTCAGTGCTGGTGGCGCGCGAGAAGCGCGGGCGGCGCGGCGTGGCGTCCCCCTCCGCCGCTGCACACACGCCACGCCACGTTACACAACCCACCGACCCACGAACCCACGACCTGCCTCACTCGCACTTCCACGACCTCGCACTACTCGGAAACGAACAACCATTCCCTACGCCCGTCCTAGCCTTCGACTTGTGTTGAATGTATGAGTTCAACTCAATGGCCAAATTAAACTTAGTGATGGATCAAACTATGACTAGTTAGATCACATAAATAAATCTCGGTAATGTATTTTCTCAGTTGTCTTAAAATAAGAAAGAACCTGTATTTATCTCCGTTTCTCTTAAAAAGAACTCCACTTTCTTTATATCAATAGACCTATATAATAAATTACAACTATTCAAGAAATTATATTTTAACAAATAATAAGCAGGTAAGTGGACGATAGCCTAGTTGGGAATGGAACGGTCTGCCGAGACAATGTCCGGAGGTTCAAACCCAAGGCACACACCTCTGACTTTTCGAAGTTATGTGTGTATTGTTTATCAATTATCGTTCGCTTTAACGGTGAAGGAAAACATCGTGAGGAAACCTACATACCTGAGAATTCTTCATAAGAATTTCGAGGGTATGTGAAGTCTGCCAATCCGCACTAGGCCAGCGTGGTAGACTAAGGCCTAAAACCCTCTCAGTAGTAGAGGAGGCCCGTGCTCAGCAGTGGGCAGTATTATAATACAGGGCTGGTATTATTATTATTATAAGCAGGTACTTGGAAGTGCAGCCGTTTCCGAATGGAGCGAGATCAAGGACCTTGTTTGTTTGTCATTTGGCAAGTGAGGGCGGCAAATATATTTTGTTATAAAAATGTTTTGTTATTTATGATGAAAAAATTTAGAAAAAGTACGACGACCGTGGATCCAAGTGGTCAGTGATTAGATAAAACATAAATAAAATAGTTAATAAATACATAGATATAATAAATTTTAACGTAGCATAATATACTATATATTCGCACTAGACATCATGAATATCAAATAATATTATGGTTTATAAAGTTGAGTATTCAATAAATGGCTCAAAAATGATGTTATGAAATACCGAAATGATTTCATTTAATTATACATGCTTCGGTCAGTCCTCACTTGTAAAGTACTACTGGAAATAATATGTCACACTCGTTATTTCAAACGCAAAAATTCATGCTAAAACAATCTCTCTTTCACAAACTACTGTACCATGCGACTGTTAAATATTGTATGATTTCCGATTTTCCTGTCGATTAACAACATGTGGTATAATTAGCAGGAGGTAATGACTAAGAAAATTAATTTCAGTTGCATCTTACGTTTTCAATCTATTACAATTATAAAATCCGTGTAATGACGAATAATATATTTAAATGTTCACCTACAAACAAAATAGATATAGTTGAACACGCAAGATGAAAGTGAAAGCGTGTATCTGCCGTTTTCAATAAACGATGCCAATAGCTTTTTCGATCCATCGCGAAATAGGACCAATCATAAAGTTTTTTTTTCATGTTAACAAATGACTATTTTGATTGGTTTATTCTCGAGATCGGACTGAGGATACACATTGAGATGGTTTATTCAAAACGGCCGTAATTGAGTGGACACGGGTAGTGGTGTGTGTGTGTGGGGGGGTGGGGGTGTACCTGCGTGTTCGGAGGGTGCGGAGGGCGCGAACACGTCGTCGTCGGTGCCGTTGAGCGCGGTGTCGTCGCGCAGCAGCAGCGCGGCGCCGGGCCGCTGCGACAGCGTGAAGAAGTCGCCCGAGCCCGCGCCCAGCGCCTCCAGCGCGCCCGCGCTCTCGAAGTACTCGTCCAACACTAGCTTCGCCGTCTGTACAGTGAACATATACACATAACATATGACTGACTAAGGCCACACCTCAACTGCTTGGATTTTGGATATCGGCAATTTTTTCTTTTTTCAAAATATTAGTTCAGCATCAGTGATCAATGTTTATATTTTAAGATATTACGCAATGAGCCTTCAAAATACGACGAAGGTAACTAGATCAATATGATAGAACTTACCTTAACAAGATCCAAATTGTTGCCCGTGATCTTAATGGAATGTGGTCCGAAAGTCACAGTATACTTATATTCTCCTAATGCAGCATCATTCGTAGAGAAACTATGAAGCAGAGCTCTGGAGTTGTGAGGGGATTTCTGTAACACACATTAGTTTGCTATCAGATTCAATTATAAATCCAACACCGGCCTTTGGATAAGGCGAGTAGAGCGACTGCTCTCGCCGTTAGGCTGCTAAAGACTAGTGTTGCAAACCTTAGCAAACCAAAATATTGTAGATGGAGTAGAAGAAATGTAATATCGGGATTTGAAGGCAGTACAATAAAAAAAAATAAGATTCTCGATTTCGATGTTTTTATCGTTAACACCTTAGATGATGATAAAATTTACAGATGAAAAAACGCTCGCGGTTGCCCTAAAAGTGCTATCTCACTGCAAAAAACCAGTGAGAACGAATAAAAACAAAAGACAGTTTAAATCGGACGCCAAGCTAAAACAGGGATGACATGGACATATTTTAAGCAGCGTGGATCTGTAGCGGCGTGTGTAGCGTGTGTGTGTACCTCGTGTCGGGGCGGCTCGTCGGAGCCGGCGGAGTCGAGCGAGGCGCGCGAGCCGCGGCCGCCCTCCGCGCCCTCGAGCCGCACGGGCGACGCGTTGCGCCGGATCGTGTCGCCTGTGTAGCGTGTGTAGCGTGTGTGTGTACCTCGTGTCGGGGCGGCTCGTCGGAGCCGGCGGAGTCGAGCGAGGCGCGCGAGCCGCGGCCGCCCTCCGCGCCCTCGAGCCGCACGGGCGACGCGTTGCGCCGGATCGTGTCGCCTGTGTAGCGTGTGTAGCGTGTGTGTGTACCTCGTGTCGGGGCGGCTCGTCGGAGCCGGCGGAGTCGAGCGAGGCGCGCGAGCCGCGGCCGCCCTCCGCGCCCTCGAGCCGCACGGGCGACGCGTTGCGCCGGATCGTGTCGCCTGTGTAGCGTGTGTAGCGTGTGTGTGTACCTCGTGTCGGGGCGGCTCGTCGGAGCCGGCGGAGTCGAGCGAGGCGCGCGAGCCGCGGCCGCCCTCCGCGCCCTCGAGCCGCACGGGCGACGCGTTGCGCCGGATCGTGTCGCCTGTGTAGCGTGTGTAGCGTGTGTGTGTACCTCGTGTCGGGGCGGCTCGTCGGAGCCGGCGGAGTCGAGCGAGGCGCGCGAGCCGCGGCCGCCCTCCGCGCCCTCGAGCCGCACGGGCGACGCGTTGCGCCGGATCGTGTCGCCTGTGTAGCGTGTGTAGCGTGTGTGTGTACCTCGTGTCGGGGCGGCTCGTCGGAGCCGGCGGAGTCGAGCGAGGCGCGCGAGCCGCGGCCGCCCTCCGCGCCCTCGAGCCGCACGGGCGACGCGTTGCGCCGGATCGTGTCGCCTGTGTAGCGTGTGTAGCGTGTGTGTGTACCTCGTGTCGGGGCGGCTCGTCGGAGCCGGCGGAGTCGAGCGAGGCGCGCGAGCCGCGGCCGCCCTCCGCGCCCTCGAGCCGCACGGGCGACGCGTTGCGCCGGATCGTGTCGCCTGTGTAGCGTGTGTAGCGTGTGTGTGTACCTCGTGTCGGGGCGGCTCGTCGGAGCCGGCGGAGTCGAGCGAGGCGCGCGAGCCGCGGCCGCCCTCCGCGCCCTCGAGCCGCACGGGCGACGCGTTGCGCCGGATCGTGTCGCCTGTGTAGCGTGTGTAGCGTGTGTGTGTACCTCGTGTCGGGGCGGCTCGTCGGAGCCGGCGGAGTCGAGCGAGGCGCGCGAGCCGCGGCCGCCCTCCGCGCCCTCGAGCCGCACGGGCGACGCGTTGCGCCGGATCGTGTCGCCTGTGTAGCGTGTGTAGCGTGTGTGTGTACCTCGTGTCGGGGCGGCTCGTCGGAGCCGGCGGAGTCGAGCGAGGCGCGCGAGCCGCGGCCGCCCTCCGCGCCCTCGAGCCGCACGGGCGACGCGTTGCGCCGGATCGTGTCGCCTGTGTAGCGTGTGTAGCGTGTGTGTGTACCTCGTGTCGGGGCGGCTCGTCGGAGCCGGCGGAGTCGAGCGAGGCGCGCGAGCCGCGGCCGCCCTCCGCGCCCTCGAGCCGCACGGGCGACGCGTTGCGCCGGATCGTGTCGCCTGTGTAGCGTGTGTAGCGTGTGTGTGTACCTCGTGTCGGGGCGGCTCGTCGGAGCCGGCGGAGTCGAGCGAGGCGCGCGAGCCGCGGCCGCCCTCCGCGCCCTCGAGCCGCACGGGCGACGCGTTGCGCCGGATCGTATCGCCGATCAGGTGCTTCGCGTGGCTGCGGGACAACGCCCCACATTACACTCGGTTTACATACACCACTCAACTTCATACCATATGTGCAATGTGCGTATACGGAATCATCTTGACATTGCGTTACAATATAAAACGTAATGTAAAAGAGTAAATTTCCTACAAAAAAAAGTATGCCCAAATGCCACTATTACTACTTTAACAAAATTCGTCGGAACGACAACATCACACCTACTGTCAAAAATACACTTGCGCATATACCATAATCACAAGGTGTCCGACCGTAGGTAGATTCTTGGCCAAAGCAGAGTTATGGGCGAAGGGTCGGGTATTTCGTGCACTCAACCACAAAGTTAGAAAAAAAATCATCAAACTAACACCGAAATTCTTGGCGAAAATATTCGTTACGCGGATAATTTTGGCACAATTTTAACATATCTTAAGTGAATGTGTTGTACGCGCCATCTTTCGGTAATCGATGTGTGTATAATATGTGGTTTCATTTAGTTACGCAGTGTCGAGATGACTCGGTATAACAATGAAGCCCATCCAGATGACAGGCATTTATTGTTAGTTGTAGTCTACTATGTCCAATCTACAACAGACATTAAGCATCTAAATAAAAATTAATAATACTTTTGGCAAACCTAGACAAGACAATACTTTAATGCGTATGACAGTGTAGTGTAATGGACTTCACGAATCGCTACCTGCATCGGGAACCTATTACTATTTGAAATCGCGATTAGGACATACGCGCTCAAGTGCTCACTAAATCCTACATCGTTTTATCAGTACATTTTATGATTTATTATGACAGAAATGTTATCGCCTGTGATATTTAGATCTACGTGCATAGCATACATCTTGATATCAAGTTACTCACTTGACATTTTCCTCGTTGGGGCCAGTGATTTGCACGAGACGCTCCTTAGCTCCGGGGCTCACTGAAAACACCATTGCCATAATGACGTCACCACAACCTCTCAGGTTCTCATACATTAGTACGTGTTACTGTTCAAGAAGCACAAAGCTAAATGCGATTAATAGGCAGTGAAATTTTTTTCTTTTGAATGTTAATGAATTGAAACCATAACCGTCAAACTGCATCGCGGGGATGTTACCGTCGTTCCATTAGTAGAGTAGGAAAATGTTCCAAATTATTTTAGATTGAGAACCAAGGAGAATATTATGTTGATATGGTGATATTGATGTACATTAGTATGTTTGTTTGTGTTTTGCGATGGTATACAAGTGGGGTAAGAGTTTTACAGTGGATAGAAATGTCAAGAGCCCACCACACCATGCGCAAGCGTCACACAGCCCGCATCGTGCGTTCATACCTCGCTGAAACGATATTATCGTATCACTTAGCTCCTCGATCATGTGCACCCTCCTGCCCTTGATACCCATCACTGGAACACCACAATAAACTTGAGATACGCCACCAGATAGCGCGCTTCTATTGCGACCACATTCACCATCTTGACCTCAACATAACCAAGTCGGACAAGACGAGTCATTGCGCATCGAATTACCAATCATTAGTACGTTGTTGAGTTGCAAAATACAAATTATCCTAGCGTAAGCGACTCGGCGCATGATGTTGATAGCAAGATCAATGCTTGTCAATAAAATGTGGAAATCTAACGTTCTTCCGACATTGTAAAATTTTACAACCGTTCGCTTATCAACATGCACCATTGACACGAACTAATTACACAGAACTCGTCCAAATAAATAACACTAGGAATAGATAAGCTTAACATTGGCCTTCTCATGCACTCGCTTCGTTTATTTCTCTTGTCGCTTCGTAATAAAACATGCATATAAAATTGTGTCAATCTCACCTTTTCCAGAGTCAGCATTTCTAATGACGACTTCATCCTTGGAGTAGTTCTTGCCGGGGATCTTGGTGGGCTTGGGGAACTTGCCCGAGGGCTTGATGACCTCCCCGGGGGCGAGGAGTGCGGGCGGCTCGGCCGGCGCAGCCAGCGTGGGGGACACCGAGCCGCCCGCACCGGAACCCTCCATCGTGGGCACCAGCAGTGGCTGCAAACATAGCCACCACTCACAACATTTTTATGTATACCTAGACTCGGTAGTCTGATGGACGGTAGCGAGGCAGATAGGCCTCGCGCGGCTGTTGACGCCGAGGGCGTCCTTCGGTGCGCGGGGGCTTCTGAGCCCCCCCCCCCCCCCCCCCCAACAACAGGAGATGGATCGCACTAGTGGTACGCTCAGGGGCGGTTGCAGATGACCACTTAGACGTGAGTAGGAGGAAGCCCGCAGCCGTCCCTAATGCGCCGAAGATGGCCACCGCGGAGTTTTGGTTGGTATGACGTGCGGTGTATATAGCTTTAGGGACTCGGCCCGGCGGTCGCCCGATGTTCACCATCTTTCCGGGCGGCTTAACGTCGGGTCGTAAGGCACGGTGAACCCAACATAACCGCTCAGTCACGCCCCCTTGAAGGCTGAGCGGTAGTAATTATTCACTTTCTCCGAAAAAAAGGCTCGGCAGTCACCTCACTACACCTGATGGAAATGGAGTAGGGTATAGTCCAGACAGAGTATCGACTGACGAGACGATTACCCTTAGACAGTGGACACAATTGTGCCGGTCAATTATTATTTACACCTTGATCATGCGATAATATTTCACGAACCGTTTACAGACCACCTTCATAATTTTATGAGTTTCGCTTTTGATATCATGAAATTTCAGCTCAAAACGCCATATTGTTAAACTATTATACTTTACTGCACAGTTTAAAAGCATGTAAAATTTTTAATAACTGTTGTGTGAGCTATAAAGACAGTTGAAGGGCATTACCTCAGCGTGTGTACCGCGGTGCCTGTAGTATTGGCTCATGTAATCCGATCCCTGCCACAGCTTGGCGCGCAACTCAATCAACTCCAAGAGATGAAGTCTAGTCTTCTTATCGAGCCGTTCGTCCTGCGAACCATTCCTGAACACCACAAAGTACCTGAAACGCACATACTTCATTCAGACAAATTAATTAATCATACTGAATGAATTTTAAAACATATGTAAATTATTCAATTTGCAAAATTAGTAACTGTCCAATTTTATGATCCACGCCTTAAATTACTCATTACCAAAATACTATGACCTTACACACACCTTCGACCTAAATACTATGTGCAAATAGTTTTACTAAGCAGTAAGTTATATACTCGTTCCTATTTTGCTAATATTATGCTCATTAAGAAAATAAAAATAATCAAACATTGGATTGTCATTTTAGTAAAACAACCTATCATTACTTTTACCGTCTCGTTGCCGCGAAAAATTAGCTAACAGGCGTTTACCTATCCAGAAAATCCTTATAGAGCACTTCGAGCTGTGCGCCATATAGCTTCAGGTTAGAGTACATAGTGGCCACGTTGCTCTGGAGTGCGCGGTCGTAGTTCCCCTGCATCATTTGATAGGCAACCGCCTCTGCCAACACAATCAGGTCATCGACTGGAACAAACAAACATTGCGTTTCATCATCGCCTATTTATACATCTGCCTCTCGTGACCGCCTCGGTGGCGTAGTGGTATTGCGTACGCATTACGAGTACGATTTGCGCGCTGAGGTCCTGGGTTCGAATCCCGGGTCGAGCCAAAAAAATTGTGACTGGGTATTTTCATCTTAAAATTTACTCAGTCTCAGCTCGGAGTCAGGAAGTTGGCGGTGTGATACCCCCGTGCCTCGGAAAGCACGTAAAGCCGTTGGTCCTGCGCCTGATCTCTCTCCGGTCATGTCGGATCGCCGTCTCACCGGACTATGAGAGTGAAGGAATAGCGAGTGCACCTGTGTATTGCGCACACACTTGTGCACTATAATATCTCCTGCGTACCTGGCTGATCTCCGTTGAGATTGGCCGCCGTGGCCGAAACTGGCTAGGAGGATTTCATTTATACATCGGCGAACATGATATTATACACGCAATTAACGCTTTATATGGGTATGGCACGTACTTCAAACGTTCATCAAATCCTACTTAATATTATAAACGCGAAAGTTCGTAAGTATGTATGGATGTCTGGATGTATAAATGTTTGTTACTATTTACGGCAGACAGTCCCTACCTCCCGCCCGCAACTCCGATGGCCCCTATTAGTCGCTTCTTACGACAGATAGGGGATACCATGGTGGAATTCTTCAAATGCCCTCAGTCCACAGGGGAGCCCCGGCTGTACCCCTAGGATGGCCTAAAGTGGGGGCCGCGGCAACCACTTATAACCAGGCGGATTTGTTGTTTGTCTGTCTACTAAGGCAATAAAATGTAAACAGATTTCCAATGGATTACATAGTACTAAATTTTGCCCGCGGCTCCGCCCGCGTTAACAAGTTTTCCGTGATAAAAGTCACGCTTTTTCTTTTCCGGGGACAAAATGTAGCCTATGTGATAATCCAGGATATGATTTACCCGTGTGCCAAATGTCATTGAAATCCGTTCAATAGTTTTTGCGTGAAAGAGTAACAAACATTCATACATCCATACTTGGACTTTCGCGTTTATAATATTAGTAGGATAGTAGGATATGCATAAACCGTCCTCTTGAATAACACCGACCATTAGTGAAAAACGAATGAAAATCCGTTCGGAAGTGTTTGAGTTTATCGCGTTCAAGAGACAAACAGATGAGATAGGGGTCTTTGTTTCATAATAAGTAGTGATGTAAGGACATATCCTTATACAAAACCGCGAGAAAAAATCCGAGATAAAATTCCCGGTGTTTGTTTTCCCGGGATAAAAGTAGACTATGTCTTTTTCTGGATCTCGAACTTTGTTCATACTTATTTTATTGCGGTTCCACTGGCAGAAAACGCTTTTCCGGGAAAGTCACGGTTTTAATTTTCCCGGGATAAGAAGTAGCCAAGATCCTTCCCAGGGTCTTAAACTATCTCCCTACCAAAATGCATCGCAATCGGTTCAGTGGTTTTGCTGTGACGGCTTCACACGCGAGAAAATAAAATCAGGGATAAAAGCCCCGCTTTATATTTTCCCGGGATAAAAAGTAGCCTATGTGTTAATCCAGGACATGATCTTCCCGTATATCAAATTTCATCGTAGTCCATTCAGTAGTTTTTGCATGAAAAGAGTACCAAACATATGTATACATTCTTACAAACTTTCGCGTTTATAATATTAGTAGGATTCTCAGGTATGTAGCTTTCCTCACGATGTTTTCCTTTACCGTTAAAGTGAACGATAATTGATAAAAAATACACACGTAACTTCGAAAAGTCAGAGCTGTGTGCCTTGGGTTTTGAACCTCCGGACATTGCCTCGGCAGATCGTTCCATTCCCAACTAGGCTATCGTCCATTTACATCTCCAATCTCCATATTGGGCACAAATTCCTTACTCTGGGGTAATACTGAGCAGAAAAATTCAATATCAACATGCCGATATTCAAAGCCAAAACACAAATCTGAAGTCTGCCTACCCGCATTGGGCTGGTGAAATCAACTAAGGCTTTAAACAGTTTCCAGTAGTAGAGAAGGCCGGTATCTATCAATGGGACAGTATAAATTCAGAGCTTGTGTTATATTATTATATTCAGCAGAATTCCTGTTGAATTCTGCTTAAACAAAGTAACTATCGCCAAACAAGATCATTTAGGTAGATATTTAATAATTGCAGGCAAAACATGCATGCAAGGTCAATGTTGATATCACATTGAAAATATAAACATACAACTAAGACTCAGGTACGTGTTTGAAATGTGCCTCTACTTAATGTTTTATTTGTATTTCAGTTCAAATAACCCGTGGAAAAGTTGTATCTTTTGTGCATCAACCTACAGCCTAATCTTAGGCTGTATGACAATCTTTATATTTCAGCCCACAGTGAAGCATAGCTAGGTTTAGCTATAATAATTAGATATCTCGGTTAGACTGCCTCGGTGGCGTAGTTGTATTATGGTAAGACTACAAACCTGAGGTCTTGGCTTCGATTCCCGAGTCGGGCAAAGTGACGAGTTTTTCTATTCAGTGTCAGCTCGGAGTCTGGAATTTGTGCCCGATATGGCGATAAGCTCGCCCCCTATCACATCATGGGACGAAATAACGGCGAAAAGAGGGTGCACTAGTTGCGCTTCTGCCTACCCCTTCGGGGATAAAAAGCGTGAGTGTATTTGTATATGTATATATGTAATTAGATATCTGCATGGGGTCACATAATATAGATCTCCACATTGGATGCACATCCAGAACAGCCAAGATAATTCTAACAACCATTGTAGAATGTTAATCTCGTTTTTGTACATGATAATAATTCAACTGTACTGTGCTTAGTACTGACCAGTTACCATTATACTCAGAATAAGGGTCTATTCATACATAATATCACAGCTACAAAATGTGGTCCATGGTTATGAATTGGTAAATATCCTGTACCCATTTGAATTTGGCGGCGAAATATGGTTTATGTGAATAGAATTAATGATTTCATACAAATTATATTATCTTAGATGGACCAAACACCTTACGGAATGGATTCCACGATATAACACCAAAAGAAAAAGGGGAAGGCAACTGAACCAGTGCTCCGATGACATAAAAAAAGTTGCAGGACCGCTGTGGCTCAGAGCTGCAAGAGAAAGAGAGGAATGGAAGAGGTTAGAGGAGGCCATGTGTCCGCAGGACACGCTGATTTAGATTAAGAACCGGACTGATGTGCATAACTATATTTTATTTGTATTGTAAAAATCAGTAATAAAGGCTTTTGAATTTGAATTTGAACCACTGAACACCACTTTTTGTCAACGCAATGTTGTGTGGTAGTGGTACAAAGAAATATTTTAAGCAATTCTAATCTGCTCGGATAAAATCAGTGACCTTATAGCTTCTAGAAATCAAGTGACAGGCGATCGGTTTCGGGAAACACATCTGCTGAATAGATCAGATGGATCTTGTCATTCAATACCTTCAAGTCAGTTGCGACCACAACTGTGAGCCGTAAACACTGCCACATTATTGATTTGACAAATATTATTACCGCCCTTGCACAAAACAGGGGTGTTGTAAAAACAAACAGGGGGCTTAGAATGTGAAAAAAGAAACAAAATGAACCGATATGTCAGTCTCTCAACCAATCACAATAAAACGAAGCAGAGACGCATTGTTTTTTTTTTTCACATTTCAGAGAGTGTCTCATGGAATTACATACATGAGTGTGCCATGGGTACATAGTTGATGTTCCACCATTGCACATGAAGCATTTTGTTTGCAAATTTATCATGCACACCACAACAAATTCAACTCTATGCTACCAGAGTCTATTTCCCGATAATTATAACCTAAGCATTCTCAAATCATGAGTGAATAGGTATACGTCACCATAGACCACATCATCACTTAACATCAGGTGAGATAGTGGTATAACACAAGGATATAATTTAAAAAAAAATTAAAGAGGGGCATGAAATGTCAATATACATTCTTGCACTGTCAGTTCCTATTGAAGTTTTTTTGTTCAGACATTACCCGGCATGGACGGATCAACAAAATCATGTGATTGAGACATGACACTACAAAACAACTGACGCGACCTGCACAGGAGATCGGAGTACCTGCACACATGCACACATATGGTGTCGATAGAAAGAATTGATTTTCGATCTTGCACCAGTCTTACACAGCTCAATTCCCACACACATGGACACACGTAGGCACACCTGCACAGGTAGAGCTCTCCAGTGGCCCATAGCGTGTATGGCAAGCATATTTTACAGCTACATTTATAAAATTGTGAACACAAACATGTTTGTGAAGAAATACAGTTCCATTGTTTATATTTTATAATAAGAGAACAATAAGATTCTTACCAGAATTTATTTTGACGTCCAAGACAGAGTTGCGATTGTGTGCTGAACTGGTCGTTGATTTCAGGGGTCTGGGCACCTCCAGTTTCTTAACAGTGCGGGTCATTTTCGTTAGGGTCGACATGGTGCTGCCAAAAACAATAACAAAACAAGCCATACAAACATTTTGTAAGAGTGTTTTTTATGAATAGTATTAAAAAGTCGCGTTCTTGCGGCCCTCGCCAACAATGATAGTCACATTTTCGTCGGAGGATATGAGTAACCTTGCCATAATTATTCACGATGTTTCAACTAAATAGGAGAAGTGTCGGGAACTCACTCATCCATGGCGATTGCGCCTCGGTGCACGCTACAACCACTATTACAGCAAATCGTAAAAAGTGAAAGTGATGACAATGAATCCTAGCGAATAAATTCGGAACAAATCAAATACGTGTTCATTACTCGTAATATTGTTTTTTCGTGCAATAAAAACGGATTAGCTGAAAAAATTTTGACTTTATAGAAGATAAAATATTTTGCTCGATGAAAAACATTTAGACAAAACAAATGAAAACCATGGAACACTATGAAATAAGAAATAAACAAGAAAACTTACCTGGCTACGCCATTAATTCGCAATAAAAATAAATTCGGTCTAGTGACGTTCTTATTCGAACTCGTATGGGAACAAATTTAATCGACTAAACAATGTCATACATTTTTGCATGGACATATAATTTACAATAATGTTCGGTGTTCTTTACCTTATAATTATTATAAGATAGTTTTCAACAAGTAATTTATATTATAATATAATATATTACTTTTAAAGTATGCTATAACTTCTGTAAAATAAGAAGATAAAAATCCTGAATCCTCCACGTCAGGACTGGATAAATAAAGAAATCGTACATGATATAAATAAACGTAATTCACTATGGCAAAAACTTAAAACAGATATTGCGGATGTAAGTTTAAAAGATGAATATGATATAGCGAAGGTTACTGTTTTCCAATCCATAAAATTAGCAAAAAAGAATTATTATTACAAAATTTTTAAAAATCATATGACCAAGCCTCGAAAAATGTGGCAACTAATTAATGAACTTTCAAACAATAAAACAAGGGGACATGTTACACCGGACAAACTTGAAACTGAATTGGGCACTATAACCGATGAAAAAGAAATCTGCGGTTACTTCAACACCTACTTCTCGACTATTGGTGCATCACTAGCAAATTTGATACCTAACAAATTTAAAAAAAATATAGTATTTCCCAACCAGGGGGGTGTCACTCTGTGATTTCGTACCTTCGTTCACTCGTTCCTTCGTTCGTTCTCATTTTGTTTTATATATTAGAAGATGGGCGGTGCTAGATTTCTAGTTAGATCCAAAAAGACTGTAACGAAGTCTAGAAATCTACAAAAATCATATTAAAACTGAACTGAACCCAATTTCTGAACGATATGTATGAAGTCAAATGTCACGATGTTTGAAGTATGTTTAATAAGTTTGCCACATTTTTATGAATGGCACAAAAGTGTGTAATTTTATTATTTTATACCACTTGACATGTGACACATACATGATTATATTTTATAATTAAACTATTTTCTACATAAATTATATACTGAAATATAATTACAGAATTTTAAAATTTAAGTTATGTTTCTTAGTAACTAAATTATATATTTTTCGTGGGGAATATTATTTTAAGTGAAGTGGTAACACAGCCTTATTTTCGTGATCCGTCATCCGGTGGCCATGTTTTCAATTTCTATTTGCGATTTGTGGCCGTTTGTATATTGTGTGATCTTGTAATTTTGTTTGACCCAAAGAGCATTATAATACTCCGGAAAGTTTGACCCCTGGCTCGGACTTGGTTTCGATTTGATTGTTTTACGGATACACGGATGTCGTATTGCACGCGTGTTTGTAAAATGGCGAAAGTTATTTTCGCTGTGCTGTGGACGGTAAGTCTTATTTCAAATATTCACTAACAGTTATCGAAAATAAAACAAAACGAAAGTGTAGGTACCAAAGGAATATCAGTGAAAGAAAACCTAAGATGGTTTATATTGTATCGCGGTTACAAATTGACTCGCTTATAAATACACAATTACACGCACAAACTAATTTATAACACTAGAGCTACACATTTGATCCCATCGAAAGGTTTAAGAATCACTTTACATTTATTCGGTTTAATGAACAGTTTGTCATGTATTTCATTATTTAACTCATTTAAAAGTGATGGTAACATATATCCGTCGGTACGTTTTCCATAATTTTTAGTACATGGAGGTAATGTATATTTAGGAAAAATACGATAGGTTGCGCAAATTAGAGGTATTTCTTGTTCTAGGTTTTAAGCAAGTTATCATAGCCTACATATTATAAACATTTTTATTTATTATATGTCTACAATTCTATAGTATTTAAATTATTCAGAGTTACAATTAAACAAACCAACCAGAACCAAATATTGTTACATTTATCGTTTTTGTTAAAAAAACAAATTGGTCCTTTCCATTATACAAACACACACTTAAGGATAATAATATGATACTTCATACTTGTTCATACTATGCTGTTATGAAGTTAACGAACCAAACTATAGGTTTCAATTTAACTTCGTAGAAAAAGGTTGAATCAAGTATCAAGTTAAAATGTTTATTTCAAAGGCGTCTTCAACATTGATGCAGTTTATGGGTCCGTCAGTGTATATGCATATGTAGGTATATCTTAAAATTCAAATAATTAAAATTCAATAAATCTTGAATTGCTCGAAAAGTATTGAATTCCCGATAGGGCTTCATGAAACAAAATCGATTGCTTTTGACCGAATCTACATGTTCTTAACGGGAATAAGTCGTATTACCAGTCACACTGTATATTGTACGTAAAGTCCAGATAATTTATGTTCTTTGTTAGTTTTAACAAATAAAATAAATTATCTGACTGCCTCGGTGGCGTAGTTGTATTATGGTACGACTGCAATGCTTAGGTCTCGGGTTCGATCCCCGGGTCGGGCAAAGTGATATTGAGTTGTTCTATTCAGTATCAGCTCGGAGTCTGGAATTTGTTACCGATATGGCGATAGGCTCGCCCCTTATCACATCATGGGACGGAATAACGGCGAGAAGTGGGTGCACTAGTTGCGCCTCTGCCTACCCCTTCGGGGATAACAGGCGTGAGTGTATATGTATGTATGTATGTATGTATGTATGTTGTTAGTTTTATTTTCTCATAACTATTTTTATTTTTTCAGATGGGGCTGAAATAAATAAAGAACACTCATATAGTCTCACGAGCAGACTCAGATGAAACGCAGTTCACAACACTCAGGTTTATTCAAAAAAAATATAAAGAAGTTACGCAGTGAAATCTGTAGGTTACGTAAAAGAGGAAATTCAAACGGCTCTAAGAGAGAAAAAGAAAAGGGTGCGTGTACTTATGTACGCGTGTGAGAAGTTATACTTCTTTGTCATCATTAAATAATTTAATAATAGTATTTAGTATTAATTATGTTATATTAGGGGGTTAAGGGTCGAAAATGGGTGTGGGTGGTCTATTTATATTGGGGGTCAAGGGGGTTGAAATGTGTTTGCGGAGTCAAGAGGGGTCAAATTAGGTTAGGGTCAAGGGGGTTAAAAATGTGTTTGATAGGCAAGGGGGGATCAATTTGGGTTGGGGGGTCAATAAGGGTCAAATGTGGTTTGGTTTTTCAGGGGGTGAAAGGGGTGTGGGGTTGTCAGGTGCACAGTACAGTAGACCCGCCACACTAGAAGCCCTACTCTATCCTCTAAGGTAAAGTTCCTTATAGAATAACGTGAGGATATTAAGAACCTCCTTTATTTAAGTCTGTTAATAGTATTAAAACTAAATTACAGTGATGCGCGCGCCCAACCTGTGACTTTTGTGTTACTATTAGTCTAAATGTATTACATGATGCGCGCGCATCTTAAAATTTACTCTCATCATCTTTTCATAACGCGCCTAAAGAAGTATAACTTCTAAAATCACAGATTTTTTGTATAACCTGTGTTTTGAAGACACTACCTGTAATCATGAAAATTAACCATCCAAATCATGTTAGGCTTGTAGCAGAATATCTTATTCTAATATAGGTACTTATAGTATAAAGGTCTTAAAATTATGATTACTGTAGACCCAATAGATTCGTTGCAATAACTTAATTTAGTGATACCTAAAGAGGACTTTCAACATAACTCCACAAAAAAAATTGAAATGGATGATTTTGATCCGATTCGCTATTACCATTTTTCAGTTGGTTTGTTTTTTATTTAATACCCTGTAATTCTTTTTTTATATTTATATTGCAAGCGCCTTTTTTGTATAACTTACCTGCGCTTTATCTTTTTGATTTGATTTAATATAATTAATTTCGTGTTTATTGTCTGTTGGAATTCGAACTGTATTTAAATTATTTCATCAATGCAATTAGTTAAAAAGGTAATATTATGTATATAATGCCGAAATTATTAAGCTTTTAATACGATAATTGTTCGAATGCTACATTTGTTCTGTGAATATTTACTTTAGATTACAAATTACTCTGTTATACACTTTGATTGACGACTAGTAGTAACACATGCCTATTGTGCTTTTTTATGTTTAATCATATAGCTTCATAGACCTGTTTAAAGCAGTTCTTAACATTATGATTTATAATCTTGTCTTATAATTTATTGTTAAATTAATTGTTAGATGCATTAAATATTTTTTACATCAAATTATTATAAATCAGCGCACATTAGAATGTGTTTTTGTTTTTTGTTAATCTTTGTAGTTCCTTTTTCCGTGAATACAATGGGACTGTGAAACCGATCTAAATATATTTTTCATTAAGTCAAAAACTTAAAGGTCACGTGGTTTGTTTCATGGATTAATTGGATTTACCTACGCAAAATATCGTTCTTCATATCAATAGGCAATTAGTATAATTTGAATAGGAGGACATAGCATTTTAAAGACTTTTTCAGTCAATAAAGACAAATATAATTTTTATGGCCTTTAAAAATCGTCTATACTTCGTTTATTTTTCAATTTGTAATATTATGCAAGCATGTATTGTAGGTACTCGATTTGTTGTGTTTTTTGTAGTTTCTTATAGAATACTACATCGTGAGGCAATATTTAATAGAAGTTAAGTTCTTTTTTATGCACAAACTACTCACACATCTCTTAAATATTTTTTATATGACTCTGCATATATTATATTATAACGTCGTATCTAATAACCACTTTCCAAAGAGTTGTTCTTATTTTCTATTAATTTAGTTGAATTACTATGGTTAGTTGTTTTGTTTTTGTGGCTGCCTCGGTGGCGTAGTTGTATTTCGGAACGACTGCAGTGCTGAGGTCACGGGTTCGATTCCCAGGTCTAATAAAGTGGTATTGGGTTTTTGTACTCGGTATCAGTCCGGGAGTCCGGAAATGTATCCTGTAAATGGCAATAGATCCGCCCCCTACCACATGGGACCTAATATAGATGGCGAAATGTGGATGTGATACACCTCGGCCTACCCCTGAAAAGGGAAAATGCCGTTAACTGTACTATGTAATTTAGTTTTAATATAGGCAACTATTAAACTCTCGACGCATTAATGATGAATATATTTAGTATTTCAGTGACGCTCTAACAAATTCAACCTTATATTTATTACATATTATTACGATTAAAATAATTATGCAGAATTTGAGATGCCGATATTAGATATTTTTGGAATATGCTATTTTTATTGTAAACAACGGTTCATCCATTTGTGATAATCGGTGACAGTGAAACACCCTTATAAATGAAATAATAGTTTCGTTGCAATACAAGTAAATATGAATTTATTATTCTTATTCCCACCATTTGGAGGTATCCTGAATCATAAAAATTTGCTCCTCATCAAAATGTATATTACAATTAGATTTAGTATAACAAAAGTGTTCCAAATCCGTTAGTTTCAGCGAATTTTTTGCAGTGTTTAATAATGTTCATACTTATATCTAATAGATCAAAAGATAGTGCAATTATTTTTACGTTCTCACTTGATAATTAATTGTAGATTAATTATCGAGATCGGTTTGTTTTAAATAGATGGAATGTGTTAGTTATTATTAATCAGATTTAATTTTAGCTTAAATTTTAATGTAATATTTATGTAAGCAGGTTAATCTGCCAAAAAAATAAAATTAAACACGATTATCCATGAGAGAAATTGCATATTTATATTACTTACTACTTATTACTTTATATAATTATTGCTCGCGGCTCCGCCCGGTTGAATAAGTATTTCCGGGATAAAAAGTACTTCATGTTACTCGCTGATACCTAATGTAATGTAATATAGCTTTATATTGGTGAAAGAACTGTTAAAATCAGTGCAGTAGGTTTTGAGTTTATTCGTTACACACATACAATAATACAAATCTTTCCTCTTGATAATATTAGTAGGTATAAATTATTATAGCTAGTAACAAGCTATTCAATGTTATGATGATACAATATTTATAGCTGCATAATTACATTATGAGACCAAATTGTTAATCTTAAATATTATAAAATTACATTTTGAAATCTTTAAATTTCAAAATGTAATTTTATAATATTAGATGTAGTTATTGTAATAAGTGTTGTAAAATACTTCTTACTTTAAGTACGTACTTAAATCTTATTGTAATAAATCCATATTCTGATTATTAAGGTTTTACTAATTAGCCACCCTATAATTATTATCAGATATCAATAGTAAGTGATTGGTGATTGTTATGTACTGTTAAATAAGGGTCTAAAACATTACGTTGCAACGACAGATATTGAAATATTTGTGAAACAATGTTCTAGAGAATTAAGCTTACCGTCTTTATATGTACTTTTAGAACCCTTATGTTGCAGTATATTAACAATCACTACAAACTAAAACATTACACAATACATCGCACGCCCAGATCATTACTGAATTATCTCGAAAAATCGGTGAATCGTGTCTTTTGTGTTGTGTAAATCGACAAATTTTGCCGATTTACATAAAAAACACGATTCACAGATTTCTTCGAGATAATTCAGTATTGATCTAGGCGTGCGATATTATAGTGCCACCTGCAGGATTTTTTTAGCGATAAAACGTCACCAGTGGCATCTAGTGTTTCGTATTGTTAACGTGCCGTAATTTGACAATTGATGATTGGCATTAAAAAGGAATGAGTGGGTTCTCTATTTCCGTAGTATTATAATGCTCTTTGTTCCCAACGAACAAAACAATAATGATAATGTAGTGCTTCAGTGTATCGCACCGACAACTACGGATGAAGTAATTAAAATTATTAATACCCTAGACTCTAATACTGGTTGCGGCATTGACGGCATCAATACGAAATCTATAAAATGTATAAAAAATATATTAGCTAATGAACTCACGGCATGGATTAATGATAGTTTAGAGCAAGGTATTTTTCCGGACAGTCTAAAGATCGCTAAAGTAGTACCAATTTATAAATCTGGTAGCAAATCGGATCCTTGTAATTACCGGCCCATTTCTGTTCTCCCCGTGATCTCAAAAATATTTGAAAAAATTATATATATTCGTTTGGAGACATTTTTAAAGTCAAAAGATTTCTTATATGAGAAACAATATGGGTTTCGACCAAAATCAAATACCCTTTCGGCAACGATCGATCTCGTAACAAAAATTAAAAATAAAATTGATCAAAAACAATTAGCCATAGGTGTTTTTATTGACCTCAAAAAGGCGTTTGACACTATCAGTCACAAAATTTTACTACACAAACTATCACATGTAGGTGTCATTGGAAAAGCACTTGAGATCTTTAAATCGTATTTACAAAATCGTAGGCAAATAGTAAAACTAGGTCAACAACAAAGCAGTTCTAATATTATCACATACGGTGTACCACAAGGCTCAATTTTAGGACCACTTTTATTTCTGATTTACATCAATAATATAAGTCAAATTGGCCTAAAAGGAGACATATCCCTCTATGCAGATGACACAACGCTTTTCTACTTTGGTCATTCGATTGAAGCTATTACACCCTGCATTCAAAAAGATTTAAATTTACTCAATGATTGGTTCCAATCAAATTTACTAACTATTAATGTCACAAAAACAAACTATGTTGTATTTGCCGCTAAAAATAAAAAAATATCCAATAATATACAAATAAAAATAAATAACCAATTAATAACAAGGAAATCAAAAGAAAAATATCTTGGCTTAATTTTAGATAATTACCTAAATTGGAAACCGCAGGTTGAAAGCATAAAATCTAAACTGATACCTTTAACAGGAGCCCTTCACAGTATAAAAAATTGTCTCCCTAAAAATGTCCGTTACATAATTTACAATTGTTTAGTAAAACCACACATTGACTACTTAATAGAAATTTGGGGAACTGCATGTAAATCTACGTTGGAAACCATACAAAAGACTCAGAATAGACTAATTAAAAAATTATTTAATTATAACCATCATACGTCTACACACAAACTCTACGAAAACACTAAATTAATGAATATAAAGCAAACATATAAATACTATACATGTATATTAATACGCAAAATACTAAACAAAGAGATCCACACAAATTTATCTTTTACAAAAAAACACCAAGTCCAAAAAATTAAATTACGAAATGCAAATTATCTTGTTACACGTCCACCCAGAACAAATTATGGGAAGAAGAATATAGAATTTGAAGGTGTTACAATATACAATATGTTGCCTGCAAACATAAAAAATACTAAAAATATGGCTAGTTTCAAAAAATTACTTAAGGAACATATTATGGAAAACGACGTATAAACCAAAACATGAAAATATACTGTGCGAGTACACCTGCTATCTAAACATGCCTATTTTCTACACATTGAACTAGAAATTTTATATTATTTAATAATATTTAACCCATAATAATAATATTCCAAGCTAAACCGTAACTTTATTGATGTTCAATCGATGCCTCATCCAGTCGTTGTTCTACCTATGAATTCGTGTTTCTCGGTTTGCGTTTAGGTACTAAAAATCGAGTTGTGCATACCCTCTCGTAGATTAATATTAATACAGTGTCTGTTTAGTACGCTCACCTATTTGATTGTATTATGTTATAATTTCTCAGTGCGTGAATTATTGTAATTCTTAATGAGAAATAAAGTCTTCTAAACCCAAAAAAAAAACTTCTGTAAAAACAATAATAAAATCTTGATTAATAGATATTATAATCTTCTTGCACGCCACAGTCATGCGACGTAATGTTGCCAACTTAGTAGACGTCCCGAAATCCATAAAAGCTTACGGTATAATTATGCAAAAGTAAAATAAAGTGTTATCAATATTGCTGTATTCGAAAAATCTGCGATACGGGGGATTTAGGGTATGTAGGGAATTCAAGGTTACCAGAACGGGTTTAGAATTTTATTTTACTCCTTACATTGTGAATGCTTTACAGCACTTCATAGTAATTGGAGTAAGCTTGCAAAATCTTCAAAACGTGGTATATAAAATGAAATATAAAAAGGGGGGGGGGGGGGGGGGGGTCGAATAACTATTTTTATTTCAGTATTTTATTTTATCACAATATATCGGAAGATATGATAGTAATATCGGTATGTCGGGTGACTACAGACAAAATCGGTAGATCTCCCGATAAATCGGAAACTTTTGCAGCGCTGCAGGTAAACAGCACCTGACAATGACAACATGGCCGGTCTGTGACATCTGTCATCTGTCATGATTAGTTCCACACAAGGAGATTATAATAGTTCCACATATTGCCGCGGGACTTCTTACGTGAGACAGACTTTACTTGCTACTGAGAGCTAAAGTTATTATTCTCTCTTACTATTGTTTTAAAAAAGAGGACAACTAGACTTTGTCATTCATACATATTGTGTATGCTAATGTCCCAATTGAGATGAGTTCAAGTCCTAAGATTGCACGTCCTAATTGCATATCTAGCTCTTTGTTGGTATTAAATTTTATTGATATTAATAATTCAATTAACGTGATTAAAGTTCATTATTCTAAATTACTAGATTTTAGGCGAGTAACAACATTTTTTAGTACAACACTAAAAAATGTTGCCAATTTAAATTAACGTTTGTTATTTGGTAAGTTTCAGTAGTAGATAATAATTAACATTTTACTGTATAATAAGAGTAAAGCTTTGTTTTGTATGCCCTCTTAAATTTAATATATGACAAAATGTTGTATCAATAATTAATTCCATTGCAACGGAAAAAATGAAATAAATAACGTATCACAGTAGAATTTTTCTACGGTATCTGGCAACTAGATATTTCAAGTGTCAATCCTGATTGGGTGAAGTGCGGTCGTGTTTTTGTTTCAAAAAATCTGCAATGTCGTAAAAAATTTGAGTATGCGTCTTTATTTTCTCAAAAAGTACCGACTTATTGTGACTGTACGTTTGAAATGTTTTTATATAAACGGAATGATGTGATTTTTATGTTCCAGAAATAAATAAGTAAGTAAATTATGTTACTGCGAGATTGTTAATAAAAAACAAAGCTTACTGTTAGTAGGCCAAGAAGTATAAATGTTTATTTTTAGAGCTTTTACATTTTTTTTATAATATTAAGCATACGTTCTTGTACCTAAATTAGGTTTCATAAGAATATATACCTAAATTCTTTCTTTATGTGGGTACCTATGTAAATCAAAGCATAAATACTATGTTACCCACATTATAAATATTAAAAATAGTCTATTATTAATTGTAAAATATTAAACTATATTCTTATTGTGTACCAAGAATGAAAAAATATATTTTAAAAGTTTATTATTTACAAGCTATTAGTAAGTTTTTTATTCATCCAGTAGTAAATATAAATGAATATTATTATAGAATTAGTATGTGCTAGATTCATATGATGAACTCAGAGTAATAAGCCATAATAAGAAAAAACTTTTATCCCTGAAGGGGTAGGCAGAGGTGCAACTAGTGCACCCACTTTTTGCCGTGTCTTTTCCGTCTCACGATGTGATAGGGGGTGAGCCTATCGCCATATTGGGCGCCTTATCACCACAAAATTTCCAAATGTAACAATTTGCTAAATACTTTATTGTTATTTGTTTGCAGACCTCACAATGCACAAGTACTACTTTTCTATGATACTGGTGCGGGCGGTCCTGCCAGCCGGACTGCTCCTGAGTAAGTGTATAAGTACATATTCATTTAATGTTAAAGTTATTGGTGTCTGGAGCTAGGAGGTGTGATTTGCCACAAAATGTCTCATCTAATAGTAGGGCCACTTTGTAACACACTATTTGAGCACAATCCTCAATTATTGGTGCACTTGCAGTCTGTCTGCCTATTCCCTTGAGATGATTAGTTTTATATAAAAAAAATTACTATACCATAATAGTTATGGTATAGTAAATTTTATGAAATGACAACATCTTGTACCTTGAACACAGAATCCTACTATAATATAATAAACGCGAAAGTTTGTAGGAATGTATGGATGTTTGTTACTCTTTCACGCAATAACTACTGAGCAGATTTCGGTGAAATTTGGCACACGGGTAGATCAAGTCCTGGATTAACACATAGGCTACTTTTTATCCTGGGAAAGTATAAAGCGGGACTTTTATCCCGGAAAAACTCATTCACGCGGGCGAAGCCGCGGGCAAAAGCTAGTATTAAATATTAGTAGTATGGTAGTTAAGTATAGCCATATTTCGCCCAATTGTCCGGGATTTTTGCCGTGTTTATCCGGCGTCGGCAATTTAGATGATGACAACCCTTCTTTTTTTTTGTTTTCGCGCTGAAAGTGACTTATTACGACCGCCCAGCCTTCAAGGGGGGCGACTGAGCGGTGATGTTGGGTTCACCGTGCCTTACGACCCAGCGTTGAGCCGCCGGGCCGAGTCCCTAACCTATGTACACCGCACGGCATACTAACTAAAACTCCGCGGTGGCCTTCTTCGGCGCATTAGGGACGGCTGCGGGTTTCCCCGGACTAATAGTGTCTAAGTTGTCGTCCGCAGCCGCCCCTGCGCGGTGCCGCCTAATGCAGCCCGTCTCCTGTATGGGGGGCCTCAGAAGCCCCCGCGCACCGAAGGACGCCCTCGGCGTCAACGGCAGCGTGAGGCCTACCTGCCACACTGCCGTCCATCACGGGGGTCGCAGCAATGTGCTAAAAACACGCACAAAACTAAAGACGGACAGCCCCCTGCCGCCCGCCCGCGACCACCGGTGGCCCCTATTAGTCGCCTTTTACGACAGGCAGGGGATACCGTGGTGGAATTCTCCAAACGCCCCCAACCCACAGGGCGGATGATGGCAGCCCTAGTTAAGTAACATGTATATTACATGTAGGTCCCATGAAACTTTGTGAAGTTAGTTATTTTAATGCAAATTTAAAGACTGTGATTTAAGAGTAATAAGTTGAGTTCATTGTTAGTTTATTTTAGTACATTTAAATAAACAATGCGAGAAGCGCGCGAGCGCCGCGGCACTCGTCACTCGTGTGACGTAATTCACCGGAACCGGCCGGCGGCGCGGCGCGGGCGCATGTGTCGCGAATCCTCCGTAATATTATGTATTTTATTCTCATCACTTCTGCATTAACATAACCAAAATAAACCTCACGTCATGACAGTATCATTCAAACTTCATGGCCTTCTTTTAAACAGTTGCATATTAAAATTGTATTTACGCCGTGTCTGCGTGTCTCTTTCTGTTATTAGTACGACAGACATTGCATACATAATCACTTGCCATCACGTCGACGTTATAATTTAGGGGCCAATGGTCAAGACTTTGGGTTTATAATTTATAGACTTCTGCTCGCGGCTTCGTCCACGTGAATGAGTTTTTCCGGGATATAGGTCTCGCTTTATATTTCTCCGGGATAAAAAGTAGCCTATGTTACTCGCTGATAATGTAGCTTTATATTGGTCTAGCGCTCCGACCTGGCTTCGCACAGGTAGAAAAGCATAATAAACTCATTTGCAAAAAAAACGGGCACCTAAGCAATGAACCATTTCAAATGTTACTATTGGTTTGTTTGATAATTATAGGTAGTTTTACTTTCACAATTTTGTAAATTAATAAGCAAATAATCGTTTTCGTCAGTATTATCATAAAATTTTGATAAAATTTATGGGTTGTAATGCTAAAGTTCACTAGTAGTGTATGCTCGCTAGTAGTGCATATGCTCGTGAAGTAAAAGTTAACAAAGATTTTTGTTTGTTTTTTCTTTAATAAAGTAAAAGCAGATAAATGTTTAGTATCGAGTGTGACCCCCTCTAGCTGAAATCACAGCTTGAATTCGTCTGGGTATGCTAGCGAGGATATCCCGGATACTTGCTTGCGGAATACGTTCCCACTCCGCGGTAATCACATTCTTCAGCTCTCTGATGGTTTGCGGAGCCGGTTGTACTGATCTCACGCGTCGTTTCAGAACGTCCCAGACATGCTCTATAGGATTGAGGTCGGGACTTCGAGCTGGCCAATCCAAACGACGAATGCCGACCTCTTGCACATACGCTTCCACATCGCCAGACCGGTGGGCGCGAGCGTTGTCGTCCATAAAAATTGAGTCTTCGCCTAAAGCGGCCAATGCGGGTTGTGCATGAGGAATAAGAACTTCCGTTATGTATCGATGTCCAGTCAGTGAGCCGTTTTCAATGAAGACTAACTCTGTACGATCCATTGAATTTATTCCTGCCCAAAACATAATAGAGCCCCCACCATAAGGTGTGATTTCTTCAAAACAAGCCTCTGCAAAGCGTTCTCCTCGTCTTCGTAGCACTCGCCGACGTCGATCTTCACCGAACAGAGATATCCTGGCTTCATCGGAGAACAATACCCTATTCCAGTCTTCTTGAGTCCATGACTCACAATTTCGAGCAAACCTAAGCCTGGCAACTCTGTGCTCACGGAGTAACTTAGGGCCGCGGGCCGGGCGATGACTGCGTATATTGGCCGCGAGCAGCCTCCTCCTGACCGTCCATAGACTAATATGCACATTTCTTACTTCTTCGAGGTTGTTCTTAAGGTCCATATACGAAGACTTGCGATTTCTCAATGCGCGACTCACAAGAAAACGATCATCCCGTGGTTGGGTACATGGTTTTCTTCCAGAACCAGGCCTTCTCTCGACGGAACCGGTGTCTTGATACCGCTGCCAGGTCCTTTGAACCATCGAGCGACTCACACTTAGGGCGGTATTAATAAATCTGTCTCAAGTTTGAGTTACATCTCAAGTAGACGTAATGTATGAAGAGTTCAATACATTATGTCTACTTGAGATGTAACTCAAACTTGAGATTCATTTATTAATACCGTCCTTAGCCTCTGAGCCACGAAGCATTGGCTGCAGCCCTCTTCGAGCAGCGCAATAATTTTGGTAGCTTTTACCACTTTCTCTAACATTATTGAGACAGCTAAACAGCAATAAATGATGCTTTGACAATTAAGAATATGAAATAAATTCATAAAAATTTACTAAAAGTTATGAAAACCGATATTATCTTTTGGAACTTCGCACCAAAAATATAGGATAAAAAGTGGTTTTCTGTAAAAACGAGCATCAAACGAAAATTTTAATTTAGAACGTACTGTTTTAAGCACCACGGCATTTTTAAAACCGGCCAGTAACATGTACAAATGATTGAAATCATTTTGGTACCGTATTTTTTTAAAAAAGAATTAAAATCCAAACCGCCCGTTTTTTTTGCAAATGAGTGTATTTATACATTTAATTTTCTGTCGTACAAAATACTTATGAATTATAAATATAAACCTTCCTCTTGAATCACTGCGTCCATTGGTGAATAACCTATGAAGCAATAGCCTAGGTGCCTTACTATGGAATTTCACCGAAATCGGTTGACAATGACGGCTACAAACGTGAGAAAAAAAATCTGGGATAAAAGTCCCGGTTTATATTTTTCCAGGATAAGCAGTAGCCTATGTCCTATCCTGAATCTCAAACTATCTCCATACTTATTTGTTTGCGGTTCCACCCGCAAGAAAATATTTTCCGGGATTAAATTCCCGGTTTATTTTTTTCCGGGATCAAAAGTAGCCTAGGTCCTTCCCAAGGTTTTAAACTACCTCCCGACCATATTTCATAGAAATCGGTTGTTTGGTTAGGCCGTAACTACTCGCGAGAATAAAAAATCCTGGATAAAAGTCCCGGTTTGAATTTTCCCGGCCTATGTTACTCAGGGATACAGGACCATTCTAATGGTGAAAGAATTTTTGAAATCGGTCCAGTACTTTCTGAGTTTATCCTTGTCAAACATACAAAAATACAAATCTTTCCTCTTTATAATATTAGTATAGATTAGACGGGTATCTTTAGTGATTGCTTTATTTTAATCTAGGTGGACTGTCCCCGTGCTGGCGCTGTCCAAATTCTATTCCCTTGAAGCTTACATAAATACCAAATAATTATAATGAAGTATACTGTAATATAAACTGTGTACTCTTACTCATAAATTAAGAAACAGACTTATTAGATATTTTCTGTTTTTAACGTCTCCTGTTGACTCTTTTCCGCGCCGCGCCGGCGCAGATGCGGATTCCAATAGTTGATAAATCGCGGGGTAACGAGGAGTGTTCGCGTTCGTAAGGATTAAGGAATGTTCAGATATGCGCGGGCAATGCCTTGGGATATGCTTTAGTTATTTTTCGTTAACCAGCAGTCATTTCAGTGACTCATTGTATTTCCTGAAGCAGACCCTTCCCAAAAATCAATGACGGACCGTAGCGGACCGCTCTCGCTTCATCAGCTGTTAGTATTCATCATGCTAAAACATAATAATTATAATAATGTCATGCGTATCGTCGCATTGCGGAAAGGAGTGATATATCCTCCCTTTTGGGCGCGCCGGTGTTGGGTGCGTCCTCGCGATTCGTACCCGAAACGACCCGATGACCGACTTGTAATAGCCTTGCCTACGGACCCTTTTATTGCTCTGTAAATTTACATCTAACGATACTTGTTTGTAAACATTGTGAGTCCGATTGTACAGATAACGTGTAGGTAGAATATGTTAAGCAATCGTGTTGACGTTTTAACACCTCGTAATATTGGACCAATCTGGCTAAAAAAAGTCTATGAAAATAATAATAACCAGGCGTATTATAAATTTTAGTTCGTGTGGGTTTTATAAATCTGCTTTATATTATGTTATTACATGTTTGTTTTTAGAACTATGCGCAAAGAAAAAAAAACGGTACATACATTATCATAGCGACACGTTAAAAGCGTATTTCTTCTATTATAATAGGTATTATCATATTTTAGTGGCAATGAAGTTGAAAATAGCCCACGGATACCTACATCAAACGCACTTTCATGTGTATCATAATTATATTAATGTTGAAGATGATATAGGTAATATGAATGCTCATAAACGCTGCACGTGAGTTCAGCGCTCTAATAATGTACACATTTCAGTCTTCGTGAGGCCACATTGTTTGTCCAACTAATGGGCCACACCCGCATTCACAAAATGGTATTAATTAAACACCAATGTTCCATAGTGGTAGAATCTGTCTAGCACTTTTATATAGTAACTATTATTTAGATAATTACTAGTTTCGTACCAAATTTTCAACGGTCCTTTACAGTTTTTTTCATACGGTTTCACTTGGAATAAATAAATAAATCCAATAAATCATCATCAAAACGCAAGTAGCGTTGTGTATTTTTCCGCTATTAAAAGTAACCTAAAAATATGTTAATCCAGGAAAATTCTTCACAGGTAGATCAAGATGGGGCAAATTTTATCAAAATCCATTCAGCAATTTATGCACCAAACAAATATTCAAACCTCATCGCAATCTTTTACATTTACAATATTAGTAGCCAACGATCCATTCCCTTATTGTTATTGGTATTTGACGATCCTATACACACCATTATTATTATAAATATGTGTTAACGACATAATGGAACATAAAGTTATTTTCATTTTGATTTAAGACACAGTTGCTGACCTATCTAGACACGCTAGGGCATTTATCTTTGACCTCTGTCGTATGAAGCACTCGATTAATTTTATGGCCAGTCTGCGTGGGAATTAATTGTTATCATCTACACAGATATATTTCCGGCCAGTAATAAGACCTCGTTGAGACTGTCCGTGAAAAAAAAAATGCGTTTTAGTGTACCTATTTTTATCGACACTTCTTACTTTCAGAGAATTTTCAAGATCTAGACGAGTTGCAAGTTATGTTTGCACCATAGTTTCTGTATTCTAATTTCTAAGTTCTAACTTTCGATATTTTTAACTATGGAAACACTCCTATCTCCTAAACTATTGCCATACCCAGGCTCTGTTAGCATTGGTCATATTATGTGACGTAAGTTAGGTATTCATAGATGCAATATGGTTTCATACTTTCGTGTACTTGTTTTAATATAAGTCTTCCGGTTTTCGGAATTGTTAACCGCACATCAAACTGCATGAAAAAACTACAAAACCAATTTTGAAAATTCTTTTCACTAATACATTATCCCTAATTATTATAGGCTACTTATTAACTAAGGAATGGTCATTAACACGGACATAGTCACGAGCAAAAGTTTTGTTAATAATAATTTCTCATGTACAGAAATCGTTTTACTTCACACATTCAATTATCCGGATTTTTCAGTCCGGCTTATCGAGTCCCCACGACAGTTAACATTTTTGTATTTCATGGAGTAGCACAGTGAGTGCTTAACCAATAGAAACATGAACAATACAAAATCTTACATCACCAGATATTTATAAACACACCGTTAACAGTTATCGAGCAAAAAATTATAAACAGAATTATAAAATTCCATAAACAAAATGTGATAATTAAGTTTGTATATCACTGGTCAAGTAAAGTTAAGATTCTTATCACACTGGCGTATTGCAAGCGAATTCACAGCGAGGCGACGCGAAGGCGCTGCGCGCTCTTCCAGTGTAACAAGACCGTTAACTTTACTTAGCTACGCATGAAATAACACTAACGTAATGTTTATTCTTTACCTACTTGTAGGTCTGAATTAAATGATTACACAAGTCGATAATCTCCTAAAAGAAAAAATTAATAATATTCACTACCTCATTATAAAATTCTATTTTATTTGTGTATCTACCTTATACTGTGTAGAAATGGGTATTTATCAATACATATTGTAAAACAAATACTTTATATAAATGAAACGAGCAAGTCGCTCCCCCGATGGTAAACGCCCCGCCTGTCCATAAACAGCAGCAACTAGGCCAACTAGCAACGTCTTCAAGAATATCTCTGCGTAGTGCATAACTGATAGGCACTGCACCTACTGCACACAAATCTCGTAATACTTTACAGCTTTACTTCATAATAGAAAGGCCTTTAAAAACTTTTCGTAGACAAAATAATTTATTGGATTTGCAGCTTAGTTATTTATTTATTGTGATTGGATTAGATTTAGATAGATTCCTTCCAGAATCAAAGTGTTCAGCGTGTGTTTTCACCTGCTGATCCTCATTTATACTAGAGTTTTTTTCATCACCATAGAGATCCCTGATGATCCTGATATTAAAATGTTGTAACGAGGTTTTTTTCTGAAATTGCGTCGATGCTCCGCTTTGGTGTATGTCCTTCATCACGATTCCCAGTATGTTATGGCAATGTATGCGAAAACGGACATAAGCCTGCTAAACATAAATGTTCCTTCACACCCTGTAGTTTTAATTCGACTAGACTACACGCATGGCTCGCGGTTGTATTCCGGTTAGTTAATTACAGAAGCTATATAAAAGCACCCGTAAGCACTCAGCCATATTAAAAACTAAATCTAACTGTTCGTCGAAATAGCAACCACATTCGCCGTATTATGGGCGGGAGCTGTTAATTAACAAAATGTCCCATTAAGTTTATTGTGCATAATTAGGAAGGTTTCAGCTTTTTACGAGAGTTTTCTCCTTTACATTTCTATCATATTTTAATAGAGTATCGTTTTATGCGATTAGTGGTACGTACGACAGTCTGCTCTGGCCGAAAAGTATGAAATCTTGGGATGTATTTTTAGTAGCGCAATCAGAGAATTGAGTTTTTACGTTTGCAAAATATAACTCGCCACGTTATTTCGCAGAGTCGACTTGATGTCTGGCATGCTACTGGTCGTAAAATCAAAACGATACTGGCCCACATGATGCCATTACAAGCATGATGTTTTGATATGAAGTCGAACATCGTAGAAAAAGGCACCATTATTAGTAAATTTTGTTTGTACAAAAATTTGCTAGATAAAGATTTATAGATTGGTCATCTTAATATGGAAGCCTATCATCTCATGTTTATGGGAAGCCGTAAGCATACAGACTCATGCCCGAGAAAGTTTAAGAGTAGTAATGCTGAATTATTTGTATGACTATTTTGGTTATTCGACTATCTCGCTAAGAGTGTGGTAAATTGACGTCGAATTACTATCAGACACTTTATGTAGATAGTATCGACTAGGTACTAAGACAGTTGTATGGCTCACCCTGCACATTGGTGTTGTGGGTAAAACTAGCTGTCGTTCGACTCTGCCGCATAGACTATGTTTAATTTTAGTAAAAGTGTATATTTGGTTGTCAACTGTTTATAATCCACTTTGGCGGATGCATGCAGATGAAAATAAACCTCATGTTATTTTCAAGCTTACTTGCGACTTGTGTAAATTCCTTATAATAAAGCAGTACAAACAATACACATCAAAGGTAAGATTTGGCCACGTCGGTTATTATGGCGTCATCATTCATCATTTCAATGATGATGTCATTCAGGGTTATTGTTCTCTACGCGCGCGTATTTCTACACTCGTACTATTATTTTTTTAGGTTTTTCATTAGTATAAATACATTTTGACGAGTTTATTTTCAAGGTTCATAGAGTTAACATAAATGTCGGTTACTTAATAGGCTGGTGCTTGGGCAACATTCGGCGGCCGGAGCCCGCGGCCCGCCTCGCCGAATAGCATTACCTTATCAGCCGTCTGATTCACAAGGTCGCAACACAGTTCAACTGGTTAACTGGCAACCTACATAACAGTGATCTCATCATTCGATCCCATTTGACTTTTAACTCGTTTACTATCATAATTACACAAAAGTCGGATTCATTTCTTATTATGTGTTTGCCTACGGCTCGGTTCGCGTTGACTCGTCAAGCCTCGCTACGGACCGGACGCCGGCGTCCGAGTATATAGGCTTTCCCCATACATCTAAGTATATATATATAAGCGGGGTTTGACGGGTTAAATTCGTTGAAGTATAAATCCACATTTTAGTTACTAGTGTCCCAAATATCGCAACTGATTTCTACTTTCATTTCTTAATTCTATTAGGTGCCCCGATTTAAAAAAATCTGTTAGGTTAGATTAAGTTTTTTTTAAATGAGGTTTAACAATCGATCAAGAAACCCAAGCAATATTTTTATTTGATTGGTTCAGCGGTTTATCTTCAGTATGTATTCTACCAGCTGGGGATTGGTCAAACCAAATAAAATACCATATCACTTCCTGTAAGTTCTGTCATTTGTCTGCCCGCAGGGATTACAACTGTCGCCATATGAATTATTATCAAAAACTATTGAAACATGAGTGGTTAAAATAATTTTATGACCAAAGCATTGCTATTTGCTAACCTATACCTATTCTATCATTTGAACATTAAAACAATTGTTCTAAAAATT
Source organism: Lapara coniferarum (assembly GCA_949316025.1). Classification (NCBI taxonomy): domain Eukaryota; kingdom Metazoa; phylum Arthropoda; class Insecta; order Lepidoptera; family Sphingidae; genus Lapara; species Lapara coniferarum. Next base: position 6,788,416 of record OX438926.1, read on the forward strand.
AATAATGTCATCCAGAAGCTAGGACCTAAAATACTAACACCTTAGTTTTATTTATGTCAATTGATTATTTTTATCATCATAGTAGGTAAGCTAAGTTACTGCCTACAAGTACGTGAGTCATCTACAAGCAGCCTTGATGTTTAAATTGTTTCGATGTAGCAAAACTGTTAATTACACGTAGATATTGTCTTAACTATGAACGTCTCTACCTTTGCTGGATTACAGAATATTTTATTTATAATAAAAATTATGAGTGCCACATAAATATTGATAATTCTTTATTGTAATGTAAACATAATATGTTACTATGATCATAATATTGCATTAGATTTATGCATAAATTTACACATTCGAAACACGCATGGCATCTTTCCGTTCAGTTTTAAATATTCAGCTTTATTTATAGTCCGTTTCGTATTTGTGTCAGTGCGTATACTTGACTCATTGAAGTTTCCGTTCGCTATGCACGCTTTGACAGCTTTTAGTGATTCCGTCAAAGCATGATATCATATCAATGAAGACTCGCTTTGTTTATATTTTAGCACTTACCGGCTCATATGTGCCAGACAGACGTACAGTCGAATGTATAGCGATTGACGTTTAGTACTTAGTTCATATACGCGATCAAAGTATGTTGTGATAAAAAGTATTGATTGTGTGAAAAGTAACTACATATTATAGAGCTGCTTCATTTTAGAAACTTTTTCACGACGCGGACGATACAATATCGCCTTACTATTGTGAGACATTTGCAAACTTTTTACGACAGTAATTGAGCGATGTAAGTTGCGATAGCAAGATCTGAGAAGAATTCTTATTTGCTCTATATCTTATATCATCATAGTGAAAATCCTACTTAATATTATAAACGCGAATGTTTGAAAGAATGTATGGATGTCTGGATGTATGGACGTTTGTTCCTCTTTCACGCAAAAACTACTGACCAGATTTCAATGAAATTTGGCACACGGGTAGATATATCCTAGATTAACACATAGGCTACTTTTATCCCGGGAAAATATAAAGCGGGACGTCTTATCTTTTCCCGGGATAAAAGTAGCCGACGTAGACGACTTTTTAACGCGGGCGGAGCCGCGGGCAAATGCTATATTAAATAATATACCTCGTTAGCATATTTCGTAAAGTAACAGCGTATGACAAAAGGCACAGAACAACAAGAAGTATGAACGAATGTTCATTTCGTAAGAACTTTAGATATTATGTCAGGGTAAGGAATGCAAATTGCAGTGCAACATATTATAGCATCAAATTAATAGTAGTATTTAATACAGTCCCCGGACAGGAGAACCGTAGACCAAGATTAACGGGCTTGTCGCTGGCTTATCTCTTCAATTATGTCTAATGATGCCGACAAACTGACACTACTCGCTGTCGGTTTCTACAGTCCACTCAGATTTTGTTAATTGGTGCTCGGAATTAAACAAATATTACTCGAAAATCTGTTGCAAAATTTTGGAGAGCGTCATTCGATTAATGGGACAAGGGCTTTATTCAATAAATAAACGAGAATTTTAGGTGTGACCAATACAAAAAAGCTCCTGCCCTGCGAAGGAATTGTAACAGTTAAACAAGGCAGTACTTAAAATCCGATAGATTTGCGCACAATGCACGATTACATCGTAACGTTGATAGTTGTATACACGTTCACTATTGTATATTCAGAAGCACATGTTTGGTGTATTAAAGGTCGATGGTATGTCGTCACCATAACAGCCCAAGTTCAATTCCATACAAATATTTCTAGGTCATAGTTGTAAAAGGGAATGGCTTTTTTATTTCTGTTGAAGATATAGATAGCATTCAAAAGGTTATTTTTAAAATAAAATATTGAATGGAATGAATTGGTTTGCTATATTTCCATTTTGGGATCAATAGTTATGGTAAATAATGTTTCCCGAAAATGTTAGTACTCGAGTTCATTTATGCCGATAAAATGTAGCGCGCTGAATCAATAAAGATTAGATAACAATATTATGTCAGTGTATATAAATAAGAATGCACTGAATAATTCGGGGATTCGTACTTTATCTATGCGATCATCGTCGGTCTACAACGGTACCAACAAATATATGCCCACCAACTCCTTCCGCTCTGAGCAGCCGTCTCGGACGGACCTATTGTTTGTTGTAGCGCTCGCTACAACTTTCATTGTTCCGCCCGAGTACCTGCTCGGTGCGTCCGCAGCGACCTCGCTGCCGTCAAGGTTACACAGGTAGCAAAGGGGCAACCCTTTGCTATTTTGTTAACCTATTTCGGGCCAAGCCGCGTCCTTTTCAGGACAGGGTTTAGCCCAATTTGTTTCTTATCGACGTTTGGCCCCTTCAGGGCGTTGGCTCGGCGGAAACCTAACGGTGCTAACAAGCCGAGTCGCGTCACCGGCAACGCGCTGCGCCCCTTCAGGGCAAGGCAAAGCCGACGGGTACGGATCCGGAGGCTGCGGAGGCACACCGCAGTCTCTCCCGTACATCACCTTCCCAACCCTACCCTTTCCTTAAAATCCATCCCGTGTATCGGTTGAGCGTGCGGCCTCCGGCCAATACCGTTTACGGTACACGGACTGTTAGGAACCCTTTTGCACAATAAGACTGGCAAAAGGGATACAAGCTTAGGGCACACCTAATTCTAAGTACACCCCCCCTCGCCTATACCCGGCGGGGAGGGACACGCACATACTCACCCCCGGGCGTTCCTACCCGGGGACTTAGTTCATCGCGTCCCATACCGCGTCGCGATCCGCGCTCGTTCGTTTTGTGTGAACCCGCCTGGTTTCTTGGTGTGTTCTTTACAGGCGGTGCACACCCGGGGTTAGTGAACACACACGCGGCCCCCAAATCATTTCTACCATAGGCTCGGACTCAGCCGCCAATATGGCTGATTCTGGGCCGATGGATTTGGCTCCCGAGCGGCCTGTCGTCGCCGCTCAAAACGCGCCCATATTAGTCAGCACCCCCCTCGCCGCTCCCATTATTTCCAGGGAGGAAATAATGAGAGTGGTGAGGGAGATGTTCCGGTCGGACAACGTGGTCCGGCAAGAAATACTTTCAATGGCTAGGGAAGCCAGGGAACCGTCTGCGTCCTCAGACACCTCGGAGTCGTCCGAGGCTACGACCTCAACGGAGACCACCGAAACCTCGGGCGGCTCCGCGGAGTCTGAAGAGGAAATGGACACGTCCCCCAGCCAACCCGAAGCCTCCAATAACTCCAAAAAACGGCCAATATCTGCTTCTTCCTCCGCCTGCGAGTCCGGGGAGGAGTCGTCCTCGTCGGAACGCGACGAGGACGGCTTCACCACGGTGAAAAACAGCCGGAGGAAGAAGCAGAGAAGCGTCGCTACTCCCGCGCCAGCCTCCCCATCCGCGCCTTCTGCGCCTTCCGCGCCTTCAGCGCCAACCGCGTCCGCGTCTGCGTCGACGCCGCCACCGCCGCCGACTCAACCAAAGGGGCCTAAAAAACCCCCGAGGTTGAACCTCCAAATCCCCTCAAATATGTCCATTCGGGACATATTTGACGAACTGCGCAAACAGCGCATATCCATCTCCTCTAACTCGTGGAATAAGATCCACAAGCTTCTTGCCCTGCAGCCCGCCTCAATCGCGGACCACAGGGCGCTGACCAAATTTTTAGATGCCAAGAAATGGCACTATTTCACTTACTCTTTGCCTGACGAGCGGCGCTTCCGCTACGTCATTCGCGGTATCCCCACGCAAATGTCGACTCTCGAGGTCAAAGAAGGCCTTGAAGAGAAAGGCATAGTCACTTTAGAAGTGCACAGGATGCACAGACAGTCCCGCGCCTCCCGGCCGGGAATACAATACGAGATGGTTCTCGCCATCCTCCAGTCCCCTTCCGACGTCAAAAGACTTTTTGAGATTAAAGATATCTCGGGGCTAGGCGGCTTCACCGTCGAAGCCCCACACAAATCGACCCAGATAGGGCAGTGTCACAACTGCCAGAAATACGGCCACAATTCTCGTGGCTGTCGCCTCCCCGCCAGGTGCGTCAAGTGCCTCGGCGAACACGGCACATCCGAGTGCCCCCGTCCTAAGGACCGCTCTCAGTGCACGGAGCCGCCTTCGTGCACCAACTGCCGGCAAACCGGCCATCCAGCGAATTATCGCGGATGCCCTCGCGCCCCCAAAAGAGTTGCCAAAGCTCCTAAAGCTGCGGCTCCCTCGGCCCCTCAGGCCACCACATTCAAACTGGCACCTGCGCCAGTGCGCAACCCGTGGTTTCCTCCCACGGCGCGCGCTGAACCCACTTCTCAGGCCCCCAGCGGAGTCACTCCCGCTGCCCCGGCCTCTACTCGACCCTCTCCTCCCCCAGCTGTGGCTCCTTCTTCAAAGGCAGCCCAGCCCAAACCCAAACCCAAACCCACCACCCCTCCCACCCCTTCTCAGTCGGCGACGGTGGCGGCGAAGGCAAGCGACGCCTCTTCCTCAGTCGCCTCACTATTAGGCTCCCCGGAGATAATGATTCTCCACGGGAAACTTTTCGAGCGTTCCCGTCTACTCACCCGTACGGGAGTAGAAGACCCCCTTCTCATAGCTGAGATCGCTCTGATCCAGCAACAAATCTTCGAGGCTACAGTTAACGCTGTGCGTCTCCCCTCTTTAATTTCATAAATGGCTACCAACGCCAGACAACTCCCCCAGCGGACAAAACCTCGCTCCCTCAGAGTGGGGTTTTTCAATTGTAACGGCATTCGGGACCAAAAAGCCGAAATTTCTTCTTTTGTCCGCGACAACCAAATTGACGTTTTCCTCATCCAGGAAACGTTCCTTAAGCCCTCTCACCGCGATCCCAACATCCCAAACTTCAAACTGGTGCGAAATGATCGTACCAGTGGCCGTTTAGGAGGCACTCTCATTTATTACAAAAGGTCCCTTCATTGTATCCCATTAGAATCACCGATAAGCTTGAGCAACATTGAGGCTTCGGTCTGCAGGCTAGCCATGACCGGACACCCGCCGATCACCATCATATCGGCCTATCTCTCGCCCACTAAGGAGCTTCACTCCAACGAACTTGAAACCCTATTTGATCTGGGGGATTCCGTCATTTTGGCGGGAGACCTCAATGCCAAGAACACTCTCTGGAACTGCAACTCGACCAACGAGCGAGGTGCAGTCCTAGAGAGTTGTCTTGACACAATCAATCTAAGCCTATTGGTTCCTTCAGAACCTACCCACTATAGTTACAACGACGACCACCGACCGGACATACTCGACGTGGCACTTGTACGGAACGTAAGCCTTAGCGTGCGTTCCATGCAAGTGTTACAAGAGTTAGACTCTGACCACAGACCTGTGATCCTCGATCTAGTCCCCGAAAACAGTCCAACAGACACAGGTCCTAATATCCCGATGAAGGTGAAAACGAATTGGCGTCTTTTAGGCACCAAGCTCGCGGACACCTCATCCACTGATCTTTCCGCGATCCCGACCAACATCGCTACTCCCGAGGAAACGACCAGCGCGATACGCGTCTTCACCGACCACCTTCAGAACGTTTTGAGCGAAAGCTCCGAGAGGGTGCCAGAGACTGTTCACAGTCACTGGCAACTTCCCGAAGACGTTCGGTGGTGGGTGAGGTTGCGTAACGCTACGCTCAAATCCTGCGCGACGAGACCCGTCCCGGAACGACGACATCTTGCGCGCTACCTCCAACGTGAGGTTAAGCGTCGCATAAAAGAGGTCGTCGATTCGAGGTGGAACACTCGCCTTGCCGATATCGATCCGACACATACCGCCTTTTGGCAACTGGTTCGTTCCTTCAAGAGAAACGATGTGGCCTCCATGCCTCCGCTCAATCGTCCGAATCAACGCCCGGCGTTTGATGACGACGAGAAAGCGGAACTACTGGCCGGCAGCCTGGAGTCTCAATGCTCGCTCACCTCCGTACCCGTAGATGACGACATTCTTGTTGCGGTTGACACCTTCGTCGAAGATAGGAACGCGGTCCGGCCACCGCCAGTCTCTATACCGCGACCGCTATACGATAACGTCGACCCGGACGTCGACCCGCCGCCCGATCCCCTTGCGCCGGTGACGATCGAAGAAGTCACCACTCTGATCAAGGCACTCAAACGTAGGAAAGCCCCCGGGGGCGATCTAATCCCTACTCGTATGATTAAGATGCTCCCGGAGCATCTAGTTCAAATTCTTACCTCTATCTATGACGCCGCGTTTCGTAACTGCATCTTCCCAGAGGTCTGGAAAGAGGCAGTTGTGATAGGAATCCACAAGCCGGGGAAACCCGCTTTCGAACCCTCCTCTTATAGGCCCATCAGTCTGCTCAGTACTCTGGGCAAAATCTACGAGCGGATCGTCCTCGACCGCCTTAAAATAGTAGCTTTTAATCAAAATTTGATCCCTCCAGAACAGTTTGGCTTTCGTCCTAGACACAGTTGTGTCAATCAGGTGCTCCGCATCACGGAGTACGTCCACGAACAATTCCGTAAAGGAATGCCTACCGGTGCTATTTTCTTCGATATCGAAAAAGCATTCGACAGGGTGTGGCACAACGGCTTGCTTTTCAAGCTGTACACTCTCAACGTGCCCACACAACTCGTGCACATCATACGAGATTTCCTGTCGAATCGCGGTTTCAGATATCGCGTGGAGGGAACTCTCTCTTCCCGACACACCATCACGGCCGGAGTCCCGCAAGGCTCCGCCCTGTCCCCCTTTCTATTCTCGCTGTACACAAGCGACATCCCTAGACCACAAAACGCCCATCTGGCACTATTCGCGGATGATACCGCAATATACGCTTCACGTATAGACCCCGACAAAGTGGTGCGCACTTTGCAAACCGCCGCCGACGAACTCGGTGAGTGGTTCCGCAAATGGCGAATCACCGTCAATCCCACCAAAAGTCAGGCCATCCTTTTCACTCGGAAAAGGAAAGTCCATGTCCCTCACTCTTCAGTCCGCATGTCCGACCAGGTTATTCCCTGGAAGGGCCAAGCCAAATATTTAGGAGTAACCCTTGATCAGAGGTTGACCTTCATCCCACACGTAAATGCGGTACGCGCGCGAGCCGCATTCGCGATGAGCCAGCTTCACTGGCTCCTAAACAAAAATAGTAAGATGTCAATCCGCAACAAGATTAGGATCTTTAAAACATGCATCCGTCCGATAATGACATACGCGTCGCCCGTATTCGCTCACTTACCGCCCGGTCGCCTTCAGCGAATGCAGGTGCTTCAAAATCGATTCTTACGACATGCACTTGGTGCCCCGTGGTACGTTCGCAATCGCAACCTCCACGTGGACACCAATATGCCGACCATCAGGCACTTTATGCAGTGCGCCAGCAGACGCTATTTCGACAGGGCGGTAAACCACCCGAACACGCTTATCCGTAAAGCGTCGATTTATACTCCATTTGATCGCGCCAAATGGAGACGACCGCGTTCAGTCTTGTCAGATCCAGAGGACGAAATCACTCTGGCCTTACGCGAAAAGAACGAGCATCTAAAGCTCATACACTTAACAAGACCGCTGTACCGTCCTCGCCGTCGAGGACCTCGTCGCGTTCCCCAACCCCCTGCCCTCTCTTAGCAGTTCCGGCCCGCGTGCCGAAGACTACGATCAACACGTAAATAGGATTAGGTTTCAAACCAAATTTCCCCAAACGCTGATGTCTTATCCTCTCAGTGGCCGCCCTGAGCCGAGGTCGTGACCCATTAGTGGGTCGCCCTCAGCGTGGTCGCTTAAATTTAAGGGTTGCGAGCGCCTTCTGCGCTCACCCACAAGACCGGTGTTCTTGTATAAGCCGACCCTCGTCAGGCTAACAAGAGTTTAGTCAGGGACAAAAAAAAAAAAAAAAAAAAAAAAAAAAATATATGCCATTGACAGTATTTATCTATTAAGGACAATAATTATTGTTTTAGGTATTATTCGCTTACTACTTACTCACTTACTTACTAATGCAATCATCGTGTCAGTTCAAAGTAACATCAATTTATAATTAATTTTCCACAATATGCGATTACTCGCATATGAATAAAATTGTTTACTTAGCGTGATGGACAGTTAAAACAGAAAAAGTAGTGTGATAACCGTCGAAGCTAGATTAATATGTTCAATTAATATAATATTTACTTAGTGCAATGCTTTTTCACTGGGTGTGTCAATGAAGGTTCAGCTATTACTGGGATATAGCATGCGACTTTAACTAAAATTAACTCTACAGTTTTGAAATTCTTTACAAATAGTTTACGTAATGTAAAGAAGTTTGTTCCATCACAAATAAGCTTTAAATAAATCAGCTGCATATCAACTGAAACAGTGTGAGTCATTCCTAAACGTGTTTGAATCCAAAACATCATTTATTTTGTATTTTTTTCATGTGCAGTTTCGTGTTAAATCTTTTCTGTAATATTTTAGTCAGTCTTTATTGCTGATTTAATGTTCACTGAAATCCGTTCGATTTATTTACAATTATAATTCTGCCGACCGGCTGATTAATGCTTGCTATTGACAGGGCCAAAAACATTGATGATGGAGATGAGTGCTAGGAGTTTGCTAGTGCAAGGTCGCAAGATGCTTTAAAAGTGAAAGGAGTTGTTTGTTTCAACATTTATTTATTGGTATAGAAAAAATGAAATTTATAATAATTGTTTAATGTTCATATCGTATTTGGACAGTATTCCACTCAAAATTCTAATATAGTAAGGGATTTATCTGATGTCAACTGCCTTTGGAGTATCAAATCGCATTACAACTTACAAGAACACACACAATGTTTTTCCAATCTGACAATCAAACCCATGAATTAGACCAAGGAGGCAATCAAATCTGAAGTACGTATGGAAAGTCAATAAAATTCAAAAATAAAATAAACAAACAGTATTTGGATTTGTTTTATGTTTACTTATTCGTTGTTTTTTGTCGCCGATGGCGCCGATATATCTACTGTATCAATTATAGCGTATTTATCTCGTCATTGTCTTACTAATTTTCGTACTCCAATGCTACTGAAATAACGAAACATCTTTTCTTATTATTACTCTTGTGATAATTGATGAGTGTTTCGTAAAATCACGGCCTTTACCACTAGAAATAGCAGGTATATGATACGAATGTGTCATGCACTTTGCATAAATCGGTTCATGGATTCCAAACGAGTGTACCGTTTTCCAAATCGATACGTAATATTCGCAAGTTACAAAGATATTTCGATGCAACTTTCCCATAGGTTCAAGTTGTCCATCTCAGCATTAAGTTTTTCAATTATATTCACTCATGGCAAGTTAGAATAATGCATTTCCTTAAAGTTTCTTTCTATCCCGGGTCCAGGTTTTACCCGAGCAGCACCAAATGTTTTGATATTTTTTTTAAATTACATATTACATGACCCTGAGACAATGTTATTTACACAAGGTTCTTCTTTGTATGGGAATATAGTTCTTAGGACACAAACACGTCTGTTGCTCAGTGTTTTACTAAGGGTTATTTATGTTCTTCTTCTTGTGTAAAAAGCGACGATAGCCTAGTTGGGAGTGGAATGGACTGCAGAGACGAATGTCCGCAGGTTCAGAACCCATGGCCACGCACCACTGTCTTTTCTAAAGTTATCTTGTATTCTCTGTAAATTATCGCTTGCTTTATTTATTTATTTATTAGCACTGCCACGTTGTACATATTATAACATTTCAGGTTAACATTGGAATGATTATAATAAAATAGTCACCGATATGTACAACAAGTTCGGCGTACATAACATTCGCCACAGTACTCAGCGAATTAATATTTAAAAAAATCAAAATAAAAGTCTATACTTAATTTTAATAGTTATAAACATAATAATATTTAACTAGATAAATTATTATAAACATATTGCTATTGATAAATATTGCTTTAACGGTGAAGAAAAACATCGTGAGGAAATCTGCACACCTGAGAAGTTCTAACTTCTGGTGAGAAGTTCTACCAAGCCGCACTAGGCCAACGTGGTGGACTAAGGCATAAACTCTCTCAGTAGTAGAGGAGGCCTGTGCCCAGCACTGGCACAGTATATAATACAGGGCTGTTATTATTTATGTTGTGACTGAATTATAACACAAGTAGCTTTAAAACAAATCGAGCTATAAAGAAAACGTCGAACCAAAACAAAAGGGAAATGCACGGCGGTTAAGGTGAGAAGAATATAGGGCGAATATAAACCAAGTGGAACAAATGTTAGTGTGGCATTTAAGGTGTCCGCGCCCGAACTCAAGTGGTGTTGCTTTTATCAACGTCGGCCGTACATTTTCGCGCATATGAATGCCACATCGTTCTCACCAGTATTGACTCCAAAAACAGCAGTCTCTATAGTACAATCTATCTAGCTGTACCTACTCTAGACATTGTGCCGTATTACTGGTATAATATATTTTTTTAACGTAAGCCGTAAAATCAGTCTGAATAAACATTTATGAATGTTAGTTTCTGACTGGGACTCACTGACAATGTGGGTCAAGGGCGATTATAACTGATGCTAACAAATACTAAACGCGGATAGAATACGAAAAAGCCACAAGCCCTTTCCGTGGGTTACCTATGTAAGCTCTCTTTCACTAATTTCACCCAATAGACTGTCGACGCGGCGCGGAACCTCGCCGGCTGTGATTTATTGTGTCTACGACTTTCTCTTTATTACGTTTCGTTTCATGTAAGGGCATTTCTTTTGGGCCGTTTTGTTTTCATTATATTTTTTCTATCCATTCTTTCTGAATAACTTTGATCTGTAGATGCTTATATAAGATAGATATCTTTATTCCGCCCTTGGAGCCCTACCTACCCTTTATTTTATAACGTTCTTAGTATTATATGTTTTTTTATTTAGCTGCTTACGATGGAACATTGTAGAGATTAATATGAGTATTAGAAACTGACTTCTGTAGATATATTATGAAAATTATAATTGTTACCCATTTAAATTTTAATGTAATTATAAAAGAATATAACACGATTTGTTTTGCTGTCTTTATTAAAATGTTACCACCTGACGTTGTCATCTAAAATTGTTATCTTTACAGGTATAGCACTTCGGCCTTTCGGTTTATCGTTAATATACCTGCTGCTGTACTTACTAGCGCCGTTGCCGCAAGTACCAGACTCTCAAACATTCACCGGTAAGCAATATATTAATTAATTTTCAACGCACCTCAATTGTACATAAAACTGTTCTAATTTGATACCAATTACACTTATTACCTTTCTGCTATATGAGTGTTGGTCGATATTACAGAAATCAGCTATATTTAGGTCGTTGGAAATAAAACGTTATCGGCCTATGAGCTATAAGCCTGGCTCATTCCTTATTTCTATTTTATATCTACGGTTTATGTAACATAGATTTTGAACATACGATAAACTTGTTTGCACAAATTGTCGTATCAATTACCGTTAGGAAAATATTTTTTTATAAATAAAAATACTGAAACGTTTTTTTTAGTAAATTGGCATCAAAGAATAAAAAGCCTTTATAAGAATGTATTTTTGTGAGGTTTTCTTTAAGTGGAAAATCAAGCATGACGCTGGTAATTGATAGTGCTTCCATATGAAGCAATTCGCCTCAAGTTATTCAAGTATCACACACAGATCAGCTTACGCTTAAAGTCTATATGAATAAAACAGTTGTTCTATTAGTGTATTAATAAGTTACAACTCGACATACATTTTACGAAATAGATCTATCTAGTAAAGTTGGTGTCGAACGGTAAGGATGAGAAGTTTTCCCTAATGTTTCTTACCACGTATTTAACGATGTTCACCATTTACCAGCAGGCGATATATCAATATCCCTTGATGTGTACATGTGCCGGTAGAAAGTTCGTTTCACGAAAAACAGTGATCGAAAGTATGTCAGTGGGTAAAGTAGCCTCTCTATGAATATTGTTGCCTATGGCTTGATTAAGATAGCGTAGGCACGTAAGCTACACTCTTGACCTAATCAAAGGAATCTATAAGAATTACATGTTAACAAATATTTCCCCGGATCGGTTACTCTACCTCTCGCGTAACGGATTCCTGATTCCGACTTGGTCTTGTCTTATCGTTCTACGAAAGTGATGCCAATGCGAATAATAATCATAACCGCTGTAGATATTGTTAATCTCAAATAAAAATGTCTTGAGTCTTAATATATCACACACACACACACACACACTGCTGGATATTGAAACACTCGAAGCTAGTATTGAAGACATATAAGGCAAAAGCGTTCTAACACAAATATAACATAATATTGTGGTTCATGGACCCAATCCGGAGCAAAACCTGTTTCGAAGTTCAATTCTAAACTAGTTTTATAATAGCTTTCAACATTGTTCGCGAGTACAGCTAGACGCAGCGACGACGCTTCCCTACAACGCTGGGCGACATTCTTATTGATCTAGATTCTAGGCTCGAGTTTAGCTTCCGAGTCGTCTAGCCAGCATCCGTGGCCTTGTTCGTACAAGTTGTTGCTACTGCGACAAAAATACTACCGAATATTGCGCATGTTTTCAGGACCAATCGATGGTTGTATTTTGCGAGAATATTTTAATGAAGTCAGAGTCCTGTCTGGTTGCTTGCGTAATTCTAACCGCATACCGCCACACAATGCTGATAATACTATTCAGTTTACCTACCTGGATGAAACTTGAAATATTGGCCTTTTTCCTTTAAATCATAATAACATACTAGTTATTGAAGCTAGTTGATAAAATAACATCCTTAAACGATTTTAAGTATAATGCCACTTCCTACTGAATCCATTTTGTTGGTAGTAAATATCTTTCACTGATGAATAAAACTCCAATTTACCAAGTACATTATATTAGAGTTTTAGTTATCATATGTAAACTTCCTAGTCAAATCATAAATGCAACAGGCTGGTGCGGCAAATATCTCGTCTTGAACGTGGTTGTGTCGACGTTCCTGCTATTATGTCACGCGGTATGGCACAGCGTGCTGGCTGCGTTCGCGCCCTACGGCTCCCTGCTCGAAGACTACCCGCTCATACAACGGATCGGACACAACCTGGGTCTGGTATCATACGCCGGGATAGAGCCGCTGATGGCGGTACACTATCTGGCACCTGAGGTAAGCGTTTTGATGAAAAGTATACTGTTGCTTGTGGTAGTGAGGAATGCATTACGGATGGAATTTTGGTTTTAACAAAGACTCTAGTTTATGCCCTCTATAAAAACTTTTCAACTAGTCTATTTTACTCCAAGCCTATTTAATCCAATCTTAGGGTGTTAACCTCGGAATGAAAAACTTCCCTCGAAATAAGTCTCTTCGCGTGTTACATGCACGTTCTAATAGGAGGGCATAGTTTATTTTGTTTACGTATGCGACATATAGTTAAATATCTGCTAGATGGTTTTTTATGTCGAAAGCTTTACTAGAATGAAGGATATCCCATTGCCAAACGGAGCGACCGCAGTGGTCTGTATATTTAGTTTTTGCAGCAAACGAAACTAGAAAATTGGGTTAAGTGATTTCTTAAATAGATATATGTACTTTAGTCGTCCTAAATTGGCTAAAAATATAGTTAATTTTCCGCAATTACACTTAACACGAACAGTCACTCAAAGTAATTAATTAGTTACTTTGTAGATTGGTAACGCAACTCGGAGATTTTAAGCCTATTTTCTGAGTAGGGATCGTTCAAAAATACTTAAATCAGAATTTCTTATAATCACCAAAACTTAGCAATGATCTTTTCTCAATTTTTTGTTAGTTGGCACTAAACTGACCCAAGTTTATTTCCACCTCGGAGTCCTGTGGTTACGTCAATATGCAGTGAAATACGTAATCAAATACAAAATTCTTGCTCTAGCTTGTGATGATAGGCGTATCCCTCATCGTCTACATCTCGGTGAAGAAGTTATTCACAGGAGCTCAGCCTGAGGTGCAGAAGAAAGACTCCAAACATCAACGGTATCCGCTCCTCACAAGCGCAGGTAATGCATACAAATATTTGCAGCAACTGTGTATTTGCTTGACCTGAAACCCTCAATTATTTTATAGCTAAAATAACAACGTGTGTACTTAGTAGATATCTGATAACCGTTGCAAAAGCCACTGGAACAGAGTTAATTGCATCATGAGATTAGATTAGAACATAATGTCTCTAAAATAATGTTGTAACGAATATGTAAACAAAGCTGTTTTAAAGGGATAATAAAGAGTGCACGGGGCTTAGGATGTGAAAAAAAGCACGATGCGTCTCCGATTCGTTTTATTGTGATTGGTTGAGAGACTGACGTATCGGTCTCTCGATCAATCGCAAACTTCAAAATACCGATACGTCAGTCTCTCAACCGTTCACAATAAAACGAAGCGGAGATGCATCGTGTTTTTTCACATTCTAAGCTCCCAGAGCGTATTTTCGTTTACTGTAATCTACTTAAATGCACTCTCTCTAGTGTAATGTAGTCTATAATTTACAGAAATTAATATGTCAGTAACCACATATTTTATGTCTTCGAGTGAAAATGAGTATGTGTGAAGCATCAATTATTGTCGTGTAGACGATCTGTAAACTAAGTTATGATTACAGGGAAGTACCTATGCCTGTTCCTCATAATGTTCTCGGGTGTACTGCGTCCGAGCGTCACGTCAGGCATCTACTTCCTGGTGTTCATGGGTGCCGCGACGGCGTGGGCGGTGGGCCGGCCGCTCGAGCGCGGGTTCGCTGTCGTCGGCCGATGTGTGATGGCGATCATGGCTGCTCATGTCCTAGTGCTGCTGGCTTACCAATGCTCATGGTTGATTGAACTGTACCCGCCTGATATGGAGTTCGCCAGGTATGTTGAATACTATTGATTGGTAAGGCTTTTCGGGCACACAGTATCGTTTGCTATTGAAATGTTAACTAACCGTTTTTACACGTTCAATTATCACATTACTGTGAACATAAAAAATGTAACGTAAGAATTGTAATGTAAAATCTTATAGGTACTTTGGTCTCACCCAACTGGTGGTAATCAACGAGACTCATCCAATGAGTTTCTCGTATGAAGTAACCGATGACGGCATGTGGGGCACGCTGGCCAGCCCGCTCGTGATACTGTTCACTTACTTCGTCCTTGCAATCGAAACCCGAGAGCTTTTCAAACCGAAGGTATGAGTGATATTTAGATCTTATTGCATTGTGATACGACTGAAATTTAAATTCTAACTAACCTCGTGATTACCAAATGCTTTTTTAAAATAATTTTCGATTGGTATTTTGCAGTAATTTTCTTGATTAACGCTGAGTACTTTTGCCTTTTAAATCTTCCTTGCCGGTCGAACGCTATGAAAGTCCAACTCTACACGGTTCACGTGTTAATTTGAAGCGCTGTCACACAAACACATTCGTTTGCTGGTGAAAACTTGCTCTGATTTAGAATATATTACTACTCGGCGAGGAGTGATATATTTGTTTACATTAGTAATGTTTAAAACATACGAGTGCACGGTGCAATAAATAAGTTCCTGTTTAGAAACTTTACTTCCTTTGAATTTGTATTGATATTAAAAAAAACTTCAGTTTTCACTAATAAATCGAGCAACAAAGCCGAGCGTTTCAAATTGAGACAATAATTAAGTTTTATTGGTGAATTGTTTTGTGTCCTATGCTGTCACTCTCGGAAATTAGGCGAAAAAAAAGTCCGCCCTGACCGGTGTAGAGGCGGGTAAGCTGAACGGCTCGCTAGTGCGGGGCGTGTCCTTCCACCGCGCCAGCCGACGCGCCGCGCGCGACAAGTGGATGAATGCCACTAAAAAAGTCCGAGTAAGCTTGCGCGACTGCAACACCACCAATGTAGTGTGATGTATTGTGGCCGTCGTGTAATCAATAAGGCGGTGTTCGGTTTTTGAAATGATAATTTTTTTCGACTTTGTTTTGACTTGGCCGATTTTCTCTGTATGCGGAAATCACTATGCTTCAGATTGATGTATAGACGCTTTGCTTAGAAACGTAGGTACTAGAAAAGAGATGTTTGAGAGTTGTCCGCATACAGAGCAAATACCGGTATTGTTTGAATATAGTTTCTTTTATTTCTCTTCAAATAACACTCGGTACAGCTGATGTTATAATTACAGCGAACAAATAAATACACTATTTGCAGCGCATAAACTAATAAATAACATGTATTTATCGAATGGCAACCGATTGCCTCGTATTGAAAGTGTTGTTACACGACGCATACCGTACATCACTTCAAAGTAGTCATTTGGTTTGATTATTTATTTTGATTTTACATAAATCCAAGTAATTCTTTTCTATTCTTATTCCAGTCGCACCCAATCTCACGAGCACGTAGATAGAAGCTATTGGTTTGATGGCATGTTGGCATTTTGTAGATAACTTGATTTATCGCACCGATTTCGCACATTTCTGTACAACAATCAAGAATTACGCTTGTTCTAACGTTGAGATTGCACTTTCGTTAAGTATTATGTTTGATTAGATTTTTTATGTTGTTTTTGCAACCAGCTTTCGTTCTTTTATAGGTTGCATTTTCATACATAAATTCAAAAGCACTACAACGTGGGAGCGCCAGTGAGACAACCCCTGTAGGTATCCATTTTACATTATATTTATGGCGGGAATTCGGTGTTTTTGGAATTTTATAACGAGACATATTTAATGGCTTTTTTTGTGGCATCTATATTCTATTATTTATATTAAAAATATTTTAGATTTACAGAATCGCCTTACGTATGTCTTGTCAGTGTGAAAAATGTCCCACATCTCATGGTTTTCAATATGCATATGTCAACGTTTGGGAGCTTGCATTGTTTGAAACGCCTACAATAACTGCACTTTAATACAAACTGTCATGTTCATCCGTATCACATTCGTCGTTTGTGTGATGGTAATTCGTGTTCGCTTTTGTTTTAATTAAATTGTATGTATTAATTGCATTTTGATGTTTTTTTTTGTATGACGTGTAATACGCTGGTATGTATTCGTTTAATTTAATTATATTTGCATAAGTGTACTCCCTGTAGGATTGTGATGGAAAGTAAATTGTTGTATGTTGGCTCGAAGGACCAAAAAAAGTTGATGGCCTCGTTTTGTGGAATTGCTGGTTATTTAGTCAAACGGTTAATAAATAATGATGTCAAACAATATTATATTATTATGTTTACCTACAGACGTTATATTTCAATAACACTAATTGATTGTGTTTAGTTGATGCGCAACTTGAGTCCGACCAAGCGATGGTCGAGCGTGCGCTCAGGGTCGGCGACGAGACAACTTCACCAAGACTCTACCGGTTCGGTGGTCGTACCGGACGAAGGTAACACATTGTTTACTTTGCACTATCAAAGATAGTCACGCAAATGTGTAGCTGATCAAAGTCAAACATTTTAATCACTCTCACAATTTTATTTTCCTACCATTTTTTCCTAACAAAAATAAAATAGAAATTTACTTGAGTTCACATAATGAATAAAAATAAATCAATTAAACCTACATGTGCAGGGCAATTGAATTTTTAAATTGGTTTAGCTACTTCTGTGTATGACTATACTCGAGTAGCATGTGACGTGTGCTTACTTTGAACCGTCAAGTACTTGAGTGGCAGTTTTATTATTTACAGAGTCGATCATAGAGGAAGAGGAGCCGACGCTATTGGATGATATCATCGCAGCAGTTATAGATTTCTTCCAAGTTCTAATTAGGTAAGTATTTTACATCCTTATTTTATATCAAATGTTATTAAAGAGGGGTGTAGCTCTTTGCTACATTTAGAGAGCGAACAGATCAATATTCAGTGTAAATGTTATTTAAGAATATTATATTTAATTCATTGCGAACTACCCAACAACAAATACTTTGCATAGGATTAGTCAAGACAGTAATTTTGAATTAAACATAATTAATGTATTTGTTTAATTTGAATTCAGAAAACATTCTGTATTATTTTATTATTTTTTCCAGATCATCGTATATAGCGACGACGATAACAATGATGGCGTGGAGTATTATGTTCCATTCGTGGCTCACTTTCGTTTTCCTCATGTGGGCGAACATTGTGTGGCTGTGCCAAGACCAACGCTCATTCATGCTAAAGACAAGTCCCATACTAGTCTGTTACGCCATGTTGCTTCTCCTAGCGCAGTACATCTATGGCATGAATTTATTAGAGTCGGAACTACCCTCCAATATAACGGTCAGTGGCGAAATTTGTATGATGTTTCTTGTTAGGTATATATATTTTTTTTTATCTAGGAACAGCAAAGTGACCCCACCTGGTTTACTGGTGGTAGGTCTCTCATATGTAAGAGTCCGTCTGGGTGGGTACCAACGCAATGTTTATTCTACTGTCAAGCAACACTGTGCATGCACTGTTGTTTTTCGGTTTGAAGGATATTGTAGCCTGTGTAACTACTGGACATAATGAGGCTTAACTTATGTCTCAGGATGACGAGCGCAGTGGAATGCCACACAGTACTTTGTAATTCAAGGTGCTGCTGTTTATGGGTGGTCGTATCGCTTACAATCAGGCGAACGCCATGCTCGTCTCGTCATTCAATGGAATAAAAAAACGTGATGGTAAAATGGTAGAGCGTCCACTGACAAGAGATGATTATCTCTTGCTAGTCGACGCGATTATGCCATTATGCCTATTGGAACCGGTTACTGATCCCAGAACGTGGCACTTACGTAGGCCACTGTCGGGATTTAACACCTTATGTACGGTGGTCTCTATCCGATCGGATGCAATTTACAAAATATATCCTACTACTAGCCACCTATCGGCTCATTGATATCGTTAATCATAGTAGTGGACTTGGATTTTAAACTGTAAGGTTCTGTGCTCGATTGCCCATGTCATTCAGTAGAAATTTGTTTTTTAGCAATACACTGAAGTTGTTCGAAATTGGTATGTGTTGAATATAGGAGGATAAGGATAAGACTGGCTTCATTCTAATTAATGCCGTCATCGTAGTACATACCTATTTAATACAGGAAAATATTAGAATCAATATTTAGTCAAACAAACACATATAGCGGTAATGGACTCAATAAACAACAACGTAAAGTTAAAACCAAATCACTGTACGCAATGTGCATATTAAGCAGTACCCCATAACTAGCGAAACAGAAATCCGGTCGCGTAATTGTAGGGTTGAACCAAAATGAATGACGCACGAACCCTTGTTTCACTCGTTCGTACAAATTAGTAATTAGCTCGTACTAGCATACGACACGGCCCCTGGGCCTCACTAACCTGTGTAGTACAAATTAGACGTGCAGTACTATCATACATAGGTATATCATTACTAGATGTGCAGTAAAATGCAATGCAATCAGCCCTGTATTATAAATTGCCCACTGCTGAGCACGGGCCTCCTCCATTACTGAGAGGGTTCAGGCCTTAGTCTACCACGCTGGCCAAATGCGGGTTGGCAGACTTCACATACCCTCGAAATTCTTATAGACAATTCTCAGGTATGTAGGTTTCCTCACGATGTTTTCCTTCACCGTTAAAGCGAACGATAATTGATAAAAAATAGTCACATAACTTCGAAAAGTCAGAGGTGTGTGCCTTGGGTTTGAACCTCCGGACAACGTCTCGACAAACCGTTCCATTCCCAACTAGGCTATCGTTGCTCTATGTGCAATAAAGTCGCGATATCTTGTACTCTGATACTGAATAATTGTTATTTCGATTTATAAATCATTTAATTAACTTATTCATTCAAATAATTTGCTTTCTTGTACGCGATGTTTGATGCGGAGTATCTACGGTCCATATTTGGAGAGTCAATATTTTAAATCGATACCCGACAGATCTCACTCAGTTATATTAATGTCTCAAAATATTATTTTTACCAAAGAAAGGCGTTGATGGCTGTTTTAATTTTACCATAGTTTTAATTATAACCTCTATCGTCGCCTACTAGTGGGCGTCCAGTAGTCGAATTTCGACCTTCGAATTTATATATTTGTATACACATATAACACATACATTTTATTTTTTTGCACTGCTACTCTATACTAACACATAGATTCGTGCTGTCAGGAAGTGAACCTCCATCAAATCGGTCTCGGAAGGGCTGACGGGGAGCCGTGCGTGCCGCTGCTCATCAAGGCGCTGTTCACGTGCATGTTCTGGGTGACGCTGCGGCAGCGCGTGCAGGAGATCAGGCAGCGGAGACAGTCCGCCGTCATCACGGACATGGCCGCGCCACTACAGCTCACAGTCTCCACTGCTGCTAGCGGTAAGAGTTGAAGGCAGAGGTAGACTTAGCCATTCCGAGGCTTCGGGCGGGAGCAAAAATAAAGTTATGATAGTTTTTTGGTCCGGAATGTGGGACCTAAAAAAGGTCCTGCAGCTAAACCATCGCGCGAGGCCCCGGGCGGTTGTCTCTTTAGCCCTCGCCCCTAAGGCCGCCACTAGTTGAAGGGATATTTTAGGGGAAACTGTATTATGTTTAGATATTACTGAAGTTGTCATTGTATATTGACATACCATTTGATAAATCATCGTAAGTGTAGAATGATGATTTTATGTAAGTCTCATTATTTGTGTGTATTATTATATTGTTTTCTTTACTAATGATACAGGTCTGGCTTATGGTAATTTCTATATTATATTTCTTTTCAGCGAAATAATACAGCTGCTTATCACGAACTAAACTGTTTTATTGTTTTTTCGTCACGTAAAAGTAATATCAAGCTAATTTATTTATCGCCAATTGCCTATAATTTACAGAAATTATTATAAGACTACGTTGCAGCAAAACTTCTTTTACAATATTTTCACCTCCACTGTTGCTCAGTAGTATTAAGTTTTATAGGGCTTCGTGCACCCATAGATTATATTTTTTGATAAAAGCTGCCTTCAGAATAACCGTTGCGTTTCGCACATCTTTGCATGCACTAACAAAAATATAGGTACAAATTCTTCACGCTCGAGTGTTCTTAGTGCATACTTGAATTAGCCAATCAGATTGCTTTGGTCCTCACACCCGGATGTAACTTTCTCTTTAACCAAATATTTCATGCTTGATATTTACTTAACAGTAATCTATGACGCGTCTAAAATTTTTGTGCTTGATTTACATCTTCTTAATGCTGAACAATAATTAAACAAAAAGTATAGATATGCCATGTCCTAAGCAATCAAACAGTGTTCCGTACGCACACATATACATACTTCACATTTAGGTTCATGTAAAAGAGTTGACATATTTAAACCGTTACGAACCAAAAATGACGTCTAGTATTTGTCATTTACGCGTAGTGTATGCAAACCAACTCGGACAATTTTGATCCTTCAGATGATGCGTTCTAAGGGCATATGTTTCTGTTTATTATAATTGTATTAATCATTGACGCTGAGTTATTCCGCGTAGTACTAGAGGCGCAGCGCGAGGAGGAGAACAAGTCGCGGCTGTTGCGTGCGCTGGGCGAGTGGCTGCGCGCGATGTGTGCGCGATACTGGATCTACGTGGTGGTCATCATGCTCTTCGTCATCGGCGTCACTGGAGATCGAATGACCATCTTCAGGATCATATACATGTTCCTGTTCCTAGTCTTTATTCTGATGTTTCAGGTGATTTAAAATTAGAACATTGAATGTTTTAGTTTATCAAAAATTGAGAATCATAAGTCTGTGGGGTTAGAATGTGAAAAAAAAACACGATGTATCTCCGCTTCGTTTTATTGTAATTGGTTGAGAAACTGACGTATCGGTCTCGCGATCAATCACAAACATCGAGATACCGATACGTCAGTGTCTCAACTAATCACAATAAAACGAAGCGGAGACGCATCGTGTTTTTTTTTCACATTCTAACCCCACTGTTTTGTTTTGATTTATTTTAACGCAGTTTCAATAATTAGTAATTCGACTGTTATTTTTTTTACAGATAAGTTGGTACTGGTGGCGTCGATTAATGTATGTGTTCTGGATAACAGTCATCATCTACTCCATGATCAATCTCATCCTCATATACATATACCAGTTCGATAACTTCTCCAAAACTATAGAGGAGTACTTGCTAATAAACGAGAGACTGTGAGTTCATATAAATTAATTTTATTTGTTTGTGACCTGTTTATTCATAGCGTTGGAATGAAGTTTTCTTCGTGGGACCAATTTGACAACTTCTTCAGCTGAACAATGAAAGAATCATCCGAATCGGCTTACAAACCTCAGAGCGATCGGTGTACATTCGTAAAAAAAACTTCTTAAATTGAGAATCTAATTTTTTTTTACATATAGACGAATGTTACACATTGAAATTAAACTAGCTTTATGTGTTTTTTTTTACTTCCGACGTGTCGAAGGCTTTAAAATTGAAATTCTACTTTCCATTAAAAATTATACAAGTTTAAAATTTAAACAATTTGTTGTTTTTGGTCTACACAGAAATTACGAATCTCCTTCTTTTTGTCGTGAAATGTCGGATGTATAATTCTTATCGATTTCAACGTTTTTTTGCAGCCAACACGATTTGGGATTAGAGCCGTATCATCCGGCAGATTTATTCGTGAAGCTTCTAACTCCGACGTTGTTCTTGATTATCACCATAATGCAAGTGCACTATTTCCACAAGGATTTCATGGCTCTATCGGATCCCAAAACCAGGTACTATTATTTTTTTATTTATTCTGTCTCATCGGACTATGTAAATCCCGAGCTATTGCCGAGCTCGCATTATTGTGTCTTCTAGAACGCTCTACGTAACTTTGGTACATTTTGGTCCAAGTATTTGCGACCAACGTTATTTTGTGGTTTCTTTAAAACATTACCATAAAATTAAATACAAGAATATTACTTATTGCTGTCGTGTTATGGATATTTTTTCAGAACAAACAGCTTGGTTAAGGAACCCGAGTCCAGCAGACCTAGTCAGGCTGGCGCGTCTACAATGAAAGACGATGTAAGTATCGGCAATTATTTCGTTCATAACTAGCTTTTGCCCGCGGCTCCGCCCACGTGAATGAGTTTTCCCGGGATAAAAGTCCCGCTTTATATTGTCCCGGGATAAACAGCAGCCTATGTTATAATCCAGGACTTGATCTACCCATGTGCCAAATTTCATCGAAATCCGTTCAGTAGTTTTTGCGTGAAAGAGTAACAAACATCCATACATCCAGACATCCTTATATCCATACATACTTACAAACTTTCGCCTTTATAATATTAGTAGGATATTACATTTATATACTTACACTAGGTGTTGCTCGCGGCTTTGTCCGTGTGAGAAACTTTTCCCTCTACAAAAACCTCTATAAAGGCAGCGCCATTTATTTAAAAATCTTATGAAAAATTTCCATGAGAGCATTTTACCGCGATAAAAGTAGTCTATGTGTTAATCCAGGACATGGTGTTTCTGTGTGCCAAATTTCATCCAAATCCGTTCAGCAGTTCCTGTGTTTACTTCTAACGAACATTCAAACTTTCGCATTTATAATATTAGTACGATAGTAAGAAGTAAGATTTTAGGGAGGTCATATCTTGCCTTAATTGTCGCTATCAATTTCAAATCTCTGGACATCTATGTAGACGATGTTTGCTAGAAATTAATCAAAATATTTTTGTCACTTTATAGTTGCCCCAACTTCCGCTAGAGGAGGAGGAGGTGCGTCGCGTCTCCATGGAGGGCAGCGTCACAGAGGCCGAACACTCCCTAGAAATGTCCACGTCTGTCAACACCGCGGCCAGACGGTCATTACGAAGGTACGTGTGTAGATTTATGCTTCTTTATACATTTGTCTGAATCGATTCAGACTCTAATATTAGCACTTAATATGTCCCATAATTTTTACATAAAAATAAAAAAAAATATTAAAATATTATTGTTCTGTTGGAAGTTGGAACAGAGAATAGAATGTGTTTTCTATATAAAAAAAAATGTTTACAATTTCTGAAAGATCGTTAAGCACTGGATATATGTATTTATGGACTGCCTCGGTGACGTAGTTGTATTGTGTACGCGTTACGAGTACGATTTGCGCGCTGAGGTCCTGGGTTCGAATCCCACGTCGAGCCAAAAACATTGTGACTGGGTTTTTCCATCTTAAAAATAACTCGGTCGCAGCTCGGAGTCAGGAAGTTGGCGGTGTGATACCCCTGTGCCTCGGAAAGCACGTAAAGCCGTTGGTCCTGCGCCTGGGGGCTTAGGATGTGAAAAAAAAAACACGATGCGTCTCCGCTTAGTTTTATTGTAATTGGTTGAGAGACTGACGTATCGGTCTCTCGATCAATCACAAACATCAAAATACCGATACGTCAGTCTCTCAATTAATGACAAAAAAACTAAGCGGAGATGCATCGTATTTTTTTTTTCACATCCTAAGCCCCCTGATCTCTCTCCGGTCATGTCAGACTGCTGTCTCACCGGACTATGAGAGTGAAGGAATATTGAGTGCACCTGAGTATTGCGCACACACTTGTGCACCATAATCTCCTGTGTACCTGGCTGATCTCCGTCGAGATTGGCCGCCGCGGCCGAAACTGGCTTGGAGGATTACGTATACGTATTATTTTAAGGGCATCTTCAAACTTTATAAGTCGTTGTATCATTGGTAGTCTGTCAAGCCCCGCGACGGACACCGGTGTCTATATATATAGGGTTTTCCCATACATCTATATATATAAGCGGGGCTAAGGTTTGTATCATTGTTATTGTGTGTAGGAAGTCGTCCCGCGCGCGATCGTATGCGCCTACAGTGACCGAGCGTCCCTCCACTGGGTTCCGGTCGGTGATGATGCGCGCGTTCACCGCGGGACGCCAGGTCGTCCACCAGTGGACTGATAAAATATTCATATACCTCGATATACACCTCATCAAGATCATATTCGTGTCGCTGATGCTTCTCTGTGTTATGAATGTAAGTATAGCTATGTGTAGGTATGTTTTTTTTTTTACCGGGCTGAAGGTAGGCACACGTGCTGTGACAGCTAACGTTTTCATCAACTGAAAGGTAACAGCGCGAGGGAAGACCGAGGGAGGCAACTAAGTTCGCTCTAAAAGAGTGGGTAAAGCAGTAATAATATTATACAGACACGTTTTTGTGTTTTATATAAATTACTAGCGGCCCGCCCTGGCTTCGCTCAGGTAGCAATGCATATTACATGCTGAAATTTGTTTTTTGTCATACAAAACATTTATGTGATATACACATAAATCTTCCTCTTGAATCACTCCACCCATTCGTGAAGTTTATCCGAGATAAGAATCAGCCTAGGCCTTTCCCAGGGTCTTAAGCTATGTCCCTTCCAAATTTCATCGCAATTAGTTCTGTGGCGTGACCGTGACGGCTCCACTCGCGAGAAAAAAAACCGGGATAAAATTGCCGCGTTATGTTCCTCCGGGATAAAAGTAGCCTATATCCTCCTCAGGATCTCAAACTATCTCCATACTTTTCTCATTTATAGACACGCGCCGCCGGCCCCCCGGCCGGTACCGCCGCGACCGCTATGTCCCTGCATTTTAAATCTGTAATATCTTCGAAAATATTTATTTAAATTACATGTTGTACCCATATTGATCTATATTAAAAGCAAAATGTATTTATGGTACTTAATTGGATAAGGATTAATGCTGTATTGCTTAAAATCGCTTCGTAAATAAGCCATTACTTCTCGTCAAAAGTAAAGGATAAAAAATGGTTATTGTGGGTTATTCCTAAGAGATAGACATATACCATCCCTGACTTTTTTATAGACTTTTTAAGGTGTACAAAAGTGTAGTACATTATTTTGATCTGTCTCGTAGAGTTTAGCCAGCGTCTGCAATATAAGCGCAAAAAATTGTGTTTATCTACGACATCACATTAGAAACCTCTTAAATTATCAATGTTCCTCTACTATATTATGCATATATTATACATATAAACTTTCCTCCCGAATCAATCTATCTATTAAAAAAAACCGCATCAAAATCCGTTGCGTAGTTTTAAAGATTTAAGCATACATAGGCTATAGGGACATAGGGACAGACAGCGGGAAGCGACTTTGTTTTATACTATGTAGTGAAGGTACTATAGTTATAATTTTAAAGCTAATATTGTTAATAGGGTAGTTTTCAATGTTTGATTTCGTACATTATTTTATATGTAACAAAAACACATACACAATTATTTTGTGAAATCAGCATCGAAATTGATTGAAAAATAAGGCAGTTATTCATATTTGAAATATTATTGTGAGCAAAAATGGGGGCGATATCGCACTATCTCTTTCGCACGCACGCAGCGTTACGATCAGTGATACTTGGTGACGTCACAGTCTGATATTGCTGTTATTTGACAATTTCTCGTTCCACCAAATTTCAAAGCTTTATAACTTACACATTATTGCGCTAATTATGAAAAATCTTTTTCCGTTACATTTTGGATAGCAAACATTTTTGATGTATGTATGATGATAAAGTAGTCAAATACCCTAGTCCTTCTAACCATTGTTTTTTTACATCTAAATGTAAAAATAAAACATAATATGCTTTTAGGTGTGCGCAATGCATGTTCCAATAATGATAATAATATCTCCGGCGCTGTGGCTCAGTGCCCGTAAGCAGCGTTTCTGCGTGCTCCTCATATCGACGCTGATCAGCGTCTACCTCATGGCCAAGATGGTGTACCAGATAGACTACATCAAGCACTCTTTCTTCGATGTCAGTTGTACTACAGTAAGTATATTAGAATTTCTTGTTATCGACGAAATTCGAGCGATCTTTATGGACTTTGATGCCTATCGTATAATTCTATACCGAATAGGTACTAATAAAACGTGAACAATAATATTTATAAAGCAATTGCAATTTAAGTAATCATGTTTATTCTATTTGTCACTCCAAATTTTAGGTTGGTGAAAACGATACATTAAATTTGACAACGTACAATAACGCGGAATGGATCGGGTTCTACAAGGCGACTAGCGACAAACCCCTGGTTGCGCTGCTGAAGGGCTACATCGGACTTATTGTTGTTTTCACTTTCTACTCGTTGGTGACATACAGACAGCAAGCAATACGGTAAAACTACTGCATTAATTATCGATTAATTTTTTATGCATTTATCTTTACTGATAGAGCTTTACAGCATGTTAAAATAATTATTTCAAAATCGATATCGATAATTGAAACTACCCACATTTGCAGGGATATGGGGTTGTTACCGAAGAACAAAGATAAGATAATGTTTCCCGAAATAACACGTAAGGAAGCAGACAAGGATATGATACACTGCATCAAATATCTAGTCAATTATGGGTTTTATAAGTTCGGCGTGGAGGTGAGTTTTTTATTCCCTTTTTTTGATTCACACAAGAGTCTTAAAATAACACGTATAAAACATTACACAATACTCTTTGCTTTATTATGGTAAATACAGAATCTTCTTGTGTACCATAAAATTATAAATAAATACTCGTTATAGTAATGTCTTAAGAAAATATATCGGACAGGACTAATGCATTATGCATAGCAAGTAAGAACTGTTACGGTAACTTGAATAACATTTTATAATGATTGTACGAAACCAAACACGAATTGCATAGTGTATTGAATCGCGATATACTTCCCTGCCTATTCTGCTTAAAGATATATTGTAAAGCGCTGTAAACTTAGTGTTAACACAGCTACGCCTGATTTGACTCAGCAAAAGTAATTTAGCTAAGTATTTATTTGATGCTAACAACGATACCACAAAGCTTTGCATTCAACACGTCGCTTGAAATAAAACACACATGACACCGTAGTATCGAATATAATATGTATATTAATAGAGTATAGAATTAATCGATACCTACCGAATCGATTCCAGATAACCCTAATGTGCCTAATGGGCGTTATCGGTTCTCGAATGGACGTCTACGCCGTATTCTACTCTGCTTGGCTTCTAGTCCTCGTATCTATAAGAAGAATTCGTCAAATGCGTTTGTGGCCAGCCTTTACAGCATTCGTTACATTCGTAGTACCATCTCAGTACATGATAGCTGTCGGATTTCTACCTCAACTCTGCATTAATTACCCATGGAGTGGGCAAGATCAGGTACATACGATTATTATTTTTGATCGTTTGACTTATATTCGTTATGAATTAGTTATATCGATTTTTATTTCGATTATAACTTTCTTATCGAATACTCTGTGTCTGCAATGTCGATAATCGATATTAGATTACATAATTAATTTGGACCTTTTTTTAGCAAATGAAGCACATTCGAACATGGCTTTTCCTGCCGTATGCCGATGAGCCGCCACATGCTATTAAGCTTATATTCGATTACTTCCTATTACTATTTGCAACCAGACAGCTTCGAGTGTTCGGTGTAGAAAAAATAATCGGCGAAGAATATGCCGGTGGGTCGAATAGTGAAGACATAGGCAAAGAATGGGAAACACCAAACTTTGTTAATCCTGTACCGGACTTCCTTGGCTATGTCGGGTAATATTTAATGTTTATTTTACTAGGTAACAAATATTGCTTGTAAAAAAATACTTGTAAAGTGTAATAATAAGGTCTATAATTTAATGTACTATAGCACATACTATATACAGTATGTTTGCTCTAATAAGTCTGTACTTTTGTAGTGTCTTGCTTTTGCAATTATTCAAAGTATTTTTGTAAGTTTTCAATGTACAAATCTAGCACAATTTTTGTAAGCTATTATATTTTCTATGGTACTAAATATAACTCTTAATTTCCAGTACATGGTTGGATGTGATCAAGCGCATGGTGTTCCTGGGCATGTTGTGGGTGACGCTCGCCATCATGTTCATGACTGGTACCAACAGAGTCAACCTGTTCTCGATGGGTTATCTCATCGGCTCCTTCATATTCTTATGGCAAGGCACCGACTTTTATCTGCGGCCGAAAGACGCTATACTGCAGTGGTGAGTAGACTTTCTTAATATCTGGTAATGAGAGCTATATACTTAATTGACGACACCTTAAATTTGCCGAAGGCGCTCTAACACTAAAAGATTTAATATTGTCATTATTTCCATAACTTAAGTCGATAATTTTGTTATTTTATCCAGTACTTCTTTGATACAAAACATTCCCCTATAAAGGTTGTAAAGTGACTTTTGTAATAATACAAACAAACTAAGAACATAAGTTAAGCATTATAAAATAATACAATACTGCACACTTGGCTAAGGCCCGTGTGTAGTATCTTTCTCCAGTTCATAGAGCTGTGTGCGCAAAGCAAAAAAATAAATAATAATAATAATTAATTGAATGTATCTTGACTTATAAGTGCAACTAAGCCTACGTGATGAATAAAGTAATAATAATACCAGCCCTGTATTATATACTGTTCCACTGCTGGGCACGGACCTCCTCTACTGTTGAGAGGGTTTAGGCCTTAGTCCACCACGCTGGCCTAGTACGGGGTGGTAGGTTAGGTATGCAGGTTTACTCACTATGTTTTCCTTCACCGTTAAAGTGAGTGAACAAAGTATTTTATTTAAATCTATACTAATATTATAAAGCTGAAGAGTTTGTTTGTTTGTTTGTTTGAACGCGCTAATTCTCAGGAACTACGGAACCGATTTTGAAAATTCTTTCACTAATAGGCAGCTACATTACTGCTGAGTGCTATAGGCTACTTTTTATCCCGGGAAAATATTTTTATCCCGGAAAAACTTTTTCACGCGGGCGGAGCCTTGAGCGATACTAGTCTGTGATAATTTTAACAACGATCAGGAAAGCTGGCTGTGGCAAAATTGAGTTTTTCAAACGGTATAATTTTAAAGGTGGTCCTGGCTACTGCGGTACAATGTATCTGTAGTGGTGGTGAAGGCACTCCTCCAGATCCCCGGCTGCATATTCAGTGCAGTGATGCAGGAGCACGCGTGCTGGCTGGTCCAGCTGCTCGGTATCGGATGTGTGGACAAATTTGCCGGTGGCAACATTGCCCGCTTCCTTAAAATGCAGTATATTAAGGTATGTTGTATTTTCATTGAAATATTTAACTCTTCAAGCCCCGCTTGTATATTTAGATGTATGGGAAAACCCTATATATATTATGGACACCGGTATCCGTCGCGGGGCTTGAGGAGTCAAAGTGGTAGACACCAAAATTTGTTATCTCAAAACTTGTAAATAACTATAATTGGCATGTAATTAGAATAATATGAGTCGTAGCTCTCAGGTATGTTCAAAATTGATTTTTTTTGTATATACTACTAGAATGCTCATTATTGCCAGGTCAATGTAATGTTTTTCACATTGTATGTATAAATCAATGTTTGTCCATATCTGTATATTTGTACTAACTTTGTCGATAGTGGTACCGTCAGAGGACACTAAAGGTATTGCCGTTGGTAAGTATTGTTACAGCGTCTATGCTTAAACGTATTACAAGGGCATCAATTGTAGTTAGAATAAGTAGCCTTGATGCTTGTAGGTTAGTTTTCCAAGATTTTAATAGTATAATGTGCCAGTGATTGTAGTAACTATGATACTTTGTAAAGAAAAATCCTTTTATTGTAGGATGCAGCGTGTTCTGTGCCTCAAGAGGACATAGGCCTTGCATGGGACGGAGTCTGCTTCGCGTTCCTCATTTTACAACGAAGACTATTCCATAGCTATTATTTCTACAGGGTTATCGATGAAAGCAAGGCCACTACCGTACTTGCATCTAGGTATGAACTGCCAGTGTCAACTTAAACAGCAAGTTGTTCCGTTTAGATTGAAAAATAAAATTATACTTATCATATTTTTTGACATTTTATTGATTATAATCGATAGTATATATGTATCGATTAAATATTACAGGGGTGCTGAATTAATAGAAGAATTAAGACAAAAACAAATGCTGGTGCAAGAGGAGCAAGAAAAGAAGATATTGGAAAAAATCAAAGTGAAGATGGAAAGAATTAAAGCAAACCAAAAGAAAATACAAGGAGCTATGACTAAAGAGCCGCAGCATCACGACGCCGGTGAGGATTTACTTATTTTCTATTTCACCAAAATTAAAAATGAAGACTATTCAGAGGACAATTTGCAAACAAAATGGAAGACAAAGTGGTACCAAGTATTTTAATCAGTGTTTTGTAACTTAGATTTTTTTTTAATTTAGGAGTTCAGAAGTGTAAGTGACAAAAGCATTTATTGAGCAGTAAAAACACTGCAAAATATTTTTTACATGCAAGAAGGTTAATCGTTAAATTTGTATGGTTCTGTGTATGCATAAACCAGAGGAGGACTCGGAGACTCAGCCCGGCGAGTCGGAGCGAGTGCCGCTCGTGCACGGCGACTCCGACGCCTCCGCGCGAGGGTACCACACGCCTGACAGCCCTGCCTCCCCCGCCTCCCCGCGCGGCTTCCACACACCCCTCAGCGAACCCTCCGCCCCGCCCACCCCGACACACCCTCGCCCCCCGCCGCCCCAGCCCATTCCTCTCCCTGCGATCCCAGCGCCTAGCTCCCAGGGCGGGCCGCCTTCACCATCCTCGGCTCTGATGACAGTATCCCTCGACGCGTATTTAGAGCCGCGTCGGATTTCCTTTGAGTCCCCTCTAACCTCGGACATGCTTCCCCGTGCGCAAAGTCCAGAGGAGTCGTATCCTGTGTTCTCCCCCCCTCCCATCCGCCGCCGCCACACGGTCGCCAGCCCGAGCGTTCTGCAACGAACGTCGATTATATCACAGTCGAGTCGCGCCGAGCCGAATTCTCATCATACGTGTAACTACCGAAACGTCGATACTTTTGGTTATTTAAAGCTGAGTACAAGCGGGTTTAAACTGATTTGTAAAATAATGCCACTTGTTCGAGTTTAAAAGCAAAAGAGGATCAACAATTTGATAGTGTTGATATTTAGTTTAATCCGTAAGTTAGGTCGTATCCGTATTGCCCATAATATATGAAATATTATGCAACTGAAAATAATTATTGAATATAAAATGAATATTTTATTTGGTTTCTAAATATTGACGTGCTAACAGACCGCTACTACTCAGCTCATTTTTAATTTCTAGTCCTCTCTGTGTGCCCCTGTGTACACTGTATATAATGTATAGCAATAAAATTGTTATGTGTGTTAAATCATACGTTTTTATCACATAGGAGATGGTTCAGGTCCAACGATTAAGCGCAGAGTTTACACGAAGAGGCACGAAGGTAAATCGAATGCCGATAGGAGAGGGTGTTGGAAATATTAACACAAATTATGTTATTTGATCATTCTGAAGGTTCATGCTGTATGTTCGTGTAATTTACGCTGCACATTGAAGTCTGCGACTAAATTTATTCTATCCAAAATTTGTAAATAGGATACCATTGTCTTGGCTTAAAACAAAATTATAAAGGTATTTTTCTTGATCATATATTCGATGATTCATTAAAATTCATTTCTGTAAATTCTTATTCTCTTCATTGTTGTTCGTAATAATTACATGCGTTTTGGATTGGCGTTTCGCGTGTCTAACATCTGAAATGACTTCCTGATATGAAACATGTGCTTCGTAATGTTCATCCAGGGATGGTTTTGTTGATTAACAGCAACAATTGTATTGTTCACGCGTCGAATGCCAATACAGCCCTATTAATACATTTGGTGTGCGATTTTGCCGTTGAGTTGTGCTTTTTTCTTGTAGCCCGAGACAGGCCGCCGTATAAGCCGCCCGCCAGTCATCAAAAGGGTAACGTTGAGTCGAATGTCCTGCGCTCTAACCTTGTAACTGCGTTATTAACCTATCCTCGGCTTGTGGTATTTAGGCAAGTAAACTTGTGGCGGGAACTCTCTTTATTGCAATCGACTGTTTGTAAATGTGTAAAATACTTGTGAATATGTTTGTTGACACAAAACGCGTCTGTTCACTTGCTTGCAGGCTTGCTTTGTTGATGCGTGTTGGGCTTCTTGCATGCAGTGTTATGCACTTTAGCGTGTGGGTGTTTCTAATATTGAAACAATTCATGTTAAATATGTATATTTTTCAACTGTCCGTTATTATTATATTCATTTTTTAATGCATGCATATGAATAAAATAGAATGATTGATTATTTTTTTATTTATTTTATATGTTTAATCTAAACTATTGATTAAAATCATTAAAATAGCAATTCTTGAACTTTTACATAATATTTTGAGGTAGAAATATTTTAAAAAGTTTTAAGTAGAAATTATCACAATACACTATTGGCCTTATGTTTGTGTTTGAATGCACACGCTTGATGTGAATAGCTTTCTCCACTGCCCTTACTTTATCCATATTGACAAGTATAATGTGTGTTGACAGCTGTCCGATCTGGAGACTACTACATGTTCTATGAATTCGACGACACCGAAGTGCACATAAAGGATGACGAGTCCAGTTCTGATGAGGACGCGCCCAAGGAAATGGGCATTGGAAAGGTAAACTTTCGACTTATTGTAACTAATCTTTGGGATAATTAAAAAGTTTGTTTGTCGATAACTGGTTGTTGTCATATCGATAGTATGCTATCGATAATCTTATGGTTTTCATTTGTTCGTCAATTGGGATTTCTATTGTGTTTCTCAATTATCGCCATGATAAATTACTTTATTTGTAGTGATGCATGTTTAGAGCCAACAGTATGATAGAAATGTTTATTTTGTAGCATGTAATTTGTATGTAAGTGTAATGGCCATAGAGACGGGATGTTTGTATTAAAACGTGGATGGGAGTTTTGTACGCCTCTATGCAGCTTTAGGTGACTAACCCATATGTCCAGTAATTAATAAAGCACAGCATTGCGCAGATCGGTATATTTTGCTTTTACTTAATTTTGACCATTAGTCCGAAAATATCGAGTTTTGAATATCATTAACATGATTCTTAGTATACGTCATTTCGACAATAAGTTAAAAAGGTTGCAAACAACTCCAAATTACACCTCAAAAGTGAGTAATAAGCAAAATGTACGGTGAGTGGTCGCACAACGCTTGCTGGTGTGTGACGCGTGACGTGTGTGACGCGTGTGACGTGTGACGTGCCGCGGCGCCGTGCCATGTGCAGCTGTTGTCGACGGCGATCAAGACAGACGTGACGCGCGCCGTGTCGCTGCGCCGCGCCTCCGCGCCTGCCGTGCGCTCCGCCCGGCACCTCTCGCTCGGCAGCTACCCGCTCTCCTACCCGCATGAGGTATGACACCACACGCCCGTAGCTATGGGAGGGGGGGGGGCATCTACCCACCACATATTGAGCCATATAAATATATTTGTTCTATTCATCACTAAAAATAATTAAGCAGTTTTTCAACTTCAACTCTGCTGACATTAAATCTCCCCGGGAAAATGACTAGCTACGCCCATGTCACGCGATCGAGTCGGAGTTGCCAATTTCCGAATGTAATCACTAGAAGCATTAGCTATAAGTGCTAGCTATCTATAGTATTCATAGTAGCACACGTCGAATAAATCTGAGCATATTCTTCACATAGTTTTTAGTACCATTAGAGAGTATTTCTATAACTTTAATTACTGGCAAAATAAATAGTTTGAGTTATTGCCGTAATACATATCACATATTTGCTGATTGCTGTGTTCAGGTTAGATTTTACTTAATATAAAAAAATAAATCATATTTTATTTCAGATACAGCTTAAAATTAAGTGAATGTAGTTTTTAGAGCTTTCGTATGGCAACTCTGACAAATAATTATGACTTAACTAGTTTTTGCCCGCGGCTCCGCCCGCTTTAAAAAGTTTTTCCGGGATAAAAGTCCCGCTTTATATTTTCCCAGGATAAAAAGTAGCCTATGTGTTAATCCAGGACATGATCTACCCGTGTGCCAAATTTCATCGAAATCCGTTCAGTAGTTTTTGCGTGAAAGAGGAACAAACATCCTTACATCCAAACATCCGTACATCCAAACATCCATACATCCAAACATCCATACATTCTTACAAACTTTCGCCTTTATAATATTAGTAGGATACAATAAGTATTCATTTGTTTCCGCTTGGGTTTGTATTGCACGGTTGGTTATATTATGTTGTTTTTTTGTTTGATGTATATGGTTTGGTGTTTTTGTTATTAAGCGTTTATTTTAATTATGCACTTATGATTAAAAACTTAACAACATTGTGTATTTTATGTTGGGCATATAATTTAATTTATTATTATTATATTTCGTTGCCAATTTAATTAAAAATCTATTTATTTTCTCTTCTCCTTTATAAACAACGTCTGCTTTAATTTTTTAAAATATTGATATGTTCAAGATAAAACAGCACATATCCCACTCGGACATTACCCGTGAAGGGGACGTGAATGTGGGCATGTCCGGACACGATCGAGACGGCGCCGAATCGGACATAGACGACTACGCACCGTTGCCTGGTACGTTACAATCTATACCTAAATATAATAATAGTACATTAATTCTTACATAAGAATGGAATGAATAAGATTATTTGCAAGGTCGATATCGTTAAAACGGTGTGGACGGGACTTAAGAGGTGGAAAGTGACTTAATTTATTTCCAAATAAAGCAAGTTAATTAATATCGATATAAATTTAATTTTTATAATCTATTAGGTACATTTTTTGTTCCGAAATCAACTTTGTAAAAAAATTTGACCTCTTTTGTGTTTGTAGAACAAGAGACGACATTCGACAAACTGAAGCGGTTCCTTGAGATCGCGTGGGCGTTCATATCGAGCTTCCTCGTGTCGATCACGCGACACCTGATGAAGTACTCGCGCGATTATCGATACGTTTCGCGAACGCTGTCAGTTGAGAAGAAAATTCTAAAGGTAAAAAGATCGTTGTATATTTGATAGGTGATCTAACCATATCGATATCGATGAAGCTGTAACATGTTGCTGTTGGCTTATCATGTGTAAAGGGATTATATCTGAAGTCACTTCTTACTCTTTTATTAATGTTGTTTTATTAACTCTCGTGTGTGCATTCGCTGATGTCGGTGGACTAATCGATATTATTTAATCGATTATAATCGCGCCTTACTTAAATCTCTTGCCAGTACTAATGTTGTTACTCACACCTAAGATGATTGTTCTGTAATCAGATATAAGTACGTGAATCAATAATATACTCGAGTGAATCGATAAGGTAAGTATTTATGGACTCACTCAAATATATTAGAGTTGTGATATTTACAGGAGAAAGAAGGCTTCGGCATCGGTTTGAGAGAAGGATCTCAGATGATATGGGAACCTCTGCCGGAAACTTTGTTACATCAGTGAGTATTTTTTTTACTCGTATTATGAATAAAAGCTGCTGTTTTGTCTTATTTGGTAGTAGCTAGTTACAGCAGTTACAAGTAGTCGTGTGATATGATCGACTTGTCGTTCGGATGTTTGAAAAACTACACGCGAAATGTACTTAACTCTAAATGAGGAGTAAGTTTAATATGATACCAGCTTTCGTTTTAATTCTAGCTTCAGCATATTTGAACATGGGTTTAGTTTGGATTGATGAGTTTGTTTTGGATTTTCATTTTTCATATATTTTTAGATTTTTAACGTCGTATTTGACTGTAGCTTGCTGTTGATGCTGTATTGTTTTGGAGTTATTGATATAGAATTTAACTCATTAAAAATATGAAAATTACTTATTGTGCTTACAATTAATATGAGCGTACTTAGTGCTTGTATGGTCACTCCAGTATTAAACTGAGTATCTAGTCTCGCTGTTTGGATTTTATTTTGTATTTGCCGGTTTAGTAAGTGCATTTTTTGCATGCTGCCTAGTGCTCCCAAAGTGGAGGATACTAATGACAATAACCTACTGGCGCCCGCTGTAGACATGGGGTTCGTATTTTTTGTAGTATTATTCTCATTTATTGTAGAAAATAGAATGCTGTATTATTATAGAGTAGTCGCTATTAAAAAGTAGTTATGTCGTCGCCTATCTAAACACATAATACTGTATTCAGAGAATATGTATAAATATGATATGAAAATAAGTTACGTAGTCTATTGTAGTTTGCAAAAAGTTATTGTAGAATCCATTGTAATAGCATAATTAATCACTCTACTCATTTGGCTTGTGATCATTCTATAGTAGGTATAGGTACATTACAAAAGTAAAAGAAAGCTTTTTAAAGATATACAGAGCTACTTTAAATCAGCTTTTCCAATAACCTGAAATAAGTTTTCTTTAACTTAAAAGTAACTTTAGCATTCATTTTCCATAACTCATTGAAATGTTCGCGAGGTGTGTATGAGTCGCTTCTTTGCTTCAATAACGTGATATCTTGAAAATAATAATTTTAGAGGAGAGGGTTTCCCACCATTTAAAAATAATAAAGTTTCAAAGCTAAATTATTTTTATATTTAATTAAATAAATAATAATCTAAGTGTACCGGAAAAACAAAATCAAACGCGGTTGTTTTAATAATCAAATAAATAAAATATGATTTATTTATTTGGACTTATCACGTTATTGAAGCAAAGAGGCGGAGTGTGGATGACTGACTGAAATTTGCAGCCGTAAGTTAAGCGAGATAAGCGTGCCGGAGATCCGCATCCTGGCGCCGAGTATGGAGCGCGGGCTGGACGCGAGCCCGCCCCCCCCGGCCCGCGCCCCCGCCCGCACCCCCGCCCCCGCCCCCGCGCGCGCCTCCCGCGAGCCCTCCGAACGCTCCGACGGCACCTCCGAACACGAGAGCGCGTTTAGTTTGCAGACTACGGAAAGGTGGAGTGGCCCTCGGAGGACGATTGCTTGTACTGACGGCGTTGGAAAATATATCGATGTTATTTTGTTCCATACAAAATAAAAATCTGTAAATTATTTTGGGTGCAAAATAAATTCAAAAAATTTGAGGATATAAGTAAAATTATGTCTTTACACTTGAATTTTCGGTAAAAAATGCAGTACAAGAATAGTCCGATATTTGTCGTCACATGCGATGGGCTTTCTCTATGCATCTATCAAAATTCTAAATAATTTTATTCAGTTTCATCATCTCACATTTTGCGATTCTAGCACGTCTTCTGGCAGCTTTATTCGTTTATTATTTTTGTATTGTTTAAATTATCGAATGGTAACGGTAAGTGTGTGTCGGTGTATTGAAATTTTAATCAACAAACTTTGAAGAGTGTGGAGCTAAATGTAATTTTAAAAAATTACCTACTTAATTAGGCCTAACCTAAAAATCTAGTTTGATTTTTGTAGAACTGTAAAATAAACTTAAAAACCACCTATTTTTATTATTATGTTACATTTATACTACCTATTTTAATCAGAAATTTACATATGTAAAGGCATTGTGAGTTGTACCAACCTTATTTTCCGCATCTGAATGCAATAGCAGGAATAGTCTACTATAAGGACCTTATTAGTACCTATTGTATTTTTTTAATGTATTGTATATAATTGACATCTATGTAAATAATAGTATCCCCAACAAAATAAATTGGTTGGAAAAACAAAAATCACGCACATATTTAAAATTCTGAAATTTTTACACCAATCACAGCAGCACTATATTTATAATTGTCAATTATTATGCTCATGAGTAAAATGCTTTTAGCAAGGACGTGACAACGCTTGAAGAGCAAGACGATTCGATGTTTAAACAAGACAGGAATCCGATCGTGCATTTGGGATACGCTCTGTGGTACGCCGTATTGGCGCACACTGATATTGTCTGCTACGTCATGGTGTTTATCAACCAGGTTAGTTCTTAAATCCATACCAAAGAGGTACAATTGGAAGTTGGTAAATATTTTAGTAAAAGTTAAACCTACACTGACCCTAAGACCGGGTTTTTTCAATTATAGTTTTCTTTTTATCAGGGTGTTATTAAGCTTGACGCGCTCGCAGAGCTTCGAGAGCTCCGGCGCGACGTGAGGTGTGAGGCGTGATATGTGAGACGTGAAGTGTGAGGTATGAGACGAAGTGTGAGACGTCAGGTGTGAGGTAAGAGACGTGAGGTGTGAGACACGAGACACGAGGTGTGAGGCGTGAGACGTGAGGTATGAGACGTGAGGTGAAAGGCGTGAGGTCCTGCGAGCGCATCCAGCTTAATAACACCCTGACAATAAGATAATTACAGCTGAAAAAACGGGGCTGAAATATTATAAGTTTGATTACTTATACTCTGGAATAAGATTTTTATGTACGCAGAGCAACAAATAAAATCTAGTATGTAATACCCATACTCTAGATAGATTTGATACCCAAAAAAATTACAGAAAATATTATATATCAAATAAAATTATTAGTTTTATTATCACCAAAGGATAATTTAAAGTAATGTTTCTAAAAATGTAGTTCGTAAGTAATTATATATTGTTCCAGATCCAATCAGCTACCATCCTATCCATACCATTGCCGTTGATGGTGTTTTTATGGGGTACGCTGACTATACCCCGGCCCACGAAAACCTTCTGGGTGACGTTGATCGCTTATACCGAGGTAAGTTTATTATGGGTGACAATGAAAAGTGACCACTCTACACGTGATGTCCTTACCATTAGTTTTATACTATAAACATAAATAAATACATAATACATGGAGAATACACAAACAGAAAAATATATGTTGTGTAGAAATCTAAATTAATGATCGCCTAGAATCGAAGTAACTATATCGATACTTCTGCGTACTTTAAACGATTCTGTCTGTATGATTTTATACATAGTCAGTATGTGTGATAACGTTATTTAATATGTTGACTGATATTTTGCAGGTGATTGTGTTGATAAAGAGCATGTTCCAATTCGAGATCCTGCCGTGGAATCAGAAAGCCATTCCAGCGAACATGCCGTTCACGGCGCCGCGGATTATTGGCATCGAGAGGAAAGTCAATTACGCTCTCTACGACTTGCTACTACTTCTCATAATCTTCTTACACAGGTGACCACTTACGCCCGAAATTAAAATCGATATGAATCAATATCGATTATGAAAATAAACTAATCAATATCGATTATATTATGTGAACGAACATGCCAACTGTTTTACTGATTAGTCAATTTTCGTAATTGACTAAATATAAATAATTTTATTGATTAATCTCGACTGAAAATTAGACAATGTAGTTTTTCCCACCTATCAATCAATAAACTCTTTAATAGTAACATGTTCAAAATACTAGGACATAACGATTTGTTGAAACATTTTGATTCGATGAATAAATTAACTACTTTGTCTAGATTTATGCTAAAATCCCTGGGGTTATGGAAGGAGTCGACGCCAGA
Organism: Lapara coniferarum; assembly: GCA_949316025.1. NCBI lineage: Eukaryota > Metazoa > Arthropoda > Insecta > Lepidoptera > Sphingidae > Lapara > Lapara coniferarum. The sequence continues at coordinate 6,828,528 of OX438926.1, forward strand.
GATCGAGTTGCGCGAGGACGTGGAGTACCCGCTGACGGCCGAGGACACGCAGCTCGTGGTGGACGGACGCGCCGCGGAAGTGGGACGGAAATACGTACAGCTGCACGACCAAACCGGACCGTGAGTACTCAAGCTATTAATGATTACCTTTTTATAGATAGCTTCAAGGGGACTCGTTGAGAGGGATCGAGCCGCATTAATTCGCCTGCTGTACTTTAAATTGCGTTGATCAGAAACCCGCCAAAGCAATTTTGACACCGTGGGCCATCTAAATATCCGTAGAAATACCGATAATATTTTTTAATACCGCGTTTGATAAGTCCATCGAAGGCCTTAGCGACGAGTGCGATAACCCACGAGTGTAGTAAAGCATAGAGCCAATAGATAGAGTAATGTATGTTGCGGATCAGACAGTTGTCACCGGCTGGTGGACCGGCAGCACCGCGTGCGCGTGCACCGCGCCGGCCGCCGCTACGTGACGCCCGCGTTGTTCCTGCCGCGGCGCCTCCGCCTCCGCCTCTCCACCGCCACGCCCACCTCCGCATCCGCATCAACTTCCGCCTCCGCATCCACATCCGTACCCTTGCAAATCCTGCGCTTCCTGCACCTCAGCTCGTTGGCGTCCACTCCCACGCCGCCAGGCTCCGACAATACCGCTCCCAGTACTCCCCGGTACAGAATATTGATTACGATCCTGTATGAGTCGTTTGTTTTTATATTTAGAAGGTATTTTGATATAGTTAGCTATAGTTTGATATGTAGATAATGTACTTTGAATATAGAATTACGATTGATTCTAATTAATGTACCTAATAGCTACTCTCAGTTCGATAGTTCTATATTCGAAAATGGGCCAATCATAATTAAATTTGTTTGACAGGTTACAGATGACTTATTTTAATTGGTTTGTCTTCATTGAACTGAAGTTAGCGATTGGAATCGTTTGTTAAAATCGGCCGTTAATAAATATGGAACTAATATCAAGATATCTCATACTTTTGTTTTTATTATGAAGGGATGAAGATCAAGAAGAAAATGAAATGATGCGAAACAGAGAGGAAGAGAGTCGTCAAGAACATGACGACGAACCGGGACCTTCCAAGCCTCTTGATGATGACCATTATAAGTAAATATATTTAAAGACAGATATGTTATTAGAAAATATATTTATAAATCCTAATTCATACACACACTCACGCCCTTTATCCCTGAAAGGGTAGGTAGAGGCGCAACCAGTGCACCCACCCTTCGCCGTGCGCATTACGTCCCATGATGTGATAGGAGGCGAGCCTATCGCCATATCGCGCACAAATTCTGGACTCCGGGTTAATACTGAATTGAAAAACCCAATATCATTGCCCGAGTCGGAGATAGAACCCGAGACCTCAGCATTGCAGTCGTACCGTAATACAACTACACCACCGACAGTCATAATGTTTCGATGAAAACTTCTCTAAACATAATGTAAAGATAAGTTATTATTTTTAGAGTGAACGATGATCAAGAGCCTATAATTGCGGTAACTACGACACTAGAAGAAACTTACAAACACTATCCACAAGTGATGTTCCTGTCGTAAGTAATATCCCTTTTGATTTTATTTTATATATTCTCGAGTATTATTGTAAAAAAATCTATTTTTTTTTATGGTTGTGTCCACATTTATCGTAATCGGGATTTTTGCTAATGCTATCGTAATGTAAAGTCAATAGCAACCTTATGACAAGCTGTATAAAGATAAGAATGTGAGAAAACAAGCGGCCGAACTGTTGCAGTCAACACACATGAGCGGCGGAAGTGCAACCATTTCCCATATATAGACTTACTATCAATTTCAAACGGATAACTTAGGACACAACACTATTAACATAGATATAAGTAATGCTTGCCTAGTTGGGGACTGCCGAGACGAAGTTCGGCAGATTTAAAACCCAAGGCACACACCTCTGATTTTTCGAAGTTATGTGTATTGTTTGTACTTTATTGTTCACTTTATCGGCGAAGGAAAACGTCGCGAAAAAACCTACATTCCTGATAATTGTTTATAAGAATTTCGAAGGTATGTTAAGTCTGCCAATAAGTTAAGGCCAACGTGGTGGACTAAGGTCTAAACCCTCTCAGTAAAACCGTTGCCTTACAGGAATTATTATAATAATACCCGCCCTGTATTATGTAATGATTTAGCAGTAGCTGTACCACACAACTGTGGGCAAATGCTGTAATATATCGAATCTTCTTACCAATATTATAAATGCCAAAGTTTGTGAAAATAATTGAATGTTTGTTAGAAGTAAACGTTGAAATAACTCAACGGATTCGAATGAAACTTGGCACACGGGTAGATCATGTCCTGGATTAAAACTGTAATACCGGCACGGTGGTGTGCGTGACTGCGTACCACGGTGGTGTGCCTGACTGCGTACACGCAGGACACGCAGAGGTCACTCTCAGCCTCGAGTACACCTCGTTGCGAACTACACGTTGTTTTATTGATACACCTCAAACACAAAGGCTACTTTTTATCCCGGTTAGTTGCTCGCATGGGAAATAATGGATATTTTTAATCTGATTCTTTAACCCGTCAAACTCCGCTTATGTATATAGATGTATGGGGAAACCCTATATACTCGGACCGTGGCGTCCGTAGCGGGGTTTGACGAGTCGAGTAGTTGTGCTGGCGTCTTACTGTGTTTTAGGAACTTTTGTAGCGTGAAAGTCGTTTCACGCAGGCGATGCCGCGAGCAAGGCGTAGTTTATTATATTTGTCGCTGGCAGTGTGAAGCGGTACCTGCGCCCGACGCAGCGGTTCTTCCGCCGCATCCTGACGCCGGGCGCGCGGGTCACGGCGGACGTGTACGCGTACATGTTCCTCTGCGACTTCTTTAACTTCCTAGTCGTTATATTCGGATTCGCTGCATTCGGAGTAAGTATATTTACAAAAAAAATGGGCGTCGCGATATGGCTTCCTGTATTTGATATACTATAACACGACCAGGAAAAAACCCTCACTATATTGTGGTGGACCAGGCTAACACCGTTGTATTGCGCCTTCTTGAGGGAATGGGCGTCACCCCTTAAGCGACCTGTTAAATCGGCCCTACTCGTGGGAACAATATGGAGATAGAAAAAAGTAAAACAAACACCCCTAAACCAGTAATGGTCCAACAAACATTTCATAAAAGTATGTTTGAGCAAACAAGAAGTCACTCTCTGGATAGAGTAACTAGCAAATCAATAACCAAAAATAATGACACGGAGCAATGGCAAAAAGATCAAGCCCCTACAACTAAAAGAAAGAGATCAGAGAAAAGCCCAGATATAAATGTTAACACGAAGAAAGTTCCAAAGACTAAGTACTCTGTACCGACTCAAAATAGTTTTGAAATACTGGAAACCAATGAAGATAATGCTGTACTTGACCTAGAACAACATAAACCGCCTAAACCAGAACCTATCTTTGTGACTGGCGTTATAAAAATAGCATCGCTAAAACAGATTTTAAGCCAAATAGTAGAAACCAACATGTATACTATAACAACACTAAGGTCTGGACACGTGGTCAAGATTATACCTACTGACATCGACACTTACAAAAAGATTCGTGAAAACTTTACAACGAACAATATAAGTCACTACACATATAAACTAAAAAGCGAAAGGGCCTATAGAGTAGTGCTACGCGGCCTACACTCATCTCAAGATACTGATTTTATCAAACACGAACTACAAGAGATTGGACATGATGTAAGGCAAATTGTCAATGTTAAACACAGAGTGACTAAAGACCCATTACCTCTTTTTTACGTAGATTTGGAACCCAAATACAACAATAAAGATATTTTCAAGGTGAACAAACTTGATTACATGAAAGTTACTTTTGAAGCCCCATATCGAAAAAAAGAAGTACTGCAATGCAAAAGATGTCAAAGATTTGGGCATAGTAAGAACCAATGTTGTAGACCTTACAGATGCGTAAAATGCGGCGAAATGCATCCATCAAATGAATGTACTAAACCACCAAACACTGAGGCAACATGTGCAAACTGCCAGGAAAAACACCCCTCTAGCTATAAAGGATGTAAAAAGTACCAACAATACAAGGAATTCATACTAAAACCGAAGCTCAAATCCACTACAAACTCCATAAAATTGGCCACTACAAATATTCAGGAAACACAGGTAAACAAAGAAAATTCGAAGAATCGTGATAAGACATGGACATTGGCACAATCATATGCTGAAGTCTCAAAGAATAGGACATATAATGACATAAATGCAGACAAAAGCTACAACTCAGACAGCCTAATAAATCTTCTGGATAAAATGTTTGACCGGTTCCATAACATCATGAGTAATATGCTCGACAACATGATGGATCGTATGATCCAAGTTATAACTCAAATAATGCAAAAATGCCCCTAAATCTTCGCATCGTCACTTGGAACGCCAATGGATTGACAGAACGTCTTGCTGAATTCAAGGTATACCTAAATAACGAAAAGATCGACGTCGCCTTAATCTCTGAAACAAGGACCACAATCAAGTCTCATATCAAAATAGAGAACTATAGCACATACCTCACAAATCACCCGTCAGGAAACTCCCATGGGGGGACTGCAGTTATAATTAAAAACAACCTACAACATTATCCTCTAGAACAATATAGCACAGAGAAAATTCAGGCAACATCTGTACGAATCAAAGAAAACCACACAGAGACTACCTTATCAGCTGTATACTGCCCTCCAAGAAACACAATAACCAAAGAAGATTTTATTACCTACTTTTCGGGACTAGGGAAAAGATTTATATGTGGCGGCGACTGGAACGCTAAACATGTTTTCTGGGGATCTCGATTAACACTCCCAAGAGGAAGGCAGCTTTATTCTGCTGCAAATGATCTCAATCTTATCTTCTCTAGTCATGGAAGACCTACTTACTGGCCTACCGACAGCAATAAAGTTCCTGATCTCCTGGACTTTTTTATCTTAAACAATATTCCTCAAAATAATATTAGCGTGGAAGAATCTGTCGATTTATCATCGGACCATACCCCTGTTATTCTAAACATCAGATGCAAAGTTATGGAAGTCGAAGTCCCTACCAAGTTGTATAACAACAAAACAAACTGGACAGTATTTAAAAATATAATTACTAATAACGGGAACCTAAAAATTCCTTTAAAAACTCCAGACGAAGTTGAAACGGCAATTGAATCTTTTAATAAATTAGTCCATCAGGCTGCAAAGAACTCAACACCAACACCCAAGACCAATAATACCCTTAAGTTAAAAAAGTACCCAAAACTAATTAAAGACAAAGTCAATGAAAGACGAAGACTAAGAAAAATATGGCACAATACCGGCTATCCTAGCGACAAAAGAAACTTCAACAAGGCATCAGAGGATTTAAAGAAAACTATTGATCAAAACATTAATGAACAACTCCAAACTTATCTAAGGAGTCTCTCCGCGACAAAAGATACGAACTACTCGCTATGGAGAGCTACCAAAAATATAAAAAGGCCAAAAAACCAAATACCGCCACTTAAAACACCCGCTGGTACGTGGGCCAGATCGATTACTGAAAAGTGTAAAGCCTTTTCTGAACATCTAGCAGTAGTTTTCCAGCCACACCCGAGTGTCTTTCCAGAAAATGACGAGGAAGTCACAAAACACCTAGAAAGTCCTCTACAGATGAGCTTGCCACTACAATGTGTGACTCCAAAAGAAGTTCAAAGAGAAATTACTAGATTGCAGGAAGGTAAGGCGCCGGGTTACGACATGATCGACGCTACTTTGCTGAAGCACCTGCCCAAAAAGGGAATAATGCTACTAACAATAATCTTTAATGCATGTTTGAGACTGTCAATATATCCCGCCCAATGGAAAATCGCACAAGTAATAATGATACCAAAACCTGGAAAACCTACACACGAAATAGGGTCCTATCGACCTATCAGCCTTCTGCCAGTGATAGGAAAACTCCTAGAAAGAATCATATTGAACAGAATGCGTCCACACCTAGATGCCGTAATACCTGAACATCAGTTTGGTTTTCGCGAAGGCCACGGGACCATACAACAGGTCCATAGACTAACTGACACCATAGGACAAACTCTTGAAAATAAAAAATACTGTTCAGCCGTATTTCTCGATATTGGACAGGCCTTTGACAAAGTATGGCATGAGGGTCTCCTTTACAAAATTAAAAACATGCTTCCACATTGCTTCTTTTTGATCTTAAAGTCATACCTTAGTATGAGAGCCTTTGAAGTTAAATACAGTAACGAGACCTCTCAACTTGGTCACATCCTCTCTGGTGTCCCACAGGGAAGTATACTGGGCCCTATCCTGTACCTCCTGTATACTGTAGACCTACCGACACATTCCGAAACCATAACTGCCACATATGCAGACGATACGGCTCTATTATCTGTGAGTGACAATCACCAAACTGCCTCAACTAAGCTTCAGCAACATTTGTCATGCGTGGAGATATGGCTAAACAAGTGGCGCATAAAAGTAAACCAGAATAAGTCCGTTCACGTAACCTTTACCCTGAGAAAACAAACCTGCCCGCCCGTCCGACTGTATAATATGGAAATACCACAGGCCGATGACGCCAAATATCTAGGCGTTCACTTAGACCGACGTCTTACTTGGAGGAAACATATTTGGAGCAAACGTAAACAACTTGACACTAGGCTGCGATCCATGTACTGGTTGGTAGGTCGTAACTCACGACTCTCCAATACAAGCAAAATAGTGATATATAAAGCTATCCTCAAGCCAATATGGAGTTACGGAATACAGCTATGGGGTACTGCAAGTCACAGTAACATAGAAATTTTGGAAAGATTCCAAAACAAAACTCTGAGAACTATGCTGAACATTCCTTTTTATGTGAGCAATAAATACATCCACATGGACCTGGGTCTAAATACAGTTAAACAGGAAATTACGAAATTTAGCAAGAACTATCAACATAGACTATCCACACACTGCAATGAACTGGTCACTAAACTAGAAGGAGCAAAGAGTGTAAAGCACACCAGGTTGAAGAGACACAGTGTCTACTCATTAACAAACAGATTTAATTAAATTGGTCAGCATATAGTAGGAGGAGTCTCACTGGAGACTCGTTCTAACGACTTAAAATATTCAACAGTATTACGGTCAACGAAGTGGCTCATTGTGTTAAACACAGATAGCCATATAGCAGAGAGAAACAAAAAAAAAAAAAAAAAAACTATATTGTGGTAGAACATAGAACTAATTTCTTGTACTAGCAATAATAACTTCAAGACGAAAAGCAATAGTGGTTTTTATTTTCTTGGCCAGGCTACAATATTCTAAGTAATACGTTGTTATCAACAAAAATGCGCAATCAAAGTTGTCCTAAATCCTAAGCACGGAATTTCTTCTCATTAAATTGGGTTACTAAGTACAATCCTCTTGATTTTTTCCTATATATTACCAAGATTAAATTGAACTAGATTAAAATGATAAATAGACTATACCTTATATAGACCTTCTAACAGCTTCTCTAAAAGCCAATGTAATGAAGTTTTATTTCTATCTAGACACATCAAGGCGACGGCGGCGTGCAAGCCTACTTAGAAGAGAACAAAGTGCCGATTCCGTTCCTAATAATGTTAATACTACAGTTTGGTCTCATAATAATCGATCGAGCGTTATACCTGCGCAAGTTCATGCTCGGCAAGATATTGTTCCAGTACGCGTTGATCATCGGCGTGCATATCTGGATGTTCTTCGTGCTTCCCTTCATCACTGAGAGGTAAGGATTAAGTCCGGGTTTTTCATGCATGGTTAGGTTAGGTTAGTTGAGGCTTTTCTTACACTGGCGAATTGCAAGCAAGTTCACAGTGAGGCAAAAACGCTGCGTGCTCGTCTAGTTTAATAAGATCAAAGTTTAAGGATGTTACACCACTGCTTTCGTCGTGGGTCTAATTCAGAGTAAGTTGGCAACACGGTAGTGGCGACGGATGGAAAATATTAAGCATAAGAAACTACCTTTTGCCTTAATAGGGAAGAGACTATGGTGACATGCGAGGGTCTAAAGCCACGTGATCCTATCAGTGGCGCCCTAGGGGGGGAGGGGGTTTCACTGTAGTTATCTTTTTGTCAGGGTGTCAGCTTGACGCGCTCGCAGCACCTCGCGCCTCACATCTAACACCTCATGCCTCACGCTTTACGCCTCACACCTCACGCTTCACGCCTCACACTTCACATCTCACGCCTCACGCCTCACACCTCACGCCTCAAACCTCACGCCTCACACCTCACACCAGACGCCGCGCTGGAGCACTCGAAGCTCCGCGAGCGCGTCCAGCTTAATAATACACCGGCTAAAAGATAGTTAGATAATAGTTGCATCTATTTTCGAAAATAGTTCCTTCTTCCATTATGACATAATCTGATATTTGCAGGACGTTTAACGCTCTGTTACCACCGCCGATGTGGTACATGATGAAATGCATATACCTGCTTCTATCCGCGTATCAAATCCGATGTGGATATCCGCGTCGCATCATCGGTAACTTCCTGTGCAAGTCGTACCACTTCGTCAACATGATATGCTTCAGAGGGTGAGTAAAGATACCTACTCTAAAATTTTAAATATTACTTTTAACAAACCACACATTAACATTTAAGATCAAATCTACATGTAATAGGGTAGTTGACTATTTTTTTAAAATGTAATTATGAATAATTTATGCTATCAAAAATCTAATAGAAAAATAATTTTCAAAATTGGCGCAATGATAAGTAAGTTAAAAAGCTTTGAAATTTTGGTGGAAGGGGTAGGTGTCAAATAACAGTAACACTAGGTTGTGACGTCACCAAGCGCCGTCGGCCATAACGCTGCCTGCGTGCGAAAGAGATAGCGCGATATCCCCGCCACGCCCCCTCTTTAGCTCACAAGAATATTTCAAAGTTGAATAACTGCTTTATGTTTCAATCGATTTTGATGCTGAGTTCACAGAAAAATTGGTTTTTCGTATTATTTTCTGTTACATATAAAATAATGTACAAGGTCAACATAGACAAATAATCTATTGACCGTGACACTTGGCTGTGATACTAATTATGTAATACTGTCCGTTTTAGATTCATGGCCGTGCCGTTTGTATTCGAGTTGCGCACGCTGATGGACTGGATATGGACCGACACGTCGATGACGCTCATGGATTGGCTCAAGATGGAGGATATATTCGCTAGCGTGTTTCTTCTGAAGGTAAATTAATGTTTTTTTTTATTATCCACCATAGTAAAAAAACTCATGGAAAGGAACGGTCACCATCCAAAGTCATGATTGAGATGGAGTACTGAAGTTCTTTTATTGTTGTTATAAATAATGTGTATTTTGCAGTGTTCGCGTTACGTTGAAGACGAGTTCCCTCAACCACGCGGCGTGAAGAAATCCAGCACCTCCAAGTACCTTCTAGGCGGCGGCGTGTTGGCCTTCGTCATCGCTATAATTTGGTTCCCACTTGTGTTCTTCGCGTTTGGCAATTCGGTAATGCACTTTGGACATCCTTTTATACTATAATATCGCTTTTAAACTATAGCTAACTACATTTCTATTACATTCTCTCTTCGGCACCATAAAAATATGATCGTTAATATTGCAGGTTGGTCAGCCAAATCCTCCAACAGATGTTACAGTTAAAATACGGATTGGGCCTTTCCTGCCAGTTTATCAGATGTCAGCTCAATCGCATAATATCGATATGTAAGTATTTTAAGTCATGATTAGCCGTGATTATCCAAAATAAACTGAGCTGAAATTCTACAATATTGCAAACTTTGCATTGATTTAAACTCGAGAATTTGACAAAACAGTTACGATAAAATATTATTACCATTAATGTATCGATAGCTAAATAATCATTTAGGTACCTGATTACTACATTTGTCAGATGCATTGGTCACTTTTACAAAAAAAAAATATGTGTCGATGAAAAATCAAACAATATATCAAATTATAGAAATAAAGGAGACCTGCATATATATACCTAAGAAGTTCTTTATAAGAATTTTTAAGATATGTGAAGTATACCAACCCACACTAGGCCAGCGTGGTGGACTAAGGCCTAAACCCTCTCAGCAGTAGAGGAGGTCCGTGCCCAGCAGTGGGATAGTATATAATACAGGGTATTATTATTTATATGAAACCGACTGCCTCGGTGGCGTAGTTGTAGTATGGTACGACTGCAATGCTGAGGTCTCGGGTTCGATCCCCGGGTCGGGCAAAGTGATATTGAGTTTTTCTATTCAGTATCAGCTCGGAGTCTGGTATTTGTGCCCGATATAGCGATAGGCTCGCCCCCTATCACATCATGGGACGGAATAATGGCGAAAAGTGGGTGCATTAGTTGCGCCTCTGCCTACCCCTTCGGGGATAACAGGCGTGAGTGTATGTGTATGTGTTATATGTAATCGATAAAATGTACAGTTTCACGGAGCAAGACTACACGCAGCTGAGCAACATGCACGCGCGCGACCGCAACGCGCAGACGTTCCTCTCCAACTACATGTACAACGACGTCGCCGTCATCACCATCAACCCCAACTCCACCATGAAGTGGGAGATCTCGCCGCCGGAGCTGGACCGGCTCGAGCGGGAGGCTGTGTCCAGTGAGTCATGCCTATGGAACTTTCCACGATTTTTTTTTTATTGCCATGAATGACGAGACGAGCATGCCGTTCGCCTGATGGTAAGCGCTACGACCACATGCAACACCACACAGCACCTTGAGTTACAAAGTACTGTGTGGCATTTCACTGCCCTCGTCATCCTGAGACATAAAATATTAAGTCTCATTATGTCTAGTAGTTACACAGGCTATAATGTTCTTCAAACCGAAACACGACAATGCATGCATACTGCTGCTAGGCAGTTAGACTCTGCGTATGGGATCGCCGTGTCATATTATTTCGCCAGCTATTCATTTACTATGAAATGCATCCATACGAAATAAATGTAATTCGATTTTGTTCAAATCGATGGTGTGCTTAAGAATAGCCGATATAATTCTAGCAATAGTTAAAGGACTTAATCTGAAATCTCACTAGTAGAAATGATAATTCTTAGGTTTAAGAACGCATAGTACTGCGGACTCCTGCGTCCGCCACTCTGCTATTTTATTACGGTACGACTGCAATGCTGAGGTCTCGGGTTCGATCCTCGGGTTGGGCACAGTGGTATTGGATTTTTCTATTCAGTATGAGTCTAGAATTTTTGCCCGAAATGATGATAGGCTGGCCTCATCACATCATGGATGGCGAAAAGTGGGTGCACTAGTTACACCTCTGCCTACCCCTTCAGGGATAAAAGGCGTGAGCATGTGTGTACGTATTTAGTCAACATATCGTCGGGGATAGTGCAATACCGCGTAACTATCATTGGTAAATACCGCGCAAGTGAAAGAAAAAAAGTATAGCATTATCAATCATAAGTTAAGTGCAATAAGTATCAATTTGAATGAAAGTTTTTTCGTCACGTACGCGGTACTTACCAGTGGTAGTTACGCGGTGTGTTGTGCGGTGCAGACGCGTCGCTGCAGGTGAAGTTCACGTACGTGATCACGCACCTGACTAACGCGGTGCCGAACCCGCCGACGCTGGAGGACTCGCGCGAGGTGGTGCTGCCGGCGCTGGAGGCGGGCCGGCCCAGCCCCGAGCGCGACACGCTCACCAGGCTGCTCGCCGGCACCGCGCCCAAGGACGCCTGGTAATCCTACTTGCTACTATAATAATACTATATTATTAATTTAAAGGAACCAGTTGCCACTAATAAAAAAAAAAATATATTACTATGGAACCACTCCGCTTCAAGAGCAATTGAGTCACGTCGACATACCTATGATAATAAAAAAACAAAAACCCGACTGCGTCCTTATCTGCCATCTTTATTAAATTCATTGACGAATGAAAAGATAGAAACAAGATTTTAATTTGAATATTTTATTTTTGAATAATCTTAGTTGACAGTGTTTACAAACGCAGGCGGAGTCGCTCTAGGGCGTGCCAAAGAAATATACATAGGTACAGACTACGGACATACACACACTCTAAAGACATAACCCTCTTTCTTTCGCAGTCGGGTAAAAATATACACATTCGCTGCGTTTTATAGATTATGTCCCAACTACCAACGTATATAAATTTGTAGCAGTTAGAATAAACATTGACTTTTTACAGGTTGAACGTGAAAGCCCTGTTTCCTAAATTTGTAAAAGTATTTAATAAGGGCACCACGAAGCCAGCTTACCAGCTGATGCCTCACGTACCGGAAGGCAGTGAGTATAGAATATCAATATTATAAACCTGACATCCTGTAACGATTACAAAACATGATATAGGGTGCGGAATTATTACTAAAATTCGATACCTATTCAATATTGTGAATCGAGCCGTTATTAGCTCATGCAGACAGACAAACTTCTATGCAACATAGATAATTCAATGCGAAGGTAGCCACATATTAAACAGTCAATTTTGTTTGTGTTTACTTTGAAGTGAACGATAGCCTAGTTGGGAATGGAATGGTCTGCCGAGACAATGTCCGGAGGTTCGAAATCCAAGGCACACACCTCTGACTTTTCAAAGTTACGTGTGTATTGTTTATCAATTATCTTTCACTTTAACGGTGAAGGAAAACATCGTGAGGATACCTACATACCTGAGAATTCTCCATAAGAATTTCGAGGGTGTGTGAAGTCTGCCAACCCGCACTAGGCCAGCGTGGTGGACTAAGGCCTAACCCCTCTCAGTAGTAGAGGCCCGTCAGCAGTGAGCAGTATATAATACAGGGCTGGTATTATTGCTTTGATCAGCTGTAAATACGTGCCTCATACTAATGTTGCAACTTGCAGCGAGCGAGGAGGAGCGTCCGTACCGCGGCGTGCAGCTGCGGCTGGAGCGCGACGGTGACGTCATGTACTGGCGCGTGCGAGAGGCTTGCGCACAACGGGTGAGCAGTCCGATATACCTTCATCAACTATGACCAACTTTTTTTTTTTGTTTCGCGGAGAAAGTGCGTTACCACTGCCGCCCGGCCTTTGTGGGGGGCGACCGAGCGGTTATGTTGGGGTCACCGTGCCTTACGACCCAGCGTTGAGTGACCGCCAGCCCGAGTCCCTAACCTATGTACACCGTACGGCATACCAACCAAAACTCCGCGGTGGCCATCTTTGGCGCATTAGGGACGGCTGCGGGATTCCTCGGACGAAAAATTTTTAAGTTGTCCGCAACCGCCAACCACCGTGCCGCCTAGTGTGGCTCGTCCACTGTTATGGAGGTCAGAAGCTCCCGCGCACCGAAGGATGCTCTCAGCGTCAACGCCAGCATGAGCCCTACCTGCCACGCTGCCGTCCATCACGGGCGTCGCAGCGATGCGCTAAATAAACATAAAACTAAAGACGGACAACCCCCTGCCGTCCGGCCCCGGTGGCCCCTATTAGTCGCCTCTTACGACAGGCAGGGGATAACGTGGTGAGATTCTCCAAACGCCCTCAATCCACAGGGCAGTCACCTTTAAACCTCAACCTAACCTTTTTTTTTATCGCGGGGAAAAACGCGTTATCGCTACCACCACTGGGGGGTGAGAGGAACGGTTATGTTGGTTTCACACAGTCTTACGGCCCAATGTCGACACTCGGGAGTATAGCTTCATCCGAGCGAGCATTGGACCGAGTCCCCAACACTATGTACACCCTACACCGGCATACCAACCAAAACCCGCGTTGGCCTTCTTCGGCGCTTACGGGACGGCCCCGGGGTATCTTGTTGCACTAAGATAGCTGCACGTAACTGCCCCTGCGCGGTGCCGTATTGCGGCCCCTCTCTAAATGAAGAGGCTGAGAAGCCTCCGAACTCAAAAGCACGCTTTTGCGTCTACGACTGTAGGAGACCGACCACCCGCATAGTCGTCCACCTCGTAGTCACTAACATTTAAGTAGTTGAGCGAGCAGACCCCCACTGCTCGCCCCGCGACTCTCGCTTACCCCATTTAGTCGCCTCTTACGACAGGCAGAGGATGCCGTGGCGAAATTCTTTAGATGCCCCCAGACCACAGGGCACAAACCTCAACCTAACCTTGGAGGGCGGTTATTTGTCAACCTCATTTATAACTTTGAATCATGTAGCGTTTTATAGCGAATTTCAATTACCGATCCCAATCTTAATTCATGATCCGATCCCGACAATTAAACAATCACAATATCATTTGCCTCTATAAAAACGGTATTCTGCTTGGTAGAATTTCACGATCGCGATAAGGCTCACAATGCCCAGTATCTACGCTGGCTACAATGATCATTTATGCATGTTATGCGTGCATTTAGGAATAACTTCAGGTTTAAGATTCTTAAAATAGGGGTGACATAACAACTAAATTATATTTCGAACAGGATCCGTTGGCGTCGATACCTCTGAATAATTGCGACATGCTCGTGATGTACACATTCAACGATAAGTTGTTCCCGGAGACGCTGAATTTCATATCCGGTAGTGGGTGAGTTCCTTCTTTAAATGCTTAAAACTGTTAAAAAACTTAAACTGTTCTTTTACTTAAAACAGTCAGAGTTATTATTGTTATTATCACTGATTTTCCTTTGCTGTATTGTGTTATCTACCCACTTAATTTTAATTAATAAGTATTCAAGATTTAGGGCAGCAACATGTAATTGTAGAAAAAAAATCAAAACATGCATAAAAAATTACGATCGAAATCAAAGATTATAGTTATCTTGGGATCGATCTTGAGCATGAACGATTCAAAATACTCAGTCGCTTGTAAACATGTCAAACAAACATTATTCTGATTGGTCCATTTTCTCTACCGATCCAAAGTGTAGATTGGAACATAGATATTACAATATAATAATATAAATTTGTTTTACTCCACAGTATCATTGGTTTGTACACTACGTTCGTATTCTTGGCGTCGCGAGTCCTGAGAGGATTCTTCTCCGGTATCTACACAAAGATCATGTTCGATGACCTGCCCAATGTCGATAGAGTTCTGCAACTGTGTCTTGATATTTACTTGGTAAGTTAAATATCATTTATATTGTATATAATCTTTTACATATTATTGTGATAAGTTTCACCAACCTTTTTTAGTTTTTAATAATGTCTTTTATAATTCTGTATAGATAACCTTGGCTTAATTAGGTGGTTATTCCTTCGTGCACACAATCCCTTAGTAGGAATTAAGTAGACAAAACGGTGAACAATTTTTTCTGCTTCTGCTACCAAGCAGCATAGGTGTGTTCATTATTAGACATTCCAGCCATTAATAGTCGTAGGGCAGTTCTTACCACCAAAGAAGCGACTTTCTCGTTTCGTCATTACATTTCTAATAATATTGTTCATTTGTATAGGTTCGGGAAGCTCTTGAATTGTCGTTGGAAGAAGATTTATTCGCGAAACTGGTGTTCCTGTATCGGTCGCCGGAAACCATGATAAAGTGGAGTCGACCCAAAGAAGAGGAGCCCGAGGAACAGAGGGCGCTGCCTCCGTCACGCTGAGAGGCCGCACTAGTTCCCACGCACTGAATACTTTTCTCTCTAGAATACAATTGCGCGCCATCTTTTTCCCTATATGATACATAATGTATCTGAAATTATTTTATTTTAATAACGGTAAGAAGGGGATTAGTATACGTGTCGTATGGCTGATTTCTCATCACGTGACAACGTGACAGAAAGGCGTATTCACAAACTTGAGATGCAATTCATATTTAAAAGTACAAGTTTAGATCCAGTTTTATATGCCTTAGCCGTAAACGTCCATGCAACGTAATTTATTGTAACTTAACCATGACTTTGCATTGTAGTGCTACTTGAGTGCGAAATTGCATCCACGGTAGATACGTAAGTTGTACAGTAACGTAATATTTTAAGAATAATTATGTTGCAATTTACAATATGCTTTACCATATTATCATGTCTTCTTAAATTGTAAATCACTTAAAATTCTAATGAATTAAATATCTCGATGTTAAATTTCGTGTAAAAGATTGCAATGTAGTGAAACTTCCATTGTTTTCGATTAGTTTTGCACCCAATGCTTTTAAATGCACACGAGCTAAAATTTTTAGTGTCACTAGTTAAGTACTTAATTTTCATAGACATATTTACGTCACGTTCATTTTATTTATTTTGTCATACCTTTTAAAGAGACGCTCTCTCATAGTGGTATTTCATGGTGTGTGATATCTGCTAGGCAAAGCGGGCAACACTTACAGTCGGGCATCGCATCGAGAAAGTTCCTAGTTGCAACGATGCGTCTCGGTCTCTGCCGTCGCGCGACTATTCCAAAATATCAAAGGAAAATACTCCATACATTTAAATTGGCTGACTCGCGACATTCCTCGTGTCGCTTTGAACGGCTCCTTCGTACCGATCCTGTCCGCTTGCTACATCACGCATCACGCGAACCCTCCTTTGTACCAAAACTTTACCTTTTTATGCAGACAGCTGTGGTTAGTTATATTAAGTTTTTTATAATTGAGCAAATTTTATTTATTTACTCTGTTATTGACATCGTTCTACTGTTTTGATAATACCGACGGTTTTTGCCCATTGTGCCCCTTCCATCTAAATTGATTTCATTTGCAAATTCAGAGTAAATAGCAGCATTGTTTGAAATGTAAATCGAAGTTTACCATTGAATAAAATTTATAAAATCACGCATGTAGGCTGGCTGGATTACATGCATTCCTGTTGCCCGAGCTTTGAACCTTTATTGCGGCCCCGGCCTTGCTCATTACCCAATATGCTCAGGATTACGTAGTAAGGACATGCTTACACGAACCCAACTAGTAAAATTATGATATCACTTACTATTGTATTATTATCGTTTTACCTCTTTACCCTCGTAAGAACAATTTTTGAAAATTTTATTGGATCGTTTGTAATGTATGCGTGCAATGTTTATTTGGCGTTAATTTATATATAGTGAATTTGTTTTGTTTTAATTATTTATTTGCAAATAAGTTTTATTGTTTCTCGACTTGAAAAGTTACAAGTATAATAAAATTAGTTGAAAGTTACCTCAAATTATGTGAAGTCAATCATATTGCATTTGATATTTCATTGAATTATTCAAGTTTAAAAGTTTTATAATTGTACACTTTTGTATTATGACTGTTGTGTTTAAGCTGCATTTAATGTTGTCAATTTGTGATAATAAAACACTTATCAAACGTTTTACGTTCTTTTATTGACAAAAGAAGAGTTACATTAAAAACTAAAGTACTTATGATCACGAATATTATCTATTCTAGTTGACGACCATCAATCTAGGAGCTATATTCATTGACATAAGTTCCTGGAATAGTAATTTCGCGGCGTACGGCAGACGCACTTGCGAAATTTGAGTTTTATTCTTGCATCCTTTGCATTCGAAGGTGTTGTTCCGCAAGTTGGCGATGGCAATCAAACCGCAGAAATTACAAACGTGAATACGGTATGGGTCGGATACTTCAAACAGGCGCTCGCGCAAAAATTGAGCTGCTCCGTGAGCAATTTGACAATCTCGTTCCATTTCACCAAAACGTAACCCTCCATCTCTTGCTCGACCCTCCATAGGTTGACGTACTAGAATTTGCACTGGACCTCTAGCTCTCGAGTGGATTTTATCATCCACCATGTGTTTCAAACGTTGGTAATATGTGGGACCCAAGAAAACCTGAGCGTTTATCTTTCTGCCAGTGTGTCCATTATACATAACCTCATTACCACGCAAATGGTATCCATACTCTTGTAACAACGAAGAAATTTTTTGTACATTTACAGCGTCATTAAATGGTGTGGCATCGCCAATTTCTCCTTTATTTGAAGATACTTTGCCTTGAATACATTCAATCAAGTGACCAATTGTCATACGGGATGGAATGGCGTGTGGGTTGATAATAATATCTGGAGTGATTCCTTCACACGTAAAAGGCATATCTTCTTGTCTGTACTGAATTCCACATGTACCTTTTTGTCCGTGACGTGAAGCAAATTTGTCACCGATTTGCGGAATGCGCACTGATCTCACACGAATTTTGCAGAATTTGTATCCTTCGCTGTTTAATGTCAACATGACTTGATCTACAATACCAGTTTCGCTGTTTCGTAAGAATGTAGATGCATCTCGCTTAGTAAAACGCCGAGTTGTGCCTTCCAGTTCATCATCGTGCTCAGGTAGTGTGATTGTTTTCCCAATGACTACGTCGTCACCTGATACTCTTATTCCAGGGGCAATGATACCATCCTCATCTAATTTGTCATACAAAGCATTTCTCATACCTTGGCAAGTTTGTCTTGTTGGTTTCTCAAACTGCTCTTCTTGGTCCCCGATACGCTTTGATTCGGTATCTTTGTACGATCGGTAAAACACTGATCTGAAGAAACCTCTTTCCACCGCAGAAGCATTCAAAATAACACTGTCTTCCTGATTGTAACCAGTATAACATAAAATGGCAACAATTGAATTGATTCCTGCTGGCAGTTCTCGGAATCTCAGATACTCCATGGATCTTGTTGTTACCAATGGTTTATGCGGGTAGTACAGCACATGAGCCAGGGTGTCCATTCTTACGTGGAAGTTTGTAATATAAACTCCCATAGCTTGCTTACCCATAGCACTTTGATAGGTGTTCCTGGGACTTTGGTTGTGATCAGGGAATGGGATAATTGATGCACAAACTCCCAGAATCATGGCCGGGTGAATCTCACAATGGGTGTATGTTGTACAATATGCATATTCTTTAACTTGCGCCAAATCATCAGGACTCATTGCAATCATCACTGTTTCTTCTTCAAGAGTGTCAATATATTCAACAACACCACTGGCCACTAAGTTTTGCCATCTGTAGTTGTTGTAATCCCTTTCCTTGAGATGGTCAATATGTTTTTTCTTCAATAACAATGCTCCATTTTCTACAATAAGTAATGGGCGACAAATTCTACCTGCATCTGTATAAATTCTTATCTCTCTGTCTCTTATATCACGAATCATGCTGACTTCAGATACGATGATGTCCATCTGACGTCTCAATTTACGTAAAGTTGCCATTAGCTGCTCAGGGTCTCTGTGGATCCCCACCCAACAACCATTCACAAATATTTTTGTTGCATCAGCAATAGCAGATGGTGCAATTTCCTCTAAGTTTTCCATCGACCACTCTTCCAAGAACTCCAAAATTGGAGAAGGTTGACTACCTACTGAAATGTAGGCCATTAAGGCCAAGTTTTTCACCAATCCGACAGCAGCTCCCTCAGGTGTTTCAGCAGGGCAAATCATACCCCACAATGTGTTGTGCAACTGACGTGGCTTAGCTAACTTGCCATCTCGTCCAATCGGTGAGTTCACACGCCTTAAATGTGATAAGGTTGAGGCAAAGGTCAATCTGTTCAATACTTGTGATACACCAGCTCGAGCTTGGTGCGCTTTCTTTTGGTCACCCCAATTTCCTGTAGCTAATGAGTAACGCAAGCCATCAGTAATAATTCTGGTTTTTATGGCCAGTTCAAGATTAAAGTCTTTTCCTCTATCAATGAATTTCTGAGCATACATTCGGACTTCTTTTAATAGATTTTTGAATAGTCCTCTAAACAAAAATGCCAACAGAAGACCTGCCAGATCTAATCTTTTGTTACCATAGTGATCTCTGTCATCCAATTCACGGCGACCCAAAGCTGCTAGCAGCAGCCTGTGTACCATATAACCCAAGAAGTAAGCTTTCTTGGTTTCACAAAAATCTGAAACACCAACATGTGGCAACATTTCTTTCTGTAGAATTTCTCTAGCATATTTGATTCGCTTTTCTTTAGTAACACCTGGACGGGCGCCACGGGCACCAATAAAATTTAGAGCCACATTTTGTTCTTGAATCACAAAGGCTTCATCAAGGGATGGCTTCACCATTTCCATCATTTCAGGATCATCAAAATCATAGATAATATGTTCCAATATGTCTCTATCTGCTACGAAACCCAGTGCTCTGAATACAATCATAATCGGAATTTCCTGTTTGACGTATGGGACAATAGCAATAATTCTTTGTCCAATTGCAGATTTCTTGATACTCTGACCTCCACGAGCCATCATATTAACCCAAAGAGTAGATGTAGGTCTGGAGCTATGTTCCAAACAAGATCTGATTTCAGTTTTGTAAGCAAACTTGCCATCTTTCATACTGAATACATACACAGTATTTGTAGCCATTTTCTCTTGAGCAATCAACACTTTTTCAGATCCATTGATAATGAAATAGCCACCAGGGTCAAGAGGGCATTCATTCAATTCCGACAGATCTCTGTCAGTCAAACTGTTCAAGAGACAGTATGTTGATCTTAACATTATAGGGATTTTACCAATAAAAGTCTTTTGATGTTGTGTTTCAATAGGATCCTCATGCTCCTTGACAATTGTTTTAGTGATATCTACATACAGCGGGGCAGAATACGTCAAGTTGCGTAAACGCGCCTCGTTAGGCATCATAGGAGATGGTGCACCATCTTTTTCCCAATGTGTAGGTTTTGAAAGATAAATCTGATCGAACTTCAAAAGGTATTTAGGTGGTATTTCTATTTCGCCGGACGCGTGTTGGGCCTCTGCTTGAAGTTCTATGGGCGGTGAATCTTCTACAATGCGCTGTACTGACATTTGAATGAATTCATCAAAGCTGTCCAGTTGTTGACGTACCAAACCTTTCTCATCAAAATATGAGTTAATAACAATCCAGCACGCTTCCTGCCATAACTCGGAGGAGATTTCTTCAACATCTTCCTCTTCATATTGATCGTCTTCTATGTCATACATCGTGAGTATAAAATTAGAAACTGGTACGCACTATTTACTCATTTATGCCGCGAGCATTGTTTTCGTTGCGGACGTTTCTTAAAAATCGTAACCTGGTTATTAAATATTTATATTTTGATCTGCGATTGCAGCTCTTCCCAACTAATCTGTTGCCAAGATAAAACAAAATGGCGGTAAGTAACTAGTGATGCGTCTCGAGTCGTGTTTTTACTCGAGTGATTCGAGTGAGTTTGTGAAAATCGTACTCGAGTGAAAAAAATATTGACTCGAGTTAATTTGCACTCGAGTTGCCGAGTTAACTCGGCGCACCGAGTAGTCTACCAGTAACCTTACTTCACAGTCAGCTGTCAAGTGTCAACGTCACGAACGTCAATGTTTTTAAATATATAAAATATCTTGGTTAGAATTTAAGCCCATTTTTAGACATGCCCTTTTTCCAATTCTTATTATTATTTTTATATTTTATGGCGTCCGCACACGCGATGATTCTACCAAAGTCGAAGTATGACTCAACATCTATACACCAGAGTCGTGTCAAACGGAAAAAAGGGTCTTGAACATTTTTACCAAGAACAACACATCTGAGGACAACACAATTAATAAAGGTTTAAAAACTGCTATATAAAATCTCACTCGAGTTGCATGGCGTGAAAATACAAAATATTTGACTCGAGTGACTCGAAAACTCGAGTACAACTCGAGTAACTTACTGAAATTACTCGAGTGACTCGAGTCATAAAATCCTATTCGAGTCGCATCACTATAAGTAACCATAAGCAAAATATACAATCGTTTTTGCACTGACGTCTATTATACTAGTACGCTGGACTGGACATTCGAATCGTCAAAGTGTGCCTATTTGATTTTCGCCATATTGGCGCTGATAGCAGTAGCGAGTGTCCATGGAACTAACGATAGAGTTGGAACATGGAACAGCTGATATATCGATAATCATACGAAATAGTCGACGGTTTATAAATTGAAAAAAATAACAATTTGTTATTATTAGTAATTGAAAATATGACTCAAAAATTTGATCGAAACAATGATTATAACGGCAATCGGATGTGCAGTGTAGTGAAAATTCAGACAAATCTGTCGTTACTTATTCACTGTGGCAATATTAGCAGTTTAACCCACGTTACCACGGAATAAAAAGTAATCATGTCTTATTCCAAGTTGTAAGCTATTGTCATACTATATATACTATCCGTGAAAAAAGTTGTCTTATTTCAGTTTGGAAGTTACCACCACATCAAATTCATTCAATAATTAGAACGGGAAGCCGTAAGACATACAAACGTACACATAAATATTATAATGTATTTATGGAAGGGATAAAAAAAGACAGTGTGACGGTAAATCAAGTTATATTTTATTAAGTCACTGACGTGCCCAAATTATATTACGCGACAAATAATTCGGTATATTGACACCTGTAATATTAAGGGAGTAGTTTTTTGTTGCTGCATATAAACGAATGTCTATATATTAGTCTATATTATATTTAATTAGAAAGTATGCAATTGGCAGCTTCCAATTATCTTTTAATGGCACAATCATTAAAACTAGGGCATCTTTACAATATGGTACATAAAATACGGTAAATCATTATTTTCAGAATCGATTCCTAAATCAACATGCCCACGTATTACTCCATCACAACTTCTAGTACAACTTTTTTTCAAACTCATTTCGTCAATCATTAAAGCGAAAATTAATTTTTCGCCTTTTTCTCTAGCTTGCTCACTTTTATACCAGATATTAAAACTTTCGGTAGTACAACCTGGGTTTGCATCATCCGAAATGTACCACGATCGTATAATTCGAGGATGAGGCAAGGCTAAATTAATTTTTTTACGGACATATGCATATGCCTTTAGCGAATAAAAATGTAGAGTAATTTCAAAAGCCCTTAACTCTGGGGAATATTTAGCATGACTAACATTATTTTCTGAATTTCTTGCCATCCTTTTAAATAATTGTGGTTTAAAATCATTGTACTGACTTAACATACATACACAATCATCAGTAACTAATTTCTTTTTCTCTAATTCACTTATTACTGTTTTCAAAGAAGAAACTCTAATCTTAAATCTTTTCACATGTTGAGATAAAGTTTTGAGACGAGTCTGAGAACTTCGTAAAGCTTTTTGTATTCTTTGCATAACCCTTTTAGATGACCTAGGAGTAAATTCGTAGCGGTGTCATGATTGATATTTTCACAGATTTCGGTGTAAGACCGCTTCCTTTTCTGGGTTTCATTTAGTTCCTTGTTGTAGCTTGTGCTGGGTCCTGTTAAGAATATAAAAAAAATATTCAATTTGAATTTCGTTAAGAAACAAAATGTAAGAATACAATTTCACGTTAATCGAAGCAAGTAAACTATAAGACAGAATAAAGAAAAAAAAACTCGTTGAGAAAAAATAATAAAAGATTACAAGTTAAACAAAACAATTATAAACAAATTGAAGCTGTTGTTGCCTCAAAAGGGTTACCAAATAAACTTTATTTGCTAAAGGTGTAAATATAATATAGGGTCGTTGTGGCAACAGTGAGTCACCGATTTTCAGAGACACATATATCCAAAACTATACAGGCTATTGATTTCAAAATTTAATTAATGAAAGTTAGTCTATTTAGCTACATGTTACTCGAAGAAATTATTTACATGTATGTGATATATTTTGCAATATATATATAAACATATTTATGTAGGTATTGACCCACTGTGTCCTTAGAGGGGTACACAGTGATTCAGCCCTGGGGACACAGTGAATCAGGAGGATGTATTATTATAAAAAGTCATATCATTTCCAATATTTTTAATAATTATTCTCAGAGTTATATTTTAGGTTACACTTACAAATAAAAAATAATAATACGTAAATATAAGGTCAGAATAGATAGCCAAAATATTTACTTATTTCAAAAAGTTCAATTCCCTTGCTACAGCATGAATCTTCTTTCCGGATTCAATATCTCGGAGAGCTTTTTTCATTTCTTCTTCGGTGTGATTGCCAATTTTCCTAAACAACGGGAGCTTCCTGGGCATTCTGTAAAAAAAACCATAGACATTGTTATAAGCTTTAATTATATTAAGAAAAACATGCTGTTCGGTCGACTCACTGTGCCCACTTTGGAAACGACCCACTGTATACCACCCACGCCACTTCAATTTTATGACGCAATAAGAAAAACTTCTACTGCGATGGCTATCTCTAGTTTACTGTCAAATAAAGCATAAATAACTACTTATTACGTAGAAATTATAACTCAGTAAATAAAATTAATAGCTACGAAATAAGAAAACGACAAAACTTACGTGATCTTTTTACTTTTGCGCCTTCAAAACTGTAATTCACTTTACTTGCGTTCTCTACGCTCTCGAGCGGCTAACTGAGTAGTGTGGATACGATCATGTCCGGGTGCCGATCTACTGTAAAAGATACGCAGCTATGGCCCTACTCTTTCTGTCCAATATGTCGCTGATTCAGTGTGTCCAGTTGACCCACTGCTGCCACAACGACCCTAATGTGTAACAATTATAAACCCATGTTAATTAATAACATGTTAGTTTTAAAAAAATATGAACCTGTTAGTTACAAAATGAACTACAGTGACAAATAGTTACTAAGCTTGTAGTTAGTAATATTCGTAAATAGGTGCATTGACTTTATGTATAAATGAAACACCTTAAACTACCTTTAAAATAATCTGAAAACCTGTAAGTCTTATTTATTTAGTACTGAGTTTTTGCATAAAATATTTGTTATTTTACCTGACATTGTTTCTAAATTCATGCCATCAACTTGGTTTTCTCCGCATTCTTTATTAATTAAATCAGCTTCTCACTCTCTATTTTCCTCAGAAATAATACCTAAATCTGCAATAATAACATCACGATTGCAAAATGTCTTACAATATACTATATGCATAAAATGCTCAATAGAATAATATAAATTATTATACCCACCAGAAAATATTGTGGGCACACTGTCCTTTTTCAATTGGGTTCGTAAAACATGTCTAATAAAACAATCTTCTATAAAATGTTTAGAGCATACATGACTATTTTTATTCGGAAACCAAATTCCAAATTAAATGTTTTTCAGTCATAATTTTTGTATAGTTGAGTCAGTTGGAAACCTGTAACAATACATTTATAATGTCATTTTTATGATTTTAAATTAATATTTCCTCTTCTGGAGTAGATAGAGTACATTCTTTATAGAATAATACATTCCTAACCTTATTTTATTATCAATCTTAATTAATGATTTTATGTGTTTAAAGGTACAGTATAAAAGTATAAATGCTAAGAGCCAAACCAAAAATTTATCGATATGCATTGTCGATATGAAACTTGGACAACCCTATCAAGATATACTAACTTTATAAATATGCAATTTGAAAAGAAATTATCGTGAAATACGTTTAAATTGAGTTATTATTGACTTGTAAATGATAGTTTGCTCTTTACAATAACTAACTTTAATACAAATAGCTAAAAGATGATGTAAATGTACGTACTTGTGAAATGTTACTCCACTACCCGTTTCGTAACGGGTTTTACAACACACAAATTCTCATTGTGGATTACTATAAACCACACACAAATAACACTTAAAAACAACACGTTTCACCGTAATATTTCGTTTTAATGCACTGACAAAACAGAGAGCTCTCAAAACAATACGACGGCCATATGCATTTTACGTCAAATTAGTTCCCTGGACGCTCGAGAGGGGCGTTTCAAATCGGCACAAAATATAGCTGTCATTTTGTATCGTAAATCCTGTCCAGCCAAGAATGTTATACCCATATGGATTTTTCATTCCGTTTAACAAACTGAAGAATAAAATGTGACGTCACAGCTATCTGCTGTCTCTCTCTTTAGAGTGACAAAGGTTTATTTTCAAAACCAGGACGTAACATAATTAACTGTCCATAATAATATGATATGATATAATATGGCTGCCTCGGTGGCGTAGTTGTATTATGGTACGACTGCAATGCTGAGATCTCGGGTTCGATCCCCAGGTTAGTCGGATCGGGCAAAGTGACTATTTTCCATTCAGTATCAGCTCGGAGTCTGGAATTTGTACACGATAAGGCGATAGGCTCGCCCCCTATCACAGCGTGGAACGGAATAACGGCAAAAAGTGGGTGCACTAATTGCACCTCTGTCTACCCGGGGGATAAGAGGCGTGAGTGTGTGAGTGTGTAATAATATGATATCGCACCATAATATTTATTTTTATCTCTATAAAGTAATGCGGTTTAAATTAATTATGAAAACCAACTACAGCGGCTAGTAATAGTTGATATTTAAAAAATATAATTTGAGTTAGAAAGTTTATTCCAAACAAAATTGGCATATTTACATACTTTTTTGGTATGTGTAGTTCGGAACTACTAGTTCCACTTACATAAAAAAAATACCTCACCATGCGGTGGTGAATTCAGTGGCGGCCTTGGAGGAGGGGGGCGAACCAGGCAACCGCCTGGGGCCTCACAGTTACAGGGGCATCTTGCAGCTCCTTGGGGGCCCGTTTTATGGCACCTTACTTACAAAGCTGTTAAAAAAAAATATTTGCTTCGCACGGGGCCCCGCGTGCTTTTTTTTTGCTCGGCACACAGCCTCACATTGTATATGTTTTACTTTCCCCCGCGACTGGATATGTTCACGTTGTTTGCCGGCCTTTATAACCAAATATGGAGACTGTAAGGTTAGACAGAAAAACATTGGGATATTTAAAAATGAAAACTACAGTTATTGTTAAATTTAAATATAATAAAAAAAATAAAAAACATACTCATAAAAGTAAACAATCATACATAAAAAAATAATACACATTTAGGAAGTTAATAACCTAATTTTCAGTAAGTAATTTTGAAATATTACGAATATCTATTTTGTGTGATTTTACAATTTTTGCGAGTATTCTGCGAACTTTTTTTCTGTAATTATCCATAATAATACATATTGTGTTTTAAAGATATTCTACTATGAGTTGTGTAATCCATGGTTGCAGAATTATTTGCAATCCAACATCTAGTGTGAAATTCCATAGGTAAGTTGACTGTAAACAAAGTTGTGTAGATATTTATAGCAAAAGTAATAAACACGTGGATGTTTTACAAATTACAATACCAAATAAATTCTTGTTTGAGAGCCATGGAATCAAAAATTAACGCTACATTCTGCGGGTGAGGTTTCGTCCTTAAATTTATTTTTAATATTCTAAAACTTCTGTGAAGAAGCCAACAAAACAATTAAAGTTTGCTAAAGATCACCATAATGTGCTCTCTTTCGGCAAATATATCTTTGAATTTATAAAACAAAAATGTTTTCGGCGACTAAAAGTGTAATGTTAAAGCAAAAGTCTTTATGTCATCACTATATGTAATTTTTCTTTGCTTGCTACTTGGAATATACTTTTAAAAAAAATCTCAAATATTAGCAAAATTTTACTGCAAAATATTTTCAATTTCAGACTGTATAATCATGAACAACTTTAATAAGAAATAACTTGTAATTAATTTTCTTCTTTTATCTCTTCATCTTCTGCTGCAATACTTTCTTTTATTTCTTTAAACTTATTTCACTGGATGTCTTCACATTAACTGATATATTGAAATCTTTCAAGTCTTGACGTTTCAATGGTGGTTCATATTCATTTCGCTGACATGTAATGTAAAAAGTAAATATCAATCAATAATAATATATTTAAGTACCTATACATTTTAGACAGAGGCAGAGGTGCCATTTAGTACACTCAGATATCACCCAATGTACCGCCGTTATAAAATTTGGTGGGTCGCAAGCTTAATGCCCTATCCTACTAATCTTATTATATTATAAAGGCGAAAGTTTGTAAGAATGTCTGGATGTATGGATGTTTTTTTCATGCAAAAACTACTGAACGGATTTCGATGAAATATGGCACACGGGTAGATCATGTCCTGGATTAGCACATAGGCTACTTTTCATCCCAGTAAAATATAAACAGTGACTTTTATCCCGGAAAAACACATTCACGCGGGCGGAGCCGCGGGCAAAAGCTAGTAAATAATAAAGTCTAAGTGGATCATAATTATACCAGTGAAATGATAAAAAATAATATACTTACAGGATGAGTTTCTGGTAATAAATAATTATTTTTGACATCTACTGCCATATTCCCAGAAGTAGAAGACACATTATCACATTCAGAATCATAATCTTTTGTCTTTAAATGTTGACTAGTAATTCTTGCAGACATCAAATTGACCTTTTAATGGTATTTATATTTAACCACGTTTTTGCTTATCTAGATCTTTAAGAAATCTGTAAAGAGAAATACAAACTCGATTTTATTTTAAATAAAAGTTTCAATAAATCAATGCTGGATACACTGAGAACTCGATTGTAACTGTTGATCCTCAGTTTTTATTTACGATGATTATTTAAAGATTAATAAGCTTTATAATATTCATTAGTAAGGCGGCTAGTATTACAAATACTCTAGCACCGTTGTCAAACCGGTCCACCAAAGCTTACACCATGGTCACCCTAGCCTCTTGTTTACATACACTATTTACAATACAAAAAATCACATTTAACATTACGTTAATATGAAAAAAGTAGTCATATATAAAGCAAATCACATTAAGCGAGGTTTTTCTACAGTTCATTTATAAAATATTCACGTATTTTATTACGATTCGTATAAATATTGATAAAATTATAATATTTGCACAATATTGATTACAATGAACTTACCTGTAGAATTTCACACTAAATGATGGATACCAAATATTTCTGCAACCGTGAACTACACAGTTCACATTAAAATATCACTAAAACACACTTATTATTGTAGATAATTACGGAGAAAATTTCGAAGTGAACATTTATTTGACAACTATATTGACATCGAACTTAACGTTTTATAACAGTGTTGCCGAAGTATGTATTCGCAATTACCAATTAAATGAGGAAATTTTTTAAACTAAAATGTTAATAAGGATAAAAAACCTTAAGGATATCTTATTCAACAAGAATAATTCTGAAATGAAAATAGTACTTATATCATTATATAAGATATGTTGGAAATATTTATATATACATGATTGAGACGACAATAACGGTATTGATATTTTTTTATGGGTAGGGAAATAATCCGTAAGCTTTGGCAACATAGGTTAAAGAGTGAGTGAGATAGAATACAACACAAAAGGTAATTTTTTTGTCTTCACAAAAATGTGTGTACCGCTCTCTCCATTAGATAATATTATAAACGCGCCCGGTAATGCTAGAACAAAAAATATCGACCATAGAAACTGACAGTGCAAGAATCTCAACTGACATTCCGCGCCCCCCTTTCGTCGTCTTCACCCCCGCCAAGAATAGTCGCCATTTTGACCATGTGTCACTGTCAAAAAAGGCAAGCGTCGGCCATCACCTCTTTAAATCCACAAATACAGTAATATCCAGTCAATGTAATTTCAACATTTTTAACAATATTACGAAGGTGTTGTGTATCCAAGTGGAATAGTTTACGACAAGACGTTAAATTGCATCAATTTCCCGCAAGGAAAGAGATTAAAATCTGGTGGATATAGTGCATAGGTAGTGAAAATGTTTGTGATACAAAGAACATGCATGTTTGCCATAAGCATTTTGAGCAAAGATTTGTTTACCAGGCAACAAAACGCTTGAAGAGTGAAGCCTATCCAAGTTTATTTACAGACTTGGAGATTTCTTCAGGAAATTCGTCATTGGTTTATGAAGAAACAGGTAACTTATCTTTCAGAACCGAAGATACTTTTAAGATATAGCTAAATTGTTTTTAATATTATATGTCTTGTCTTTTCTAGTTCCTCTGAAGTACAGAAATCACGATTATGCACGAAAGCGACACATTGACCATACATACTCAAAAACTGAAGAAAGTATCCCGTTTAAAGTGGCATGCTCTGAAGTCAATGGTATGTAGTAATTCTAACACACACACACACTCACGCCTATTATCCCCGAAGGGGTAGACAGAGGCGCAACTAGTGCACCCACTTTTCGCCTTTATTACGTCCCATGATGTGATAGGGTGCGAGCCTATCGCCATATAAATTCTAAAGTTGCCTGCCATCTGGTGAGCAGCTGGCTTGTCTCTATTAATTAGTCATCAACTTTGCTGTGTGTCTGAAGACAGTCATGGGTAGAATGATAAGCATAAGAATAAGATCTGTCCTAAAGTAATGACAAGGCCAAAAAGTATACTGTGTTTATTGACAGATTTGAATAATAATTGGTAAATGTAAGATGTTTTATTGTTTTTTTTTTCAGTGATTTGTAAGTCAAGACAGTCTGCTGCTGTGACCTCCGGAACTGAGATCCAGGGTACACAAGGTATTTATTTGTTTGAAGTTTGTTGTATTGTGGTCCTATAAAGTTTTTGTTGACTATTTTTTATGTATAATATTTTGTTTTATTTTCAGCTTCATCATACAAAACTCCAAAAAAGTTGGTCAGAAGGTGATTAATAAAAACATTGGGCACCTTATCTCCGCAATGTCAACTAATCTATAATAAATATAAGAAAGCAAAACGTATAAGTAATTATAAATCCAGAGCGCAGAAGGCATTGGTATTCAGTAAAGAAAAGTCTTTAGAGGGTTTAACTAAAAATATAAATCCTTTAACTAAGAAAGTTCTGTGGAAATCATGCAATAAAAATAAAAAGGCACGTAGATTTACAATGGATAAAATTAATTTAATTTTATTTTATTTTTTTCTTAACTCTGATGTTATTGAAAACTTTTTTGGACTACCTCGGTGGTGTAGTTGTATTACAGTACGACTGCAAAGCTGAGGTCTCGGGTTCCATCCCCAGGTCGGGCAAAGTGATATTGAGTTTTTCTATTCAGTATCAGCCCGGAGTCTGTAATTTGTGCCCGATATGGCGATAGGCTCGCCCCCTATCACATCATGTGACGGAATGATGGCGAAAAGTGGGTGCACTAGTTGCACCTCTGCCTACCCCTTCGAGGATAACAGGCGTGAGTGTATGTATGTATGTTTTTTGGACAAGTACAGGCATACAATTATTATAGATTTAATAATCCGACTGCCCACTCTTATTAACATTTAAAGCTCTATTAATGACGAGATTTATAAGTTTTAATTGTGAAGATTTTAGTATCAATATTTTAAATTTAGAATCCTTGTTTGAAAATGTGAATTCTGCACCAACGATGAACTCTAAATTAGATAGTTCAGATATAACTGAAAATACTGAGTTTAGTAATGAAGCCAGACGAGAATGGTTAAATATTCATTCAAAGGCCTACACAGAAGGGTGGGTAACAAGGAAAGTGCTTTCTAAAATTAATAATTGTGCAGAATGTAAAAGCAATCTTTTAAGTGAATAATAATATTCACAATTTCATAGTAGAAAAAGAATATAAAAGTTGTAAGAATGCAAAAAAATTAAGTTATCCCCATGAAAACATTGTTATAAGTTTTGGTAATGTAATTAAAATTACAAACGAATATTTGGAACAACAAGGACATAAAAATATTAGTAAAAACATTAAACAAAGTATATGTTCCAAATATTCTTTTGAATTGCCATTCTCACAAAAACTTAGTTCCTGAATATTTGTTAGACATAAGTATTAAACTCTGTATTTTTATTGGTGCAATGTAATAAACAAAATATTAAAAGGGATAGACATCGTAAGGGCCGAAAAATATAAATTTTAAAAAATGCAGAAGAAAGCATTGCTTAAATTTAAGAAAAAGTTCAAAAATAAAAATATAAAATAAAAACCTGTTTTATTTCAACATGTAAATTTTTTCCGTAATATTAAATATTTTTTAAGTTAAAAGGAAAGAACCTAATCACTAAATAATCAACAAGGCTGTATGGGCCTGAAAAAATATTCCATCATGGGCTGCATGGTTTTGTTCCTTTGCCTATACTACAAATGTCCGTAAAAAAACAATTAAATGTCATCTGACAAACTTGCAAGTCTCCTTTACGGTTCAAAGATAATGTATCCGACATGGCGGTCTGAACGTAGTTCTTCTGAGTAGTCTGTGATTATAAACTTCTTGTGTCCAGCGTACTAGTATAATAGAAGTCAGTGCGTTTTTGACATTGAGAAATTAGTGCTGTAGTTTGAGAATATCTGCCTAAAACACCTATCGATAATATTAAAAAAAACACCTATTGATGTTGAACCTTTATATAAAGATATTGCGCCCATTAAATAAGTTTGTTTCGGGCTAGTGTTGAAGAACCATCGATAGTTTGACTATTGATGGTTAACCTCGAAAACTATTCAGGATATCGATTGTACTATCGATAGTATTGACATGTGACAATAAAATCGATAGACAATCGATACCATTGCTTTCACCTTGACTATCGATAGACAATTGATTATCTATCGATAGCTGACTATCGATATGCATCACTATTTCGGGCCAAGTATTCCGAGCAGTTCGTAATGATAAAGGAGACTGGGCTAAAGTTCCCAATGTACATATATAACACTCTTTGGGCTAAAGTCCCAGGGCATAAAAAGTCGTTCAGTGTAAATCCAGGATTAAATTGAAACTAATGAGATTTTGTGTTTCCATAACCAAAAAGATATAAAGGCTACAAAATAAAAGTCATTACGACTGAAAAAAAAATTGTGAAACGTCACAGGCAAAGAGCCTCAGAATAAGGACTATAAGCTTTATTCTATGCAAAGAGCATTATAATACTGTCACAGGACGCCTGCCAAATGTGAAACATCGACATTATTTTGTTTACAAGTAATATGCATAAAAAACTAGAAATGCTTATAAAATAACAAACATAACAATTCAAAACATGAGCTTTTATTACGTTACTTCGTCGATTAGAATGAACTTAAAATCACAGAAAAGTAAGTTAAAGCCTTAGAATAATAACACATAGAATCCGCGAACATGCACGCTTAGTGAGGCAAGTAAAACTAAGCCATTTGGCCTAGTTTTTGAACAGCCCGCGTCAGTGCACAAAGTCGAATCGTACCGCCAGCAGCTTTCCATATTTTATTTTAATATGATGGTTTGTGCAATAAACGGATGTCACAGTACCTCGGATAATTATAAGAAACATAACACATAACGTTTCACATGCAAATATTAAGTTTAATTATGCCAAAGAAGTATAACTTCTTACGCGCGCACATACGTACACGCACCGATATATTTTTTATTTACAATCAGCCTCAGTCTCCTCTACGTAATAGTCGAGTATTTTTCACATATAAAAGCCATTTATATTTTATTATATTTTGTAAATTATTAATAATATTGCAAGGTTAGATTGTAACAAGTTTTTTCCTTATCGCTTGAATTGATATCTATATTCTATAGACATTAAAAACGATATCTTCATAAAGTCAACTGAAGTCAACCTCTAATTTTTTTGGCTGTACAGCAAAGGTCTCTGCAGCAAAGTATAATATGCTGTGTACAGTACAGTGTACTTTTTGTTTTTGACTTGATTGTGGTTGTTCAAGTTTCTGAATGTTTTGTTTGAGAGTTCAATTTGAGGATTGTTAAGATGATTCATTGTGTTTTATCTGCTTAAAAAATATATTTCTATCTTCTCTTCTTGTTATATCAGTTATAAAAAATGGATTCCTCCAGAAGAAACAATACAGAGGAGCAACGCTGCATACTGGGACTTCAAGATTTGAAAATATCAAATAAAGTCGAGGATGGAACTGAGCAAGCGCACAGTGCCGCAACATCGAATTCGAGTTCTCTCGGAAAAACTCGTCCGGTGGGTGCAATAGAGAGCTTCGTACTGGACAACACCCAAAATAATCGCCAGGATTATAGTTTTTACGAACGATCAAATGTGATAGCCGCCTCAAAGTTTGCAACACCCAAAAGAGTTGAGACGATCGCGTCGATTAACAAACGCGATTTGAACACAGCAGCACTGCCAGCGAGTCCAACGCGTTCCATCGACTCGTTATCGCAAAGGTCGCTTAGTTATCAGACAGATGATTTGTACGAGATTCCGGGTAACCCGAACGCTCTGTATCCGCCGCCCGTTTACGAGAACATAGACTATTACGGTGAGCAGCGCTCCCCACAACCACCCTACTATCACCAGCTCTATCAGCAGGGCCCGCCGCCGCCCGTCTCCGACGGATACTACGACACAAGATATAGCAAAGCTCAGCCGCAAGTACCTGTCAATTCTAAGCCTAAGTTCAACCCTGCTGTTTATGAAAATATGCTGTGTACTGACAATGATCAGAAAAGTGAATACAAAGTGCAACAAAGTCAAGATCAGCGTTTCATACAACAAGGATCAATTCCAGGCCCCCAGGTGGCCAACAGTAGTGTAAGTAGGAGTACCCATGTGCTGAGTGACAAAGTAAAGGCCCCACCACCACCACCATACAAAGGACAAGACAACCAAAGCGGTGACTATACCATAATGAAGTCAGCTCCTCCAAAGTACACAGATGTCAGTGCATTATTAAAGAATGATAACACTGTTAGCTTTGATGATAAAGTTGTTACAATACCATCCACTGCTATCTATGCATCTATTGCTCCAAGTGCACAGAGGCCTAAGGCTAATCTAGCTACAGAAGTACAAGCAGTGGCACCT
This sequence comes from Lapara coniferarum, assembly GCA_949316025.1. Taxonomy (NCBI): domain Eukaryota; kingdom Metazoa; phylum Arthropoda; class Insecta; order Lepidoptera; family Sphingidae; genus Lapara; species Lapara coniferarum. Next base: position 6,863,035 of record OX438926.1, read on the forward strand.
AGCCCCAAGTTCTTCCATCCTAAACCAGTCATCAGTAACAATATTGCTAAGGAAAAAACTCCTTCTATAAATGGAGCATATAGCCCAAAGCCCACTGGAAATAGGATGCAGATTGTGGATGACAGCAATGGTTCGGACTATGTCTGCATGACAGGAGGCTCATCCGTGGCAGCTGTAGCAGTGGCCAACAGAGACAATGCATCCTTGGCTTCTGAATCAACCGGTTCTAGAAATTTAGTGTCCGGTTTAACATCACTGTGTTCACCTATTCAGTCTCCAGTACCTAGTCCTACTCCTAGTTCTGTGTCACAAGTGTCTGGAGGCTCTCGTGGCTCTGGTGGAAGAGGCAAGAGCCTTCTACCATACAGCATTACACCTCCTAGGCCAGCTGGACCCAGTGAGGCACAGCGAAAGATTGAGGCACTCACCAGGCAGCTTGAAGAAGAAATGGAAAGGCAGGATGAAGAAGGAGAGTACTTTGGTAAGATAGTATTTTAACCACAAATTCTTAGTTTTACTAATACATATTACTAATATAATTCTTTTTTGTTTGAACAGGTATATGTCACACATGTGGTGCGGGAGTGACTGGTGCCGGCCAAGCTTGCCAAGCTATGGGCAACTTATACCACACCAACTGCTTTATATGTTGCTCCTGTGGCCGGGCACTGAGAGGCAAGGCATTCTATAACGTACATGGAAAGGTCTACTGTGAGGAGGACTACCTGGTAAATTTTATTAAAGTAATACATTCTTAATCTCTTACGGGTATGAATAATGCAATTGTGATTGATAATGTGTTCACACGAAAGTATCATTTGTTCACTCTTGCAGCATGTTCATGTCAAATATAAGCAATCTTATCTCTATGCAATTTTAATAAACCTAGAAATGTGTTATCGTTTTATTGCTATTTGACATTAATATTTGCAATTAATGCTGTATTTTTATAATCTGACTCTATAATTGTTTCAGTATTCTGGATTTCAACAAACTGCTGAAAAGTGTGCAATATGTGGACATTTGATTATGGAAATGGTGAGTAAACTCAATGAAAATTTGATTAATCTACATACACTACATGAAAAAGGAGAGTAATATAATGTTATCTTACTTTTATTTAAGAATATAACTTGCATTTAATGCCTAGGCTACAATATTATTCTTTACTTTTATGACTCATTTTGGGGCTAATACCGGGTGGAAGGGAAACGCTCTCTATACCGGAACGGTAAGAGAGAAGAACCATAACATTAATGAAAAACTATAGTCATTTGCAAAGCTAAGCGATAATACTTACGATTTTAGTATTTCCGTAATTCATGCGCGCTCAATGTAAAGCGTACAAAAAAATGGGCGGCCGCCGCGCTGTGCCGGCACCGGCCCGCGGTCGTTAACCCGTCAGCTGATGTACGTGTTTCATTACGATTTTTTTGAAATATTGACCTTTTTTACTATGTTTTTCAGAATAATAGTTTGATTTATCTATCCATACGTGAAGCTGTACAGAAATTTGAGAAAATCCTACTAAAATTGTAACAATGCGATCGCGATTTTTTAGTGCCATTACGTCAGGAATCACCAATACTATCACCTGTATTCGTTTCCGAGAGCGTTTCCCTTCCACCCGGTATGTATTCCCGAAGTAGAGTTGCCATATGTCCAGAATTTTCTGGACATGTCCGTTAATAAAGGTCTTTTTCTGGAATGAGGTGGGAATTCTAAGCTGTCCGGAATTTCAACAGTTTATGTACAGTGAAATAAAAAAATCAGACTAATTTAACCTAACAAGTCTCGCGTGAACCCCCCCTCCCCCTCCACTCATCAAAGTAAAAATGTAAAAGATGTTCTTTTACGCATTTTGCCCCCATAAAAGGCCCCGCTCTCAATGACTGAATATTATATGCAGAAGAGACTGAGAATTTTCGTCAATTGTCCGGAATTTGCTTTGGAGCATCTAGTGCACTCACTTTTCATCACATGTGCTATATCCCATTATAGGGGTCATAGGCTGATATGTATCAAGAGTCAGGACCACATTTTAGACTCTGGGCGAATACTGAGCATGCATAATGTTCGACATTTTACTCAAAATATTTTATTTTGTTTATTCCAGTATGCACTATTCTTTATTAATAATTTTGTTTTGCACAGATTTTGCAAGCAATGGGTAAATCATACCATCCAGGATGTTTCCGTTGTTGCGTATGCAATGAATGTTTGGATGGTGTACCATTTACTGTGGATGTGGACAATAAGATATACTGTGTCAATGACTACCATCGCATGTTCGCGCCCAAGTGTGCTAGCTGCGGTAAAGGTGAGGTCATTTTACTTTTATACTGATATAAAATATTTAATTACTGTGTGACACAATTGTTCTAACATAAATGAGATTATATAATACTAGCTTTTGGCAGCGGCTCCGCCCGCGTTAGATAGTTTTTTCGGGATAAAAGTCCCTCTTTATATTTTCCCGGGATAAAAAATAGCCTATGTGTTAATCCAGGACATGATCTACCCGTGTGCCAAATTTCATGAAAGAGTAACAAACATATCCATTGATGATCCATCTCAATCATACATACATTCTTACAAACTTTCGCATTTATAATATTAGCAGGATACACATAAACCTTTCTCTTGAATCACACCGGCCATTGGTGAAAAACTAATATAAATCCGTTCGGTAGTATTTGAGTATATCGCGTTCAAGAGAGAAACAGATGCCACAGGGACTTTGTTCTATAATAAGTAGTGATGTAAGGACATATCCTTAAAAATAAAAAGATAAAAAAACACGAGAAAAAAAAACTGGGTTAAATTCCCGGCTTATATTTTACCGGAATGAGCAGTTGTCTATGTCTTTCCCTGGTTCTCAAACTATTTCCATACTTATTTATTTGCGGTTCCACCCGCAAGAAAATATTTTACGGGTTAAAAGTCCCGATATTTTTTTCAGGATAAGACTTTTGCCTAGGTCCTTCCCAAGGCCTTAAACTATTTCCCTACAAATTGTATCGCAATACGTTCATTGTTTTGCTCGTTACGGCTCCAACCGCGAGAAAATAAAATCTGGGATAAAATTACCGGTGTATTTTTTTTCGGATAAAAGTAGCCTAAATCCTTCTGTGGATCTCAAACTATAGTTGTTTTCTTGCGGTTCCACTCGCAGGAAACTATTTTCCGGAATTAAAGTCCCGGTTTATATTTTCCCGGGATAAGAAGTGCCCTAGGTTCTTCCCAGGGTCTTAAAATATCTTCCTACCAAATTTCAACGAAATCGGTTCAGTGGTTTGGCTGTGACGGCTCCACTCGCGGGAACATAAAATCCGGGATAAAATTCCCGGGTAATGTTTTTCCGAGATAAAAGTAGCCTATGTCCTTCTCTGGATCTCAAATTATCTCCATACTTATTTTCATGTGGTTCCACTCGCAGAAAACTATTTTCCGGGATTAAAGTCCTAGCTTATATTTTCCCGAGATAGAGACATAATTTATCGTAAATTAGATTAGTTTGACCCCACACCACTAACACAATTATGTTTATTGCTAAACAACCATATGAATGTTTTCTCTGGGTCTTATTGAAATACATCATGAAGTCAGCAATATACACGCCTATATTTATAATCTCATAAACACTAAACTACATTCAAGCTTTTCATAGGTAGGTATTTGAAACCAGCCCAGTTATAGATTAAATTTTAAATGGAGTGTGCCTTCCCTGGTATATATTATAAAGTGATAATATTTCCCTTAGTTAAACAGCCAACGCACTGTTCAATTATTTAAACATTACTTTCAAAGGACATGTCCAAAAACGGGCCTAAAATTCTAAACAAGACAGTTTATATATATTGGGATAGAACTCCTAAAAACTAGCCTTTTACAATACATCGTTTAACCCGTCAAGCCCCGCTTATAAAAAGTTAGTCAAGAATGAAGCGATATAAAAATATTTTTTTTTAATGGGTCCAAGTTCCATATTTTCCCCCTTTAATATCCTTAAAGTTTGAGCCTGGTTAGACTTTGAGGCCCATCACCCATACAAAAAACGGATATCTCCTTTATCAAATTATAAAAATAACACCACATAGAATAGTATAAAATATGACGAATGCACATGAGAGCTGATAAGTATCGATAAATTTATGACGCAGCAATATCTAGAACACTGGTGTACATGTTTACGTAATTTTAAACTCCAATGAGCTTTTAAATACTGAACTTCTATCTAATAACATAAAGGGAACAAACTGACAGTTGCTCAAAAGGGTCTCATTAATTACAATTCCAAATTCACCTTTTACTAAAGGCTTATATTGAGATTTGGCTGAGAAATAATTTGTTTTAAAGCTGTGATATACCTTGAACTGCAGTATGGTCTTTACTGTAATGCCTAAAGATGTATATAAGTAGTTCAGGGAATAGGGACTAACTCTTCATTACTGATTTACCTACTGGTTCTTACCATTTTGTATAAGGTTCAGTTTATTTTATTCTAGTATTCAATAAGAGGTTCAATGGGCATTGAATAAATGTAAAATTTATAGAGAGCATATATTCAAGAAAATTTGCAATTTGCAATTTTTTTAATGTAAAATAAAAAGTTAAAAATGTTTATTTCTTAATCTAATAATTACACACAGTGGAACCGTATTTAGATTCCCCTTTTAAGCATTTAATATAATCATAATGCTATTTACTTATACGAATCAAGACTACGAGGACCGAAGTCGAACTAATAACATGAATTAACTATTGAGTAAATTATTTTGCAGGAATAACACCAGTCGAGGGCACTGACGAAACAGTTCGTGTGGTGTCCATGGACAGAGACTTCCATGTAGACTGTTACATGTGTTGTGTGTGTGGCATGCAGCTCACCGATGAACCTGATAAACGCTGCTACCCTTTGGCTGGTGAGATGTGTTGAAACTATTATTAATCCGTCAAACCACGCTTATATATATAGATGTATGGGTATACGTCATATACTCGAACGCCGGCGTCCGTAGCGGGGCTTGACGAATCTAAAAATATTGAGTCGTTATTATGACACATCTGATTTTCAATAAAACCATAATATCATTATTAGTCTAAGAATATCATAAACAATTCAAATATTGATGAAGTATACTAAACAACTATTTATACTAATATTATAAAGCTGAAGTGTTTGTTTGATTGAACGCGCTAATTTCAGACTGCTGAACAGATTTTGAAAATTATTTCACTAATAGGAAGCTACATCACTCCCGAGCTCCGACTCCCTGTAGCTTCCTATTAGTGAATATATCCTAAGAGTATATAGCCTATAGGCTACTTTTTATCCTGGGAAAATATTTATATCCCGGAAAAACATTTTCATGCGGGCGGAGCCGCGAGCAATACTAGCTTTAAATAATATTTAATTACTTTCAGGGAAATTGATGTGTCGTGCGTGCCATTTGGCTACAATAGGCGCTGCCACCGGTCCAGGATTGCCTCCGGCGCCGCATCTCTCGCCTGCTTCTTATCAATACATGGGTTGAACTGTATCACATCCACAACTCAATTAGCTTAAAAATGGGGTTAAAACTAATATTACCTATACTATGTATGTTCGTTACGAAGCACGCCATTGGTTCACTAGCCGGTGTATGTTTCGATAGATTTACATGTTACAATTATTGACAATGAATGTAATAGATGTGACGTGATATCTGTGTAACGTAATATAGCTTTAACATTTGTTATATTAGAATAAACAAATTGGATTATGCTCAACAGAAATGTTAAAGTAAATATGTGCAACACATTAGTGTACACATAGTATTATTAACTGTAGCAAACTGTATGCATTAATGTGGTTCATTGCCTCATTTGAACAATATGTGCTATGTTTAGATATTTATTGAAATATTTTTGTTTGCACTTCACAATATAGATATTAACTTACTATATGGGTTCCAGATACGTTTTTAATATAATAGATAAGTGTATACTGAGTAAGTTTGTTTAAGCAGTGACTTTCATGATATTTTGTATAATAAGTAGTTAGAAAAATAAGGTTACAATAATACAAATGTGATTTGTTCCATAATGATGTGTTTGCCTATTGGCTGCAAGCAGTTTGTGATATCAGATTTTGTTTTTATATTGTAAAAATATGGCGTTTTTTTCATTTCACAATAATAAACATTATGATAAATCTTACTGGCTCAGATTGTCACAGTACAAATAAAATTAATACTTCATGGCATTTTTAAATCACCAATTATGATGCATTTATTAATTTAAACTAGACATGACAGCACTCCTGGTTTTAATATGAATGGTTACATAAATGTAAGGAAGATGAAAGCAAAAATAAAAGTGACAACAAATCTCTGAGAATGCTTTTTTCTGAATATTTTGTCATCATTTCGCCACAATATTAATTATATTATGCCAATGTGAATTTAACACATAAATATAAGCAGCTTTTAATTTAAAAAAATGTATTAAGTAGTCACAAAATACTTTCAATGGCCAAGTAATTAGACCTATTATGTATATAAAAGTAAGATTTAAATTAAGTATGTATTTATTACCCAAGGGTCACAAATGTAAGAATGATTGTTACAAATGTACTGCGCCATAAAACATTCCAGTCGTGTGCTGTCCTGTTGCGTACTTAATGTAAGAGTTGGTTGTTATTATATGTACATTTTGATAACCACAACTTGTGATTATTTTGTATTAGGGTATGTTGAAATGAAAATGATTTGTTAAGAAATAATTTTTGTATTTAATTATTTTAAACAATAAATATTTCAAAATTTACATCTGGTATTAATTTTTATGATCACATGGGGATTGTACAGTTATTGACTGCTAAGGTATTAAATGCTTTTCTAAAAATCTCCACTAGCATAATGAGACATATATAAATAGTGGCACATTAGTGTGCTGAAGTCGTTAATAAATTTTATAGCCTAGCCTCGTCATTGCTTTACATTTTCTTCACTTTGTTTTTCATATTGCGCATTTCAGTTTTATACCTCCTCATTTCATCCATCATATGGGTTCCTTTTTCTTTCATCTGTGTTTGATAGTGTTGTTTGCTCTCTTGAAAGCGATCTTGTAGGTTATCCTTTTTTTCTTGAAGCATTTCTTTGATACGTTCCCGTGAAGGCACTGGCTTAATCCAACCCAATGCTGTCAATTTTTTGATAGCATATGTGGTTCCACCTAGAAAATAATTTATATTTACTTCTAACAGGTAATTTTTGTTTAAAAGTAATGACTCAAGAAAATACATATTGTATAATAAAATATACAAAATGTTAATTACATGACTAGTCTTATTTACATAGATAAGTAATGTTTAAAGTTAGGTTTAAAACAAAAATCAATTAAGTCAAATAGTATAGATTTACAGTAAAAAAAATAAACAATAAAGGCGTTACTAATAATCACTGTACATGTCGGTCATATTTATCCAATTGTTTTGTCTCACATCCTCTGATGGCAAATTACATTAAACATAACAAGAAAAAACACTGAATAACTATCACAGATGTATTAAATGTTTATTAGCAAGGCAGTAATACCTACTATCATGATGTTGACCAATTTCATTGACATATTTCAATCTCATTTGTTAAATATTTTTCAATATCCACAATTAAGACTAAGCTAAATAGATTTTTGGCCTATTTCTATACTACTATCATAAAGAGGAAGGATTTGAATACTTTTTTTTCACTGATAGCTTCATCATAAAATAACTACTTTTATACTGGAAAAACTCAAACACACTGGCAGAGCCAAGAACAAAAGTCCAGTCTATTATAAAAGTAAAATTATTATTTTACAAGTTTTATAATCTCGCAAAATTTCATTTATTTCTAATTAATAAAGTTTTAAATCAAGTGCAAAAGAGTTTAAAAAGAAAGCTCTAGTAACATAGAAGTTATCTTATTAATCTTTTCAAATGTCTCTATTGTAAAGTTGATATTATTGAATTGGCATCATGTTAAAAATTGCTAATATCGATTTGAAGGGCTCAATAAGTAAAAATATATTACCAACAGTTACAGCATATCTCAGTGGCAAAATAATTTTATAAAATGCAAAAGCCAAAGCAAAGTATCCAGCACTGGACTCTCTTAATGGTGTCAATAATGTGTCATTGACTCCTATTGACTCCAAAATACCTATAACATCAACACCACTGAAAAAAAAACCATCACAATTGTTACAATATGCAAACAATATATTTCATCATACTAAAAATAGATTACAATTTCTATTACCTTCTGACAGCATAGTAAAGGCTACCAAACCATATCGCCGACGTCCCCATATGAACCGGTAGTAAAACATACCAATAATCCCTGTACATTTGTTTGAACCTCTGTATGAGGCCAGGTTTCTTTTCCTCAGTCTCTGACGGAGGTTTTTGGGCATTTCCTTGTGTCGAACATTGTCGAATCGTAAATATTTCTGCACCTTTCGTTTCCAACAGTGGTATCTGTCTGTAATTATGTTGATAACATACTCCACTTGCCAAGATTCTTGTTGGAATATTTTTTCCAACACTCCATTTCATCGGTTTGGTTATACTCTGAATATAATTGCAATTCCTAAATATTGCTCTGTAAGTGAGAGCCATAGTTGTGTGATAAATACTTTCTCGGTTGAAAATTTATAAACTATGCATTTTCGTGAAATATGTAAAGAACCACCGACTTAGGTGTGAATGACAGATGTGGACAGATGAGTGATGACAAACAGTGCTGCCAACAAGATTTTTAAAAATCCGTCAATTTCGTCGTATATTCGTAAATAATAACCTTAAAATTTCAAAAGTTCTACGTATATGGGCGTACATATAGCTTTCACTTGCGTAGCGTGGTTCTTTCCGCTTAAAAAAAGGCAGGGTGCCTTTCAACAAATAAGTCGCGTATATACATTTGAGAAATTTAAAGGCATATTTTGCCGAAGGTAGGTTTTGTTCCGTTAAATATTCCGTCAGCCGTTTTTTCCCGTTTTCAAGGTATTCAAATCCGTCAGATATGACGGGAAATCTGAAAGTTGGCAACACTGAAGACAAATGTCAAAAATATCATTTATCGATATGTTGAATCTTGAGTTATTATGATATCGATATTTAAATATGGAGTATCGAAAGGAGACGGGTTTGGAGACGGGCGAAATTGGGCTTGACAATACACTTACGAAATATTTATCAATATTCTTCTTCTATTTTGATGTCTCCCATTAGAAATATTATATTGTACTAGCTTTTGCTCGCGGCTCCGCCCGCGTGAAAAAGTTTTCCCAGGATAAAAATAGCCTACAGCACTCAGGAGTAATGTAGCTTCCTATTAAGCGGGGTATAGATTAGCAAGAAAATTTGCAGAGCGCTCTACTGAAAAGCTAACATTTTGCATATACGACTTTGTTCTATGGGACCGTCGACTTGTATAATTTTCAGACCTCTAGCGTGAAATCAAGTTTGTATGGGAAAACTCACACAAACTTCCATCCCCTAATTTAAAGGGTGAGGGGCAATTTTTTAATTTTTTGTGTACTAATTTGGTATGTATGCTTATTAGCATGCAATGCTAGTAAGCATATACAATTTCAGCTTTCAAGGATTTCAAGAAGTACCTACCCTAAAAATTTTGATGATCCTCAGTGAGTGAGTAGAGTCAGTGACGAGATCGGGATTTTTTAGATATCAATAAAATTTAAAGTATGAGAGCTATGTAATTGAAACTTTACATGTTTAATAAGTCTACTATTGATATTATATTCCGAGAATTTCGTTTATCTGGTATAATCCAAACCCAAGTTATGAGTGTCCAAAAAAACGTCGAAGCGGTTCGAGAAAAGGTAGGTAGGTAGTGCCCTTACGCTTCGCTCGGCTCGTCTTGGTGGGGTACTAGCGTGCCTCCAGATTTAAAAATGATTAGCTGACTGTGAATAAAGGAGGATTCTAATACGTAAAACTGGGTTTTGTATGTTTAAACTTCAAACATATTTTTCCTATGCGACGATATGATTCATCATTCAATGATTATTTTTTGCTGTGTATAGTACCTGCCTCTACAGGCATACATTGGCCTACGCCAATGCTGGAATAGTTTTATATATTCAATTTTAATTAAGGAGAGCCTGAAAACCAGCTCTGGTACTGAACAACCGTTCCGCTGAACATGAGTTTAGCTACCTCTTTCTCTTTCACCCCAGTTATTCTGTGATAGGTGGGGATTTGGAGGAATTCTTAGATACCCCCGATCCACAGGGCGCGAGGTGCCGGTCAGTCATCAACCCGAGCGCCTCCTACGTCTCCTCTGTCTGCGGGCGGAATCGTTCTATTCACAAGCCTGCTCGGCGCTTTCTATCGCTCGGCATGATCGTCGATCTTCGGCTGCCAACCAGGGCGGACATCACGGCTGGCAACGAAAGGACTCTTCCGACGGAGCGCTCCGTTCTATATCTCAAGCTGGTCAGTGGTCACTCTTCAAGAGTGTCTTGAACCTTATTATCCTCATGGCCGTTGCCAAAATAATGAAACACAGCGGACTCCGACACAGGAACAAGTCGAAACACCCGTGGCCCATTAGAACCTGTGTCGGCGCACCTTGGCGCCTATCAAGCCAGTTTAATAAGACAGGTCGCATTGTCGCGACGGTCCTGAAGCCCGAACTCAAGCTCTCCATCTTGGTGTGCTACTCCTGCACGGTGGTGCTGCGGATGGAGGCCAATTAAGCCATGGCCCCCTTTTGTTAAGCGTACCTACCTGATTGTAACTTAATAATATTAGGTACTTGCGTAAACTTGTGGCTATTTATCTATGTACATACTAAGTGTTAACCTATCTAGCCGTAAGTGTTCCGCCTCGTGATGTGATAGGGGGCAAGCATATCGCCATATCAGCCACAGATTCTAGGCTCTGGCCTTATAGTGATTAATAAAACCCAATATCATTTTTACCGACCTAGGGATTGAACCCGAGACCTCAAGATTGTAGTTGTACCGTCATACAACTAGGCGTAGTTGTATTACGGTACAGCTAGGCGTAGTTGTATTACGGTACAGCTAGGCGTAGTTGTATTACGGTACAACTACAATCCTTGGTGACGACCAAGGCAGTATTAATTATAATTAAGACCATTATTATATCATAATTCAAAACAATCCGCCATCGCAACGAAAAAATCTTAATAAGAATCGAATGTCTTTTTTAGGGGAATGGGAATTAAACAGAAGCTTCGTTAGATATACGATTCATCAATCATCATATATATTACTCGAAAGTGAGAGTCATACAATCCATTCTACATCAACAACGCGAGTGGTTATATTCTCTTTGATCAGTATGCAATGGTTGCCCTTTAACAACAATTAAGGTGCAATTTAACTATATCTACCAAAGACCAATAAAAAAGAAATTATTACCCTATCCGCCGTCATACTGCGGGTATTCTGGTCTGAAAGGAATATAAGTCTGTTTCAATCATAATTTGCAATAACAATATAGTTTTATTATAGTATCATCAACACAAATGCTCTGATTGTGGTAACGGTTAAGGCGACTGATAATTCCAGAAACTGCCCATTGTCTTCGTCTATGATATAAAGTGCTATCAAACACTGCTTCTCCAGGAGTGGTTTTTATGAGTACCGTGAAAATCTTGCCTATGTCTTCTTCAGCTTGTACTCCATTAATATTTATTATTCGTTTCAAGGATAATCTATGGCATTGTGGATACGCGCTTAAGAGTTTGTTAATATGACTGACTAGGTACTGAGATGCTGAAAGTCTGATTTTGTTGCTAATTTTTATTCGTTGTCCTTTTGAGCATGTACACCAATGATCATCAATGCCGATGGAACGACAAGTTCTTTTTTCTGATATAGGCAGAAACAGACTACCTTTATTTGTCTTTGAATCAACCAGTTTTAATCTCCTTGCTAAATTAATTTCTTGCAAACTGTCAAGTTTCGTAAGATCTAACAGAGTGTCATGAAGATCATAAGGCGTAGTCAGACGATTACTGTTAACTTGAAAATTATTGAATGCAAATGGATATTCATTTTGAAATCGTTTTGGAAATAATACTTCAAGTAGTGGCAGACGTTCTTCTTGCCGTCCATTTTCCGTTTTCGCTAGTTTACCCCAACGCATGCCGTGATCGCTTAGGAAGATTAAAACTGTGTCATTTAAGTACTCACTTACATTTTCAAGCAAATGCAAATAGTCATTATCCATTATTCTTGGTAGATTTAAGTCCTCGTGACTTACAGATTCTCCCCAAAACATGCCAAACCAATTCGTTGACTTTAAATGCTTAGTGATATCTTGAATATAATCTAGTAGAATCTTGTAAAAATATTTTTTATTAAAGCAAACGTGGAAATTAAAATCTTTGTGTTGAAACAAATTCCCAATTTCAAACATGAGAGGCTGTAGATAGAAGTCTGTTGGTATCTTTTTCAAGCTGTATTCATATGTTCCAAGAAGTCCAGCAATACTGTCAGATCCGAGGATTGTCTTGTATCCAGTCATTTTAAACGCATCCCAAATAAACTGACATTTATGTGTATCAATAACATCACCAGTTTTACATTTATGAATGACATCTTTGAATGATTTGCCTGTTAGTATTGGAAATAAGTTAGGGAATGAATTGTATCCTAATTTATTATAGCCAAGCATTTGAATACTACCTCTATCCTTTAAAAATCTTGACGTTAACGGCATAGTTCTTTCGAAATTCAGTCGTGACATACTTTCTATACCAATTATAAGGACGTTGAAGCCTGTGTTCACGCGCGTGTAGTATTTTTTGTACGGAGTAAATACGAAAAAATCGTCGTAAATTTTATCATCATAATAATAGCATTCTGTACGAACAAATTCGTGTTTTGCTTTTATTATTGTTGAAAACTGTATGCAATTTCCGTAGCTGATGTTTGCTATGTTATTTACAGACGAAAAATTTGTGTAGCAACAATAAAATTCACTACGTTGATAAACATTATAGTCTTCATATACATTTATATTTACCCATAGATGAGAAGAGTTCGAAATAATGAGTCTATTTGAGTCTGTGCATTTGCTTCGATGTGGTAGAGATTCAAGTAATTGGTTTATATTGACGTCGCCAATATCAGTGTAAGAAAAACTAGGAATAGTACATCCTTCGGTGGATATTGTGGATAAACTTGCATCGCTTCCTATATTCATTTTGTTAAAAACAATCACGCAGTAGTACTTAATAAAAGTGGTAGCTTTCATAACTATAAGTAGTCTGTATCACAACACAGTCCGATGTTTTACGGAAGTATGTAATGGTAGAGTCGAATTTGTAAACGCACTCGTTAACAACATCCAACAGCAATTGTAAGCATTTTTATTTTCAAACAACACAAGGAAGTTTTGAGAACACGAAGATGTCATACATAGGTAGTCGTGTTAAGTGTTTCATTTCCTATTTCATGATTTCTTAAGCTCTCCTGTTTTGCGGTTAATTTAAGTAATTAATTTAATCATAATCAATTATATTACTTCTTTTATTGACTTTACCCTTGAATGTCTACACTAATATTATAAAGAAGAAAGACTTGTATGTTTGTAACGTATAAACTCTAAATTACTGCTACTCAACATTCAAAACTGCTCAAAACCGATTTCAAAAATTATTTCATCATTAGAATGCTACATTACCCCTAAGTAACATAGACGACTTTTTATCTCGGGAAAATATAAAATGGGATTGCTATCCCGGAAAAACTTTATTACGCGAGTGGAGTCGCGAGCAAAATCTAGTCTACCCATATAACTACAATTCTAAGCTGTACAACAGGGTTTTTTAATACATCAATGACGTACAATGACAAAGCGTGTATCTTGGTCAGCTTGGTCTCATGACTAGTTCTAATTATAGTCGTAGTCGAAGGCATAAGTTGTTTGCTGTGCAATAGTCTCGTAGGGTGGCGCGAGCTAACTCGCCTATACCACGTGTCCTTGTTGCGCTCAACGATCTCCTTGAAGCCGATCCCGACTTAGATATTTTTGCGGACACAATCTGTAAAATACCCTTTTTTGGAACGAAGTCCCTTATCGAGCGTTGTGAAAGGGAGCTAGACGGAAAAAATTCTCACGAAAATTTGAACGACACTTTTATACTTGCCCTGTGAAACCAGCCAGTAACAATAAAGAACTGGCCATAAAAGTGACATTCCAAATTTAAATAAAAAAAAGAAAATTTAAATGCTTTTTAAAGTAGTTTTGGAACGAATAAAATATGTGTGAAATTTAAATAAAAAAAGACAATTTAAATGCTTTTTAGAGTTTTTTTTTCGTTAGTTGTATGTTAATTTTAATGTCAATGCTTGCTTAGGTGATGATCGTGATTCGATGACATATCTATTGTGTAGGTAGAAGTAAATGTTTTCATTGATGTGGTAACGTTTTAATGAAATATACAATTATTATTATAACTTAAAAGAAATAAAATTTTATTACAATACCTTCACTAATTAATCGAAAAGAACTTCGTTCCATCCGGGTGTCCCTTGACACCTCTCAAGTTTTTTTTATTCAGTCACGCTAAAGTGACTGCACTTCACCTGATGGTAAGCGCGATGCCGTCCAGATAGAGGAATGCATGTTCGAAGTTTTGTGAATGTCTTTAAGCTCATATTCAATTAACCCCTGGAATGCCGGGCTCAGTTTGCGTAAAAAACGCTTGCGTGCCGCCCATACATTTGAAAAAATCGGATTTTAGGTGTAAAGGATGTTCCAATTTATACACCATAAAATTCTTTTAGTACGAATTTTGAAATTATTTATTTACTTATTTATTATGGATCAATGGTCACTAAAATATTTAGAAACGTTGTGAGATTTGGCACAGACGGCCGCCATTTTGAATTTCTTCGTTTTAAGGCCAATTGACTTCAAAATCGATATCTGGGCAGGCCTGTAGGTATAAAATACGGATCCAATGTTAGAGTTGAAGAATGTGGCCGCCATTTTGAATTTCTTTGTTTTAAGGCCAATCGGCCTCAAAATCGATATCTGGGCAGGCCTTTAGGTACAGAAGACGGATCCAATGTTATAATTGAAAAAAGTGGCCGCCATTTTGAATTTCTTTGTTTTAAGGCCAATCGACCTCAAAATCGATATCTGGGCAAGCCTTTAGGTACAGAAGATGGATCCAATGTTAGAATTGAAAAAAGTGGCCGCCATTTTGAATTTCTTTGTTTTAAGGCCAATCGACCTCAAAATCGATATCTGGGCAAGCCTTTAGGTACAGAAGACGGATCCAATGTTAGAATTGAAAAAAGTGGTCGCCATTTTGAATTTCTTTGTTTTAAGGCCAATCGACCTCAAAATCGATATCTGGGCAAGGCTGTATGTACAAAAGACGGATCCAATGTTAGAATTGAAAAAAGTGGTCGCCATTTTGAATTTCTTTGTTTTAAGGCCAATCGACCTCAAAATCGATATCTGGGCAAGGCTGTATGTACAAAAGACGGATCCAATGTTAGAATTGAAAAAAGTGGCCGCCATTTTGAATTTCTTTGTTTTAAGGCCAATCGACCTCAAAATCGATATCTGGGCAAGGCTGTATGTACAAAAGACGGATCCAATGTTAGAATTGAAAAAAGTGGTCGCCATTTTGAATTTCTTTGTTTTAAGGCCAATCGACCTCAAAATCGATATCTGGGCAAGGCTGTATGTACAAAAGACGGATCCAATGTTAGAATTGAAAAAAGTGGCCGCCATTTTGAATTTCTTTGTTTTAAGGCCAATCGACCTCAAAATCGATATCTGGGCAAGCCTTTAGGTACAGAAGATGGATCCAATGTTAGAACTGAAAAAAGTGGCCGCCATTTTGAATTTCTTTGTTTTAAGGCCAATGGACCTCAAAATCGATATCTGGGCAGGCCTTTAGGTACAAAAGACGGATCCAATGTTGGAATTGAAAAAGTGGCCGCCATTTTGAATTTCTTTGTTTTAAGACCAATTGACCTCAAAATCGATACTTGGGCATGCCATCGTTTTGTTTTAACACTAATGGGATTTAAGATAGATATTTGGGCTTGTCTTTAGCCAAACAGAATAAATCGAGGTTGTAATTTTACTAATTTAACAATTTAAATACTCAATCACATCAAAATTAGATACTTTTAAAAATGAATAAGGTAATCAACCTGAGTAGCCTTTTAAGTCTGGTGATGGGGGGTAAATAAATAAAAAGATACAGTAATTTAATGGCCACCCAACAGGGCATAACGATGTGGGGGAAGAAAAATATAATAAGATAATTTCTACTACGCGGCTAATTATTCTTATAGCAATCGTTGAATTGTTAACGACTCCCTGATTTTTAACCGATTTTGATGCTTTCACAAAAGAATTTACTTTATTTGCTGTTTGCTGCCACGGGACACTTTTTTCTTCTTCAATTCTTTATTTTGCGACATAACAAAGCTGCGTTATTGAAGAGAATTGAATAAGCATTGATGGTGGCCATAATATTTAAAAAAATCAATAATTAAAACGTACTATAGTTTGTGGCCATGTCCAGCGGGTTTTGATTTAAAAACCAATAGCCCTTAAAACAAGAACATTTAACATGGAATGCAGTTCCCGCCGCCAGACGAGACGTAGGAGGCGTCGGGTGGACGACTGACCGACATCTCCCGCCCTGTGGATTGGAGGCGTTGGAGAATTCCACCACGGTATCCCCTGCCTGTCGTAAAAGGCGACTAATAGGGGCCTCCGGGGGTCACTGCCGTCCACCTATTAGTCTAGCCAACTTCTGTGACCCCCGTGATGGACGGCAGCGTGCCTCACGCTGCCTCGGACGCCAAGGGCGTCCTTCGGTGTACGGGGGCTTCTGAGCCCCCGCAACAACAGGAGACGGACCGCAACAGCGGTACGCGCAGGGGCGGTTGCGGACGACAACTTAGACGTGAGTCGGAGGAAGCCCGCAGCCGTCCCTAATGCGCCAAAGATGGCCACCGCGGAAAAAAAATCTATCTTAAATACAATCAGTCTTAAAACAAAGAAGTTCAAAATGGCGACCACTTTTCTTAAGTCTAACATTAAATAATTATGACTTTTACTATCAATGCCATGCCCAATATCGATTTTGAGGTCAATTGGCCTTAAAACAAAGAAATTCAAAATGGCGACCACTTTTTCAATTCCAACATTGGATCCGTCTTTTGTACCTAAAGGCCTGCCCAGATATCGATTTTGAGGTCCATTGGCCTTAAAACAAAGAAATTCAAAATGGCGGCCACTTTTTTCAGTTCTAACATTGGATCCGTCTTCTGTACCTAAAGCCTTGCCCAGATATCGATTTTGAGGTCGATTGGCCTTAAAACAAAGAAATTCAAAATGGCGGCCACTTTTTTCAATTCTAACATTGGATCCGTCTTTTGTACATACAGCCTTGCCCAGATAGCGATTTTGAGGTCGATTGGCTTTAAAACAAAGAAATTCAAAATGGCGACCACTTTTTTCAATTCTAACATTGGATCCGTCTTTTGTACATACAGCCTTGCCCAGATATCGATTTTGAGGTCGATTGGCCTTAAAACAAAGAAATTCAAAATGGCGACCACTTTTTTTCAATTCTAACATTGGATCCGTCTTCTGTACCTAAAGGCTTGCCCAGATATCGATTTTGAGGTCGATTGGTCTTAAAACAAAGAAATTCAAAATGGCGGCCACTTTTTTTCAATTCTAACATTGGAACCATCTTCTGTACTTAATGGCTTGCCCAGATATCGATTTTGAGGTCGATTGGCCTTAAAACAAAGAAATTCAAAATGGCGGCCACTTTTTCAATTCTAACATTGGAACCATCTTCTGTACTTAATGGCTTGCCCAGATATCGATTTTGAGGTCGATTGGCCTTAAAACAAAGAAATTCAAAATGGCGGCCACTTTTTTCAATTCTAACATTGGATCCGTCTTCTGTACTAAAAGGCTTGCCCAGATATCGATTTTGAGGTCGATTGGCCTAAAACAAAGAAATTCAAAATGGCGGCCACTTTTTTCAATTCTAACATTGGATCCGTCTTTTGTACATACAGCCTTGCCCAGATATCGATTTTGAGGTCGATTGGCCTTAAAACAAAGAAATTCAAAATGGCGGCCACTTTTTTCAATTCTAACATTGGATCCATCTTCTGTACCTAAAGGCTTGCCCAGATATCGATTTTGAGGTCGATTGGCCTTAAAACAAAGAAATTCAAAATGGCGGCCACTTTTTTCAATTCTAACATTGGATCCGTCTTTTGTACATACAGCCTTGCCCAGATATCGATTTAGAGGTCGATTGGCCTTAAAACAAAGAAATTCAAAATGGCGGCCACTTTTTTCAATTCTAACATTGGAACCATCTTCTGTACTTAATGGCTTGCCCAGATATCGATTTTGAGGTCGATTGGCCTTAAAACAAAGAAATTCAAAATGGCGGCCACTTTTTTCAATTCTAACATTGGATCCGTCTTCTGTACCTAAAGGCTTGCCCAGATATCGATTTTGAGGTCGATTGGCCTTAAAACAAAGAAATTCAAAATGGCGGCCACTTTTTTCAATTCTAACATTGGATCCATCTTCTGTACCTAAAGGCTTGCCCAGATATCGATTTTGAGGTCGATTGGCCTTAAAACAAAGAAATTCAAAATGGCGGCCACTTTTTTCAATTCTAACATTGGAGCCGTCTTTTGTACTTAAAGCCATGTCCAGGTATCGTTTTTGAGGTCAATCGGCCTCAAAACAAAGAAGTTCAAAATGGCGGCCACTTTTCTCAATTCTCATATATGATTAAGATTTGCATCCAATGGAAACAAAAAATAAGCTAAAAAGAAACCACCTGTAGATGTTCAGTTTTCATACATTTTGCAGAAATCGGCCTGAGCGTGGATCCACGCTCCCGGCAGAGTTTGAACACTTTTTTTGAGCGTGGATCCACGCTCCCGGCACGCGAGGGCTTAATGCAAATGGTGTGTTACCGTATTGATTGAATTAAATAAATAAATAAAATAAATGACGCCTGAATATAAACGCTATAATATAGAGCTAGTTTCTCCATAAGTACTAAATAATAGCTCACAAACATATTGCCTGCCTCGGTGGCGTAGTTGTATTATGGTTCGACCGCAATGCTGAGGTCTCGGGCTTGATCCCCGGGTCGGGCAAAGTAACATTGGATTTTTCTATTCAGTATCAGCCCGGAGTCTGTAATTTGTGCCCGACATGGCGATAGGCTCGCCCCCAATCACATCATGGGCCGGAATACAGACGGCGAAAAGTGGGTGCATTAAATAGAATGTGGTTAGTATCTCACTAAAATATCTAAATATAGGCTTCTAATGGGCTTAAATGTGTGATAAATATGAGCTGCTTAGTCTTGAGAACGAATATATTAGGATGAATGCTTTTAATAGGTAGGTACGCCCTCTGCCTACCCCTACGGGAATAAAAGGCGTGAGTATGTGGGTGTATAAAATATTTTTATAATACTAAGTTGTTGGGTAATATAAGATGTTGGGTTACTGGTGGTAGGACTCTCATATGTAAGAGTCCGTCTGGGTGGGTACCACCGCAATGTTTATTTCTACCGCCAAGCAGCAGTGTGCATGCACTGTTGTGTTTCGGTTTGAAGGGCAACACAGACTGGAACTCAATTTTTGATCATTGCGCTTCAGCCAACGAAATGACATCTTCTTTATACTCAATTTTAAGAAAATCAATTCAGGAATTTGTACCTAAGCATAATTTTAATAGAAAGTTGTTCCCTCCGTGGTTTAACAGATCCTTAGTGAAGATTCTTGCTATGAAAGATAAGGCAAGAACAAAATATAATATTTACAAAAACCCACGTGATCTAATTGAATATAACATTTTAAGAGAGCGTAGTCATAATTTATTCGAAAATCTTTATTCGGAGTACCTCATGAGAACGGAGGAAAGTATCGCAATAAATCCTAAAGATTTCTGGCGTTACGTGAAAGATAAACGTAAAACGCGGTCCTCACTTCCGGCGCAAATGCACATGGACCATAAATCGGCCAATACTGGGAAAGAAATAGCTAACTTGTTTGCCGAAAATTTTTCAAAAGCTTTTACTCCTAACACGGGTTCTACGCTAAACGGACATGTTATACATACACCTCATACAAGTTATCAGCACAATTGCATTGGCAAAATGAAATTCTCTGAGCGCGAAGTCATGAAAATAATAAAAAAATTAGATGTTCTTAAAGGACCTGGTCCTGATGGCATCCCACCTTTATTAATAAAACGTTGTGGAGCAGCACTGGCGCTTCCATTGTCACTTATTATAAATCGTTCCTTATCCTCGGGCATATTTCCAGACGAGTGGAAAAAGTCTAAAATTACACCACTTCATAAAAAAGGTAGTTTCAACGACGTAAAAAATTACAGACCAATTTCTATTCTATCATGTTTTTCAAAATTGTTTGAAGCTCTTATATGTCCAATTATCTCTCGTCATACTAGTCATCTCCTGTCGGAGCAGCAGCATGGTTTCATGAAAGGTCGCTCCGTTGAAACTAATCTGGTAGGTCTTATATCTGAAATAACCCAGGAGGTAGATAAGGGACATCAAGTAGACACTGTGTATACCGATTTCAGCAGTGCATTCGATAAAGTTAGCCATTCATTATTGATGGTAAAGTTAGAACAAAACGGCTTTCACGGTCCCCTCTTAAATTGGTTACGGTCCTATCTCAATAATAGACAATACGTTGTGTTTGCTAACGGTTTTGAATCAGAAGCATATCGTGCTGAGTCCGGTGTTCCGCAAGGATCACACTTAAGCCCTATTCTTTTTTCAATATTTATTAATGATTTGACTACGCAAATAAAGCATTCCAAATTTAAAATTTTCGCGGACGATCTTAAAATTTACAAAATAATTAATAGTAATGCAGATGCAAGTCTTGTACAGAGTGATATAAATAATATAAAAAAGTGGTGTGATGTAAATCAAATGCATCTAAATGTGCAAAAATGTTACTATATTAAATACACACGAAAAAAAAACACTATCAATTCTGTATATACCTTAAACGGCGTTGCTCTGACTGAAGTGAGTGAAATACGCGACTTAGGAGTTTTAATTGATAGCAAACTAACTTTTAAACCTCACTTCGATTCAGTGGTTAAGAAGGCGGCACAGCAGCTTGGTTTCATTCACCGAAATACTAAAAAGTTTAAATCAATTCACACTAAAATTCTATTATACAATTGTATGGTGCGTAGCTGCCTCGAATTCTCGAGTGTGGCTTGGAACCCCCTATATACCGTACACTCACAACGTATAGAAAGCATACAACGAGCCTTCACAAGATCACTGGCCTTTTCGTGCTCAGGTATTTCACATAGAAGTCCATATGAAAAACGTTTATCATTTTTTAAAATGTATAAGCTACGTGATCGAAGGAAGATCCGTGATATGACATTCTTGTACAAACTCATCCATAGTTCAACAGACAGCCCATCAATTCTAAAAGAAGTTTCTCTAAGCGTTCCTTACCGTTATCCGCGGCAGAGAATCTCAAAAATTCTTTACATACGATCTACCAAAACCAACTTAGGGTATAATTCTCCTCTTATAAGACTTTGTCGGACATTTAATGATTTTAATTCTCAAATCGGTGATCTTGATATCTTTCATGATACACTGAATGTGTTCAAGCAAAAACTAGTGAAGTACCTAAAAGAAGATTGATGTTCTGGAGTCTTCTCTGTATAAATTAATGTACTTGGGCACCTGCTTATATTTCTTATGTTGCCTTCTTTAATTGTCGTTATCTTTAATTAACGTAAATAAAATAAATTTTGCTTTCACCGCTGTTATGGCGAATGTTGTAAACGCCTGTCATTGGTGTACATATCAGAATAATGTAATGTTATGACAACTCTGTCATAATAAACATAGAAAAATGATAATTAATAAGTGTGTGTAAATATGTATACTGTTGGTGTTTCTTAAATAAATAAAAAAAAAAAAAAAAAAGGGCATTGTAGCCAGTGTAACTACAGGACATAATGAGACTTAACATCCTATGTCTCAGGACGACGAACGCAGTGGAATGCCACACAGTACTTTGTAAATCAAGGTTCTAGATGGTATTTCTACTGTTTATGGGTGGTCGTATCGCTTACCATCAGGCGAACGGCATGCTCGTCTCGTCATTCGATGCTAAAAAAAAAGAAAAAAGTGACACATGACCCCATTGTGTTTATCCATCCTTAGAAATTAAATATTTTCAAAGTTTTGCCTCTTTACATAATCCAAACGATAGATGGAATAGGTACCTAAAATATGTTTAATCGTCCCGGAAACCTCCCGGTATGCAAGCTAGAGAAATTATGTTGATGAGTTTATAATATATTTTTTTTACACTTTTAATTAAAACAATGTTTAAACAATAATAACATTTTATTTTCCATAAATTTGTAAAGAAATCCTTCACAATAATTTAAAACAGCATAAATTAATCATATTATAATACTAGGTAATATACTCAGCTGATTTTTTTTTACGGTACAGTGGTGCTTGTCTTTTTGTATCAGTAGTCTCTACTTACTCTTACTTACAATAAAAATATATTTAAAAGAGGGAAACAAATCTTTCCAAATAAAATATATGTGTAAAAATAAATAAGAAATAAAATTTCGAAGTCGTTTATTTGTGTGTCTATATACATCCACAAAAATGTATTATCAATTATCAAGTACCTATCTATCTAATATTTGGATCTACAAACATTTTGCATTCTAATTGAATACTTTCTTAATTTTTACACGTGATCAATTTTATGTCGTTGTGATATGTAGCTATTCTCAACACGATCATTTCTAATTTTACAATTAAAACTATGTAAGTATTGCATGGCACATTTAACCTACTATTAAAATATGTAATATAAATACTACGAAATCTAATTAGTACCTACATTACGTGATATATTCTGTTGATATTAATTACGACACTACCAAGAGCCTGTAACAATGGTTTAAAATTATTTACAATAGTTGTAAATTGAAAATTAGCAAAAATATCTAAACTAGAGACGGACAAGGTACGTAGGTAATAGATATGTAATATTTTAAGGAAGGTATTGTGAAGGTGTAATTTCTGCACGAATGAAGAATTTAAATATCGGGGATATGTTCGATCATAAATTGCATTTTCAATAGGCGTTAAAACTAACATAATTTTATAGCAATGTTCAAATACTGTCTGGAATTGCCAGTTGTCTTTAAAGCTACCTTTTATGTTTAATACTCATGGTTGTTAAGTTTCTCCGTTTCCAAAACCCTGATTTCGTGACGACAATCTATTTTCAAAGTTGACAACATGTAGAGCAAGTTACAACTATTTTCTTGTTCAAGGTGAGGTGGGAAACCTAGCGATGTTAATTGTGCGCTATTGTTAAATATTTAACACAGGGATAGAAAGTCTAGCTAGTTGAGAAAGTTGCTGTGTTTTACATTAAACCCCGTACCTTACATACATTTTCATTAATACACTTACTCTGGCACATTAGAAATAAAATTAGGCTGGGGATGACTTGAGCAAAAATGTCGCCTATTACAAAACGCGGAACCCAATATATTCAGTGCTACCGTAAGCTACCTAGCCTCCATATTTATTTTCTATTCACATATTATCATTACATATATTTTCTTATCATAGCATCTCTTTTATAATATCACAGCTGTTTTTATTGCGCTACATTTGTGGCTATTGACAATAACAATATAATTTAAGCTGATAGTGATGGACGCAACGGCTCTGCTCGCCATACAAGTTGAGTCGGCTGACTGTGCCTGCTAGCTCCCATTCGTCATAATCGTGTCGTAATGTCGCTTCAAATACAGCGCCACCAGGCTGCGTGCGTACCACCACCATGAACTCTTCCCACCCGACCTCACCTTGGTCTGGTGTGCCTGCATCCATCTGAATCATTTCTATAATCTCAGTCACTTGGAGTTGCGCACATTGTGGGTAACCACGTAATAGTAAATTTAAATGTTGCTCAAGATGTAGAGCTGCTTCCTGACCCTCAACGCTGTCAGTCGATACTCGGTGGGATTTATGGCAAGTACACCAATGATCGGCGATTTCAGCTATCTTACAAGTGCGGTTGGTAGGTATTGGCAAGAATAAGCTAATGCTTCTGTCAGAGGCATAGTATTCATTACTTCTTCGCTTGATTCTTTCGTTGTCTAATTCGTTAAGATTGACAAGATCCAATAGTGTCGCATGTACGTCGAATGGTGTGGTTAAGCGGCGTCTGTTCATTTTCATATTGTTATATGCTACGCTGTAGGTCTCGCGGAATGATGGTGGTAATAAAATGTGAAATAAAGGCAATCTTTCTTCCAGCCGACCTTGCTTAGTGAACCTTATGTCTCCCCAACGCATTCCATGGTCGCTCAATAATATCAAAATAGTGTGATCTAGGTATTTGTTACTGTCGAGATTCTGTAGAAATATCTCGTAATCATCATCCATCATTTTTGGGTAGTGTAAATAATCATGAGTCATAGTAGCCTCCCAGAAGAACCCAAACAAGTTATCGGATCTCAGCGCTACAGTCAAACCTTCAATGTAATCTAATAGAACCTTATATAAATATTTGTCACCTATGCATATATACGTATTGAAATCTTTTTGGTTCCCTATGTGCAGTTCGCTTTCATACATAAAAGTGTGTATATAGTAATCGGTAGGCGTGCCGGTGAAGCCGAGTTTTCCATAATTAAATGTACCTAATCCTGCATTGTCTTCGCCGAATGCGGTAAAGTAACCGACATCTTTGTACCAATTCCATATAAAAGGACAATGATCAAAACTAGCTCTAGAGTTAGGCCAACATGTATTTTTTAAGTCTGTGTATTTGATACCCAGCAACATAGGCGTTAAATTTGGAAACGTATTATCGCCGACTTTATTATACCCTAGAAATTCAATAGCACCTTTCTTTTTCAAATAATTTAAAGTTTTAGGCATAGTTCTATAAAAATTTAATCGCGAAACTGCGTCAATGCCCATGATTAATACGTTATATTTGCTTCGGTTTTGTTCTGTCTCTATTGTGTCCTCTGTAAATAAAACCGGTAACTTTTTACGCGCTGTAAGAAAAAATTGCTCGTAAATAATTCTATATTTGTATTTGCAAGATACTTTTACGAACTCATTCTCGATCTCTATATTATCTGAGAAGTCTATACATCTCCCATACTGAATTCTTTCATCGACGTCATTTGCATTGATATCTGCTATCGCTGCGGGTCGGTAAAATGCTCTGTAACAACAAGTAATGTTGTCCTCATCGGGAACATTGTAATATTGCATATTTTCCGTCACTACCCATATATGCGTTTTGTTATTCTGCAACAATGACTGATTAGCGTTATTACAAACTTCAGCACTGTCTGGCAAATCACTAAATTTTCGTATACTCTCATCAAATGGACGTAACCCAGGTATTGTGCATCCTTCAGTGTTTATAGTAAAACTTTCTTCAGAGTTAACAATTTTATAATGATTAGAGTCCCAAAACGCGTTTAGAGGTCCTTTATTCAGGAGAAAAAAATCGATTCGTGAGTTAAATGAAATAAGTAGTAGACTGCCACCAAAGACTGTAGCAAATAGAAAGAAGTATCTGAGTCGTATTGGGACGGAGCGTGGCCTGCCGCCACTTCTTGTCATGCTGAAAATAAAACAAAATTTCATTATTAAAACGATAATGGACTTCAATTTACTAGTAAAAAGCATTATAATAATGAATTACTTTGGTATAAATATTACATAATTATCTAATTTTGTGAGGTAATTGAGCAACGTTTTATTATGTTTATCACTCTCTTAAAAATAATAAGTAAATGTTTTGTAGATAGATAGATACATGTGAGTAGATACATGTATTAATTTTAAGCCGAAGAATGTATTTAGCATGACAGCTGCTTTCACTTGAAAAAATAGGCCAAGTAGGGATAAAGCGCGCGCGGTGGATTTATTTTAACCATAAATTGCAAGAATAGGGAAATATAATAAAAATGACATATTCATATAACCGTGGAATGTAACTAATTAGGTAGTATTCTTGGGAACATAATAGAATTTCACACCATTTGATTTGTTTATTTTTATGTTTTGGAGCATCCAGATACACATTCATTTACATTATCAACAAATCAAAATGTTATTTTCCATCCCTTTTTACGTTGACACCAACATCGATGATTTGAAAAAAAGTTCGATTGCGCCACCAGATGACAGAGCTTACGACGTGCACGTTCCCTATAAATCCGTGATGGCTATGCATTGCAGAAGATTTATATATATTCAGCAATATTTGCGCGAACTCTCCAACTCTTAACAGCTGCCTTTTGATCCCACAATACCAATAATATCTAGGCATTTCTGTTCAAAAAGCATTGAATAACTTTGCGAGACAGATTAGGTACATTAGTTATTTTGTGTACATCGCGCGTTTCGTGGGCTTTACGGTCACGCAGTGTTAATTGCGACAAGTTTTTAATCACACTAGAGGGTTATACCCAATAAATACAATCTACAGAGTATAAATAATCAAGGCAAGCAGGGTTCATTATTTCAAATTTTTAAATGTATCATGGTCCAGACTACTTACTTTTTTAATGTTATTTATTACATTATATTAATACTGACTTTGTAAAATTAGCTAACTCTTACGAAGTCATTTAAAAATTCCCACTTGACATTGCATGCGATTTGGCCTCTATTAATTTAC
The DNA here is from genome assembly GCA_949316025.1 of Lapara coniferarum. NCBI lineage: Eukaryota > Metazoa > Arthropoda > Insecta > Lepidoptera > Sphingidae > Lapara > Lapara coniferarum. The sequence continues at coordinate 6,889,864 of OX438926.1, forward strand.
AATTTGCATACCTAGTGCGATTTGTAAACACTCTTATTATTTTTGACGGTTTTAATTTGTAACCGCGTAGTTTTTAAGACGTCCGAGTTAACGTGACACATGATTTCACACATAACATATCATTATTTATATCACTATTCATAAGTAATTAGTTTGGTATTCAATGATAATTTTAAAGCAAATGTTGATATTTCAAGATACCTACCTACTTTATAAACTTATACTAAATTTAAAATTATATTTAATGATTGAGAAAAACTAAAACACTACACGAAGTATTATCGAGCTTAAAAAATATAGTAGGTCAAAAGTAAAAGTGCATACTGCACTAATGAAATAGGACTCAACAAAAGTCGTAGACTTACGCTATGAAAACATAGCAAATTTTTCTTACCTGGATGTATAGTTACGAATCAAGCAATGTCCAATTATCACCACACTGATAATTTTGTATATAATACCATTTTCCTATCTTTTACTCACAGATTTCATTATAAATTACTAAACATCGAATACAGTAAACATGATTTGTTATGTTTACAAAATTCGGGTGAAAGTATTATTGTCTCATTGCGTTGTTTTATGGCTACGAAACGGACGTAGCACTCGTAGCAGTCACTACGCGGGTTGTATTACTGAAATAATTCTTGGTCCGTAAATTTCAGTACACTTCATCTGTAGAATATTTACATCTGTTTGTATAGCTTGTCTGCTCTTTGACATTACGTTAAACAGAAATGGCCTGAGAAATACTAAACGTTACCCCGGTTCCCTGCTCTTAGCAGCGAATTGAAGCGGAGGCTGAGCGCATGCTCGGAGAGACGACTAGAGCACAGAGGGTGTTAGTCCCTTGCTCAGAGATATTGTCTATACGTACGTGCCGGCAGAATGGTATAGGTGTCGTTGCACTGTCATTATTGCATTGCGTTGCTACTGATAGGCCACATAATGAGCTTACGGATAGATTGATTGAAATTATATCGCAAATAACTATCCTAGATGCCATCAAAAATATGATCAATTATGAATAAATAATATGAATAGCTTTAGCGAAAGAAATAATGTACCGAGCAGCGATTTGATGAGCATATTGTAATGCTCCTTAATTGATCACCTAACAAATTGGACCAACTTAATGTGAAATGATACGATACATATACACTCACGCCTTTTATCCCCGAAGGGGTAGGCAGAAGCACAACTAGTGCACCCACTTTTCGCCATTATTCCGTCCCATGATGTGATAGGGGGCGAGCCTATCGCCATATCGGGCACAAATTCCAGACTTCGAGCTGATACTGAATAGAAAAACTCAATATCACTTTGCCCGACCCAGGGATCGAACCCGAGACCTCAGCATTGCAGTCGTACCATAATACAACTACGCTACCGAGGCAGAACTGATACGATAACATAGTAAAAATAATCCAGATACGATTTGTAAAAAAATCAAACATTTTTCTCGGAATTTTGTTTTTCATATTTTTATATAGAATCGAAAGCTGTTCTTAAGAGTCTGTTCTATGTTTTAGAAAATATCTGTCTTGGGAAGAATAAAAATCAATCTTCAATTATAATTTTAAGACTAGCTTACATGACATATAATTTTTGCACTAAATGACGGCTATTTGACTTTCCTTGTATCGGAAAATCCGCTATATAGCAAAAATAAAACCAATTAAATGTATTTTTACCAGTCCTAAATGTAACAGGCGAAGTATACCAACATAAATGTAATTAATTATTGAGATGATCTACCCGTAAATGTAACTGACCTGTTTTTTCAATTACAAATTAAAGCAGTAAGTAGAACTTGCGGTGGCAGTCCGAGAATGATAGTATAGTAATGGTGTGTACACTGTTATCAAACAACCATTGTTTTAACCTTCAATCGAAGTTTTATTGGTTCGTTAGCTGACAAATTGTGTTAGTCGAATGTTAGTATAACAAGCGCTGGCCACAGCAATCGATTGGTCTTGCACCGCGGAAGCGGTTATGCTTTCTTTTACAGTAACAGTTCATTCTACTTTCAAGTTCAGGGTGGGTAGTTAATCAAAGAGGTGGAACGCCGATAACATGTTTTATATATGGCTCGGTTACGTGTAGGTCAAGTAAATACATTTTTAGTAGCTAACCATTTTGTGGGCTGTTAGAAAACATGTCTTAAATTATGTATTACCATGTAAATATTTTTTAACTTATAAACTATCTACTATAGGCATATTATACATATAATTATGTAGTTAGTTTAGTATATAGACAACATGTCAAATATAAATATTACTTACCTTATGAAAGTAAATTCAACCGTGATTTCGTTAACCATTTTTGTACTGTAATGATTTCTTAACACTCTCACGTCATGTACTTACAAAATTAGTACAATAAGTAATTCTAAGGTGAAAGTTAGTTGTAAGCAATGTTTATAAGAAATATGTTTATTAGCAAACAAAATTCCGTCGGATATGGGTAACGTCCTGTCGACCTGTTTACTTATGTTGTGTAGGTAAAAAGTAGGGGGGCAATTCTCTGAACTGCAAAAAAACACGTTTTTCGTCTGATAACATATGTTTTTTGATATTTTTTTATTATTTCTTTATTTTATACTGTCCTAATCCTAGTTACCTACTAAGGCCTTGCTATATTTTCTTACACAATATTATAATTTACGAGTAAAAAAAAATTAAACATGCAAAATCTAATTAATGTGGCGCGTCCAAAAGTCAAAATTACAAAGTTAAACCCTTAGAATAAAATCGATACAACCCTTTCATTAATTTAAAGTAGCTGGATCGGTACTTAAACTATGTGTCTGTTATTTATTACATACAGTAGGATAATTAGTAAGAACCAATGGTATTTACAGAAGGTTAAAAAATGTCCAGACGTACATGCATAATTTCTATGGCTCATGCTTTCGCCAACTACCCACAATAACTGTGAATACTTATCGGCTAACGTGGTTCGGCATTGCTTAGATGTCAGTTGTGGCCATGCTAGCGTGTAGTAAAGATGTCTCTATGTCCCGTAAATATTGAAATAGACACGATTATACAATCGATTCTGGCTTTTGTAAGGTAAGTTGTCTAATTTTCATGGTCTTATTTTATAGCTTTTACATTGACAAAGTACTTTCTATACCAAAGAACTAAATAACATATTCGTTTTAAAGTTCTTTGATGCATTTGTATCTTGTGCACTATGTAAAAATTTGCAAGAAAATTAATTTTAGTCCATAAATCACATTCATCTGGGCCTAATTATTCTGGATTTCTCTGGCGAATTTACGTCACATGAATGAGATAGAGGTCAGGTAAATTAGAATTTTAAACAAAATTGGATATTTCAATTAATAACACTTGAAAATCTAATTAATCTTTTCTTGTAATAAGAATATGACAAAGGTAAGGAAGCAGACTAGATAAGAAAGACTCTTGAAAAGCGGCTAGCAGAAGAGAGAAGATGTACTTAACCGAATAAAGAATTACGAGAATAAAAGGCAACATAATATTTCAATTTTTTACCAAGAGGACACAAAATTCATGGAAAAAGATGGGGACAAAATTGCAAGGCTTTCTATTTAAGGAAAAAGGAACAGAAAACAACAGTTCACTAGCGACTAATACTCTACGACTGGAAAGCTTTCAAAAATATAAGGAGAATGAAGTTGTGTAATTGTCATGGCCTTCAATTATATCTAACGAGAAATATATTCCTAAAGCCGTATTACTCAGTAATCAAGATAGACAAGGTGCATCAAATTCAAATTCAGTTCAGCGTGGTTTGTGTTACAAAAAAGACCAAGTTTTGGGAACTGGAACAGAAAATAACTATTAATTGAAACAAAATGACTATTATCTATTGAAATTAACCTTACACATTGCAGTTATCTATTACGGGGAAGTAAATTGGAATGAATTTAAACATCAATTGGTTTTTACCATCAGCGAATATTCACGTCACGATATTTCAGCAATCTGGACCCATATCGTTCCTATTTTGGACTACATAACCGAAAACATCTGCCTAAACTTCAATGCATTAATTTTATACCCGATTTGGTATCAAGCTTCTTCCATATTTATATCTTCACTTCCTCAATATATATTTTTTGCGAACTATTACATGGAGCTATAATGAAACAAGCCACAGAAAAGAAAGTCCTGATGGTATTGGAGCTACGAAAAAGCAAACTGCCGACCGAGCTGTGTCTCGTGGATATAATTGACTTTGATGACTTTTTTAATGCTGTTTCTCCGAACGTCCCTAGTGTAGTTATAAGAACGGTATTAGAATATGAAATAATGCTTATCCTAGTAGTATGAAAATGCATTCAATCGTATGGATGAATTCAATTCAAATATAATTGCCGTTTTAAAATTGAGCTGTTGTGAAAATTCCCGTGTTGAAGAAGCTATTTTCTGTCCTCATAGAAAACATCTACGTTTTTATGCACTGCCTCCTATCAATATGAAAGGTGCTGTTGTACCATTAGCGGAATCAACAAAATAAATTAGCTTATTAAAGCGACAAGATAGGCTGAATATTCTGAAAAAATTGACTTAATGATTCTGCACCACAACTAGGACTAGAAATAAATAAAAATAATATTAAAGTATTGTCTATATAGTCAAACCGTCTATTGCCACTTTCACAGATAATTCATTGAAATTAGAAGAAGAAGCCAAGCAGAAGAGTGTTGATAGAAAAGAGAATGTTACGGCAAATGAACCGGTCTTGCCAAAATATAATGATGAGATGTTTGAGAATTTGTAAATATTAGTTTTTAGGGCGGCGATACTGATAGTGATTTGAATATGTTTAATTGATTAAGTATTCTAATTTAATTGCTAACAGAACTGCTAACTGATTATGACAACAATTATTTTTAAATTTGACCAAAAAGTTATCTAATAATCTCGAACAGATGAATCGTTCCTATTTATTGTGATGACATGGTTTAAGAGCACATAATTTTATCAAACATGTTTACAAAATCGCCATGAGTACGTCTTATAATAGAAACATAATATGATGCTCGATTTTTTATTGAGTGTTGAATTCAATTTTTTATTTAAGCCTTATTTTTATAAATAAAAAAAATTTAAGGTGAGTGAATTATGAGAAATTTATTTTATTGAACCAATGGAAAATTTATGTTGAAGAAACTACTCCTATTGCGGGATTACCTACATTTAATGCTAATATTGAAAATATAAACAGACTGACGTAAGTTATTATTAATATTGATATCAATAATTGATGATAACTCATTGTAATTTATTGATTAAAGGTGAATAAAACATGGTTTTGTAGTATATTTTTCATGTTTTACTAATTTATATGCGCCTTATTTCTCATTTATCTGTCTTCATCTCATTAAGCTGCCAATGATAATTTTCAATAAGCTATATCTCCTCACCTAGTGAATCAATTTAAGTGCCTTCAATATCATTATATTTCTTTAAGGTATGGCTTTAATATGAATAAGAAAAACCATGCAAATATACAAAAAAAAAGTTGACCAGGTTAATTATACAAAAACCTGTCTTTTCGGAGAATTGCCCAGGGATTACTTATATTATTGTTTGAAGTTTGTACTGAGTTAAATACAAACAATTCCACGCCCACTGCCTTAGCTGAGGTATTCCTTCAGTGTGTTTGTTCTTCAAATGTACGATCGCCGATACATAAAATTATCGTTTTCAGACGTCTGTGACAAAATTGTTTGCTAAAAAATAAATAGTTGTAGCTACATATAAGTAAATATCGACATAGTGTACACCGTTGAATCTTGGCTTAGGTACTTAACTATTTTTAGTGGTTTTATGACAGTGAAATTCTCAATAACTTGTTATTATTAGTAACAATAAAAAGAACCGTAAAAAAGGATTAAATCAATTAAATTTATATTTAAAATGCAATACCATAACTAGATTTGAGTTCTTGTGTTATTATTATAGGTATAATTTTGACAGTATGTGCTGTCAAAATAATATATTATAATAGTATATAATAGTAATATATAATAGTATATACAATCATATATAGTAATTCATGAAACTGCACTTGCTGCAAAGCGCATTTCTGTTTGTTTGACGTAAGGTTTTATCAAATTTGAAATACCAAGGGTGGCGCGCAGCCGGCGCCCGCCCTCGAGAAAAAGCGAAATAACGAATGGCACGGCCGTCGCACCCCACGTCGCATTGGGTGTTTAGGCTGTTGGCAAAGTGTGACATTTGGCGGTTATTCTAATTTAAATTAAAATTAAATTAAAACCCAACCGTCGTCGCGTCGAGGGACCGCTAAAGAAGTATTTTCAGCTCCCTGGTCCGGAGTTCGGTCCCCCGACGTGAGGACGCTTGTGTCAAAATATTACTAGGTACTTAAACGACAAAGACACTATTATTATTTTACTTTTTAGAGATTTTTTGTGTCGGGGGTTATTTAAATTTTAATTTAATTTTGATTTCAAACTTTTTAAATTACTTTATTCTCCATCATGGGGCCTTGATAATCAACTATCTATCACCTACTCGTTGAGCCCATCTTTATGAGCCCAAACACACTATATCTGCTGTAAATAGCTAAGGAGTTGGGTATCCCGCAGACTACTTGATGCCGCAGCATCAGCTCATGTTTACAAATATATTGAATGTCACAGTACACCAAATTTAAAGTCAATCGATTTTTTTAAGTTGGAAATGAGCTGATAATCTTCAAACGCCTCAACAGATCTTCAAAAATTATAGCTAAGAACCATCGCAGTCACATCAGCTTTCAAACAAAAAAAACCGCGTCCCAATCGATCCATTCGTTTGAGAGCTACGATGCCACAGACAGACATACAGATACACACCCTAAACTTATAACTCCCCTCTTTTTTGTCGGGGGTTAATTAAAATATAGCTGAATCATATTTAATCGTAATAAACTTAAAAAAAATAGTAAAGAGAATTTCGCTCTACCATGATATAAATTACTTATCTGTATATGCAATTTTAACAGTATATGCCAAAGGTTTATGCACATTAGACACACAATCTCGCCTTTTATCCCAGAAGGGGTACGCAGAAGCGCAACTAGTGCACCCATTATTCGCCGTGCGTATTCCGCCCCATGATGTGATAGGTGGCGAGCCTATCGTCATATCGGTCACAAATTCCAGACTCCGGGCTGATACTGAATTAAAAAACCCAATATCACTTTGCCCGATAAAGATAATAAGATAAGATTAATGTACGATAGCCTAGTTAGGAACGGAACGGTCTGCCGAGACTATGTCCGGAGGTTCAAAACCCAAGGCACACACCTCTGACTTTTCGAAGTTACGTGTGTAGTGTTATCAATTATCGTTCGCTTTAACGGTGAAGGAAAACATCGTGAGGAAACCTACATATCTTAGAAGTTCTCCATAACAATTTCGAGTATGTGTAGTCTGCCAACCCGCACTAGGCCAGCGTGGTGGGCTAAGGCCTAAGCCCTCTCAGTTATAGAGAAGACCCGTGCTCAGCAGTGGGCAGTATACAATACAGGGCTGATATGGTGATCGTGGTGGCAAAGTATACATATACATACATATATATACATATATATATACATATACACTCACGCCTGTTATCCCCGAAGGGGTAGGCAGATGCGCAACTAGTGCACACACTTTTCGCCATTATTCCGTCCCATGATGTGATAGGGGGCGAGCCTATCGCCATATCGGGCACAAATCCCAGACTCCGAGCTGATACTGAATAGAAAAACTCAATACCACTTTGCCCGACCCGGGGATCGAACCCGAGACCTCAGCTTTGCAGTCGTACTATAATACAACTACGCCACCGAGGCAGTCATAAGTATATATTAGCATAAACCCTAAGCATAATTTACACTATGTGCTTTAGTTATAAAATGTAGCTTGTTGGCGTCCGATACTGTAACATGCATAAATTAAAACACCAGGGGAGATAAGGTGCCATGTACGCATGCGCCATCCGCTGTCCGATTATGGCATATCAATTCAAGCGTTCTACTTGTGCCCACATAATTATTTAACAGTTCGCAAAAACGTGTAAGGTTTCATTGAAGATTTGCCGCATAAGAGATATGAATGAGGACCACTTCGTTTTCTATCGAGGTAAGTGCTATTTAGTGACGTTCGGTTAGGTTATCAACGGCGTATAAAATCGATATTTAAATAACAGAAGCATAACCTAACATTTGCTCTAGCAACTGACTAAAAAAGTGTTTCTGGTATAAGGTGGTATTAATTATGACGTTGTCCTAGATGGATATTTGAAATGCAAGTGATTTTAAAATAAAGCCGCGTTTTAAGTCAGAATCATAAGTGTACATAGATACCTAAATATCGAATGAATTACAGAATTATTGACGTTTCCTGGATAGAACGTAAATAATTTAAAGAATACTGGTTTGCGGTGGACGTGCGTGATGTATTAATTAAGGTGCCATATGTGAAAATTCCTAGCGGCGGGATAACTGGCATACTTTAGCTAACACACCCATCGTATTTAAAACAGAAAATTTTATTTATAATGTGTACTTTTAGGTTCTGGCCCTTCTGTTCCTGACACTAATCCCGTGGCCAGGGCCGTCCGTCTTCAAGATTACTTGTTCTCGTGACAACTCCAAAATTGTGCGAAAAGTTATACAAAACAAATGGCTCCCTGTTTTAGAAAGATTTCAGGTATATTGCTTAATTAGATAAGTGTATTTACATAATGTTACATGTTAAGATTGCTTTTCGCAATTTAATAATAATTCCAGTGTATTCTACTTCATAGCTCTACATTATGATAGAAATGTGTAGAATGAACGAAGCGACTGTACCTAATTAAATAAAAATTCGCTTCTATCAAGCGAGAAATACTTATACGCATTAGGCTTTACAAATCTAAACTCTATGATGACCATAAAGTTTATATTTCAGGTAAAATTACCACTAGAATGCCCTTTCCACCCTGCTCGCGACATTTTCGCCCCACAGCACGCGGCAAAATTACAACATCGGCCCTCGCAATGGACGTGTGCCTTTTGCGGCAAATCTTTTTACGAAGAGCGATACTTAGATATGCATTTCGATCAGAGACACAAGAACCAGATTAATAAGGTATGTTTTTGTTAGTTGTTATTAAATTTAAGAAAACGGAGCCGGTGCAGGGTCTAATAGCTAACTCTATAATAAGGTAGAGCTGGGACTTTTATATTATTAATCCAAAATATCTTTGTACTAGCTTTTGCCCACGGCTTCGCCCACGTTAATAAGTTTTTCCGGGCTAAAAGTACATAAAAACCTTCCCGTTGAATCACTCTATCCAACACATTTATTTAGATAAAGATTAATATTATGACGTTGATACAACTCTTAACAAATAATGCATTAATTTCGACCAAATTTGATTACCATAAAAACGGTTCTAGTGAGTTAATCTTAAAAGATAGACATATACTGTCTCTGACATTTCTTTAGATCATTTCAAGAGAAATAATTCTTTCATACATATATTTTCGGTATCTTGAACCGTTTTCGCAGCGCACGCAATGGAAGCCCTCAAGGATGAATAATTTTCCCCGTTTTTTTCACATTTTCCTTTATTTCTTCCCTCCTAATAGTTGCATCGTGATGTTATATAGCCTATAGCCTTCCTCGATAAATGGTCTATTCAACACAAAAAGAATTTTTCAATTCGAACCAGTAGTTCCTGAGATTAGCGCGTTCAAACAAACAACAAACTCTTCAGCTTTATAATATTAGTATAGATTAGTATAGATTTAGTTTTCTGGGGTAGTCAGTGAATATACTAAAGATATTCATTGTAAAACTTACATTTACTGTAGGTACTCTATAAGTACGTGTAGATTGTAGTACATGAATAGGTATATAATATATAAGTTATGATGGAGCTATTTGGATACTGTTTGTTTTAATATCTGAATTCAAATATATTTCGTTAAAATGCATGAATATTTTACACATAATAATAATAATAATACCAGCCCTGTATTATTATACTGCCCACTGCTGAGCACGGGCCTCCTCTACTGAGGGGGTTTAGGCCTTAGTCCACCACGCTGGCCTAGTGCGGGTTGGAAGACTTCACATACCTTCGAAATTCTTATAAGGAACTTCTTAGGTTTGCAGGTTTCCTCACGATGTTTTCCTTCACCGTTAAAGCGAACGATAATTGATTAACAATACACATGTAACTTTGAAAAGTCAGAGGTGTGTGCCTTGGGTTTCGAACCTCCGGACATTGTCTCGGCAAACCGTTCCATTCCCAACTAGGCTATCGTCCACTCAATATAATATCACCCAATATTTTACATGTAGCATAATAATAATTTAATTTAGTAGCTTATTTAGAAACTCTGTAATATAGAGTAACTCATAATAATAGCCAACTAAGTACTAAAACCGTAAATATATTCTAAATAATTTCAGGCTGAAGACGCAGTATGCCTGGCAGACTATTGCGATATAATCCGATGTCAGGTGTTAATCGCTCACGGACTGTTAAGTGGCGGCGGCGGACCTGGCACAGATATCGAGGTGACGATATGATGTATAATCATTAGCCAACGTATGTAACATTTACTGGCTACAATTATTTAATTATAAAGTCCTGCTTGGGCGGCAGGTGTGGCAGGATGTTGAAACGGTGAAGAAGGCTCTCGCTCCGGCGGCGGCGCGTAGCGTGGCGCGAGTGCCGCCGCGGCGCAGGCACAGGTCACGCTCCAGTCCAGTGCCAGCGGTCGTTCCCGACTGCCCCAAGACACAAGTCGAGAATGATGAAACTGGTGACATTATAAAATAAAATTTTCATACATATTGGTAACCTTATTAATAAATAGAGAAACCCTATCAATAGAGAGTCATTCAATATTTATCATTGTTTGTATAGACACACAGGCAGTGTAGATGAATATCATTCATAAGGTGATAATGTAAATATCTTCAACCATTTCGGTAGAAAATTCGATTTGCAGAATCTACAATAAAAAAATTAATATATATAATTTTCAGATCCAGACGATAAGCCGGCAGAAGACAGCGAGAGTGACGCGAATCAAACAGCGGAGCTGTGTGACGCGGACACCGTGGAATCGTCGCTGCCTCCAGACAGCCGACAGCGGCGCCTGGCCGACCTGCAGGCGGAGAGGGCTGCCTGCGATCCCACGCACCTGCAGACGCTTAAAGTAACATTGCAGTTTTCGATATTAATAGTGTCACCATTTTATTATTATTTTCCAATGTTGCTTAGGCTGCAGGTAACACCGCAGGTCTTGGTCTTTACGATGAACTTTAATATAGGGCTTGAGCTTTGTATTATTGGAATTGCTAGTACATGTAGATTGTTCATCAAATTTTGATTCCATAAAATTTGAAAATGGGCTGAGAGTTTAAATATGCTGTGATCACGTGAGGGGACAAAAATATGGTTGGCCATCTGGCCTTTTCTTGGAAATATACTCGTTATTCAAGGGCCATGGTACCATAATATGATTACGATGGTAGGTATGTAAAATTAGTAAATTGATACATTCTTTATAACTCTATTTTCAGGTACGGTGTGAGAGGATCGTGCATTCTTGTATAGCAACACTCCTGTTACATCTTACCCAACATCAATTTACAGAATTAGAAGGTTCGTATTATTTGCCATAAAAAATTTAGGCCATAAAATGTGGTTTTATATCTATATCATAGTATCTAGAGCTAGTTGCAGCTACTCATTCTTACAGTATTCATGATACAATTACCATACGGATTGTATAATCCCATCTGCAACATTTCAGAAATAGCCTGGCTCTTTTCACTCATTAGAAAAACTGTGCTTAGAGTGTCCAAAAAACGCAACTCTTAACTCAATGTGATTACTCGTGGTAGGACTCTCATATGTAAGAGTCTATCTGGGTCGGTACCACCGCAATATCTATTTCTACCGCCAAGTAGCAGTGTGCATGCAATGTTGTGTTTCGGTTTGAAGAACATTGTAGCCAGTACAACTACTGAACATAATGAGACTTAACATCTTATGTCTCAGGATGACGAGGGCAGTGGAATGCCACACCATACCTTGTAACTTAAGGTGCTGTATGGTGTTACTACTGTTTATGGGCGGTCGTATTGCTTGCCATCAGCCGAACGGCATGCTCGTCTCGTCATTCGATGCCATAAAAAATGATTAATTTTGATGTCTGTAATAGATCTAGGGACCAATACATCAGTCACATGTTTGTCTCTCTACCAATACCAGTAAAACAAAACGGAGATGTGTCGTGTTTATTTGCCACATTCTAAGCACATCTTGACTCTACATTCGACTTTTTCATATACATATAAGACTTATATTATTATTCAAAAACATATATGTATATGACTAAACCGACTTCAAACCCACTGCAAACCAAAAATTAATTCAACTTTACTTCCCTGAAAATTATACATTTGAACATCGAAAACCGCATCCAAATCGGATCAGTAGTTTTTGAGAAACTCGCGGCCATACAAATTTACATACATACATACATACGGATCGAATACAGAACCTCCTTTTTGAAGTCGGTTAAAAAAACCGAATGTAGAGTCAAATTTAGTTGTTGATGTTATATCGGTCTATTGTCAGAGGAGATGCAGCGCGCAGTGTGCTGGTACCTGAGCTGCGACCGGTACTGGGAGGACACGGCGCCGAGCGCGCGCGCGTTCCCCTGGCCGCTGCTGCTCGCGCTCGCCACCGGCCTGGCGCTCGCGCTCTGCATGTGCTACTACATCATATGGATAGTGTTCGAGTGAGTAATCCTACTAATATTATAAAGGCGAAAGTTTGTAAGTATGTATGGATGTATGGATTTCTGGATGTGTGGATGTTTGTTATTCTTTCACGCAAAAACTACTGAACGGATTTCGATGAAATTTGGCACACGGGTAGATCGTGTCCTGGGTTAACACATAGGTTACATTTTGTCCCGGGAAAATAAAAAGCGGTACTTTTATCCCGGAAAAACTTTTTATCGCGGGCGGAGCCGCGGGCAAAAGTCTAGTAATAATAATAATTCATTTAATTGGATCAAAAACATTACAGTAACATAGAGTATGTGCAATTGTATGTTGCTAACTACAGTAGTTAAAGATATAACTGTGTCGCAGTTAGCAGCGCCCACTTCAGACAAACAGAGTTACAAAGGTTCTAATACAAAAATAAAAATAAATGAAAAAGAAAAGTTATTAAAAATAAAATGTGTTTATGTATGTATGTGTGTGCGAGCGCATAATGATAAACTTCATTGTCAAATTCGATTGCTGTTGATGTTTACGCGAAAGTAGTGGTTGGTAGAGCTGTGCAGATTTGTCTTCAATATGTGTGGATTGCTCGACCGAATTTGTACCACAAAAAGCTACCTTAGTAGCAGACCTTAGGCTTGAGTGTAGGTCAATAATAAAATAACCATTGCGTCCATTATAACTACGTATTATTATGATGAAATTAATATCACCAAATATAAATTTTCTGCTGCATCATTTTCACTCATAACTCTATAACCTTACCCCTTGTGACCTTGTACAGAAGCGGAGACCTTACACAGTCCTTAGTCCAGTGATATGTTATAGTTCTGAAGAAGGCAGCGTGGCTGGCAGCGCGTCGGTTTCCATGACGACGCACTCGTCGCCCACGCGCGGCGAGCGGCTCGCCGCCGAGGAGTCGATGCTCGACGACCCGGATCACGACGACCACTACATATACGTCACCTACCCGCCGGAGCTCAAGCGCAGGCTCTTGGAGAGGTATGCCTCCAACAAACTCACGCTTATCATACTCACGCCGTTTATAAGGCAAACCAGGGTGGATTAGAACACGTGTTACACGATATACTTTAATGTAGTTTGTAGCTATAGTATAGTTTTATTATATAAATTGACGTAGATGTAGTTATCTTGATTAGTAATATCCATTGCTTATATCAATGGAGTAGGTAGAAAGATACTTTTAAAAAGTATGTGTAACATGTATTATTAATTCTTGTAGATAAAAATATGTAGAGTCTACTCACTACTCAACAACTAAATCGCACGGGATAATGAAAACAGGGGCCAAATTATTGAAAATAAACAAAATAGTTCTTGGTAGGACATTGAAAGGTGCGATCAAAATAGATTTATTCAAAGAAGTTGAGAGACTGCGATTTCGTCCGTTGCTAAAGCAGCACGTCATTGTTTATGTCATTTACACCTGTAGATACTGTACAAAGTTTACACCGGAGCAGTATCCAATTTAGAATGTTTTGCAATACTCATTCATTTACAGCCGATTTCAATAAACAATCCTCATCATAATCTTCTATCGTAGTCTATCGAGAGTAAAAAATCCAAATACATTTGTAAGCATGTAAAAAAATGTACAATCTAAAAAGCATATATGGGATTGTTTATTGAAAACGGTGGTTAGTCCATAAATCCACTGGACGGCAATTGGAACTATATGACGAGCACGCTTCTATTCTCATAACTTCGACAAACCGTGTATTGCCTAGTTGCACATCTTGTTGCCCTTTTTGGGAGCTTATTTATGAATGTATGTTGTATCTAGTTGTGAAAGTATATGTAATTAATCGGTGTCTATTGTTTTAGCTGCTACAATAGAACGACTCGTCTTTGAAATACGTGTCCATCCCAATTCGCCGTGCATGCGTACTTCAATGCAAGTAGATTTTTTTATTTAGATTTAGCGACATAAAGACAGTCTGATGTAGCCAAATATCAACGAAATTATGATTTACGTGAAATGTGACTTTCCTACGGGAATATGTAAGGTGCATGTCGTGACTGATACGAAAACAGCTGCAGAAATATATTTTGTGTATAATGTATGGAAATAAGATAAATAATAGCGATGCAATGATTGTCACCGTTTTGTGGGGGGATTTTGTAGTGACCTTTCAATATTACTTTATAGACAAATGTATGCCATAAATACGTTTTCATAATATGAATGTGGTGATTTTGCTTTAGAGTGTTGATGTTTTAACGGTAGATGGACATATAGCCAATCTTATATTTTAACTGTTTAAATGCTTCTAATAGAACCGGAATCATTGCATTGCTAGTAAACGCACCTCAGTACATAATATGTATTTAATACAGGTTTTGTCTCTTGAATATTATATTTTACACCAATCCGATATTTGCGGACGTAAATTAATACTTATTTAATTGATATTTAGTATTCATTCTTCGTAGAAAAATCTGGAATCTCAAATGATATTGTTTCAAATATTTTACGGAGTATAGGTAATTTTATTTAATATAAATAGTAATAGTTTGCTTGTAAACAATTGGTGCCTAATTTTCACTCCCTATACATATAAAGTGAATATTCCTTTGTAGTTACATATTTGTATATAAAATTGAACTACCTATAGTATACAAAGCTAATTGCCCTCGTGTATTGTTTCCATTAGTTGGTTAACTATTAGTCTTGTAGAATTTAATTTAATTCAAGAGGGAATATACAATGTAAGTAAAAATACAACGCTTCGCTAAAAAGACGAGAGGCTTATACATTATTAATTATAGGTATATGAATCAGAATGTTTGTTTGCAACGGAACGCACACAATAGTTTTAATTCGGGAATGTTCCCAGCTTGTATGATATAAAATATAAAAACGCGCGAAGCCACAGATTGTAAAGCACACACAGGAGTTTCGACCGTACATCCTGAAGTTACCCGTGATGAATTATTCAAAGTCAAATTGTAACATGTCCGCTTCAAATAAACGGATTTCGGAATTTGTAGAGATTTTACACTACAAATATAAGTAAAAATAAAATTGAACATCTACGTCATGGTGCCTATATTGTGACTAATGGAAACATAATGTGTTTGTTATTAAGCACTCCTTGGATCATGGATGTACATTCGCAACTCGCTAGAGTGAAAGGCTCAGTGAATAAAAATATAAACATGTATTGATTGGTAGAGATCATAATCGAGCTTCAATTATTTTTGTATGAGCACATTTAAAAATAGGCTTATTCTTCCGCTTATAGATAAAATTGCGTATTTTTATCATACTGTATAATACAGTATGTATTATAACAGAGTGAAAATAAAATATATCCAAGCTTATAATTTTTCATTTAAGATTATGATGACTTGACTCAAATAATGGTTATACTCATAAAAAAATTGAAATTTTGTAAATCTATGACAATTCTTTTGTCGTAACCATTTGTAAGGCTGGTATTAGATTTGTAAGTTTTACTTACATAAAGTCACTCATGTACCTAAGTAGTAAGTTGCGAAAATTAAGTATCTTTTCCTAAAACCTAACTTACGTGACCAACTGCCGCACATAGAGGCGTCACTTAACTTTAATAATGACAGCAGTTTTAGTGATTCCGTTACATCATATTCAGAGCTAATTAACACCTAATATTTTTACTAAATACCTACAAGAAAATTTTTATAAAAGAATGTGGCTGCTGATTTTTTTAAATTCACTGAGATTTTGGAGAAATAATCAAATTCTAGAAAACGGCTAATAATCATTAAAATTTAGAGACGTCTACGTGTGCAGCAGTAAAACTTACAAAATATTTATTGACCGCCAAGAGTTGCGTCCAAAGACGAGTGCGGGCCGCTTGCGTCAGTTACTATAACTGCGATCCCTCATATTGACGGATCAATCATTGCTATATATCAATTATCGTACGCAGGGCCGGCCCGGCCATGGGGCGAACGGAGCGGTCGCTCCAGGCGCCGAGGGTCAGGGGCCACAGGCAAATACATTACATAAACATTTGCGATGTAAAGAAAAGGTCGCCTGAAAAAAGAGGCGCCAAAAATATTTCGCTCAGGGCGCTTGAATAGTTAAGACCAGCCCTGATCGTACGCTGAACGCCATCTGAACATGCACAATGGCGAGACAATAGGGTATTTGCCTATGTTTGATTTTGTACATTGTTTTAGATGTAACAGAAAATAATACGAAAAATAAATTCTTCTGTGAAAGCAGCATCAAAATCGATTGAAAAATAAAGCAGTTATTCAATTTTAAAATATTCTTGTGAGCAAAAGAGGGGCGTGGCGGGGATATCACGCTATCTCATTCGCACACACGCAGCATTATGGCCGGCGGCACTTGGTGACGTCACAGCCTAGTATTGCTGTTTTTTTGACCGCTACCCTTCCACCAAATTTCCAAGCTTTATAGCTTACTTACTATTGCGCAAATTTCTTTTCCATTAGATTTTGGATAGCATAAGTTTTCTTAATTGTATTTAAAAAAAGTACTCAACTACCCTATTCTAGCGTAGTTGCGTAAGTATCTTTTGACAGATATTTAAATGAATTGCTAGCAATAATTGTTCACGATTATTTCAAGCAATGATTGATCTGTCTTGATGAGACTTTATATTCAGTTTCGGACGCAATCACACGCATTGGCGGTTCTAGCAATCTATTTTTTTTTAGGCAGGGGCGCACGGTGGAATGTCCCTATAGAAAGGGCGTGACATGAGTATCTCTCTTACATATCTTATGATAACTCAACAACGGAACAACGTAAAGATTTGATTTTTTTTACGTGTATTATTGAATAGTAAACTTATCCATTACCAATGTAGTTTATTTGAAAAATACTGATATGACTATGAAAAAAAATACTGAAATATGCCTATATTTCAAGGGAGTTTAAAACCAAATTAAGGATAGATACACAATAATTTGACATTATTGCAATTAAACAAGTGAAATACAATACAGTATAGGGTATATTTTAACCTAATTAATGAAAAATAGACATGTCTTAAAATCGCCTAAATTTACGATCTCAAGGACTTTACTCAAAAGAAATTGTCAGGCGTTTCCTAACACTTTAAAAAACTTGTGCCGTAGGCACATAACTCCAACAATAATTGCGTTATGTAATCTATGGCGTATGTAAATGTATTTTGCGCCTCTACCTTATATACCTACTCTATGTAACGTTTTCATATTGGTAATTGATTATTGTGATGTTAGGATTAGTGTGTCAATGGTACGTACAATAAACGGTCGTCTTTCTAAATTGTTTAATTAATACAACGACATCCATGCACAAGTGGTGACCCCGACGTGATCGACTAAAGAAATTTACTGTGCTATAACCAATATACAATGGCCACTCAACCAACACCGGAACCTACTGTAGTGGAGCTAGCGACCGTGACAGTTTCTTCGAGAATTCCAGACTTCTGGAGCGACCAGCCTCGCCTGTGGTTTGTGCAATGCGAAGCCGTGTTAAGCCCACAAAAAATGAGCGACGAAGCGAGATTCAATCTCGTGGTCACTAAGCTTAGCAAGGAGGTTGTTCAACAAGTTAGTGGCATCCTTTTGAAACCGCCGGAATCGAAAAAGTATGAAGCATTGAAAACTCGATTATTAACGATTTATGAAGAATCGGAAATGCGTCAATTTCAAAAACTTCTGAGCGAGATGGAGCTAGGTGACCAAAAGCCTTCACAGCTTTTGCGTCGCATGAAGGATCTCGCGCGTGATAAAATCCCTGATGAAACACTGCATCTCATGTGGCTAGGACACCTACCGTCATCAGTGAGGGCTGTGCTCGCAGTCACTGAAGTCACCGATTTAGAGAAGATTTCAGCTATTGCCGACAAAGTTATGGAGACTTCGAAGCCATTGCAAGTATCAGAAGTGCATTCTGCATCGAGTACCAACAACGACCAGGCCTTTATTATAACAGAATTAGCAAAGTTGACCATGAAGATGAAGGAAATGGAGAGAGGCAGGAACAATATCAGAAATTTTTACAGACCTCATAAT
This sequence comes from Lapara coniferarum, assembly GCA_949316025.1. NCBI lineage: Eukaryota > Metazoa > Arthropoda > Insecta > Lepidoptera > Sphingidae > Lapara > Lapara coniferarum. Next base: position 6,908,702 of record OX438926.1, read on the forward strand.
CGGCGGCAATCGCGATCTGCCTCACGCGCACGTAATATGAACCGACGCACACCGAACTCTCCGGATTGGCTTTGCTTCTATCATTTTAAATTTCATAATCGGGCAAGGAAATGCATAGAGCCGTGTGCTTGGAAAAAGGCTGAACAAAGTGAGGAAAACTAGAAGCGGCACATTCGGAGGCGGAGATATGTGCCATTCTTCCAGTCAACCGTCTATGCGTTAGAGACGACAAAAGTGGACTTAATTTTTTAGTGGACACAGGTGCTAACATCTCTGTGTTACCAGTCCCGAAAAGACCATTTTATCGTGATAAGTGTAATGACTATAAGTTGTATGCTGCTAATGGAAGTGAAATAAAGACATATGGTACCAAAACTTTAGATTTAGACTTTAAATTACGCCGACCATATCGCTGGTCCTTTGTGATTGCCGACGTTAAGCAACCAATTATTGGTGCGGACTTCTTGACACATCACCGATTATTAGTCGATGTGTTTAATAAAAAACTAATAGACTCAGTGACAAAATTGTATTCCGTGGCTACTGTAACATTATCGCAACAACCATCTATTCGAACAATATATCTTAATAATGAATATAGCGATCTCTTATCAAAATTTCCCGACATTACTAAACCAATGTGTTTTAAAGACTCTCCACGCCATTCCATAGTCCATCACATCGAAACTACAGGTGCTCCTGTGTACGCGCGCGCTAGACCGTTACCTCCAGACAAGTACAAACAAGCTAAAACTGAATTTCAACGTATGCAGGAAATGGGTATATGTAGGCCGTCTAAAAGTTGTTGGGCGAGTCCGTTGCATGTCGTTAACAAGAAAAACGGCGAAATAAGACCATGCGGCGATTATCGACGACTAAACGCTATTACAACACCGGATAGATACCCCATGCCTCGAATACAGGATTGTACTTATTTATTGTCTGGAAAAACAATTTTTTCCCGTATTGACCTGCAACGTGCGTACCATAATATTCCGATAGCCGAAAATGACATCGAAAAAACGGCTATAGCAACTCCATTTGGCCTTTATGAGTTCACCAAAATGACATTTGGTCTGAAAAACGCAGGACAATCATTCCAAAGATTTCTCAACGACGTCGTACTCAGAGATATGGACTTTATATACATATATATTGACGATGTAATCATCGCTTCATCAGAGCCATCCATTCATCGAGAACACTTGGAGAAAGTATTTGAACGCCTGAATAAATTTGGAATTACAATTAATTTAGCCAAATGTGAATTCGGGAAAGGCGAACTTGACTTCCTGGGATTTCACGTGTCGACAGAAGGTTTACGACCATTGGACAAGCAAGTGAAAATTATAGCGGAATTTCCAAGGCCAAATACAGTCGACGAATTACGACGTTTTCTCGGTATGGCCAATTTTTACAGAAGACATCTTCCACATGCAGCAAAGATTTTCGCAAGCTTAAACACATATTTAATCAATGCAAAAAAGAAAGATAAAAGCCCTATTAGTTGGACGGATGAGGGAATCGAAGCTTTTGAGCAAAGTAAACAATGCCTACAAAAGGCAGTTACTTTGTCCTTCCCGTCAGCCAACGCACCTATTGCATTAATGACTGATAGTTCCAACACATGCGCTGGCGCAGTACTACAGCAGCGAGAAGGCATGTCCTGGAGGCCTTTAGGGTTCTTTTCCACTAAACTCAGCGAAGCTCAACAGCGGTATAGTACTTTTGATCGAGAGTTATTAGCTATATATATGGCAGTTAAACACTTTAGATACCTCATCGAAGGCAGACCGTTGACTGTATATACAGACCACAAGCCTATAGTACATGCAATGAAGAAAAACACTATTGGAAAGAACGATACCCCAAGACGTATCAGGCACTTGGACTTTATTATGCAATTCTGTACAGACATCCAGCACATTAGCGGAGCTGATAATGTCGTAGCCGATACACTGTCCAGAATTTCATCCATAGAAATACATCCGAATATCGACTATAAGAAGATAGCAGAGGCACAAAAACACGACATTGAATTGAAAGATTTAATACAATCAAAAACTTTGCAATTCAAACAAATATACCTACCACAGTGTAATATTCCAATATATTGCGAGATGTCGAGAAATATAGCCAGACCTTATTTGCCTGAAGAATTTCGTATATCGGCTTACAAAGCGGTACACGAAATTAGTCATCCCAGCATACGGACAACACGAAATATGATTCGTGATAGATACATATGGACATCGATGAATAAGGATGTTACTAAGTGGACAAAAGCCTGCATAAGTTGTCAGAAGTCTAAAGTTCACCGTCATACGATATCTCCACATGGACAATTTATACATAGCAACAGATTCGAACATATTCATATGGACATAGTTGGACCTTTGAACTACTGTGATGGTTATCGATATATCGTCACGATGATGGACAGAAATACCGGTTGGCCAGAAGCGTATCCTGTTAAGGATATTACATCCGAAACAGTAGCAGATATTATATATACAGGTTGGATATGTAGATTCGGATGCCCATCCAGATTAACGACAGACCAAGGTCGTCAATTTGAATCAAGTTTGTTTGGACACCTTACAAAGAAAATGGGTATTTCGAGGATTCGAACCTGCGCCTACCATCCCCAGTCCAATGGGTTAATCGAAAGATGGCATCGTTGTCTAAAATCTGCTTTGAAATGCAGGGGGAATACTACGCAATGGGTTTCAGAATTGCCATCTGTGTTATTAGGCCTAAGAGCATGTTTGCGAGATGATACACAAATCAGTGCGGCAGAGCTAGTTTATGGAGAAGTAATTAGATTACCCAGCGACTTTTTTCAGCCAAACATTCACGACATTTGTGATAATGAATTGTTTGTGCAGGAATTGCGAAAAAAGCTTTCTAATTTAAGCGCCGTGCCGAAAAGAAACAGAAAACAAAATAATATTTTCATACAGACAGATTTGAAAAGTTGCAGCCATATTTTTGTGCGTGATGACAAAGTAAAAAAACCTCTGTCACCACCTTATTCAGGCCCATTTAAAGTAATAGAAAGAAAAGAAAAATATTATAAAATTTTACAAGCAGGCACGGAAAAATTCATTAGTATAGATCGCCTTAAGCCGGCGTTTATACTTGAAACAGGAGAGCCCACCAACGATGCGCCGAATAAGGAATTGGCGACAACAAACAATAAGCCCATAGTCACAAGATCAGGACGCATCGTCAAACCTGTGGTGCGCTTCGCAACATAAACACTTATCTATTGCATCATTATTATCAAATAAATAAAATGGGAAAAACGCAAAGCAGTTTAACGGAGGAAACCGTCGTCATCGCCCAAAATGGAGCTGGCAATGGTGCTAATGCATCAGCCTCATATGGCATAAATGAAAGAATGGAGTTATACATGCTGGTCATTCTACTCGTCGTGCTGGCAGTAATCAGTTACTTCAGCTGGAAGCAATGTAAGGCAAAGTACGGCCGCTACATGCGACGAGAGTTGCAGGAGGCGCCCTCAGTTATTTATCGCAGGGGTGACACGGGCCCTAACGGCCCAGCCACTCAACAGATCATCGTTTGAAGATATTTGAAAGTGTTTGTGTAATCTCGTACATAGTGTTTGTGTAAATGCGCCAACATAAATAGACTGTTTCTAGTAACATTCGTATACTATAAAATGTTTAAGATATAATGGTCATTAGATATACATTATACAAGTATAGTTTATATTTTTTTTACAAATGAATTTTTACAAACGTTGTGACAAATTACTTTTTATTTCATTGTACTTTATAACTATACTAACTTTTTTACTTTTATACATTTATTGCAAAGCTATATTCCATTTGGTTTTTTTAATATTTTTACACAATTGTTTTGTCAATTATTTTTTTGCGAAGGGGGAAGTAATGTGCCGTAGGCACATAACTCCAACAATAATTGCGTTATGTAATCTATGGCGTATGTAAATGTATTTTGCGCCTCTACCTTATATACCTACTCTATGTAACGTTTTCATATTGGTAATTGATTATTGTGATGTTAGGATTAGTGTGTCAATGGTACGTACAATAAACGGTCGTCTTTCTAAATTGTTTAATTAATACAACGACATCCATGCACAAACTTATTTCGAGTAATATTATTATATTAGGATGGATTAAAATGACACAACAATTGAAAGCATAATGTTAAAAATTATTTACACCAACCTACTTGATTGCTTTCGTGTAATATCAACACCTGATTAAATATTCATAATTCACAAAATGTAGTCAGCTTGATGAAAAATGTAGATGCTCTGACATTTTTATCAGGCGTGTGACCTATTTTGTTAATTTACTTCGAAAGGGGGACGAGGGGGGGTACATAATGTTCTAGCAAAATTTCCTAATTACTCTGAACTATCAAACACAAGTATCATTAGGTCGGGGTTTCGTGGCGTTTTTATTATATGACAGATTTTATCAAACACTTCGATTACTTTTTTAAATTTTAATTTAACCATAAAATAAAGAGTCTTTTTAAAAAGAAACAGTTGCATTTATATAAGTGTATCCTATTAAACCGTTTTATTTATAAAATACTTCTCCAAACTATTGCGAATACCACAAATATCTTTCTTAAACAGTGAGGTCATTTTCGACAGTGTTCGATACTTCAACTTTGATGCTATATATTAGGTAAAATAAAGTGATTAGAGGGGTGAAAATTATAAAACTTGAAAGGTCATATTGTCCCCTTTCCACAATGCATTTCAGTTTCCAGTTATCAGACATTCAGTACTACCGGTACATGTCACGCCCTTTCTATGGGGACGTTCCACAGTGGGGCGGATTCATATAGTATATTTCTAAGTGAAGACAACAGTCAAATAATAATGCATTATATTTGTGCGGGGCTCGGACTGGGCCAACACCCCGCAATGTGTTGTGTGTGTGCTGGATTGCGTGAGTGGGAATATGGCGATACCAGTGACAAAGTAACAAAGGCGTAAAATCGGGAAATAGCGTTTATTTCACACACTGAATCGAAAGTTACAAAGTTCAGCCACAACGGTAGCCAAATTCTCCCGGCGTTAATATTCGGCGCGTAGTCTCTCGTTGCTACGCCGTAGCTATGCGACGTAGCTGGAAGTCGTCCTTGTAGCACCGTGCCACCGCTGATGAGGAAGGATGGTCCACTCTGCATAAGCGCCTGTTTCCTCTTCAAACTTGCAGACTTCTTCTTTCTTGCCGACTACTTGCTGTTTTCTTGATGTCCCGAACTATTTCTATTAAACAAAAAACTCCTAACACGTTTTAACTCAAAAATACAAAAAAACAAATTAGCTTAAGTACTCCGCGGCTGTACCGTACGGAGCACTAAGAGGGCCTTCCCTCTTTCTAGGACCTCTTTTTCACTTTCAAGACTACACTTATTTTCAATTCGCGCCTAAGTTAAGCCTATATGCCTAAACTATAAGTGTCTTGGTACATAGACACTAAGTGGCTCTATATACTAAACATCATAAAACAACCTTATGTGCATTACAAAGAAAGTTATCGTGATTTACTTACTCTAAGTTTAGCACAAACGATGCACACAAGCAACATTTCTAAAAATAACTATTTAAACTTTATACATACGTTCATCCCGCTACCGCAGCGGGGTAGGCAAAGTTCTAACCTACACTATGACACCGAATGAAACACTACACAGTTCATACCGGGTGAGTTATAAGCGTTCAATGACCCTAACGATAACACGATTTTTTCACTAAGATCACTGACTAAAGTCTATGACGTCACTAAGAGGTCCGAGTTCTATTACGAAATCGCGCATGCGCGGTATGCACTTTACGTTGTTCTCTCTTCGAGAATATGCGTCCTGCACATTCTCCCGCCGTGCATCACCCAGCGTCCAGGGGGTGATGCAGTCACGCTGTCGGGCAGGATGCATCCGCCGCTGGCTGCGGCGCGGCGCTCTCGGTCCTTGTGTCGTCAGCTTGGTGTATGACGACGATCCTCTTCACGGGTCGTCGCAGGACACCTCCGCGGGTGGTGATGTCCACTGTGCGCACCACTCCATCTGGGCCGGGATACATGGCGCAAATGCGCCCCCGCGGCCATGTGTTGCGCGGGAGCGTGCCGTCTATGATGCGGACGACATCACCTATTTGCAGTTCGGGGCCCCGGCTGTGGGCCTCCCGCCGGTTTCTTAGCTCGGGGAGGTACTCCCGGAGCCAACGCGTCCAGAATGCGTCGGCGAGCTGCTGTGTGGCTTTGAGGTCGGCGTGCGCGCCGAAGTCGTGGTCGGCCGGGAAGTTCGGCACCGACCACGGGCCCCGACCGCCCAACAAAAAGTGGTTAGGCGTCAGGGCTTCCGGATCCTCAGGGTTCACCGACACGTGGGTCAATGGTCGGCTATTGACTGTTAGTTCGACCTCGGCGAGTAACGTTGCCAACGTCTCTTCTCGAGGGCTCCTCTCGTGGAGCACCGTTTTTAGTGCGGTTTTCACAGTCCGCACCAGTCTCTCCCAGGCGCCGCCCATGAATGGCGCGCCCGGGGGAATGAAGCGCCATCGGATCGCCCTCCGCGACGCCTCTTCTTCGGCGCCCGCGAGGAGGGTGTTGCGCAGCTCTCTTTCCGCGCCGTGGAAGTTGGTCGCATTGTCGGACCACAGCTCGACGGGGCTCCCACGACGCGCTGTCATGCGCCTGAGTGCCATGATTGCACCCTGCGCACTTAATGAGTGCACCACCTCTAGATGCACCGCTCGAACTGTCAAACATGTAAAGAGAGCTACATAGCGCTTTTGATTGCTGCGGCCCACGGTTACGGTGAGCGGACCGAAGTAATCAAGACCGGTATAGGTAAATGGTCTGTGATGATGAGCCAGCCGACAGGCAGGTAAGTCGCCCGTCACCGGCTGCGGCGGGGTCGCCGCCCTCTGGCGGCACTTCAAGCAGCTCCTCAGTGTAGTCTTGACCGTCGGGCGTAGTCTCAGGATCCATCTCTGTTGGCGGCAGCAGTTGACCACGCTCTCGACGCTGGCGTGATGCAGCTCTGCGTGGACGTGCTCGATCCACAGCCGTGTTGCCCGATGCTCGCCGTCGACGACCGGAGGGTGCTTCATTTTTTCTGTGATTCCCGTGGTAGCTGAAATCCGACTATTTAAACATATCAAATTATTAATTAGTACAATACTCAAAGGATACAGGCGGCTATCCCGTGATACGGGTTTTCCTTGTGCGAGTGCACGTATTTCTTCGGCAAACACCTTTTCTTGACTCATTTTTATAATGAGGTATTCCGCCCGTTCTAACAGCTCAGCTGGGAGGGTCATGAATGTTATGTCCTCCGATTTTCGCGCGCTCCTCTTCAACGGTTTTTTCGACGTTTGAGCGCGTTTCCAATCCGGGTCCTTTTGCGAAGCGGCCTTTGTTCGCTTGTGATTAACGTAATCACACCGTCGCCGGAACATGCGCACTGCCTGCAGAGTGCGAGCTGTAGCTCTCAAGTATCGGGTCCAACTCGAGAACCGATTCACGTCGGGTAGGGCCTCTGAGAGCTGTGGCTCTCGATGTCCTGAGGTGACGGCGCCTACTCTTTCTTCACCGGTCGTGGTGATGATGCCCCTTTCTTCCGTGGGCCATAAGTCGGGTGGATTTCGGAGAAATTCCGGCCCATTGAACCATCGATGTCGCTCATCGAAGTTGTCCGGCACGTCGCGTGTGGCATCGTCAGCGGCATTGTGGCGCGTCGGCACCCATCTCCATTCGCTCGTTTGTGAATGTTCCTCTATTGCCGCGACGCGATGAGCGACGTATGGTTTGTATGATCTGGATCCTGTTCTGATCCAGCTCAGCGTTGTCCGACTGTCTGTCCAGTAGGTCGTTGACTCGGGTTGTCTTCCGTGTTCGCGCTTCACCGCGGCTGCCATCCGTGTGCCGAGTACTGCTGCCTGTAATTCTAGACGGGGAATGGACGTTAGTTTCAGCGGCGCAACTTTCGCTTTCGCTGTTATAAGCGAAACCGTGACCCGTCCGTCTTCATCTTCGGCTCGCCAGTATAGTGCGGTCGCGTAGGCGGACTCGCTGGCATCGGTGAACACGTGCAGCTGCAATCTTCTAGCTCGAGTATAGCCTAGGTAGCAGCGTGGCACGGACACGTGACCCAATCTTCTCAGCTGTGTGACCCAATCCGCCCATCCGGCGGATATGTCGCCGTCAAGCGGATCGTCCCATGCAGTGCCGCGTCTCCAGACCTCCTGCAACAGCTGCTTGGCCCTTACCGTCACTGGGGATGCAAGACCTAGAGGATCAAACAGGGACATTACTATTTTAAGCGCTTCTTGTTTCGTGGGCGCTTCTCTGATTAACAAGTTTGGCGGTATGCGCGCCAAATCCAAATTGAAGGCGAGTCTGTCTTCCGTTGGTCTCCAAATGAGGCCCAAGACTCTCTCCGCCTTTTCTAAGTCCACCTCTTCGCGGTGGGGACTTGCCGATTCGCCGAGTGCTTCAAGTACCTCAGGCGAATTACTCGTCCATTTTTTCAATATAAAATGCGCCTCACCGTGAATGTCGCGCACTTGCCGCGCAATCGTTGTCGCGCTTTCTATGTCCGGATAGCTGTCAAGGTAATCGTCCATATAATGTTTTCTCCTTATCGCGTCGACAGCTTCCGGATGCGTCGATCGAAATCTGTCCGCGTTGCGATTCATGACATAAATCGCCGTCGCGGGAGAGCTAGATGCACCGAAAATGAGTACCTTCATCCTGTATATTTCCGGCGGTTCGTTATCTCGGCGGTCCGCTCGCCAGAGATATCTGAGGGCGTCGCGATCTTCCTCGCGCAATCTCACCTGCATAAACATCTCCGTGATATCCGCGGTGACTGCAATGGGATGTTCCCGAAATCGCATCAGGACGGCGGGAAGAGGCTGCAACAAGTCTGGACCTGTTAATAAGTTATCATTCAAAGTGGTACCCTTTGTCTTGGCCGCCGCGTCGTGCACAACTCGCAGCTTGTCCGGTTTCAAAGCATTAAAAACTGCGAAGTGCGGCAAATACCATGTCCTTGTTGCATGGGAGGTCGCGGGGGCTGGCTCGGCGTAATCCTTCTCGATCAGCGCCTCCATCTGTTGGTTATATCTGACCTTGAGTTCGGGGTTCCTATCCAGCTTGTTTTCTATGTTGTGCAGCCTTTTCAAAGTGTTCTCGTAATTGTTCGGGAGCTCGACATTTTCTTTTTTCCACAGGAGAGACGTGGTATATCTTCCGCAGGGTTCTCTCGTGGTGTTGTCCTCCAGGATTCTCAGCGCCTTTTCTCCGGGGTCGCTCTTCGGCCTGCGGGGATCTACAAACAGATTATCAAGCAAAATAAATTCTTTTACGAGCTCCTCAGTTAGGTCGTCGGTTGCTGTCTGGCCGACGAAATTCACCCTGTGTCCTAGGGCTCTGGTCCGGCTCCCGTGTACCACCCATCCTAGTGGTGTGAGCGAGGCGACCGGTTGGTTCCTCCTCCCGGACCGTGTCTTGCTAGATATAAGCAAATGCCAATTATCCTGGCCTATAAGAAGTCGGGGTTTCGCTTCTTGCGTTTGTGATGCAGGCAGGAGGCCCTTCAAATGGGTACAGTCTCGCAGCGCCTCTTCAGGAATACGCTGCGCCGCCAATCTCAAGTTGTCGACGGTGCGGGCTTCTATCTGCTGCCGTCCCCGACTTCCCCTTATCTGAAACTTAACACGACATGAATTATTCCGTGTAGTTTTCTCTCCATCGTACGTGATTATGTGGAGCGGTTCATCCGGTCCCTCCGCGCCGATGTCCTTGGCCAGCTGATGGTCGATCAAACTGACCGTCGACCCGTCATCAAGTAGCGCGAAAGTGTGAGCCTCTCCCGCCGGTCCTGAAATGCATACCGGAGCTATTTTCAAAAATGACATTTGCGACGTCCATGCCGAATTTACCACCTCTTCATTGGTGGCCTCGTCGGTACTCTTACTCCTCCGGTCCGAGTGCAGCATCCTATGGTGATGTCGTTCACACCCGTCCGTGTCGCATTTTCGAGGCTTGCATGTGTGTTGCTTCGATCGAAATTTCAGGCACCTGAAACATAGCCTATGTTTTTTTGCTAAGTCCCACCGCGCGTCAACCGCGGCATCCCGAAATCGTGCACATTCGCCCATCGAATGTACCTCCTGGTTGCATACACAGCATGCGGGCTTCTGTTTGTCGGCGACGGTATGTATTCGTTGCCGGCGTGGTTGTTCGCCGCCGCTAGCCTTCACCGGGGCCTTGTCCGCGATGATCTCTGGCACGGCGAACGGACTGCATATCTCCGCTTCCCTGGCAATGAATCGGCTAAATTTTAATAAGTCGGGCTCACCTCTATGTTGTGCGGCGGCGAACTCATACCATTGCCTTCTCAGCGTCGGAGTCAATTTTTCCATCACCGCCTTCGTAACCTCCGGATTATACAGGTAGAAGGCACAATCGAGCGCTTGCAGGGTTCCCACGACATTTTCTATTTTCGTACTGAAAGTGCAAATATCTCGCGGCGAATCAGTGAGGCGGGGTAGCGCCCGGAGTCGCTCGATCTCGGCCAATGCGATCGAGTCCGGACGCCCAAACCGCGTCTCGAGAGTCCTCAGCACAGCGTTCGGTTCGGCGTTGGTGATGAGCAGCCCTTGTACTGCTTCCTTTGCTGTGCCCCGTAAGCTGCGGCGCAATCGGGACATATTCTCCAACGCTGTAAAATAACTTGCGGATTCATTATAAGCGGCTCTATAAGTTAGCCAATCTTGATGCGCACCGTTGAAAATGGGCAACTCCGTATACTTCAACGGCTGTCTATGTTGTGCAGCTTGCACAGCTTGCGTTATGGCACACGCAAGTTCACTATAATCGGAGTTCGGTCGCGCTGCGACCAATTCCCCGCCCCGCACTTGACGCGGGGTAGGCGGGGGCTGCGGCGGCGGCGGCTGTTGCGAAGCTTCATTTTCTCTTAACCAGGCTGCTACTACAGGCGGCGGTTGCTTCGCAGGCAGCGGCTGCACATTCGGGTTCGATGCCGCAGGGTTACCTGAAAATGTTATGAAATCGAGCGGATTATTTGATGCATCATTTGCCACTGGGTGACACGTTGGCGGGGGCACGGCACTGGCTCCCGCCGGTGCAGACGCCGGGATGTCCCAGGATGCGGCGGTGATCACTGGGTCTATGGGTTCGGGTGGCGGCTGCACACGGGATTGCGCATCTTGCACTTCGTGAGGTCGGTTATCAATCGCGAGCAGCTGACTGGTATGTAACCAGCTGTGAACGCGTTGATCCTGCTCGACCTCGGTGATGACGGAGTTAAGGTCATCCTCGCTATCTTCCGCTTCGATCTCTGCTAGCTTTGCGGTCGCTAGCTCTATTTTGAGTTTTGTGAGTTCGGCCCTGGCCTGTGCCAGGCGACGTGCTTTCGTTGAACGCCTTGAAGAAGTGGCTGGTCGACTTCGGGGCCGCTGTGGCTTCCTCTCTTCCGGTGCGGCGGCTTGAAGCTCCTCCGCAGCGGTGCCGGCAGCGGTATCCCTATCGGTGGTGAAACACGTTTGAACGGTGTCGGCGATGGTGGTCTCGGTGGCCTCAGTCGCAGACGTTGCTGTAGCAGACGTCGCGGTCGCGGACGTCCCCGTTGCGGACGTCGCGGTACATGACGTGACCGTCGTTGACGCTTCCGTGGCCGACGCCGTTCGTTTCCCGACTGACCTTGTCACTGGCATTTTCCACACTCACGTAGATCCGGCTCGCGAAGGACCAGAAAATGTGCGGGGCTCGGACTGGGCCAACACCCCGCAATGTGTTGTGTGTGTGCTGGATTGCGTGAGTGGGAATATGGCGATACCAGTGACAAAGTAACAAAGGCGTAAAATCGGGAAATAGCGTTTATTTCACACACTGAATCGAAAGTTACAAAGTTCAGCCACAACGGTAGCCAAATTCTCCCGGCGTTAATATTCGGCGCGTAGTCTCTCGTTGCTACGCCGTAGCTATGCGACGTAGCTGGAAGTCGTCCTTGTAGCACCGTGCCACCGCTGATGAGGAAGGATGGTCCACTCTGCATAAGCGCCTGTTTCCTCTTCAAACTTGCAGACTTCTTCTTTCTTGCCGACTACTTGCTGTTTTCTTGATGTCCCGAACTATTTCTATTAAACAAAAAACTCCTAACACGTTTTAACTCAAAAATACAAAAAAACAAATTAGCTTAAGTACTCCGCGGCTGTACCGTACGGAGCACTAAGAGGGCCTTCCCTCTTTCTAGGACCTCTTTTTCACTTTCAAGACTACACTTATTTTCAATTCGCGCCTAAGTTAAGCCTATATGCCTAAACTATAAGTGTCTTGGTACATAGACACTAAGTGGCTCTATATACTAAACATCATAAAACAACCTTATGTGCATTACAAAGAAAGTTATCGTGATTTACTTACTCTAAGTTTAGCACAAACGATGCACACAAGCAACATTTCTAAAAATAACTATTTAAACTTTATACATACGTTCATCCCGCTACCGCAGCGGGGTAGGCAAAGTTCTAACCTACACTATGACACCGAATGAAACACTACACAGTTCATACCGGGTGAGTTATAAGCGTTCAATGACCCTAACGATAACACGATTTTTTCACTAAGATCACTGACTAAAGTCTATGACGTCACTAAGAGGTCCGAGTTCTATTACGAAATCGCGCATGCGCGGTATGCACTTTACGTTGTTCTCTCTTCGAGAATATGCGTCCTGCACAATATTGTTACATAAAATAGTTAAATAAGTTTGACATAACCAAGAGTATTCAAAATTTAGGTGTGCTAATTATCTGCATAAACTATAGCCCAGTGTATAGTGTAATCTCTTAAAGATTGTTCTATATTCGCTCCAGCTAAAGAATATGGTTAAGTTTGTTATAAAAAGTGACAACTTTTAGTGCTTCGTGTACTTTTGAATTCAGACAAGCACGAAATAATCTTAAAGTTTAATCTATAAAAACATTTAAGAAAACTACTCACTAAAATTATAATTAAACGCACTTTTAGGTTTGTTTATTTAAAGGTTGTATTATAAAAGTTTGTTAAATAAAATTCTTGATAAAATTTCGTGTACTTATTTATTACATATAAAAATAGCAGTCTTCACGATAAAGCTACAGTACACAAGTATATTTACATCTATCATTATACGTTTACAAACGTACACACTAAGTACAGTCAGCCACATAAATAGCTGAACAAATTCAAAACTTCAATCGCGTCTACCCTTTCGTGTTCTAACCAATTTTTGTTTTTTATAAATAAAAATAAAATAAAGGCGATTAACTTTACTTTCAATAAAGAAAAAAAAAACAATTAAACTTAACGCGTGGAAGTGATTTGAAAATTTGAATTTATGCAGCTATTTATGTGGCTGACTGTACATAAAATTTTCGTAACAATATATTAGATGGTGAAACAGTATATTTATGTCGTCTTATTCATAAAAGAATAACAACAATAATGTTCCATCTCTCTCTGACTGACGTTGAAAACCGAGTAATCAACATAGATCATAGTATACACAAATCATTATTATGAAGTGTGTTATTGGATGTTTCATTTTTATGAATAAGATGACTACAGTTTGGTAGTAACTGTAAGGAATAGTTTTCTCTGCAATACAGTATTCACGAAATTAGTTAAATATTTATTAGTCACTATTATTTCTTAATGATTTGTTCAACATAACACACATAACGTTAAAAATAACACTATATATCTTTATACACAAAGGTTTTTTATACATATTTAACGCCTTTCCACGCGGAGTTTCCATCGATGAGACATTTGCAGCCGCAGCCTGTGGGACATGTATCGCGCTGGGTGAACCTGCAAACACAAAATGTGTTGATTCACTCAAAAATTGATACATGTCTGCCTAGTAAACTATCAAGATAAATTATTGATTGAGGGAGGTCGTTAATACATTTTCAGGGATTATACTTGATATTTCGTTTATCATTATGATTGGGTACCGATTCAAAAATCCAAATAATGTTATGAAGATGTCAAAGCAGGCATTCTATAATGTATTACGTCTGTTAGCGTTTACATGATTTGATTTATTTTGAATTCATGAGGCACGATTATTTAGGAGGACGAAATAAATAGCTTTTTACTTAAACATATTTATGAAAGCCTGCCTCGGAAAAACACAGTCTGCCTTATAAGACTGCCTCGGTGGCGTAGTTGTATTAAGGTACGACTGCAATGCTGAGGTCTCGGGTTCGATTCCCGGGTCGGGCAAAGTGATATTGAGTTTTTCTATTCAATATCAGCTCGGAGTCTGGAATTTGAGCCCGACATGGGCATAGGCTCGCCCCCTATCATATCATGGGACGGAATAACGGCGAAAAGTGGGTGTGCTAGTTGCGCCTCTGCCTATCTCTTCGGGGATAATAGGCGTGAGTGAGTGTGTGTATATTTATGAAATGTACGGTTTTATATCTTTCATACAATTCTAAATACGGTCATGTATACTTGTATTGCATCGCTTAACGATAATGGAGAGTTTGTGAAAGCAACGCGAGTGGGAGCCATTAGCGAGTGTCGAAGTGAAGTATTGTCGGACCACTCGGCCGCGGTCTGATCTACACTACTGTACTGGCAGTACCATCTGAGCATGTGGTGTATGTGTCCGGCGTGTCCGCAGCGCGCGCAGGCGGCGGCGAGGCCGCGGCAGGCGCGCGCGCACACGGCGCAGCGCAGCGCCGCGCGCCGGCAGCCCGCGCACACGGAGCCGCGCGCCACCAGCCCGCACCACGCGCACTCCGCCGCGGTCTGATCTACACTACTGTACTGGCAGTACCATCTGAGCATGTGGTGTATGTGTCCGGCGTGTCCGCAGCGCGCGCAGGCGGCGGCGAGGCCGCGGCAGGCGCGCGCGCACACGGCGCAGCGCAGCGCCGCGCGCCGGCAGCCCGCGCACACGGAGCCGCGCGCCACCAGCCCGCACCACGCGCACTCCGCCGCGGTCTGATCTACACTACTGTACTGGCAGTACCATCTGAGCATGTGGTGTATGTGTCCGGCGTGTCCGCAGCGCGCGCAGGCGGCGGCGAGGCCGCGGCAGGCGCGCGCGCACACGGCGCAGCGCAGCGCCGCGCGCCGGCAGCCCGCGCACACGGAGCCGCGCGCCACCAGCCCGCACCACGCGCACTCCGCCGCGGTCTGATCTACACTACTGTACTGGCAGTACCATCTGAGCATGTGGTGTATGTGTCCGGCGTGTCCGCAGCGCGCGCAGGCGGCGGCGAGGCCGCGGCAGGCGCGCGCGCACACGGCGCAGCGCAGCGCCGCGCGCCGGCAGCCCGCGCACACGGAGCCGCGCGCCACCAGCCCGCACCACGCGCACTCCGCCGCGATCTCGGGGCCCGCCTGCCACGTGCTCGAGCGGGAACACACCAGTTTCATCACCTATATTTTTATAATAACATACAGTCCACGCTCGAGCTCCAGTATAAGATGTATTTGATGCGAAACAAAATGTTCTAAAGTATATTCGGCCGACTTGCTTTTGCTTGTATTTCTCGGACTTTGCGCACAATATGTAGGTAGGTACATACATTTTATACGAATCGAAAAGTACTTTTATAAAAAGTGACAAAATGTATAAATTAGAAAAAAAATTAATTTGACTAACTGCTTCTGTTTCAAAAAATAATAAATATATAAAAAAACAACCTTATTTCTAGCTAGTAAGTAATTCAAATAATAAATGATTCTAATGCTTCACTTTAAAACATGTTTATGCAAGGAGTAAAAAATAGTAATTTACCTCAGTCTTCTTGTATATCAACTGCCACCTATGCAAAATATCTGCATACGCTCTCTTAAAACAATAATATAAATGTACAGTAGCCTCGTCCAACACACACGACGAGGTGCGTTCGGATTTAGACACCGTCGAATCTGTGTAAAAGTTCTCCGCTTCGGAACACGAGTTGCTTCGCAGCACTATCGGCAGAGTCCAGCCGTCCGCGCTTATCTCACTGTACTGGTTTACTGTACTATATGGTGATGTGCCATTGCCCTGCAATATATTATAGAGAGTAAATAATAGACTATAGGGGTTACTCTATATTTTCTACGTATACTATGATATAGTAAAAAATTATATTATCATACACTTTTTTTTAAACATATACTCACATAACTAGACGTGCTTATTGTAGACTGCGAGCTGGAATTACTACTATCGTTAAATATAGAAAATGCGCAAGCCAACATGGCCGCCATTTGAAGATTCGATGCTTTAGCGTAATGAGATATTCTGTAATGTGACAGCAAACACTATAATAAACGCGCGCTTTACGCGACCATTATTTATACAAGAACTGACGTACTATTGAGATAAAAAAAATTAAAGGTACAACACTTCTAACCGGTCGTGTTCCGTATTTTAAATTAGTTGCATACAATATTAGTGACCAATAATAGTTATTTACCAATCGATAGAAACGTGTTCATTTGATTTCATACACATTAATTAGGGATGTAACGTGATCGAATCGATATATCGATATTTTACTGTACACTCACAAAGACTGTAGAAGATTACAACACAGCGGGTGTCCAACCCAGCCCATGCTCTCTTCACTAGACGTCAGGTGATCTTCTACTTTGGCTTTCAATGACTTGGCGGTCAATGCCGCGAGGCACCATGCGTGGGCCAAATCTCTCTCGCCTTCTTCTGTCGCAAGTTTAGCGTTTCTTTCACACATTTCTGTAATAAAGTAAAAGTATCTGCAACAGTGGCGAAGCGTCCATACAACCCGATTCCTACCGGCTTCCCTTTTAGGTTTTGGTTACTTCACAATGCATTTCACAAGTACATTATAAAGTTAGAAAATACTCAGCTAGGAACAATAATAATAGTTATAATAATTAATTAGGTTCATTGATGATCACTTAATAATGACATCTATCGGCTATCTGCTTGTTGTTTGTTAAAATTATCGATATCAACGCTAGATGGTGCTTAGTAGTTTTTTTTTTCCTAAAACTTCAGTTACCAATATGAAATTGTGGAGCCACAGGCGCGAGGTAACCCGCTGGCCACCGGGTTCATGTCGTAGTATGTTTTTGTACATAGATGGCAGTACTTTCTAAGACTTCTATGACTTGCTAACCCTCTCTGATCGTCGGAATCGCACCGAAGATATAGGCAAAGGGAATCCGAGCCTGCTCGGCTTCACGTTAACCGACTATGTATTGTTGTCACTTTTTAGATTATAATTTATTATGGTACCGATTTGCGATATCTTGAATTGTCAAATTCAATTTATTTATTGACAGTTATATGTTGTTTAGTTGTTTTTTAATTGATAATTGCAAATTAATGTAGTGCATTATAATGGAAATTACTGCTTGTGTTTAGTGTATCGTCTCCTTTTACGTAAGTATATTATTTGTTTGTGAATCTGATTAGTTTTTAATTTCAGACATGAAATGTTTGTTAAAAGTAAACAATTACGATATTTCTGAATTTAAAGGGCACGGCGATACGAAGTAAAACCTTACGAATAACGTTGATTATTTATATCGATAATGTGTGTTATTTATGTATGTACACGTTAACTGCTGGTCTGTTTGACGAATAACATATTTTTTAGTAGAAGTTACATTTACTGAGAAAGTTATAAGAAATTTATAACCAAATGTAGGTATTAGGTATCATGATTATATTTCTAATACTTATGTTATTCTTTTAACAATTTAGTACGTATTTCAACGATTGTTGAATTAGAATAATTAAGACTAATCAACTGTCGAAGTTTTAGTTTTTCGTTTAATTGACTTATACCGTGAACAGTGTACCGTGATCCGTGTGCTCGCGGCGGCGTCGTGTGCCGGGTCGGTCACTTCCCTGTAACATGGTTGAGGAGGCCGATGGCTGGCACATGCGTCATACTCGTGAACGGGTGCTGCTTGCGTGAACTGGTCTGTTCTGACTGGTGGTTGACTTTATTTTTTACTTAAAATTAAACATGTAGGTGGTTGTTTCACTTAGGTACTCTCCGTTAATTTTCACATTTAATATCCATCTTTAAAATTGAAGTAATATTGTGATTTTCAAATTGTAAAATATATATATTTAAAAAAAATGATAAAAGACCTACGCTGAGTTTCTTGGTGCTTCTTCTCAGGTCAGTGGGCTTTTCCGAAGCACCGGTAGAATCTTTTAGTATAACAACATTGTGAAAAATGAAAAATGACGTGTAAAAGTGCCCTTAGAGGCCTAATTACTGAATAAATGATTTGAATTTGAACACCGTGCGATATGTTAACTGACGCAAAAATGGGTTGCCTCGGGTTCCCTTTTGAAAAATTTCACCCTTCGCCACTGATCTGCAATGTCATTCAGTATTGAGTAATGTAATTCAAGAAATAATTTCGGAAGCCGTAATTAATTTTACCGTGGTGATATTGTAATCTCTCTGACGTTTCTGTTAGGGGAAAAGTCAGAAATTATAAGTGATTCTTAAAAGAATCGATATAACTTAATTTTTTTTTAATATAACCAAGACACTACTTGCCACGATAATATATAATATAAAATCTTACCAACAGGATTGTCAGCATTAATAACATATTTTTCGGCAAGAGTGCGGTTAAGCGGGAATAGACTAGTGGCGGCATACAGAACAACCCGCGGCGACCCGCAGCCAGAGATACTGCCGCGACTCCGCATACTGCCCGCGCGACGACCTTGCGCTTTCTGGAATTATATTATAACATTTCATAATAATTGGTCGTGGATTAGCAAGAAGAAACAAATCGATAAGAAAATATTTTTCATATTTTTTATATAATACGTACATTTCTTTGGTAAACTAGTAATTTTGTATTAAACAATCCTACTAATATTATAAAGGCGAAAGTTTGTAAGAATGTATGGATGTTTGGATGTCAGGATGTTTGTTCCTCTTTCACGCAAAAACTACTGAACGGATTTCGATGAAATTTGGCACACGGGTAGATCATGTCCTGGATTAAGAACCGAGGTTTCCAGAAGAGTTGTCTTTCTACATGAAAATAATAAATACTCGCTTTTGCTCGCGGCTCCGCCCGCTTTATAAAGTTTTTCCTGGATAAAAATCCCGCTTTATATTTTCCCGGGATAAAATGTAGCCTATGTGTTAATCCAGAACATGATCTACCCGTGTGCCAAATTTAATCGAAATCCGTTCAGTAGTTTTTGCGTGAAAGAGGAACAAACATCCATACATCCTAACATCCAAACATCCATACATTCTTACAAACTTTCGCCTTTATAATATTAGTATGATAGTAGGATGATATCAGTGGTAGATTGGATTCTTTCCCTTAAGCTAGTATGAAAGAGACCAAAATTGAGTTACTGCTTCGATTAACTAACTCCTGCTGGAAATTAAAATCTTAAAATACTAACCCATCTATCCTGAAAATAGAATGTGGTAATAGAATAAGAGGGATGTTTGTGATGCAGCTGAGGGAATCCAGGCGCGTTGGTCGGCGACGGTGTCGTTGTAGCGTGCGGCGACACCGAACTGTATCCCGTACTGAACAACCCTGGCATCAGAGACAAGGACGACATGGATCGTGGGGTGCCGGTCTCGTGTTTCAGAGATAATCTTCTAGCGTTTGGCGGACGGTTGAACACAACTAAAGTGCTCACTGCACACCACTTGGCGCCGCATGTCCGCGGGAACGGTATGCAAGAGTCGCCCGCGTTCTCGCTTTCCGATTGGCTTCTCTGGCTTGATTTCATTGAGTCGGTGTCGTCGTTCGACTTTACGGGGATCTGGAAGATTATGGCAATATTATTATCGAAATGATATTAAAATAATGTTAGTCTTTTAATTTTATACTTACATACAAAATATTCAATCTATTTTGTTTAAACCAAATTAGTTGCACACTATTTTGAATATCCACAAACCATTAATGATGGGTATTAAAATGAAATCATTATCATAACCAAGTGACCACCGACCTCATTTGCCTTTGTAACAAAAATAAATAATTTACGCACCTCATCAATAGATGTGGCGAGCGTTTTCAAACAATGTAGCAAACACCTGTGACCCTCCTTTTTCTTGCGGTACGCGGTTCTGTTTATATTCTGCAATATTTTGATGGTGGTAGGGCTGTCCACATTAGTTCCGGAAAGCCACGAAAATTTCGGTATAGTTTGCTCAGTAACATTCCTTGGGAAAGTTACTTGCAAGTTCGCGATATAGCCATTCCGTTCCGAGTGTATCTGGCATGTCCGAGTCCCTATATTCATGTCTGTCACTTCGATGTTGGCCATCTCACGGATCGACTCGAATTCTTCGTCTATAGAGGTCTTGTGAGGTAACTTGGTCTGAAATAATTTTCATACACATGTACTGAAAATATGATTGAGTAAAATATGTTGATGGATAAATGCTTCTTCATTAAGTGTTGTTATTTATCTTTGTAAGTGTAACGTATTTTATAAGTTCGTAAAATAACCAACAATAATTCCATTACACTGCTACAATTTTTACATTAATTTGTGCAAATTATATTTCATAAATTGTACTTTACTTACCATTTGTAAATCTTGTCCCTTGTCTCCTGAAGAAATATCATTTGTCGAGCCAACAGTGGAAGCATAGCTTACAGCTAAAATATAATATGTATGAATAACATTTTTCAATACAAGTTATGCTCTGCTTTTAATATAAGTAAACCATAAACCAGTATATGGTTTATGTTTTGAGGTTTAATTTAAAGTTTAATAATCAATATTAATTGTGTACCAAACAATTTCGCTTAGACTATTAGATCTGTTATGCATGTGCAATAAGACAAATGTTTCTTAGGCTTTTCGCAGGTATGGCATAAATATTTAGTAGGATTCATTCACATCTTAGAATCCAGACTATGATGAGGTTGCTAACAAAATATTATTACAATTTACATAAAATATTCATACTCACTGTCACTGTTATCATCTTCATTCTCTGAATCATCTGGCAAATAATGATTACACATCTTCAACAAAGAGGGATGCATGGCCCACACCCTAAGGGACTGGTCTCTGCCCCAGGTCACTAGCTGGTAGTTGGAGGGGGATGTATTAGGTCTCCACACCATCGTTTGAACTGTATCAGTGTGACCCACTAATCTGTGTGTTAGAGCACCACCAACCCAAATACCAATAACCCCTGCTTGCTCTACTCTCGGCAAACCTCCCCATCCAACCCCAATAGTCAAGAGGCCACTCCCAAATGGTGTGTAAATAGCACGCCACACAGGGAAGTTTGTCATTATTACATTCTCTGGTCTTCTTGCATTATTAATATCAAAGTATTTTATACTTCCATCATGACTAGATGTGACTAGTTGGTACTCATGATGTGGACTCCAGTCCACTCCATGGATTTTGCACAAGTGTGCTGATATGTAGTGAATGGGTGCAGATGGCTTGCGGTAGTCCCAGATTTTGATGTCTCCATCATGTGCTGTGGCCACTATGTGAGGTGCCACTTTGTTCCATTGAACTTGTGAAGCACCAGCTGAAAAAATAATTGATTGAGATATTAAAGGAAGCATTGGGGAAATAGAGTGCTATCCATATTGCAATACATTTCTGTAGTTATGTAAATTTATGTATTTATTATAGCAGTAACTTTTACTGTAATAATACTATAATAACTTAATTAATGTAATATTTACATTGTCTCTAGATATATTATGCAATATGTCTCTGGATAAATTAACAAAATTATAAAATAGAAAAATATAATTTAATAGACTTACCAACAGCTGAGAGGGATACTATGGGTTTCCTAGCATCTCTTAAGTCCCACATATGCGTGAATGTATCTATAGAGCATGTTGCTATGAGGTTGTGATCTTGTCTGTGGAAGTGAGTGTCGCTCACCACTCTAGTGTGACCACGGAGGGAGCAGATGCATGTTAGGTCATTGCCTGCACGCCATTCATACACATCCACTCTTTGATTGCTCTGTTATAAAAACTGCATATGTAAATTTTAAACATTTCACTTTCATTGATAAAATATGTAACTATAAGTCCGGTCGTATTACAGTACAATTGCAATGCTGAGGTCTCGGGTTAGAACCCCAGATCGTGCAGTGATATTGGATTTTTCTATTCAGTATCAACCGAAAGTCTGGAATTTGTGCCTGATATGGCGATAGGCTCACCCCCTATTACATCATGGGACGGAATTACGGCGAAAAGTGGGTGCACTAGTTGCGCCTTTGTTTACCCCTTCGGCGATAAAAGGCGTGAGTGGTGTGTGTTGTGTGTGTGTGTGTGTAGAATCTATAAGCGGTGTTTAAGTGGAATAGATTAATGAATATTAAAATGTGTAGTTAAGGCGAGCGGAAGCGAGAAACAGAGTATTTAAAAAAAAAATGATTATAAAATGTGCTTTAAGATCGACTTACGGCAATGGCACATAATTTCTGTCCATGATACGACTGACACCACTCGGCACCAGCCGCATCATATTTGCTATGGCGTGGATACTTCTTCACAATATCCCCAGCTTCATCTTCCTGGTTGATCTGCTTGATAGCAAGCCATCGTCGCCCAGCGAGAAGAACATTATTACCGGTGTAGTCTACTGTCATCGCGGTCGCCTGCAATTCTCGGTATTCCCATTTTAGCTTTTCTGAACTCCAATGCACGGACATTATATACAAATTGGCCTAGATTAATGAGAGAAATTGTGATAAATTCTTATTTATCGACATCACAATCAAAACAGATGATTCTGTCAAATTGACAAATGACATTTGAGTATCTTGTTCGAGTTCGGTCTTTCTCCAAACAGCCATTTTTCATGAATATTTTGGGCGTTAACTTTTCTCTTTTGTGACCTTCATTTGTTGAGAAATATAAAAATAATGCAATAGGCTATATTATGCATAATTTATTTTATTTGATGAATACTTAGATAATTTACGTTTTGATGAGTATTTGAAAAACAAATTCTTTAATCATATTTATATCGCAGTAAAAAAAATGCCATATTGAATTCTTGTTTATTGGTCTCTGATTATTATTATGGAGGGTAGAATTGCTTTAGTTATTATTCTGAGGGTAGAAGTCAAGAAATTTATATAATACTAGCTTTTGCCCACGGCTTCACCCGCGTTAATAAGTTTCTCCGGGCTAATTGTACATACATAAAAACCTTCCCGTTGAATCATTCTATCCAACACATTTATTTGGATAAAGATTAATATTATGACGTTGATACAACTCTTAACGAATAATGCATTAATTTCGACCAAATTTTATTACCATAAAAACGGTTCTAGAAAGTTAATCTTAAAAGATAGACACATACTGTTGCGGACATTTTTTTAGATCATTTCAAGAGGAATAATTCTTTCATACATATATTTTTGGTATCTTGGACCGTTTTCGCAGCGCACGCAATGGAAGCTCTCAAGGATGAATAATTTTCCCCGTTTTTTTTTACATTTTCCATTATTTCTTCGCTCCTAATAATTGCATCGTGATGTTATATAGCCTAAAGCCTTCCTCGATAAATGGTCTATTCAACACAAAAAGAATTTTTCAATTCGAACCAGTAGTTCCTGAGATTAGCGCGTTCAAACAAACAAACAAACTCTTCAGCTTTATAATATTAGTATAGATTATATTAAGCTTCTTGGTGGAAGTGCTCCATATTGATTATATTATCTTTTCTTTTTGATTTTAGATTCTCTCAGAATAAGGACTATAAGCATCTTTATTCTATGCTTTGATTTTATGCAGAGTGACCAGACTCAGCAGAATTCTGCGATCTTAGCAGAATTTTATTAGTTCCCCAATTTTGGGCTTAGGAGATTGTGTCGCAAAAATTAAAAAATAACCAGTTTTTGGCAGAATTTTATAAACCCTAGCAGAAATCTTGCAGAAGTAGACATTTTCAAAACAAGATACTTTTATGGGGTGGATGATGTTTAAAATATGCTTTGAAAAATAAATTATATCTACGCACTTGAGACCCCAAAAAAATTCCCTCGCGTCACGAAAATTTTAAATGTAAATGATTTTACGCATTTTGTCGTCGCCCGACACCTAGAGCCGCGCCGACCCAAGACAGCGCCTGTGTGCGAAATCTGTGACGCGCCTCTGATTTTTGTCATCCTGTTTGCACAAATATTTTTTATTATTCAAAGTTACACTTTCTTGGCTCATTGTAATGCGCAGACAATTTATATAAGTTTTCATTTATAAAGTGACATTTCGTAAGACGTTTGTAATTAGATAAATGTAAGTTAGCTATTATAGCGACTGCGGCATTTCTTTTGATTTCAATACGAAGCTTGTAAACATTGGGTCAAAATACAAGTGTTGTAACGTTAAACCACAGGCGTGATTATAGCCTTCGGAGGCTTGTACCTACTCACCTATAAAGAAAATTATGTAGGTAAGTATAACATATATAGCATTTCATCCTGATTCCGGCGCCCTTATTGCCTTGGCGCCTGTGTGCGCCGTACACTTCGCACATAAGCGCCCTATAAGCGCCCATTAGACAGTAGGTTTTACTGTCAGTTTTACCACAGTCACGTCTGTGAGTGACGAATAACTTATCGTCTAATGTGGTGATTGACGAATATCTGGATTTTTTGAAATTGCGCGTTGCGCAAACATCAATCATGACTTTTGCGCGATCGTCTAATGGCATTTCATCCGGCAAACGTCAATCAGCGCGCGGAAAGCGGTGGAGTGGGACATATTCTGTTGAGTCGGAGAGGCGCTGGCGCACCCACCCGCGCGGCCAATTACCTTCTTCGAACTAACATTATGCTTTATGCTACAGTCGCAAAAAATATTGTTTTAAGTTTTGAAACAATCCCTGAGTTGTGGTATACCACGAATCTTTAATAGTTAGTGTATACTAATGTTATAAAGAGGAGAGATTTGTTTCATTTTGTAAATTCTTTCCCTAATAGGAAGATACATTACTTCTATAATAATAATAATAATAATAACAGCATACGGACCATTGGCGGTGGGCACTGAGCAGGCGGGTTCCCCCCGAGAAATTGACTACAGCCGAAACATTACAGGAAGAAATTCCTGGCAATCATTCATCACATTCTATACCACCATCATCTCCATCAACTTTATTTTCGTCCATTCCATCGTCACCAGCTTCTTACGCAATTGCGCTTCGTCAATCTCCATCTTCAACGAGCGGCTCATCATTAACCACAACTATTTATCCTACTGAGGATGTTGTGCAGGAGGCAACTTCTGCCGAAGACCCTGCACCCGCCTCAATTGGAACAGGTCAGCGCAAAAAATGGTCTAAAGACATGAATATTTTTATCATGCGCACCTATTTTACAATTACAGCATTAGAGACTAACACAAAACACTATTTAACGCCTTTATTTGAACAGTTCACAGAGAAATTTCCAGAAATGCAAGCAACAAAACAAAGACTGGGAGACCAACGAAGGGCAGTAGTTTCGAAAAAATTGCTACCACTAGACACAATTAATCAGATAAAACTCGAAGTACAACAATATCTTAAGGACCACCCTCAGACTGACTGCACAATTATTCACAATACAGATAGAATTAAATGGACTAATGACATCAATGAAACCATAATGCGCACATATTATAAAATAACACACCTTGAAAGTAATACAACTGCTTATCGCCAGAGACTGTATCAAGAAGTTATTTCAATTTGTCCATCTATTGCACACACTACAGAACAGAGAATTGCTGATCAGAGAAGATTGATAGTTAAAAACAAATACATATCAGAACAAAGACTTGAAGAGATTAAACAGGAAGTTACTAGAGAAATGATCGCAAATACAGTGCATATAAATAATTTTTCCCATAATACAACGCTAACTGACACCGACGCTATACACCTTACCTGTACTTCAGATATACAAATTGAAACGCACCCCTTAATAACACAAGAACAAGAAGACACAATATCTCTCTCAACAGATATCCAAAAACAAGTGGAACAAACTTTTAATGACATCTTAGGAATATACAAAAATACACATCCCACAGCGAGACCACCTATCCCAAAACAGAAACCATCAAAAAAATTAGCATGCTTAGTTCATTGTCTTAATACAACTATTATACCTAAATTCATTAACACTGAAACTGATTTTGAAACGACACTTCAAGTTGTTTACGCTGGAGCTTACACCGCAGCAAAACTCAACGGAGCTAAATTAATGGAACCAAATACCGAAACACAACCTAATAATACAATACCGAAATGGCAAAAACATATGCAGATACGAATAGAAGATCTACGCGCACACTTAGCTAGGTTAATAGAATATATGAAAGGCAACCAGAGCTTAGCATTAAAAAAGAAAGTTGACCTGATAAAAAAGAAGTACAGAATACATTCTCAACATGAAACCCCTAATACAGATTTAACCAAGAAGTTTATAATATTATCTAATGGAGAGAGCGGTACACACATTTTTGTGAAGACAAAAAAATTACCTTTTGTGTTGTATTCTATCTCACTCACTCTTTAACCTATGTTGCCAAAGCTTACGGATTATTTCCCTACCCATAAAAAAATATCAATACCGTTATTGTCGTCTCAATCATGTATATATAAATATTTCCAACATATCTTATATAATGATATAAGTACTATTTTCATTTCAGAATTATTCTTGTTGAATAAGATATCCTTAAGGTTTTTTATCCTTATTAACATTTTAGTTTAAAAAATTTCCTCATTTAATTGGTAATTGCGAATACATACTTCGGCAACACTGTTATAAAACGTTAAGTTCGATGTCAATATAGTTGTCAAATAAATGTTCACTTCGAAATTTTCTCCGTAATTATCTACAATAATAAGTGTGATTTAGTGATATTTTAATGTGAATTGTGTAGTTCACGTTTGCAGAAATATTTGGTATCCATCATTTAGTGTGAAATTCTACAGGTAAGTTCATTGTAATCAATATTGTGTAAATATTATAATTTTATCAATATTTATACGAATCGTAATAAAATACGTGAATATTTTATAAATGAACTGTAGAAAAACCTTGCTTAATGTGATTTGCTTTATATATGACTACTTTTTTCATATTAACGTAATGTTAAATGTGATTTTTTGTATTGTAAATAGTGCATGTAAACAAGAGGCTAGGGTGACCATGGTGTAAGCTTTGGTGGACCGGTTTGACAATGGTGCTAGAGTATTTGTAATACTAGCCGCCTTACTAATGAATATTATAAAGCTTATTAATCTTTAAATAATCATCGTAAATAAAAACTGAGGATCAACAGTTACAATCGAGTTCTCAGTGTATCCAGCATTGATTTATTGAAACTTTTATTTAAAATAAAATCGAGTTTGTATTTCTCTTTACAGATTTCTTAAAGATCTAGATAAGCAAAAACGTGGTTAAATATAAATACCATTAAAAGGTCAATTTGATGTCTGCAAGAATTACTAGTCAACATTTAAAGACAGAAGATTATGATTCTGAATGTGATAATGTGTCTTCTACTTCTGGGAATATGGCAGTAGATGTCAAAAATAATTATTTATTACCAGAAACTCATGCTGTAAGTATATTATTTATTATCATTTCACTGGTATAATTATGATCCACTTAGACTTTATTATTTACTAGCTTTTGCCCGCGGCTCCGCCCGCGTGAATGTGTTTTTCCGGGATAAAAGTCACTGTTTATATTTTACTGGGATGAAAAGTAGCCTATGTGCTAATCCAGGACATGATCTACCCGTGTGCCATATTTCATCGAAATCCGTTCAGTAGTTTTTGCATGAAAAAAACATCCATACATCCAGACATTCTTACAAACTTTCGCCTTTATAATATAATAAGATTAGTAGGATAGGGCATTAAGCTTGCGACCCACCAAATTTTATAACGGCGGTACATTGGGTGATATCTGAGTGTACTAAATGGCACCTCTGCCTCTGTCTAAAATGTATAGGTACTTAAATATATTATTATTGATTGATATTTACTTTTTACATTACATGTCAGCGAAATGAATATGCACCACCATTGAAACGTCAAGACTTGAAAGATTTCAATGTATCAGTTAATGTGAAGACATCCAGTGAAATAAGTTTAAAGAAATAAAAGAAAGTATTGCAGCAGAAGATGAAGAGATAAAAGAAGAAAATTAATTACAAGTTATTTCTTATTAAAGTTGTTCATTTGTCTGAAATTGAAAATATATTGCAGTGAAATTTTGCTAATATTTGAGATTTTTTTTAAAAGTATATTCCAAGTAGCAAGCAAAGAAAAATTACATATAGTGATGACATAAAGACTTTTGCTTTAACATTACACTTTTAGTCGCCGAAAACATTTTTGTTTTATAAATTCAAAGATATATTTGCCGAAAGAGAGCACATTATGGTGATCTTTAGCAAACTTTAATTGTTTTGTTGGCTTCTTCACAGAAGTTTTAGAATATTAAAAACCTCACCCGCAGAATGTAGCGTTAATTTTTGATTCCATGGCTCTCAAACAAGAATTTATTTGGTATTGTAATTTGTGAAACATCCACGTGTTTATTACTTTTGCTATAAATATCTACACAACTTTGTTTACAATCAACTTACCTATGGAATTTCACACTAGATGTTGGATTGCAAATAATTCTGCAACCATGAATTACACAACTCATAGTAGAATATCTCTAAAACACAATATGTATTATTATGGATAATTACAGAAAAAAAGTTCGCAGAATACTCGCAAAAATTGTAAAATCACACAAAATAGATATTCGTAATATTTCAAAATTACTTACTGAAAATTAGGTTATTAACTTCCTAAATGTGTATTATTTTTTTATGTATGATTGTTTACTTTTATGAGTATGTTTTTTATTTTTTTTTATTATATTTAAATTTAACAATAACTGTAGTTTTCATTTTTAAATATCCCAATGTTTTTCTGTCTAACCTTACAGTCTCCATATTTGGTTATAAAGGCCGGCAAACAACGTGAACATATCCAGTCGCGGGGGAAAGTAAAACATATATACAATGTGAGGCTGTGTGCCGAGCAAAAAAAAAAGCACGCGGGGCCCCGTGCGAAGCAAATAATTTTTTTTAACAGCTTTGTAAGTAAGGTGCCAAAAAACGGGCCCCCAAGGAGCTGCAAGATGCCCCTGTAACTGCGAGGCCCCAGGCGGTTGCCTGGTTCGCCCCCCTCCTCCAAGGCCGCCACTGAATTCACCACCGCGTGGTGAGGTATTTTTTTTATGTAAGTGGAACTAGTAGTTCCGAACTACACATACCGAAAAAGTATGTAAATATGCCAATTTTGTTTGGAATAAACTTTCTAACTCAAATTATATTTTTTAAATATCAACTATTACTAGCCGCTGTAGTTGGTTTTCATAATTAATTTAAACCGCATTACTTTATAGAGATAAAAATAAATATTATGGTGCGATATCATATTATTACACACTCACACACTCACGCCTCTTATCCCCCGGGTAGACAGAGGTGCAATTAGTGCACCCACTTTTTGCCGTTATTCCGTTCCATGCTGTGATAGGGGGCGAGCCTATCGCCTTATCGTGTACAAATTCCAGACTCCGAGCTGATACTGAATGGAAAATAATCACTTTGCCCGACCCGACTAACCCGGGGATCGAACCCGAGATCTCAGCATTGCAGTCGTACCATAATACAACTACGCCACCGAGGCAGCCATATTATATCATATCATATTATTATGGACAGTTAATTATGTTACGTCCTGGTTTTGAAAATAAACCTTTGTCACTCTAAAGAGAGAGACAGCAGATAGCTGTGACGTCACATTTTATTCTTCAGTTTGTTAAACGGAATGAAAAATCCATATGGGTATAACATTCTTGGATTTAACACATTTCCTTGACACCCTCAAACAAAAACTTAATGTATTAACAAGCCGGTTACGTCGCTATAAGCAGACTACACTACGCAAAACTCAAAATAGGTTGTTCGCAAATAATGAAAAAGTTTTCTATAAGAAACTAACGCATACTACAGTTAATAACCTACCTTTAGGTGACAGCCCAGCAGAAATACCTACCAGAGAATCGTTACGGGACTTTTGGTCTGGAATCTGGTCTAACCCAGTAGTTCATACGGATAGTACATGGATTAAGAAAGATGAGGATAGAGTTAAAGATTTAACACATATGGAATTTGAAAAGGTTGGGCTGGATATGTTATAGCATGTTATAAATAGAACACACAACTGGAAGGCGACAGGTTCAGATAAAATACATAACTTTTGGTATAAGAAATTTACAAGCATACACGAAATTTTACTTACACATATAAATAATTTCATTCAATCTCCACAGACACTCCCACATTATACAAGGTTGATTAAACGGTGAGGCTTTATTTCTAGCTACATATGTAATGTACCATATACAAGCTCTACACCAAATTTCAGTTCAATAGGAGGAATAGTTTAGCCACAGTATAGATTTTTCGTGTTTGCAAAACTACATCGGGATGTATATCTGCCCTAACAGCTGACCGAGAGTCTAAACATAGTTATCTAAGGTCATGTAAGGTGCGTGACCTTAAATATCAACAAAATTAGGAGACGTTGTCCCTCTATCAGCCAATAATCACGTCAAAGTGAGTCTTAATCTTAGTGCAATAAGAACGAAAACACAATAACATTACATCATAACTTTGTAACACAAACAAAGAAGCGATTAATACATAGACCTGGGTCATTCAAATCTTCAAAAATTCAAAGAACTGTTTTAGTTTTTTTTAGTGTGTCGCCGTAATTGCTCCCGGGCATGAGACGCCTTGCGAAAGCGCCCTGAGCCGCTTCCTAGGTACAATCTTATTATTGCTTACGCGCCATTTTGAGAATATCCAAATATTGCTTATTGTTTATGTGATAGGACACTAATGTAAATGTATTAAAAAGTGATAGTGTTTGTTTATTTCTTTGTGTGATACGAGCACCGATCTTTTGTATGTTTGTGTTTGGTTTCTGTAACTTTGTGACAGCAAAAAATTTTAAATTTGTACTTGAGACCCACCCGCTTATGCGCCGAGCTACCTATCTATTTGTATTTGCCGGTCGGCTCATCGGCGACATGAAAGATAACAGAATGCGACGTTGCTGTTTTGTCCCACAGATGACCGCAGGTTAGTGTAAATATTTATAAATGGTGTTTGCGTATTAAATTGATAGAACTTGTTAGAAAAAAGTGATTTTCTATTTTTATCTTTATCGAGTTTTTGACCGTTTCGAATTATTACCGAGCCGATATGGAGTACTCTGTCCATTTTAGTGCCCCTGGATCATAGCAACCTTGTATAGCCGAAGGCGTCACCTATATGATACCTAAAGATTCGTCTGATACCGCAAACCCGGCCAAATATCGCCCAATAACTTGTTTACAAAATATTTACAAAATTATCACATCCTGTATTACCGAAGTTGTGTACAAACACATTAAAGAAAATAACTTATTGGCAGAAGAACAGAAGGGATGCTGTAGAAAAAGCCAAGGATGTAAAGAACAGCTGACTATTGATGCGGTTGCTAGCAAACAAGCTTACTTCAAAAAGAGAAACATCTACACTATGTATATTGATTATAAAAAAGCATATGATTCTATTCCGCATAGTTGGTTAATATTCATATTAAGACATTATCGCATTCATCCCACAATAGTACATTTCTTAGAAACTGTCATGTTATCCTGGAAAACTATTTTGAAACTCCGTATCCACAATGAAACCATAGAGACTGACCCCATTAACATCAGACGAGGCATATACCAAGGTGATGCGTTGAGCCCACTGTGGTTTTGTCTCGCACTAAACCCATTATCAACTTTACTTAACAACAACACCAAAACAGGATTCAAAATTAAGTATGATAATACCCATTATAACCTAACCCATTTACTGTACATGGATGACATCAAATTATTCGGTACCACACTTTCAGAAATTCACACACTAGCAGACACCACACAAAAATTCTCTAAAGATATTCACATGGAATTCGGAATCGATAAATATAAAATCCAATCTGTACGTAAAGGGCAAGTAGAACAGAACTGTTACACTATAGATAACAATACGCAAATAGACCCAATAGATGAAACCGAGGGATACAAATATTTAGGCTACCAACAATCGCGCCAGATACATGAAAAACAGATAAAAAATACACTAACAGATAAATTTAAGACAAGACTACACAAGATCCTTAACACTCACCTTAATTCCCGTAATACTATAAAAGCCATAAACGCATACGCTGTACCTATACTCACCTACTCTTTTGGAATAATCAAATGGTCACAAACAGAGCTTCGAAACTTGCAAAGAATGATTAATACAATTAATACAAATGAAACGACTGAGTCAATCTGGTTAACTCAAGACATACGGCTATCAACAACCACCCCAAGATATTTTATGCAATCTGTACGCTTTATACTAACACAATCACATGGTTCAGTATTGAGAGAAGTGCACTTGTGACCAATTATGTTGTAGTTAGGAGGCGGTTGACAAGATTTTGACGGTCCAAAAGTAACAAATGCAGTCTTATCAAGGTTTAGAGTGAGGAGATTGTTAGATAGCCAGCCCATAACTGCTCTGAGAGCAAGCTCTGCAAAGGATTTTGCTTCCATCCAACTATTACCATGGGCCAGAATAACAGTATCATCTGCATACGATATGATTTTACAATTGTTAAGAGTGAAGCTACACAGCTCATTTACATAAATAAAAAACAAGGTAGGTCCGAGCACACTGCCTTGTGGAACACCGTATGAGATGGGTTCCTCACTGCTTAGACAATCGTCAATCCGAACACGTTGAGTTCGATTGCATAAATAATCGCTGAGGATGTCATAACAAGCACCTCGAATACCGGCTTGACCTCAGTACTATATGCTACTTTTTATCCCGAGACAATAATTTTATCCAATAAGATAATAAAGAAAATAGTTTTCATAGTCTTTGTTTTCTTTTGTATCTCGTATTTCAGACTAAATTTATCTATAGGTACTAATATAATAATTGCGAAAACTTTGATGCTTTTTTTCTCAATCACACCAGAACGGCTAAACATCCAAATCGAATGGAATTTGGCACAAAGATAGATTATAGTATAGAATAACACATAGGCTACCTTTATCCCTGGAAAATATATATAACTTTTTTTCCGGGTAAAAAAATCAAATGGGCGTGGCCGCTAATAAAAGGTGGGTGAAACAAAAGTATGTCTATAAAACTATCTTTTTCAGTCAATATTTTACCCAACGCCTTCTTGTTACACGTTTTTAATCTCAATTCCCTTTTATTTTACAAGTATTCATACCAAAACGAATGAAAACGTGTGTTCTCCGCAAAATTGCGTATAACTGAAGGTGATTTTGAGTGATTGTGTAATGTTGTTTTGTTTTCGTTATTAACGCGTCAATCATGAGTTATGGAATTGAATGCCGGTTGTGTGAGCGTGTAATGTGCGCTATAGGGACGATGCGGCTGTGCCACACCCCCCCCCCCCCTCCGCATCTCACGCTACGCTTACGAGGAATTTCGAGGAATTAAAACACTGACGCGAGGAAACGAGTCACTTTTATCGGCAGCACTGAGTATAACAGAATTTAGCACAAAACAATGAAAACAGTAGAACAGCCATGTGGGCGGAACCTTAATTCCACTAGTTAGTAATGCATTACTAACTCACTGTTTGAGCGGTCTCAGTCGTCATTGCGCACTGTCACAGCGTAAATAATTTGAAAAAATATTTAAAAATATTAACATGCCCTATTGTGCAATTCTGGATTGCAAAAGTCATAGCCTTACCACGAATGTGTCCCATGTAGGTATCTTTTACCATCGGCAAGTAATATTTTATGATTTCTTGCCATTTAATTGAAAAATAACCATTGATTTTCTATGTGAAATATGACACAAAAATTACAATGTAAAGTGGTCCTTATAGCAATAGTGATATGGATAATTTTTGTAAACGCAAATCAGTTATTTCGGAACGATTTGTCATACGTTTATAGTGTCACCACTACTTAATTAGTCGATAAAATATCATCGATAATTATTTTTTCACTGATGCGTTTTAATAATACGAAAAATACTAAAAATGCATAATCTACTTGTGATGCAAAGCTATGGTCGCTATTATTCATTTATGCAACAGTACAATTTTTATAGTTATAAAACAAGCACCATCGATATGTGTACGAAAAGGTATCGTATGGGTGCAACACTATTACAGACATGCTAGCACTCTGTGTTATTCAATAACATCTCTTATTCTATAGAGCATAACAACTTTTATGATAAACGCCATCTAACGTGGAGTAGCGGTATTACATCGTGTTAAATAAAAATTTCCCACAGAAAAAAAGGTCGTATAAACTCATATTGATATTTATAATATAAATTTTATGCAATGGGAATAACGTTTAATTTAATACAAATGATATTGTGTTATACGTTTTATCGCGATGGCTCGTTTCAGCCAATTATAATGAAGGGCTGATAGTATGTGAATATGTGAATGTGTGAGTTTGGCGACACTGGTTTTCTTAGTAAATTGGTGCTATTATGTCTCCATCTAATATCTATCCCCTATGGAATTTTGGCATTATAACAAAATACTTTAGCAGAATTTTGCCTGGCATTTAGCAATTAGCATAATCTTCAATTTAAATCTGGTCACCCTGACTTCTTGTCAGCGCGGGCGGGGCGCGGGGTCCGGCACCTGCGCTGCGCCCGGTTGTTTTTGTTGACATTTTCTATAGTATTATAATGCTCTTTGCATAACAATTATAATAACAAAATGTTTTCATGTACTGATTCTTTTCCAAAAATTGGATACTCATATCTGAGTAAATAATGGCACTGTTTGTGAGAAACTGGCGACGGAAAAAAATAATAAATGTTCTTCCGAGGCTTGTTATTGGTGTTGTTTTTATATATTTTTATTGCGAATATTTGATTTACTATGTTACTCAAATGCAGGTATGATATATATTGTAGGTTAATTTCATTTTAATTTGAGACGCCAACGTAAATAATTTATATTTTTAGTGTGGTTGGTCCTCTTTAAAGAAGGAGCCAGCTGATGGGACTGAACCTTTGTATGCAATGATATTGGCTGATCCACATTTGCTAGGTTCTCGTAATGGTCACTGGTTTGATAAATGGCGCCGAGAATGGCAAATGCATCGTGGATTTCAAACTGCCATAACATTACACCGGCCAGAAATTGTGTTTGTTTTGGGTAAGCTTTAATTATATGTAGGTACCTACATCACATACGGCAAACAAGAACTAGGAGAGAGAAGAAGTAGTTGTTTAGGTAAATTTTGAGGTCAACTTCATTTTCATAATTTTGTATTAATAAATGCTAGACCATCTAAGCAATCCTACACAGTTTATTTTTTTCTGTAGCTATACATTTGATTGTAGGTGATCTTTTTGACGAAGGTAAATGGTGTCCAGAGAAAGAGTTTAATGAGTATGTGGAAAGATTTTACAAATTGTTCAATGTTCCTGATAATACAGCCATGTATGCAGTAGTGGGCAACCATGATATTGGCTTCCATTATAGGTGAGTTGATAGGGAATATGAACATCATTGAAATATCCAGATAGTCTTCTTCTTCTTCTTCTTTTCGTTTTGTGGCTTCCACCGTTTAACAGTGATTTCGCCAATGTCAAGTGTCAGACTTTCCAGATCCAGATAGTTTTTATGCTGATTATTTTAATGTCACCTGATTTTAGTTTATAATATATGGCTTTTAATAGTATGTTGTCAGCTCTTACGTCAGAGGGGGCTAGGGTTTTTGTTAAAAAATATTTTAAGTGTCCTAGGGTGAATGTTTACTCTGTAGACATATATTTTAGTGGACGTATGGAGCGACTAGGATGTAACATACAACAAAGCTCCTTAAAATGAGAGTAAAAAAGAAATGTCACTTGATAGAAAATTCTGAAAAAAAAAACAACTTGTTCTGATCTGAAACTGTTTCACAAATTTAATTTTTCAAGCAAGAAGCTTTTACGAGAAGTCTGGTTTGCTGGACCTAAATATGGAGATAAATTTCGTAGGTAATAATTATAATTAAATTGCAGTTTAATAAATACTTCGTAGGTAATAATTATATTGCAGTTTAATAAATCCTTCGTAGGTAATAATTATAATTATATTGCAGTTTAATATACAGGTGGATCTTTGGGACGGGGCAGTAAGTAAAGCTACCTTAAACATTATATCTACAAGAAAACTTCCTTAGAAATATCTTAATACTAAGGTATTAAGATATTTCACATATTTAAAAAAATATGATCATGATGAAAATGTGCGATTTATGCAAAAACCAATGCACAGTATTTTTTTAAATTTTAAGGGGCTAAGAGTCGCATTCTCTACAAAATGAATAGAGTAGTTTAAGAGGCCGTATCTAAAATTTCGACTATTTCAGTCATCTCTTCATCATGATTATTTAATAAAAATTAAATTAAATTTAAATAACCCCCGACACAAAAAAGCTATAAAAAGTAAAATAATAATAGTGTCTTTGTCGTTTAAGTACCTAGTAATATTTTGACCCAACCGTCGTCGCGTCGAGGGACCGCTAAAGAAGTATTTTCATCTCCCTGGTCCGGAGTTCGGTCCCCCGACGTGAGGACGCTTGTGTCAAAATATTGCTAGGTACTTAAACGACAAAGACAGTATTATTATTTTACTTTTTATAGCTTTTTTGTGTCGGGGGTTATTTAAATTTTAATTTAATTTTAATTTCAAACTTTTTAAATTACTTTATTCTCCATCATGGGGCCTTGATAATCAACTATCTATCACCTACTCGTTGAGCCCATCCTTATGAGCCCAAACACACTATATCTGCTATAAGTTGCTAAGGAGTTGGGTATCCCGCAGACTACTTGATGCCGCAGCATCAGCTCATGTTTACAAATATATTGAATGTCACAGTACACCAAATTTAAAGTCAATCGGATTTTTTAAGTTGGAAATGAGCTGATAATCTTCAAACGCCTGAACAGATCTTCATAAATTATAGCTAAGAACCATCGCAGTCACATCAGCTTTCAAACAAAAAAACCGCGTCCCAATCGGTCCATTCGTTTGAGAGCTACGATGCCACAGACAGACATACAGATACACAGATACACACCCTAAGCTTATAACTCCCCTCTTTTTTGTCGGGGGTTAAAAAAGTAACTTATCTGATTAATTTATTATACATCATCGGAAAGATTATTTCACCACTAATGGAATAAACGAGCCAGGTTCTTCATATCTTTTTTAATTTCAATATATCCCCCAAATTCTAATGTCTGTTTCAGAAATTTTGTTGTATGGAGACTCAAACTTGTTGCCGTTTTCAATCAAAATTGTGCCTGAAACTAACTAACGAAAATGACTGGTTATTGGTATAAAAAGTCGCCTAAAGGATAAATGCGACAATTTATTTATCTTGAATATAAAAGGAGGCGCACTTATTTTCGCGGGCTAGCGCGCGAAAATAAGTGCGCCTTTATATTAATAATAAAGAAATTGTCGCGTTGATCTAGTAAGAGATGACTGAAATAGTCGAAACTTTAGATACGGCCTCTTAAGCATTTACTTACCTTAAACTACTCAAAGAGTAAGACCTTAAATGAACCCATAAGGTCTTTTGATTCATGTAAACAAGCAGATCAATTGGCATCAAGAAATGTTTTTGCGTAAATTTCCCATTCCGAGTTGACAGTAAATTTTTTTTTCTAAAATCTGTAAATGCAGATCTTAATATCTTCAAAAGTGATGGACAGTTTTCTAAGAAAGTTTTCTTATAGCTACATCAGTTAAGTTAGCTGTCCTTACTGCACCGTGACTACAATTCACCTGTATTATGTATATGTATCTATACTAATATTATAAAGCTGAAGAGTTTGTTTGTTTGTTTGTTTGTTTATTTGTTTGTTTGTTTGTTTGTTTGTTTGTTTGTTTGTTTGTTTGAACGCGCTAATCTCAGGAACTACTGGTGCGAATTGAAAAATTATTTTTGTGTTGAATAGACCATTTATCGAGGAAGGCTATAGGCTATATAACATCACGATGCTACTAATAGGAGCGAAGAAATAATGGAAAATGTGAAAAAAGCGGGGAAAATTATTCATCCTTGAGGGCTTTCATTGCGTGCGCTGCGAAAACGGTTCAAGATACCAAAAATATATGTATGAAAGAATTATTCCTCTTGAAATGATCTAAAAAAATGTCCGCGACAGTATGTGTCTATCTTTTAAGATTAACTCACTAGAACCGTTTTTATGGTAATCAAATTTGGTCGAAATTAATGCATTATTTGTTAAGAGTTGTATCAACGTCATAATATTAATCTTTATCCAAATAAATGTGTTGGATAGAGTGATTCAACGGGAAGGTTTTTATGTACTTTTAGCCCGGAAAAACTTATTAACGCGGGCGAAGCCGTGGGCAAAAGCTAGTATGTTATATACCTGTAGAATTTAGTAATAACCAATAGTTCATTTTAAATAGTACCTACACATATAAATTATTTTTTTAATTATAATATTTTCATCCTACAGCATAAGTAGCTGAACGAAATCAAAATATGAAATCGCCTATACATGCGTTAAGTTAAATTAAAACATTTTTTTTCTTCGTTTGACATAAAGTAAACCTCTTTTATTTTTGTAAAGAAGAAAAAAGCTTAATAAAAACACAAAAGAATGTAGGCAATTTGAAATTTGAATTTGTTCCAGCTACTTATGCTGCTGAGTGTACATAACAACCAGATTTGTTATTAAGCTTATGCAGGAGTATTTACAGATTTTGTTATTTCTAATTGGCTATTTTCATAGGATAACACCGCACCTCGCTGCAAGGTTTGAAACCAAATTAGACTCGCCGCCAGTTCGTCTAGTGAGCGTAAAGGGCAATCATTTCGTTCTCATTAATTCCATGGCGATGGAGGGAGATGGCTGCTCACTATGCTCGCGTGCGGTTAATGAAATTGATAAAATTTCAAGTAAGGATTACTATTGCACTGATTATCAGCACCCTAACCTAGGCTTATTGACATATAAGGCGAGATTCCGATTTTGCGCCATTTAAAGGCTGAAATATAAATTACATATTTTGAATTTGATAATTATGTAGACCTGTGCCTTTCCAGGGGGCTTAGAACGTGAAAAAAAAAAAACACGATGCGTCTCCGCTTCTTTTTATTGTGATTGGTTGAGAGACTGAGGTATCGGTCTCCCGGTCAATCACAAACATCAAAATACCGATACGTCAGTCTCTCAACCAATCACAATAAAACGAAGCGGAGACGCATCGTGTTTTTTTTCACGTCCTAAGCTAGGGTTTGCATCCCATGCGCGTGCATTCTGTTGCTAGGCCTAGCTATAGTGCTGCTGAATAAAGTCTTCTTTCCTTATAATGTTGACTGGCATAGAAAGGCACATATTCATAAAACCTTTCTGTATTAATTGTGACTATTTTTTACAGCCTCACTCGCAATATCTCTAACAAGGTTCGTTAACGGTGGTGATCATTTACCACCCGATAACCTCCTGCTTGTTTGTGAAGATTAATAACATCTTTAATTATCGTATTTATACAAAAGAAAACACTTAGTTTTTGTCGCGTGTGAGATAAACTTGCACGCTCCCTGATGCATCAGACAAAACTGATATGGTTACATAATATTACAGATATATTGAAATGTAGCAGTGGCTCACCATTGTGCAAAGGAAAAACAAAGGTAGAGCGGTATAGTCGACCAATAATAATGCAGGTACCTATAGCAATTATTACACAGTAACGATAGATGGTTTACACGGTGCGAGTAGCTATCCCGACAGTAGACAAAAGCTTATATTATAATATATAATAGCTGCCTAATTTTGTAGTTGCTAGCATGGCAAATTTTGAGGTACAGGTGTTGAAACGGTGCTTGCAAAGTACAGGCAGTAACCTATGCAGATGATAGGTAATAATAAAAAATATTGTAACTTAACATGAACCCTAAAGGCATGATGATTTAGACTACTCGTTCCATGTTCTTAATTACCACCTGTCACCGGCTTCATTCGAGCTACTCTATAATCGTTAACGCTTATAGAAAAAAAAATGAATGACGTATCCTTGCTATGTATACTTATCTGATAAATTAGGAAACTGCTCTACTCGAGAAAAGAAAGTGAAAATTATATTTAACGATTTGTATTTAATAAACCTCTTTACGATGACAATATTATTGCCTTGATTATCGTTTACAATATATTTTATAATATTTTGGAGATAATATTAAATAAAAAAAAAATATTTTTTTTTTGCAGTCAGCTGTTAATTAGGCTATGATAGAAAAAATATATTTTAGGAATCCAGGAAAGAGAAAGGGCCTCAATGGGGCAATACCTAGGGGCCCCGACATTTTTAATCTGGCCCTGGACTTACCGATAGAATATGTTTAGGCATGCACGTCATTTGCAATTTTTGTGTTCTATTAGCCATGGGCATAGCTAGAGTCATTTTCCAAGGGGCCCAGTGTCCTAGACTAAAATAATAAATTGATTTTTGTCTACTTACAGATTTGTAAACTTTGTTCGTTAAAAATGTATAGTAGTAGTCAAATCCTTGGGGTGAGCACCAAGCATTTCTGGGGTGGGCACGGACCACCGCCCCTCCTCTATATACGGCTATGCTATTAGCGTTAACGATTATAGAAAGGCATCTAAGCTACGGCCCCTAATGTCAGCATGCTACAATAGGGTAGTTGACTACTTTTTTTTAAATACATTTATCAAACATTTATGTCTTCTAAAATCGAGAGGAAAAAGAATGTTTAAAATACAAGCAATAATAATGAGTTATAAAGCTTTGAAGTTTGGTGGAAGGGGCATCTGTCAGATAACGGAAACAGCAGAATGTGACGTGTTGCCAGCCATAACGCTGCTTGCGTGCGAAACAGATGACGCGATATCCCCACTACGCCCCCACTTTTGCTCACAACAAATTTCAAATATGAATAACTGCTTTAGTTGTCAACCCATTTTGATTCTGATTTTACAGAATAATTTGTTTTTCGTATTATTTTCTGTTACATATAAAATAATGTACCAAATCAAACATAGGAAACTACCCTATCGACAGCAGCCGGTCACATAAAATACTGGTATGTAACA
Source organism: Lapara coniferarum (assembly GCA_949316025.1). Lineage (NCBI taxonomy): Eukaryota > Metazoa > Arthropoda > Insecta > Lepidoptera > Sphingidae > Lapara > Lapara coniferarum. Next base: position 6,950,029 of record OX438926.1, read on the forward strand.
GTAAAACTTTATTCATCGTTAGCTAGCAACTCGCCCTGTGTAATTAGCCTATTATTGTAAATGAACATTGTCATCGTTATTAATCATAACTGCTGCGGTTAATTAATTGTCAGTGAGATAGTGTCTCATTAGTTAAGATTTTTTAAATATTTCTAGAAGGAATCGTTTCGTAATTGTTTAAATTTTTGATTAATTATCTGCCCGAACCTGCCTAGTGCTTAAGTTTATGATATAGTTTACTTATAACGATGACTTCATTATATTAAACTTTATAAAAGTACACAAACAAATTCTGTTAACGTTTATAAATTCGCAACTATAATGTGTTCAACAACATGTTCTTTAAATATGTGAAAAGATATTTAAAGTATAGAATACTTTTTGAAATAATATTTGTTACTACTTCATTATTATCAATTTGAAACTTAAGAAAGGCGTAACTATAAAAATATATTCATTTCATACTCATGTTCACATCGTTTTTCAAGTCCTTTACTTTTGAATTCAAAAATGTATTTTTAATTGTAGAGGATGTTTCGTTATGTCAAATTGCAAAGATTCTCATAACTTAGTATCGCAATGTATGATACAAATGTAAAAGCGATGAGTATCAGTGTAAGATTTGTATGAAGTTAATAGGTTCAAATTAAAAAAAGGAAAACAAGACTAATTTTCACGCAGCAATGATTCAATTATATTTCCTCTATTGCAACGTTATTTAATTTTCATCAGTCATAATTATTTCAGCACTATCCTCTGTACAGAGAATCGGATAGCATATGCACAGAGCCGGACGCGGCGCCATTACCCGAACGCAACGACTTGTTTGAAGAGCGATGGAACTGTTTGTCCAGAGAGTCCACGGAGTATTTGGTAGAGAGTCTCGCTCCACGCGCTGCCTTCGGGGCCCACACACACCACAGCTGTGTGGTGCGACATAGCTTCGTGCCTACCCCCAATCACAAGACTGAATTTATAGAGTACACAGTACCCTCATTCTCTTGGCGGAATAGAGAGGATCCTAAGTATTATCTTGTGAGTATTAATAATTTATTTTTATTCAATACTAGGTTTTGCTCGCAGCATTGCCCGCGTGAAAAGCTTGTGGAATTTCCCGCTACAAAAGTGTCTAAAACACTATAAGACACTAGTGTCGTTTGCTTAAAGTATCAGACAAAAAATATCCATGGGAGCAAATTACCGAGATATAAAGTAACTTATGTGTTGTTATTCCAGGGCATGATCTACCTGTGTGCCAAATTTCATCCAAATCCATTCAGTGGTTTTGTGCGTTAACTTCTAATAAACATCCAAACATTTTCATAAACTTTTGCATTTATAATATTGGCAAGAAGCAAGATAAGATGTACACTATAAAAAGTGATTGTTTCAAATATTATTATTTTACCCTGCCCACTGCCACTTGCTTGCTAATCCGCTGACCTATGTCGGCGTTTTTCGTTCTCCTATGGATCTCTTCATTTGGTCGCGTAGAGAAACACCGAGCATTGCCCTCTCCATAGCTCGCTGAATGACAGCTGTCTTAGGCGGTACATAGTCAGAGGCCACGTTTCAGAGTCGTATTTCATCAGAAAATTAGATAGATTTATTTATTCTGTCAAGGCCCGCGACGGACACCGGTGTCCATATACATAGGGTTTTCTCATACATCTATATAGGGCCTTGAAGGGTTAAAGCATGAGCCTAGTACCGCTATCTTAACGAAAACACGGCATGAAGTAACTTAAAAATCTGCTTTTGACATTTCCGCCGGCCCAAACAACTCCCTTCCCATTCATTATCTTTTAAGGCCAACATGGCATAATTGTTCTAGATATTTTGTTATTTATGTATACTGGAGAGCTTGGTTGCTAATATATTATACAACTAGCTTTTGCCCACGGCTTCGCCCGCGTTAATAAGTTTTTCCGGGCTAAAAGTACATAAAAACCTTCCCGTTGAATCACTCTATCAAACACATTTATTTGGATAAAGATTAATAATATGACGTTGATACAACTCTGAACAAATAATGCATTAATTTCGACCAAATTTGATTACCATAAAAACGGTTCTAGTGAGTTAATCTTAAAAGATAGATATATACTGTCGCGGACATTTTTTTAGATTATTTTAAGAGGAATAATTCTTTCATACATATATTTTTGGTATCTTGAACCGTTTTCGCAGCGCACGCAATGAAAGCCCTCAAGGATGAATAATTTTCCCCGTTTTTTTTTTCATTTTCCATTATTTCTTCGCTCGTAATAGTTGCATCGTGATGTTATATAGCCTAAAGCCTTCCTCGATAAATGGTCTATTCAACACAAAAAGAATTTTTCAATTCGAACCAGTAGTTCCTGAGATTAGCGCGTTCAAACAAACAAACAAACAAACTCTTCAGCTTTATAATATTAGTATAGATAAGTGGGTATATTTACTTGTTTTTGGCATGATTAGAGTTAGCCAGCTATTAACCACGATTAGAGGCATTTAGTATTCGTGGGATTTTTCGATGAAATTATCTCTGTATGTAAATGTTATAATAATCATTAACAATAATTTGTTATTAAAATAATCTGGTTTAAAAACCTCTTGTCCATGAACAAATAAAACAATTTAACTTGGCGACAGTTTTGATCTTTCGAACTTGTTTTGCACAAACTTTGAAATATAGATAGCGAGTTAATGTACGTAAACTGAAGTAGTCATGTATAGGTAGGTGATATGTTATTGGTTCATTCAAAGTAAGTATTGTCGCCAAGCGTAAAAAATTTAACGTTTTCACCGTTTGTCGACATGACGCCATGACGGTGACCGTGTTAGTATCGGTCGTTCTATTCATAGTAACGCTATTGTTCTGTAGACTTTGTTTTCAGTTAGAAATATGTAGTTAGGATTTATGAGCGGTTGCAAATGCTGTATACGAGTGTATAGAGGTTTGTGGCGAGAGCTCATATCCTTATGGTTACATCTAGTTGATGACTAGCTTTCTGCCCGCACCTCTACTTGCGTGGAAGTCCGTCCGAGTAGGAAAATTGTAACTAAAATTTTAAAGTAAATTGCAAATATCTTAAAATGATTATAACTATTCCAGTATCCGATTGTAATTAAACAAAGCCTACAATATGCTCCCAATTGTACTTTGTCATCTATGAAATTTACATCAAAATCCATTCAGTGGTTTCAGAAATGTGTGGTTACAAACGAGGCTCTATTGCGATGTGACAAACAAACAGAAAACAGACAGAAGGAATTCTATTAAACGATGATTTGTGTTTTATTACTATTGTAAAGTCACCGCCTTTTTTATTTATTTTCGTTCTATTTACAGACAAACCGGGTTCTGTTGTTTTATTATATGTATCGATTATTTCAACTTTTTCCTTACCATACCCACCATTCATCCACTTTTTCCTTACGGCAAATAATTATTGGAGAGACAGAGAAAAAGCCTTGATTGAGTTAATCAAGCAATAGTAACTTGTAGGGCAAGCTACCATTTGCATTATCCTGAAACACAAATATACACTCACGCCTGTTATCCCCGAAGGGGTAGGCAGAGGCGCAACTAGTGCACCCACTTTTCGCCATTATTCCGTCCTATTATGTGATAGGGGGCGAGCCTATCGCCATATCGGGCACAAATTCCAGACTCCGAGCTGATATCCTGAAACACCTCATTTGCTTTATCTATTAAAATATCGCCTTTGAAGGCTCTACGGTTTTTTATACGATTTTAAAGAAATGTCGCCTCCTTGTTAGCAGCGTATAACGGCTATGGGTCCATGGTTTATTGTCAAATCGAGAACACTTTGGGTCACATAATTCGATACTCTAGGAAGTGAGATAGACCAATTACATTTTTTAGTATCACTAAGGAATATTTTGCGGTTATCTTTTGTGTTTGTAGTGTAAGAGCAGCAATTATGACATTCCTGAAATTGGTTCCCTGATGTCCTATAACGTTTTTACTCCTTAAATATGTGTTACAATACATTCTATTTGTCCACACACATTCTGGTATTCTTCTAGTAAACTATTAGAGCAGAAGTAGGTAACTTTATGGTAGAGTTAAGTAATTGCTCTAAGAAACGACAGGAGTATCAAATTCAACCCTAATAAACTTATCAATATGGGGTGCTGCAACGCACATTTCTAAGCATATAGCTGCAAGGTTTCCTTATAGTCTATGACTATAGTCTTATAACTGGCAGCCTGTCTACCGTCAACCCCCTTTTTTTATCGTGGAGAAAAACTCGTTATCGCTACTACCACTGGGGGGTGAGTGGAAATGCTGGTTTCACCGGTCTGGCAGCCCAATTCCATGAGAGAACCTGTCCTAGGCAAAATATGTTAGGAAAACATAAATATTTTCCGACCTGGCAATCGAACCCTGTGTCCCAGTCCACAGCTCTACCATTAAACCAAAGAGGCGACAAGACATGTATATCTTTCCACAACAATACTCCTAAATGATTGCACAATACCATGTAATCATTACACGAGTTGTTTTAGGCGTTTCATTGTTTAATGATTACTTTATCGAAAACGGTTATACTCATTGTTCGTTAATGAATCCGGACAGCCAACCGAATGTGGCTTCTGATGACTACCACAGCGTCATTGCGAAAAAACCGGGGTCGCGAACTGAATGCTGGCGTGACAAACAGTCGATATATTTTCCCAAATATACAAAACCTGTCGAGAAATAATATTAAAAATGTAGAGATTGAATTTTTTCTGTCGGTTTTCTAGCCTAGTGTTCTTGTGTGTTGTTTATACAGGGTCATTTTCACATTGCGTTACTAAATGTAACCATATATTCGTCTATACCTCTGCTAACATCGTGCTAAAAATTATGAATGAATAACGAATACTTTCGCAAAAAATCCCAGTCGTAGTATTCCAATTTTTTTTACATTTCATAGTTTAGTGCGGATATGGTGTGTGCATAAGTGTATTCCTGACTGAAAGTATAATGTTGCTGCTGCGAGGAATTCTCATAGAGCAATTATAGTGGCATTAGGGCGTGTAAACTTAAAGTTACTTTTCATTGATATTGATTTTGTTCGAAACTTACGCTTTTTTTATTTTACATCTATAGTTAAAATAACATAATGAAAAGTGTTATGTTCAAGAAGATAAGTAATGTGGTTTCCTTTATTAACGCAATGTCAAAACGACCCTGTATAGTTTTGAGCGATGTCTAGTACTACTTCGATGATTCCGTAGTAAAGATTCTCATAATGTGTAGGATCGATTGGCATAAAAAAAGATTTTCGTATAGGAAGCCTATTTTGTGCTGAATGTATTTTTTTTATTTGTCGACGGACTTTAAAATATTTTCAAAGGGTAAGGACTAAGGAATGTCTCTTAAAAATGTGTTCAACTTCAGCGTTTAATATACCTGTTATTACGGTACGATAGCAAAAATGGTTTTTAGGACAAAAAAACTTTTCAAAGATTTTTTATATCGCTTATCTACTCTATAGAGGACCAAAAAGACGCTATCTATACACATAATAATACACTAGACACGGTATGTCTGTATATTGAAACAAAAGGAATATAAAATGGGGGTGACCAAAGAAGAGCAGAATACAAACCAGCTATTATTAGAATTATTTGCTGTCTGTTTCTTAGCGCACATCTGCGAGACTATAGAGCGCATTTTTATGTGGTTTTACAGGTGACAGTATAATTGGGAGCAGAATATGAGTTTTGTTTTATTAAAATAAGATATCTGAAAAAGTTATCTATAGGTACCTACTTATATTATAAAGAGGAAAGATTTGATTGTTTGTTTGTAATGGATAAACCCCAAAACTACGGGACCGATTTTGAAAATTCTTTCACTAGTCGGAAGCTACATTACTCCTGAGTGCTATAGGCTGCTTTTTATCCCGGAAAAACTTATTCACGCGCGGAGCCACGAGCAGAAGCCTAGCAATAAAGCTATTACAGTTCATTACACAATGCTGTATGCTGTCTTAACTCAATAATTTTGACCTTCGTTGCGGGAAATGATGATGGCAAATTACAGGCTTTTGTTATTTTGCAGAGCTATTATAGGTCTTTAGTCATTATACTTTTATTGAGAAAGTCGAGTAACGGCACGCGAGGGATTTATAGTTAGTTATTTACACTAATCACGCTCACAAAGCTGAAGAGGGGACTGTATTAATCATGATATAAATGTATTACCATATAATATTTGATTGCATCGGTTGGTGTAGTTGTATTACGTGAGCGGGTTAAGTCACGCGGTACGATTTCCGCTTTGAGGTTCCGGGTTCGAATTTCAAGTCAGTCAAAATTATATTAAAGGTTAGCCCCCTATCACATCATGCAACACAATACATACAACGAAAAGTGGATGGCATTAGTTGCGCTTCTGTCTACCCCTTCGAGAAATGGCGCACATGTGTGTCCGTGTGTAATATTTAAATTGCAGTTAGATTCCCGCTGTGATATATATATAAAAAAATAATTAATTTCCTTTCACCAGTGAACGTTTTATTTATAGAAATATCGTTTACGCTATTCTTAATTCTAAATTTAGTATCACCCTAGTAGATCCAGTCCAATGATTCTTTATATACAAGAAGTTGAAACGATAGTTCGGTTTTATTACTTAATAATTCTACTATAGTCCAACAGATGTCACTAAAAAATAAACGAAAGCGCCATCTTTAACAAGTAGGATTTTCACAAAAAATAAAACTTTTATTTATTAATTTTTTAATTAGATTTTCTATAAAAGTGTACTTTTAGTTTAAAATATTGAATTGTCACCGGTCCTTGATAACTATGCCAAATTACGATTTAATACGACGTTTTGAAGGGGATCAAAATCACGTTCACAGTTTCCGTTACATAGACGTATACATACGTCTGAAGCTAATAAAAGCGAGTTAAAACAGAATTAAACCTTACTATGGATAATACTCTATAACACGGCTATACCATCTAGCAGACATAGTCTTTGCGATAGTTAAATCAACCCCAATTTTCAGGTAACAATAACTCCAGACGAGGTGAAAGTGTCGAAATGCGGCATGCCTCGTGAATCCACGCTGATACTCACCGCTATACTAATGCTACTGGCGTTGCTTGTTTATTTGAGATATATTATGATCGCTACGAATGACAGCAATTACAAACTTTTGTAAGTATTATTTTCTTATTTATACCAGATATAGGTATCGACCGCGTGGGCCGTGGCATGATAAAACCAGTGGTTTTCTTTTTCAGCGCAGAGCGTTATTAATCGTTTTTTAAATTATTCACCGCGTCGGTAAATATTCTTAGAATGTTTGGCTAAACTCTGCTCATGGTAATTCTTAATCCCACCAAAAACATAAATGTAAAAATTGGAGTGTTGGAGTTTCAAGAATTCGTTCTTACGGCGGATGGCCAGAGTGATTTCGTCCTCTGGATAGGTTAATACGAAACGCGGCCGTCTCCATTTGGCGCGGTCGAATGGAGCAAAAATGTAAAAAAGGAGAGCCAAGTTCAATACAAAAATTTTTTTGGCTGTGGGCTTCGCCGCAAAAAGAATGGAGATCTAAATGAGTGCCAAGTTCTATGCAAAATCCAAATATTATGTATTTACAGGAACAAAATAACATTATGAACAAGTATTGATACCTATAACAATTGCTGTTATTTGAAAATATGTCTTAAAGTAGGTTAGATTTGACTTGGGGAGGGGGGGAGGGGTTGTCCGGATCCCAAAAGGTCAGCGGCCAGTGGCGTAGCCTGGTTGATTGTAAACTAGGGGGAAGGGGCTGACCCCCCGAGGGATCCCGCGCCGATAATACCGCAACACGCGGGACTGGAAAATGACGCGGGATCCCGGAATACCGGGTAATGCGGGATTAGAAGCCCTAGTACAGACACGATAAATCTACGATTTCCTTATTCATTCTGATTCTCCATTTTAATCTTCCCACGAAATCACACTAACGCTTATCATAGTATGTTTTGACTAATACAGATAATTATATCTACCAATAAATAACTCTGATTGATAGAAAAAAATATGATCGATTAGTGTTGATAAACTGGGGAGAGCCCTCACGTGATTAATAATAGGGGAAAAGTTGTACAAATTGTGTTCACACATACTAATTGCCTAAATCTTGCAAGCTTCAAAATATTGCAGAAGTCAGCTTTCCGTGACTGTTTACACGGTAAAAATAGCTTGCGCTACATACCTATCTTCTGCAAGTTTTCTTGCTAATCTAAACCCCGCTTAAGGAATGTTTCCATTTAATAAAAACACGAAATGTCCATTACCAGAGTTCCTGTTTTGTCAGTGTTCATGTAAAATGACACGGGTCGCCGCCCGATAGAAACCAAATCAAAGCTTATCAAGGATGGCCTTGCAATTTTTTTACCATCTGCAGATTTAATGAAATATGGTAGTCCTATTTCCTTATTAATAAAAGCATTTTCCACGGTCACAGTATAAATATACACAGTAGAATAAACGGTTGGAACGCGAGTGATGCCTACGGGCCTCGAGTTTGGTACACATTAAGTACACAAACAGTCGTGAGTGCGCCGCAGTGACGAACGAACGGTGTGATGGTTTTGTGAACGTAAGCGTGTATTTTGTGAATATTTTAATTAAATAAGTACAAGTACTTCATATTTCAAAGATCAATTATAGACTACTAGCTTTTGCCCGCGGCTCCGCCCGCTTTAAAAAGTTTTTCCGGGATAAAAGTCCCGCTTTATATTTTCCCGGGATGAAAAGTAGCCTATGTGTTAATCCGGGACATGATCTACCCGTGTGCCAAATTTCATCGAAATCCGTTCAGTAGTTTTTGCGTGAAAGAGGAACAAACATCCTTACATCCAAACATCCAAACATCCAAACATCTAAACATCCAAACATCCATACATTCTTACAAACTTTCGCCTTTATAATATTAGTAGGATATTGTGCTATTTTTGGTTGCTTGAATTCTTGTCCATGTTTCCCAGAAGTATATTTAATTAAACTTTCAGTCTCAGTTGCGGCGCAAATATTTTTCAGTCTCAAATTTATAAAGGTGTTCTTTGACTCGTCAAGGCCCGCTACGGACGCCGGCATCCGAGTATATAGGGTTTTCCCATACATCTATATATATAAGCAGGGTTTGATGGGTTAAATCTACTAATCAAAAAAATCAATGTGTATTTTAATTGACCAATACGACGTAATACGCACGGCGAAAAGTGGGTGCACTAGTTGCGCCTACTCCTTCAGGGATAAAAGGCGTGAGTGTGTATGTATGTATAATCTCAAAACTAGAAAGAAACTCAAGTATCTTAGATTAAATTAAAATACTGTAGACGGGCAGCCCTATGGCGTGTTTACGTACCGCGCGGCTGTAGGTAGTTATTTCAAGAACACGGCCGAGTGAGAGTACTTTTAGTTAGGTTTACTATGTCACGGTGTAAGCAATTTCACTCCATTCGACCGCGCCAAATGGAGACGGCCGCGTTCCGTATTAACCGATCCAGAGGACGAATTCACTCTGGCCATCCGCGGTAAGAACGAGTTCTTGAAACTCCGACACTCCACAAGACCACAGTTCCGTCCTCGCCGTCGAGGACCTCGCTGCGTTCCCCGTCGCCCCCCCGACAGTTCCGGCCCGCGTGCCGATGACAACACAATCTAATAGGATTAGGCTTAAAACTAATGTTTCCCTAATCGTTGATGTCTCCTCCTTTCTCAGTGGCCGTCCTGAGCCGAGGTTCCTAACCCCTTAGTGGGTTGCCCTCAGCATGGTCATTTAATTCAAAGGGTTGCGAGCGCCTTCCGCATTCACCCTAAAGACCGGTGTCGCCAGAAAAGCCGAGTCGCGTCAGGCTACTGGCAGTAGGGCCATTAAAAACTATTGGTAAGTATATTATTATGTTTCAAATATTCATGCAATTTTTATTCTTTTCTTTTCAGATCCAGAAAGGAGGTGTAAGCTTCTGAATATATTATAATAATTTTGCATAGAATGTGATGTGTATTTAATAAATATTTGATTTTAACAGACTTCAAAAAGGAGGTCCCGTGTTTGACCCGTATGTATGTATGTAAGTTTGTATGTTCGCAAGTTTCTCAAAAACTACTCATCCTATTTGGATAGGGTATTTGTTATTCAAACGTATATTTGTCATGGAAGGTCTTAGTATAGGTATAATTTATTATTGTTAACGTTTTTTATAATAATAAATAATGGTAATTACTAATGTATCTACATTATAATGCAGTTAGCATGACAATTAATTCCAAGTAAAGTGATTTTAAAGTTATTTAAGGTCGACAATATTATCTCATAATAATGAATTGCAGTTTTATTATTAATAAATTTTTTTATGTTGTAATAATTAGAATCTACGCATTATTGAATTTAATTAAGTCGTCTTCATGTTGAAACGGAACTGATAAGTTCCATTTCTGAGGAGGTGAGGTCCAAAGACAGATAACATGAAGCATGCTATCAAACATGAAATGGCAGATAATAAAACGTGACTAATTAGAAGGAAGTTTATTAAATAAAGTATAGGAACTTCTCGCGTACAACTCACGCGCAAAATTGACAGCAAATGTAAAATAGTTAACGATCAACTTTTAATACTGTTACATAAACTAAATGTTTGTACATCTAAAAGCTAAGCTACACAATAAATGCAAATTAGACTTATAACTAGTCATAATAACAGTAGGTGATATAAACACATTCACCCGTAGAGAAAAACATTGTGTTATCCAGCTCACCCCTTAAGTACAATAAGACATTTATCAATCTCCTGACATCACCAGCACTAAGGTTAGTGCTTCTTAATCACTCCAAAGTACAGATCGAGTAACTCGTGTAGGTAAACAATGTAGTATTATAGATGCCAAGGACAAAATAACATATAACAATAACTATAACTATAATTTTGAAATGAATTAACAATATGAATGATCTATTCGAAATCTATTACTAAAACTAGGATTGTTTCGAGTGTCCTATTGTCAGTGTTGGTTTAATGTTCACTCGGGAATGTCGCTCAGTTTGATGCCTCCGGGTCGCCGGTACATACGCTCTTGAAGGGGCAGTTCACCAACGAGGAAGCGGTCTAGGGCTTTGGTGGCCATGCGAGAGTGACCTGAACTTCTGAAAGCCGTGCTCGCGTCGTTGCCAGCGTACTCCATCATAATGTCGGCTCCCCCTGGGTGCTATAACAAACCAAAAAGAAATGTTTACTAAACGACCTTTTTTGGATTCTACTGTTTTTTTTGTTATGTTCTATTTATGAAAGAACGTATAAAGCGAATGCTCACCTCATCAAAGAAAGTAGTGATGTCGTAGACGCGGTCGTAAATCACTACCCAGCAGTCGTCAGGCGTGTCGTGGAGACTCACTTCCGCGAGGGTAATTGTACGTTCCTTCGCTGTGGGTGCACCTGGTATTATCTCATTTGACCATTTGTTCTGGTCGCTTTCTACCGACCATGGGTTCACGAACCGTAACGCAGCCATAGTCAGTGCCACCAGGTCGATTTCAGTTTGATCGTTATTCACAGGTAGAGACGCCGAGAGATTCATCTCGGATGCAGATTGTACAGTTGCCATTTTACGTCGTTATTTTTCAAATATTCACGTCGATTTCTCCAGAACTCTTGTTCTTCACACTTGCTTATCCCTTGAAACGCACGATACAATTGATCAATCGCGGTCTCGTGAAACTGTAAAGGGTTTATAAACGCATTAGTGTTGATATACTTACATATTCATTTCATGTGTAATAGGGTTGATTGCTGATCATGTTATAGTTAATTTATGGCCTGGATATCTTTTGAAATTGAATATCTGAGGAATCATAAAAGATGGTAATTCTTTTGAAAAGGAATATTTTAGTACAAAGATTAATATTTTGCTAAATAAATATTAATTTTTGTGTGGTTTGTGGCCAACCCTATTGGAAAGCAATAGAGCGTAAATCATCAGTCGCCAACATGCGATACTGATTACGTGGATCGTTTTACATAGTCTAGACATGCCACCACCAAAAGATTGCCAATAGGCCCTCTATATAAAGGAACACTGAAAATCTTAGGCCGCATTACTATTGAACCAAGACCTAAGTTATCAGTCTCCTTGTGACCTCCGAAAATAAAAGATAATTTGTCGAGCAATATTTGCGAATAATATCGTACCGCCAAGAATTTATCAGCTTCATTTGACGTAAGCTTTATTGTTGATAATTTCGTGTCATGCGAATGACCCTTGATGCTATTTGATTTTTTTTTATTTTTTCTGTACATTATTAAAAACTATATATATAAAGTAACCCATTTATCCTATGAAGTATCAATATGTTAGTAATTAAGCAGTTTAGATTTCACAGTACGTGTACATCTATTAGTATAATATTTATACTTATTTATAATAATAATAATAATACGTAAAATATTATTACATGCATAACAAATAATATTTACCTTTTAATCAATGCACTTGATCTGAAGCACTCGTGTTATCTCTGCTGATGCTCAAATCGCGGAGAGTGACTATCGCACCAATTGTCACTATGCCACAGTTGTTCGTATTTCAGTTGATTGTTCACTATATTCGGATGATGCATGAGAGCGTATATCATTGCCACGATCTAATATTGTCTTGTCATTGAGCACTAGCGACTTGTGAATGAGGTCTCAGTATTAGCGCCGTAGCTTATATAGCGGCGTGGGCACGCGCCGAAACAATTTCTGATGTAATCCGCCGCTATCTTGCTCTGTGTCGCGCGGCGCGGCCCGTGGCGTGCACTCGGCGGCTCGCGCCCGCCAGTCTGCATGCATTTTCACCGCTACAACAGTAAAATTTTCAACATCCTTTTTGTATTTGTTAATATGATGGTCATTGTCAATAACAAGGTAAGTAATGACCCGTAAAATTTCTTTTTAGATTTAATCCAATTAAGATTAATTTATTTAGCTTTTAATCCATAAATGCGTTGGAACGTGCATATAATTTATTGTTTATAATTGTCGCAAACTGTATGTATTTTAATCTTCATATTGTGACTACCTAGTTATCTGAATATTTCTCTCGTCAATCCTACTAATATTTAAAATGTTAAGCTTAGAATTTGTAGACTTCGATAAATAGATAGTTATGTTAGCCAATCTATTGAATGGATTAAGATGCAATTTAGTACACAAATAAACCAAGTCTTAAATGAGCTGCTTTCTACTCCGGAGCACAGCAGCGAGTAAAAGATAGATTCAAATTGATACTTAAGTAATGCTATCACTAAACGTAATCGAGAACAATATTGTGATATTAAGCTTTTACATTTCATATCAAAACAACATAGTTTATGACTGAAATGTATTATTAAACCAGTTATTTGTTGTCGGACGTTGTATAAATGGAATGACGTTTATAACGATTTATTTGGAATTGGAGCTTCCATAGCCATGTTGACTTAGTACCTACGGATAATGAACTCTGCGCATCGTACGATATCGACTACACAAACAAGTTTCAATTCGCCTTGATTAGTTACAGATAAATATGACAAATCATCTATTGTCTGGTATCTATTATAATACATTATAAAAGTATTTGAATCACGAATAGATATCACGCAAGCCACCCGATTCATTAATATTGTCAGTAGCAACACCTTGAACATACGATTAATACCTATTAATGAAAATGTGTATTTGAAATACTTCAATCAGCCTGTCGCTGTCCACTGCTGAACGTAGGCCTCCCCAAGTGAGCGCCAACCATCCCGGTCTTGGGCAGCCCGCATCCATCCGCTACCCGCCGCCTTTTTCAAGTCGTCGGTCCATCGTGCAGCAGGGCGTCCTACACTTCGTTTACCTAAACGCGGTCTCCACTCTAGCACTTCTCTGCTCCAGCGACCGTCTGTCCGTCTGCAGACATGTCCGGCCCACTTCCACTTCAGCGTGCTGATTTTGCGGGCGACGTCGGTTACTCTGGTTCTCTGGCGGATAACTTCATTTCTGATTTTATCTACCAAAGAGACCCCGAGCATCGCTCGTTCCATAGCACGCTGAGTGACTTTAAACTTGTGGATCAGGCCACTGGTCAGTGTCCACGTCTCGGCTGCGTAGGTCATTTGAAATACTTGCTACCTAATAAATAATAATACCAGTCCTGCGCAGCGTCGGCCGTCCACCTGCAAGGTGGACCGATGACTTGGTAAAGGCCGCAGGAACGCGCCGGATGCGGGCCGCTTTTGACAGGTCCATCTGGAAATCTTTGGGGGAGGCCTATGTTCAGCAGTGGACGTCATGTGGCTGATGATGATAATGATGAATACCAGTCCTGTATTACATACTGCTCAGTGTTGAGCACGGGTCTCCTTTACTACCGAGACGGATTAGACCTTAGTCGACCACGCTGCAACGTGGGCCTTACCTATGCGAGTTGGCAGACTTCACATACTTTCCAAATTCTTTTTTAAATATATCAAGTATAGGTACATCTGTTGCCTCGCAATGTTTTCCTTCACCGTTAAAGCAAACGATAATTATTTATAAACAATACGCTTACGGTTTTGCACCTGCGGACATTGTCTGATGTCTCGTCAGACCGTTCCATTCCCAACTGGGCTATCATCCACTCTTTGTTACTTAATATTCCTCATTAATTAAAATTCCATTCTGCGTCGAGACTATTGCAATTGTCAATACTTATCGTCTCAGGTGACATGATGTCATGTTTGTGATGTTTGCTTAAAGTGATAAAACGAAGGAACAATATCATGAAACAGAAATTTCTCAATTTTACTAATTATAATTAACCTGTCTAGTAAATTATTTATCAACTAAAGCTTTGATTATTCGTATTTGGAAGATAACGGATAGATGTAAAAAAAAACAACTAGTTTGTAAACATTTTTTTGCCTAATATCGATAGTAAATTATTAATATATGGCTGATGAAAACTTTAATAACATTACACACGTTTTTGCACTACGTAAAATATATTGGCATTTTAAATTTAAAAACAATGACGCAAGAGTCTATCAAAATCACACAATTCTATCGATTATGTCCATTTGATAAGGTCAATTAATACGTGCACAGTTCACATTACTTTTCCCGAGATAAAAGTCGAAACTCGATTGAAGTAGGTACCTAAAGGACCTACCGGTGAGAAATTCAATAAAGTAATCGAAAGCGGGTGTCTATACAGCATTTGAGTGACTTAATACAAGTACTATACTTATCCTGATAAACAACCTTAATTACTTCGTTCTTCGTAAAAACAATCAATGGGATAGAGTATCAAAGCATGATGAAATAAGTAAGTTGCCACTGGAGCAATTTTTGATTTCCTGATTAAAACTGTTCATATTACAAATCTAATTTATATTTAAATTTAATCATTATTCCAAAGCGCATTCGGCATTGCGGTTAGTTTTAGTATGTTTCCTGTTATAATTGAACATAATATTGTACTTACTTAAGTTAAAAATATTTGGCTTAATATTTATGGATGGTATCTTTGCGTGGTATAGGTATTAGGTACAGTCAGAACCAAGGGAATGAATCAGGGACCCATGAATCGATTGAAAAGATCACCCGGTTTTCCTTAACCTTTTGTTTTGGGTAATCCGTATGTATTTGTAACAGTAGGGGTTAATCAATAAATCGTGGTGATTAATCTAAATCCTTACGAATATTATAAATGTGGAAGTAACTCGTGTCTGTCTGTCACGCTATCTCGCCAAAACTACTGAACCGATTTAAATGAAATTTAGTACACAGATAGTCTAGAGCCCGAGAAAGGAACTAGGCTACTTTTATCCCGAAAAAATCTAAAGCGAAACTTTTATACCGGAAAACTTTTTCACACGGGCGGAGCCGTGAGCAAAAGCTAGTTAATAATAAAAGACAATTTTTTTGACACAAAAGTGACCTCGGTTATAAACCAGTTAACATTAATTATCGTAGGGTTTGTAGCGTACCAAACCTAAAAATATCCCTTGACCCTAAGTATAACGTTTCCTGTTCCTGCAATGAATTTGTAGATGGATTCCGATTTCTAAAACCCGGGTACGTATATTTATTTATTTACTAGATTTTGCCCTCGGCTCCGCCCCCGTCAAAAAGGTTTTCCGGGATAAAAGACGCGCTTTTTATTTTCCCGGGACAAAATGTAGCCTAGGTATGTGTTAATCCAGGATACGATCTACCCGTGTGCCAAATTTCATCGAAATCCGTTCAGAAGTTGCGTGAAAGAGTAACAAACATCCGTACATACTTGCAAACTTTCGCGTTTATAATATTAGTAGGATTCACCCTTTTTTGCACACGTTTATCACAATATAAAGAAAGAAAAAAAATGTATAAGTAACCATATAATTTCAAACTGGCTCTATTAGTAACAACAATAACACCTCGAGTCTAAAGTGTGATGATCTGGAAAGGTCAAAATTATATAAGTTTCATGGCCAATGTCACTAAATAATAAAAACTAGTGGTTGTCCAACGATCGAAATTTGATCTTCGAACACACAGACCGGATATATCAGGTAACAGACGTTATACCTACCTATCGGCACACGAGCCGGAACTGCTAGGGAGGTTGGGGGGGGGGGGGCGACGGGGAACGCGGCGAGGACGGAACTGCGGTCTTGTGGAGTGTTGGAGTTTCAAGAACTCGTTCTTACGGCGGATGGCCAGAGTGATTTCGTCCTCTGGATCGGTTAATACGGAACGCGGCCGTCTCCATTTGGCGCGATCTAATGTTTGTAACGAAAGATGTGAATTCACATGAAATATAGATTACGTACTTGATATGTATAGGTGGGAGGACAGTATGGCAATTGTTTATAAACTTTATCTTTGCTGACTAAAAATTACTGTTAATATTTATGTATTGAGTCCATGAGGAGTGTAAGTTATATAAAATGTCCTTGGTAAGAGATAAATAATGACGTCTGTGGGCGTAACTTACGATTTTGTTTACCCACTTCGAGGAACCGATAATATTTTTAGGTTACACAGTATCAACTTGATATTAACATTATCATGGGTCGATCGACAATTGTTATGATATAATGCACACACACATACAATCACGCATTTTTCCTCGAAGAGGTAGGCAGAGGCGCAACTAGTGCATCCAATTTTCGCTTTGCGTATTCCGTTCCATGATGTGATAGAGGGCTAGCCTATCGCCATATCGGGTACAAATTTTAGACTCCAGCCTGATACTGAGTAGAAAGACCCAATATCACTTTGCCTGACCTGGGGATCGAACCCGAGACCTCAGCATTGCAGTCGTACCGTAATACAACTACGCCACCGAGGCAGGCCGATGATATAAAAAATGATATTTTTTGTGACGATTCATAATCTTCAGTCTAGCCTATGTATTAGCTGTGACAAAATATTTTCATGTGTCCCGGGATTGTAATTTTTTACCATAGAATAACAATAAATTCGGGTAGAGTAGTTGCAACTTGTTTTGCTCTTCAGGGATACAAGCAAGAATTTAAAACATCGTAAGTAAATATAAGTTTCCTATTGGGAACATTAGACTGTGCTATGTCATCAGATTATATTATGGCCATTTTGGGAAAAATATGGCAAGTCGCATCGACTCCCATAACAGGCGACTACTGTCACTCCAAATTGAACTAATTTTGCTATTTAGCAACTCTCATACTTGTATCGAATATTACGACCAGCAGCCCGAATGTTGGTTGTTTTTATTACGCAGTTTCCGTCAAGTAGGTACACATTTCCGCCAAACAACCATCAATTATTTACTAGAATCAATAAGATAAGACGAAATCGCGTCAGCACTTTGCAGGTTGTTATGCAAAATAACAATACAT
Source organism: Lapara coniferarum (assembly GCA_949316025.1). Taxonomy (NCBI): domain Eukaryota; kingdom Metazoa; phylum Arthropoda; class Insecta; order Lepidoptera; family Sphingidae; genus Lapara; species Lapara coniferarum. The sequence continues at coordinate 6,967,896 of OX438926.1, forward strand.
CAAAATATCTGAGCCAGGGCTACGCAAGCCATGCGTCACAGTTACGACTATTAACTACTTTTAATAATATTTATTGCATTGTATTGTAAGTAATTTATTATCCTCACATATTATAAAATTAAGTCCCTCACCGCGTCTGTCTGCCTAAACGCGATAAACTCAATATTAAATTACCGAACGGATTTTGATGAAATTTGGTATGTAGTTTGAGACCCAGGGAAGGTTTTAGGCTGATTTTTATCCCGGGAAAGTATATAGCGGAACTTTTATCCCGGAAAAATATATATCGGGACATTTATTCCAGGACTGCCTCGGTGGCGTAGTTGTATTATGGTACGACTGCAATGCTGAGGTCTCGGGTTCGATTCCCGGGTCGGGCAGAGTGATATTGAGTTTTTCTATTCATTATCAGCTCGGAGTCTGGAATTTGTGCCCGATATGGCGATAGGCTCTCGCCCCCTATCACATCATGGGACGGAATAATGGCGAAAAGTGGGTGTACTAGTTGCGCCTCTGCCTGCCCCTTCAGGGATAATAGGCGTGAGTGTATATGTATGTTATTCCAGAAAATGAAGCGCGCTAAAACAGGTACGATGGGAGAAAACAATGAAAGCATATTATGTTCTGCCCCCGAAGCGAAGCTGGGACAGGTCGCTAGCTAGGTAGGTACATATAAAATATGTTTTATTTCTTTAACCGATTATTGCCATAATAAATAAAAAATTGGGTGCATGTCGTTCAGAGATGTGAAGCGAGAGGAAATTGAATGTTCGCATTAGTGCAAATATTTCATTTAGCAAAACGAAGTTGAGCCAAAGGCGAAAGGGTGGGCTTTGTCACTTGTGCAGTTAAGAGGCCGTATACAAAATTTCGACATTTTCAGTCAACTTTTCATCGTGATTTTTTTAAAAATAACCTGATCTGGTTAATTTAGAATATGTCATCAGAAAGACTATTTCAACACAAATTGGCTAAACGAGCCAGATTTTTCATATCTTTCTTTAATTTCAATCTATCCACCAAGTTCCAACGTCTGTTTCAGATATTTTTTTGTACGGAGACTTAAACTTATAGTACAGCAAAAACACAGTCAGTAACAGTCAAAATCGTGCTTGAAACTAACTAACAAAAACTACTGTTTATTGGTATAAAAAGTCGCCTAAAGAATAAATGCGACAATTTCTTTATTATCAATATAAAAGGAGGCGCACTTATTTTCGCGGGCAAGCGCGGGAAAATAAGTGCGCCTCCTTAAATAAGTCCGAAAATAAGTCGTTCTGATGACGTATTCTAAATTAACCAGATCAGGTTATTTTTTAAAAAATCACGATAAAAAGTTGACTGAAAAAGTTGAAATTTTGTTACGGCCTCTTAACTGTATACTAACGTCCATGAACAATTATAATTCTGGATGTATTGCAAACCTTAAAGTTCTTTACCTTTAAAAGAGTGGTGATGACCGATGTTTATTTCATCTATTGAAAATTGATATAAAGAATATGGGTAGAATGGATACACTAGTTTACTATTTCGTCTTCCTATAGGTATAGAGACGTGAGCGGATCTAATATACTTTACCTATGGCTAAGTTCCAAAGTAGGTCTCTGATTGAGGATGGTATAAAACTAGAATAAAGTACAAAATAAGTGACAAGACGACAGTGCCAGGGATATACTTCCCATACATTTTTTCAAAAAAAAATTTTCGTTATTATAAAATTCATAAAAAATTGATTCGGTGGCGTAGTTGTATTATGGTACGACTGCAAAGCGGAGGTCTCGGATTCGATCCCCGGTTCGGGCAAAGTGATATTGGGTTTTTCTATTCTGTATCAGCTCGGAGTCTGGAATTTGTGCCCGATATGGCGATAGGCCCGCCCCCTATCACATCATGGGACGGAATGGGCACGGCGAAAAGTGGATGCACCGTGTACTAGTTGCGCCTCCGTCTACCCCTTCGGCGTAAGTGTGTGTGTGTCACAAAATATGTATGTAGATATGATGTAGATACTAAGTTCTTGATTAACAATATGTGAAGTGTGACTTATTTTATACAACTTATTAGCTTAACTGCTTCTGATGGTATTTTCCCTGGAGAATTTTAAATTTTAGGAAGTTTGCAAGTTAAAGGAGATTCCCGTGCAGCTATCTTAGTTCCCGTGCAGCTATCTTAGTGCAACAAGATACCCCGGGGCCGCGCGGCCGTCTCGTATGCACCGAAGAAGGCCACCGCGGGTTTTGGTTGATATGCCGGTGTAGGGTGTACATAGTGTTAGGGACTCGGTCCAATGCTCGCTCGGATGATGCTATACTTCCGAGTGTCGACATTGGGCCGTAAGTCTGTGCGAACCAACATAACCGTTTCACTCAAAGTGGTGGAAGCGATAATACATTTTTACCCGCGAAAAAAGTTAAAGGAGATGTCCGCTTTTTGTATGGGTGCTGTGCCTCAAAATCTAACCGGACTCTAAACTTTATGGATATTAAATAGGCAAAAATTTGGGCCTCAGATCCATTAAAAAAAAATTTTTAGACCCCTCCATTTGTAACCGGAGGTTTTAAAAACTTTTAGAAATACGTAAATCTCAAAATCGGAGGACTTTAAAATTATACGATTTATTGCAAATGCCTAATTTTTTGAATTACCATCCAAATATAATAAATTATCTTGGTTACAATTTGAAGCCCGTTTTTGGACATGTCCTTTGAAATTTTTGGAGTGTGGTGAACTTAACACTACATAAACTCTTAACTTCAATCAGTTCTAAGCAAAATATTGTCTAAGTGCGTCGAATTTTTTTAATTGAATGTATTTGGCGCTCAATGTCACCATGGCGGAACTTTTTATTACAACTTATAAATACCGCATTTTTTTTAGAACGTAGTTTACTGTCCGCATAATATTTATAGATTTGAAATGGCTGAATACTTTCATGCCAGCAAAAGGTGACTGCATGCGAACAATAGAAAAGCTTTAACTCTGATCATAACGGACACGTAATGATAAGATTTTTTTAGCACGTTGATAATGTTATCCCAATGCTCATTATATTAAATATTTAAAACTTGGTGTACCTAAGTAAGTGTAATAAGTATAAGGTAGGTATATTTTGATAATTATATATGAATGAATGAATATGAATAATAAATGAATATGACTGTAAATTAATAAAAAGAGAACATAAAATTATTTTAGACCAGTATTGTGTTCAAATTACGTAGTTATTAGTTTATAAAAAATCACGGCCAAATTTTACTGATCTCTGAATCTCAAATGATTTACTTTAGTAATTTAAAATTGTGTCTGTAGATGTTAAAACTCGGATTGTAGCTCAAGAGTCACGGACTCTATGAATGTGTGGCACATTTGACATTTGACCCTTCGTCGCGTGTTCAGATATGTACGTATATTTCGCTCCAATTTGATCCGGATCGAGCTGGTTTCTGGGACGGAAGGGCGCACTTTGATTGGTTAGCACTTACTTACTTGCATTTTTATCTTTAACCAATCGTTCGGTATTCCGCACGAAGTATAAGCAACACGCAATGCCACTTTACCATACCATATCATATACCATATCAGCCCTGTACTATACACTGCCCACTGCTAAGCACGGGCCTCCTCTAGAACTGAGATGGTTAAGGCCTTAGTCCACCACTTTACCACCGCACAGGCCACTTTACTAATATTAGATTCGTCAACATAACATTAGATATAACATTTCTACTTGGTGATTTATATATTTATAGATTCAAAATGAAGGTAAGTATTGGTTTTTACAAAAAAAAAAAAAAAAAACAAATAAAATAGTCTGCCAACCTCTTGGTCCATGTTTCTAGGTAGATGTATAAAATCCCAAATAACCAATTTTAAGTCTGTACTAATATTATAAAGAGGAAAAGTTTGCGAGTTTATAGGTTTGTAGGGGCTGCTAATCTTTGGAGTTAAAGAACCGATTTTGAAATTTCTTTAACTAGTAGGAATCTACATCACTCCTAAGTGCTATAAGCATTTTATTCCGGAAAAATATTTACCTCGAAAAAACTTTTCCACACGGGCGGAGCTGTGGGCAAAAACTAGTATAAAATATTCCCCACTATTATAAACCCATAAAATGAGAAACTTAATAATATTATACACTAAAATTATTTCGTCTCATACGAGTTAGATAAATAGTTTGAGATTACTTGTTTTAATGGTCAATCTAATGTTTGGTGTCCCGAGACTATGCCGCCCTCACATCAGCCACTGCAACTCCTGTAAGCCAGGATCGGCAGTGGCACGCATTTTATGACACGGAGCGGTGAAGCTCGGTGAGTCTCAGCCCTCTGGAAGCACTAATTAGTCTAAACCCGCAACGAAGTTAATCAAATAGAAGAATCGGGAGGAGTTAGAAATATATTTTCCACTTATACTTGGTGTCAGTATGGGTGACTGGCGTTTCGAGTAACGTGAGTATCGTTTATCGATTATCGCTCGCTCTAATGGTAAACAAACATCGTAAGGAATCCTGCATACCTAAAGCGATATTAAGGAGAGCAAGACATTTTGCGAAGTTTTCTTTTACAAGTGATTTGTCCCATGTAAACACACAACAAGCTGACTTCTGCAAATTGTGTAGCTAGCAGGACCTGCGGGTCCCACGTGTATAGAATTATTGAAATATCAACGCTAATGTAAACGCATCTGGATGTACTTGCGAACTACGATGTTGCTGCGAGAAATTGCTACTATAAACTGTCGTTTTAATTATAGGAGGTTTTTACCTTCTATTAGCGTTTTATTATGAATAAGGCTGTTAGCTTATGAATTCTCCATAACAATTGCGAACCTATGTGAAGTATGCCAAATGTCAACCTGCACTAGGCCAGCTTTGACGTTATTAGTAGAAGAGGTTCATGCTCAGTGGGAAGTATAGTTTTTATGACTGACCTTCCGAGCCCATGTACAATTAAAACTCTGTGTTATATAAGATGCTGTCATTATTTTGAATTGCTTTCCCCATATTCGTTTAAATAATACTAAAGAAGTAATGTAAATATTCCGGAGAAATGAATCCAACCAAAAAATTTTATAGGTACCTACATTATGCAGATGATATTCTTTTCATTATTACAAATATGACTTGTGAACAAATCCTATTTATTCGCCAGTTTGATTGAAAAGGCATACGAATTCAACAATCCTATTATCTTAAGTTTCATAGTACTACAGCAGAGACTTTGCATCATTTGATCGACCTTTTGGCGAGTATTAGGAGAATTCGGAGTCCTTAAACATCTAGGGCCGCATTAATTATTCAATCTCAAGTTTGAGTTACATCTCAAGTAGCCATAATGTATTGAACTCTTCATACATTATGTCTACTTGAGATGTAACTCAAACTTGAGATTCGTTTATTAATACCGGCCCTAGTTGCCCTTATTCAATCGCTGTACTTGAGTAATCAAGGTGTCGTTAACGTGGAAGAAACGGCTTGCTACAGGGTGCATTCTGTCCCCTATTCTTTTTAATGCTTGTGGAGTACTCTCCAGCCACCACCACGACCTCTCATCATAAGAAGAACTTGAGAGGGCTGGAGGGGTGTCACCATAGGTGGCACCAAGATCTCTAATCTCCGTTATGCAGACCACACCACACTGTTAACCTCCACCTAAAATGTAATCGCAGAACTCTTGATTAGAATATGAAGGATTAGCCTGTAATGTAAGTCTGAGAGGCCGTAATCCCATCAGAGTGTTGGACGAAATCCACTCTACTTTAAACATCATGTAGCGCTTCACGATGCTAAATACAGGAACAGGTGGCGCAACTTGATGAAAACAAAGATTACTCCATGTTCAGGGGATCTCGACCGTCAGCACTGAGGAAAATGATGCAAGGAGGAGGATTACAACAGATACCTCCGGTATTAATTATATTCCTTGTAGCGCGTGCGTACGACCATTCTTACCAGAAGGTAAGCGTTTATTATAAGTATTATGTGTTTCAGTTAATCATTACTGTGTCACTTTTGCTTAATCTTAACATCTTATATTTGAAGAACAAAACACAGAAGTATGAACGCAGAATATACGTATATTTGGAGTCGATGCCTAATTTAAATTGAACATCGACGTTTTCGTATATTTTTTAGTGTTTTTGCTTAGTTCAGCTGGCAATTTAAATTAGGCACCTACTCGAAATATACGTATACATTAGTTATTAGGGTTAAATAGAAAATGTTTATTATGTTTTGCTTTTCAGTGTTTTCGGCGGTTTAATTTTTGTTTTATAACTTTTATGGCTATAAACTACATGAACTATATGACAGTCTCGGTAGCGTAGTTGTATTACGGAACGACGGCAAAGCTGAGGTTTCGGGTTCGATCCCCGGGTCGGGCAGTGATATTAGATTTTTCTACTCAGTATCAGCCCGAAGTCTGGAAATTGTGCGCGATATGGAGATAGGCTCGTCCCCTATTACATCATGGGACGGAATACGCACGGCGAAATGTAGTGCATTAATTGCGCCTCTACCTACCCTTTCGGGAATAAATGGCAGTAGTGTGTGTGTGTATAAACTACATGCTTATTAATATACAACGCAGCATTAAAATCTGTGAGTACCTAAACAATAAATAACCCCTTTGTTCCTACCCTAGGGTAGATTTTTTTATTACGAATTTATACGGGACCAACCCAAAAGAATTAATAAAATCGGGCTACTCTACAGAAAGTTATGCGGGGTCGTACATAAAAAAAATATACACGTTGAATTGAGAAGCTTCCTTCGTTCTTTTTTCGTCGGTTGATAAATTAAATATTAAAAAATATAACATTACACATATTATATTGGTTTTTATCGAATTATAAGGATAGCGTTTTAGTACCTTACGGTTCGTATGCATTAGCTGATGCAATTTAGTTTGATATATCGTTAGGTGGGCCACGCATGTGCCGGCCCTGATACAACCTGCTCGCACGTTTTTCTGTTGACTACGCAAGAAAATATAGTATAACATCAGTAAAATGTTGCGTCATGCATACCAACCAACAAATGATAGAAGTTTGGCAAAGGATGCAAACATGTTTATGATGATTTATCAACGGAGGCCGCATTATTTATTTAGTACTTTATATACAGACTAGATTTTGCCTGCGGCTCCGCCCGCGTCAAAAAGTTTTTCCGGGATAAATGTCGCGCTTTTTATTTTCCCGGGATAAAATATAGCCTATGTGGTAATCAAGGACATGATCTACCCGTGTGCCAAATTTCATCGTAATCCGTTCAGAAGTTTTTGCGTGAAAGAGTAACAAACATCCATACATTCAGACATCCATACATACTTACAAACTTTCGCGTTTATAATATTAGTAGGATGTATATAGGCGGACTTAATGCCAAAGGCATTATCTCCCAGTCAACCTTAGGGTGGTATGTATTTAGCTATAACGGACAGATGTCAAATGTGATCTATTAATTGGCCCTACTATAACATATATTATTATTTTAATAGATGTTTAATTTTTGCAACACTAATTACTATTAACACTTAGTCGTTGCGTCTAATTATGAGTATAATTTTGATATGAATTTTTATATTGTACTTGGTGCAAATTATGGGTATTACCAAAAAAACATTCTTAGTTACGATGAGTCACTAGCCTACTGTAGTTTGTCTTATACTTTCAAATTATAATTATTAGACGACCAAAATGACGAAATGGTCATAGGATTTCCAAAAAATTTAGTAAAACTGGTAGATAAGAGACACGTTAGCTACATAATATACAGTTATCGACGTTGAAAAACAAATACTAGAGGAAGTATGTTATGGTTGTTCGCCACATCACATATTGAAATGTACATCGAATTGGCGATATTACGGTACCTATCGGTGAATTTTACTGCATTCTCTATAAAGACTCTCTATACCTAAGTTAAACCAATTAAATTTTTTTTATTGTGGGATTGAATGACGAGACGAGCATGTCGTTTGCCTGATGGTAAGCGCTATGACCACCCATAAACAGTAGCAACACCATTCAGCATCTTTTCCCTTACTAAACAAAAAGGAAATTAAAACAATTATACTTTTTTGAGTTATCGGTAATGTTCTCGGTATCTAGCAAGAGAGGAAGTTGCTATAAAATACAAAATGGTATTGATAATTATTGGATCATCTTTGGCTGCTCACGAATGACAACTATAACACTGATGGATGAGGACAGACACAGTAGTAAAAGTATAGTTATGATGCATAATATTATTATCGATATATTTTCAAGCTTTTTCGAGCGCAGCGCATTCACCAGCCGCGCATCTTTTGTTTTGGTATCTACCCGTAGTATTATGATGCTCTTTATTACCTACGATAATAAAATGAAAGAAACAAATATCTATATACATTACAACGTATATAGACGTATTCATAAACTACTGGATACTATTTGTTTAATACTAATAAAAATACCTATTTGCCAGCCAAAATTTTTCTTTCTTAAAATTTTATACAATGTATTTATACAATCCTTTTTATATCTATTTTAAATTTTTGACAAATCGTTTTGCAATATATTTGGGATCGAACCTCTTAGTCGTTCCCCTTTGTAATTTGTATGTCATTTATATAATAAGTACATTCAATAAAAATGAATACCACACGATGTTATCACTTTATTTTTGTTTGCAGTGATATAACATTTCAAACTTGAATAACGAAATATCTTTATAAAACTAAATTGAGACGTATAACCTATAAAAATAATACCGATTAATTCGTTCATTTTAGAAAATAAAAGATCGCTTCTGAGTTTTGTATTCTGAGCTAGACCGGGCTCTCTTGCGGTCTACTGCTAGGCCTGCAATGAAAGGCCTGCTGCCTGTATCTACACTAATATGAAGAGATTGTTTGTTTGTTTGTTTGAACGCGGTAATCTCAGGAATTACTGGTTCGAATTGAAAAATTCTTTTTGTGTTGAATAGATCATTTATCGAGGAAGACTTTAGGCTATATAACATCACGATGCAACTATTAGGAGCGAAGAAATAATGGAAAATGTGAAAAAAAAACGGGGAAAATTATTCATCCTTGAGGGCTTCCGTTGCGTGCGCTGCGAAAACGGTTCAAGATACCAAAAATATATGTAGGAAATAATTATTCCTCTTGAAATGATCTAAAAAAATGTCCACGACAGTATATGTCTATCTTTTAAGATTAACGCACTAGAACCGTTTTTATGGTAATCAAATTTGGGCGAAATTAATGCATTATTTGTTAAGAGTTGTATCAACGTCATAATATTAATCTTTATCCAAATAAATGTGTTGGATAGAGTGATTCAACGGGAAGGTTTTAATATACTTTTAGCCCGGAAAAACTTATTATCGCGGGCGAAGCCGTGGGCAAAAGCTAGCTAAAAATATATTGGCCTTAAAAATATAGGTAGGTATAGCAAAAACTTTCTTCTTCTACTACTTTAAGAAAATCTATGGGAAGCCTTATATAGTAGGTATCTAGTATAATAGGAATTACTAATGAGATAAACAGGAAGAAAGTATTGATATTATAATTATGTGTAAGGTATCTAATAAATAACATAATCGCTGTATTTGTCACCCTTATATTTAAGTTTAACTTATATTTGTTATGATTTTTTATACATGTTAATGGCCATGTAGTGCCTGGATAATGGTTTTATATTCTTATGGAAACTTGAAAAAGAAACAGTCGAAGGCGGGACTCGAACCCACGACCTCCGGCGTACCGTGCCGGTGCTCTTCCAATTGAATCACCTCGACCCTGCCTTCGATTGCTAATTTCAAGATCCATAATTTAATTCTCTTAAAGGAGATGACCAGCGACATCTGTTAGCAATTATTACAATTACTAACTCAGCATTACCTACTCCTTTAAATTTGTTATTAGCGTTTGCAATGATTGATAAAAATAAGGCAAAACAGCATTATAAAAACAATGGAAAGTACCAGTTTATCTAACCAATAACGTATGTAAATTGGTCACCAATGTAATAAGATGAAAATGTTTATACTTTTTCAACGATAACTGGTTTGGTATATTGTAGTTAGGTATTTGTTTATCTTTATAACTAAAATAATGGCAATCATGCAATCTCGTTATTTACCCTTACCCTGGCTCCGATTATGTAATAATTTATTTAAGTATACAGAAATGCCATGATAGTCCATTTTTTTAAATACTGACTCCTTTTATGTCCGCCCTTTGGGAAAGTACGTGTTTTAATCCGGTATATGTTACATATACCTTCTATAATTTAAGCTATGGTATTTACGAGAAGAAATTTGTCGAATTCGGCATTTTTTGTTATTTCATAAACCGTTTTCAAATCTTTTCTCATCTCTTCATACACGAGCTCCCGCCTTCTTACACGGGCGCTTGAGTTTATATATTACCACAATTATATGATTTTAGTACAGTACTTATAGCCTAAAACGACGGCTGAATACTTTTTACATCTTTTACTTCTGAGGTAGCACCTGAATCTCCATCCAATGGTTTAAACACATTATAGTCTCGAGAATTCACAGAAAACAGTTCTAAATTAACATTTAAATAATATTTAAATTAACAAGTATCAACTACCTTTAGTAATTAATTAAGTATCACGAAAGAAAATGTATAATTTGGCACCTTATACCTATAGTAGTTATGTGGTTGTTAGTAACGTTCAGTACAAATTAATTATTTCCTTAGTGAATATGGCTTATACATCCACTCATATAAGCTTATGTCTTGAAGCAGTTTCTAGCAAAACAGCAGTAAGTGTATAAAAGTTACGGTAAAACGTAACAACACTTGCTAGTCCAAATAAGTTCATTAATTTAAGTCGATGAGCTTTGGTTTACAAAACAACTGTGATAGATAGTCACAAATTGATAAATATTATGCTGATACAAAATGATGTATTATCGTTCCAAGTTTACTACATGCATGGTGTTTCTTACACTAGCAATTAAACATCACAGTGGAGTAATTATTTACTGAATAATTTTGCAAGAATAAATTACGTGTATTATAATATACGGTCGATTTTTATATACGCTGTATTTTTTTAACTACGTCATGAATAATCTTGTTCCGCCAACACGAAGTTCTACCTACTGGAGAGTGCTTAGGTTGGTCGACGTATCGTACTTAGCTTATACTGTAAATTACATATTCCTCGAAAACAAATTAGTGTCATCTTTGTTGTTGTTTCGTATTGATAGCAATCAGATTGTCTGTAAAGTCTTTAAATAGGTGTCACGTTTGATATTGACGTACCTACTTAGGTCACATTATGCATATCTATATTATAGAAATACACGAAGTACATTTAGTAATATATTTATATGAAGTACAATATTTTTATTATTCTTATTTTTTATGATAGCACGATTGTTTTCACTTTATAGTATGATGAAAACATCTTATGTGTATGTTAGATAAAATAGATACGCCCACACATCAGCACTTCGTGGTCACGGGGCGGACCACGAAGTGCTGAAAAGCCTTCGAAACGTCGGGAGAAAATAAAATAAAAAACCCGCGATAAAATCCGTAATAATTGTTTAATTTCAATGTCTAACATTCGCGTAAACATAAGGAATCATTATGCAAACCATTTATATTATGAGGACGTATGGGTTTGTGACTATACCTAAATTGCCATTGAAATTGCCTCTGAGACTGGTTCCAAAGAAACTGCTACAGCATTTTGAAAATATATTTTTTTTTTGTTGTGTTATTATTTCCTTCAAGTGAACTTTTCTTTATTACCTTACTGTTGATATAGGCCGAGGCTGATAAACAAACAAAATAATATAAAGCATCCCAATTAATTAGCAGTTTAACGTTTGCGTCAAACGAACGCACGTCAATCTTCCGTGATCGCTGTTTTTGATACTTCATTGACGCAATCCTTACCTTTAAGCACCGTTAAAATAGTTTTTAGCGGTGAAAAGGTTTAAAATAAAACCTTTTAAGGTAAGGATGTTGCGTTAAATGATTTATCAAACAAAAAGTCACACAAACAATGTTCTGGTAGAGTTCCCTGATAGAGAGGGTTTTAGCTCATATACCTAACAAAGGTAAAGGCAACATTTTTTCTCTTAGACATAATTTGAATCAGTGAACGCTTTACTGACTCATATGTGAAGGAATCTCTTATATCATTTTCGAACTTCGAATCGGATAATAATATATTTCGATATTAATTGAGTTAGTCGTAAAAGAAAGGAGGGTAATTTCATACAAGATAAAGAATAAAACTTCAAGTCACATCTCTATTTCTATGTAAATACTCGTAAAATTTTTATTTATAATATATCATCATAAATATAAATTGATTATGAGAAACAGACTAACGTATGGGGTGACCGAAAAACTCCTTTCATTAGCGTATAGCAAAATCGAAAATACAAACCGTTGCTAGTTACTTGATACTTATGAAAATCATTGCTGCGTAGTCGGGCGCCATGCATTTATACATTTTATTCCTGAAGCATTTTTTTCAAACCTAATTCTTTATCATATGGGCAAAAATAAAACACCACGCTATCTAGATAACAATATATTTTTGTTATCAACGACAAACTTAACAACAGACTACAACATAGATCTTCTCAACGAAACACCTGCGTGAAGTTTAACACTGCATTTATTTCTGTAATGTTTACCAACACATCGAAGAATATCCAAGATTAAAATATGTTGATTTAAAAATTCACATTAACATTACACTCATCTCAGGACAAATTAAACGCGAACATAAATGGACGGCATAGAATAGGTAATTAGGAAATACATCGGCGACTCAACTCTATGAAGTGCACGTGGTTACGACTCGACACCTAAAATAACAATATTTCAAGTCGTTGGTAAACATGGGCAAAACAACAATTAATTGGTGAAATTGGTTCAAAACCCAAGGCACACACCTCTGACTTTTCGAAGTTACGTGTGTATTGTTTATCAATTATCATTTACTTTAACAGTGAAGGAAAACATCGTGAGGAAACCTACATACCTGAGAATTCTCTATAAGGATTTCGAGGGTGTGTGAAGTGTGCCAACCTGCACTAGGCCAGCGTGGTGGACTAAAACCTAACTCCTCCCAGTAGTAGAGGAGGCCCGTGCTCAGCAGTGGACAGTAGGTATATAATACAGGGCTAATTACATTGCATTGCATGCAAATCGCTCGAGTATAGTAATATAAGTTGTTCTGATCGTTTTAAAATAATTCTTAATTGCTACGTTTAAAATTGCTTTTGGGTTCACATGTCCAATACATAGGCTCGTAAATGATGAATTGACTCAAATAGAAGGTCGGGCAAGACCGCCGCGCCCGATTTTAAACACATGACCACTTAAATGTAACCATACAAACTTAGAGGTAATTTTTAAATATAATTAGGTATAATTTAAAATTAACTATAATTACAATGTAAAAATATAGTTGTATCAGTGCATATTCTGTTCATCAATTTTAATATATTTTCATAGGGTTAAATCGGTAAGAAGAGGCGGCTGTCCACGTGTGACTTAAAGCTATCCACAAAAGGATGTATTTGAAAACAAAGACAAAATCGATTTATACTCAGCACTTGTGTGCAACGTGAAAACATTCGTATAATTTAAATATATATTAAAACACACAATGAGTTTTAATCGTATAATGATAATATGAAGACGATAAAATACTTTAAAAGCATATTATTTCTGTGTGGTGTTATGTTAGCATAATATATGAATACAATATAATATAAAATTTATTTTAGTACACATTATCTACAGGTAGAGCATACGGCCCTGTCGCACGCCGCATCAGTACTCAGTAGCTCTGTTTAATACAATATAATTCATGCTGTACACTGTACAGTGTAAACACATAATGAGGGAATTGTAAAATGCTTTTGGCACTAACTTTGATAAATATTTATATTAATTTTTACAATACATTCAAATGTGTTATTTACAGCTTATGAGTAGATATAGATATTATATATATTTACAATAATTGTTCAGATTACATGGAGTAATGAGGTTCAGATACAGATATCATGACATTACATACATGTTGGGTATAACATCGCGTCGCGTTGGTTGGGAAGTGTATATATCTACAGCCGTTATATAAAGCCCTAGCAACACTCACTTAGATACATAGGGGAGTATAGACATGTAGCGGTCCGTAGCTTTAGGATTTTATTTAAAATTCAAAACACATATCTTAACAGTCACATATTAATCCGGTAAATATTGCATTTCACAAAACGTTTACTGTTTCTAACATCTAACATAATATTTGATTATATTGCACACATTCACTTATAAACTACGTATATAAATAAAGAGTGGGCTAAAATCCCTCTCCGCCATAATTTCCTTAACTCACCGCTTATCTACCTGTTGGAATGACAACTGTTAAACGCACTTCTTGACTTGGACTCGCTAAGCAAACTGTACTAAGCTGGTAATTTTGCTAATTGGATTTAATTAAATCATCATGGAAATAATGTTTCTGAAATGTCAACTGAACGGTTTCCATTTTACGGATCTATAATACTGTATTTTTTTGAAAATGTAAAGCAAAGGAATCAAATTTTAATTATTTCAAGAATATCTGTCAAAGAGGGAGCAGCTTGCTTAGGAGCGCGTCGCGTGCTGCAAGCCTTGCTCTACTGATGACAATGATTAGCTCTGGGGGCACTACAGCTTATTACACACACTACCATCGATACAACGATCTGGGATGAGGCGAGGCTCGAGTGGACTGTCGTGGATGCCGAATGCCGAACCTGAAGCGCTACTCGACCACTAGTGAAACACTAACGATGTGAACTGCCATGTCGTGAATGAAATCTTCCGGAGCACCGTTGCCGAACAACAAAATTGCACGATTCTTGTCAATGAACTTCGTAAGATCTATGTTATCGTCAATTATTTTACATCTATAGTACTAGTAAAATTAGTTACGGAATTGACCTATCGATCGAATCTTACTGAGTAAATCGTGTTCGCTGGGATGTGTAACTTTTAAGATGAACTTATCGTAATCAGTAATAGTAGGAGAATTTACTTTATAAAATTCAGTCGCTGACTACTGGTAAAATTGGTGTAATCTCTACTTCACTAGAAAACAATTTACAAAATTTTATTCAGACTACCCGAAATATCCCATAGAAAATAGGGACGTACTTGAGTTACTTGAAATTTCATTTAAAAACCTCCCGGGCAGTGTGCTTCGTAACTAATTTCGATATTGGACAATACGTCAAGATTTAAAAAGTTGTTTGCCTCCCTTATGCCGTTATTTCTCATAGCCTTCTGTTTCACCTGCGTTGGTTTATGGCCGGTTTGAGAGTTGTACTCATTTCAGTCCGTTGCAACGTTAGTTTAGCAAAGGTCATTGTCAATGATCATCATTCATACGATTGCTTGATTCCCCGTAGAGCTAAACGCACTTATGCCGTGTTACCCGCAACCGATTGGACACCTGGCGCGTTCGCGACTCTAAAACATGGACCGATGTTAAATGTCGGCGAGGTATAGAGAGGATGTTAGTAGAGCGCAGAGGCGTAGCGGCGCGACAGCAGGCGGGTGCGGCTCACGACTTGAGATGATGAGCGCGTTTAGAAGAGCATGTGGCAGCGCAGGTTGGAATTGGCTATTCCGTGGTGGGCGCGGTGAGGTCGACCTCCGGCATCGCGCTGCCCAGCGCGGCCGGTGGGTCGCTGGCGGGGAGGGAGAGTAGGTGTTAGGCCTCCAGAAATATTAGTGCTGTCGGCTTTGGTTCCAGGTTCGATTTCTTTGCTTCCACGACTAAGAACTCGATTTCCTAGAAAATGTAATATTTATATATCTTATAAATGTATTTTAAACATTTATGAAATTAATGTATTAAGACTGATACATCCAGTTTAATTATATTTTTATTTTGTAAGAATATCTCACCGGTTTATCTCTCTGTGCGAAGGACTCGGCTATAAGTCGAGCGACATCCTGGTGCTGCAGGCCTTCCACTCGATGTCCATCTACCGCCAATATAAGCTGACCAACTTCAAGTCCACCAGCTTCGTACGCTGCCCCGTGCTCCTATAAACAGAAATATTTATAGGAGCATTTTTAACATATCGAGATATGGTTTTAATTGTAATCATCACCAACCACATGAAGTCTACTGCTGAATATGTTCAGCAGTAGACTTCATGTGGTTGGTGATGATTAGGCCTATGGGCCTCCCTTAAAGATTTACTAACGGACCTGATGAAAGCTACCTGCACCCAGCGTGTCCCTGCGACCTTTACAAAGTCGTCCATGATTGTAGATGGATATCCAATGCTGCGCTTGTCGGTATGTGCCCTCCACTTGAGAACTTTTTTTGCCCCATCTGACGTCAGTTCTATGAATTATGTGCCTGTCCCCATAGCTCACTGAGTGACCGTGAGCCGTCTTAGGCGGCCCGTAGTCATAGGCCACATCTCAGTGCCGTATGTCATCACTGGTAACACACAGATTAAAGAATTTTGTCTTTAGGCACTGAGGTATTTTGGATGAGAAGGTCTTGATTAGTTTCCCGAACGCTACCCAACCAACCAAGTGTAATGTTATGTCATAACTTTTACTCGCGTAAAATATCATATAGCTGATGTTAAACACCGACGCTCTACGACGTCTGCAGTAGCTGAATAGTCGCAAGAAGGCTACAATCATTACCTCAGATTCCTGTTTAGGATAATTCACGAGGCTATTGAAATAAAAAACATCCCAATTTCAATAGAGAAGATGGTTGGAAACTTGCAGAAGCCTTTTTTTTCGCGGGGAAAAACGCGTTATCGCTACCACCACCGGGGGGTCAGTGGTACGTTTATGTTGGTTTCACCGGTCTTACAGTCTCATGTCGCCACTCGAGAGTATAACATGATCCGAGCGAACATTAGACCGAGTCCCTGAGTCTATGTAGGTACACCCTACACCGGCATACCAACCATAACCCGCGATGGCCTTCTTCGGCGCATACGGGACGGCCCCGGGCTTGCACTAACATGCACGGGACCGCCCCTACGTAATGCCGGGTTACGGTACCTCCCTAATCAGGGGGCTCGGATTCACCCGAACTCTAAGACACGCCTATGGCGTCTACGACAGCGGGAAACCGACCACTCGAAATCACTTGGGACCCGGTAATACATCTAATTAAATCGGGCCCCAAAAGACCTGCTGCCAAACGTCAAGACATTGTGAGCTCTTACTGCGTAGACCGGGCCGCAAACAATGACTAACACCTTAAAATTGCACAATGGTAAATTGATGGTAGATTTGTAACACCTCAGTCCGCCCCGAGACCACGAAGTGCTGCAAAGTCTTCGAAACGACGCATCGGGAGAAAATTAAATTTTAAATCAAAAACCGCGATAAAATCCATAATAATAGTTTAATTTCAATGTCTAACATTCGCGTAAATGTAAGGAATCATCATAAATCTTAATTAAGGGCATCTATAGCCTGTGTTAACATTTGCGTATACGCGCGTTTTTGTAAATAAACTAAAGCGATATCTGCGGCATATCAATTTCGAACGATTTGAAGACGTGTTGAAAATTGTACCTAATTATGAGTAGGTACGATGTCTGTATGCGTTGTATTAAGTGCGCAACGCACGCATCACAAAATTCTTTAAAGCACAAAAGATCGAGCAACGCCCCAATAGTGTGCTTTTTCATACGCGTAAATTAGCGCATACCATATCTACACGAAGCTTTCACGCAGCGTGAAACAAGCTAATCTTTAATCTCTGTTACAGTTTATATTATAATTACAACACATTAATATCCTCGGCAAAAAAGAACTGAAATAATAATAAATAAATAAATAATAGTATAATTTTAAAAATCTGACATGGGATGGCTCTTGTAAGGTAGAACACTTTTAACTAGTTTCATAAGCTGCTACAATGGAAAGCTCAAAACTTTTTATTTAACGGAGTCGAGAAAAGTTAGAACACTTCTCATCTATAAAGCTAAATTAGAGAGAAAGTTTTAACCCAAGAAATGTTTTATTGAAGATATTTAAAGTTTATTATGATAGGTGAATGTTCGACCAGTTTTTATTTTTAAGAACTAAATACCCAGTTTTGAAACCATATTACTCATAATCATAAAAAATAATATAATATGACAAGACTATTAACATACAAAAACGGCGAGCAACATCTTACATGTATGTTAATTATTCGAGGCAGCGGATGTTTGGTGTTGGCGCCGCCCTCGATGGCGATGCCGAGTATAGGCTTGGTTTTCTGCACGGTGATGCGCAGGTTGCCGTGGTGGTCGGGCACCACCCGCGCCGCCCGCCCCTCGTCCATCGGCTGCTCGCCGTGCTGCAGGCGCTGCATGGACTGGTGCCTCCGGATGCCCTCTCGGTTTTCAAGCAGAGCTCCGCTCTCTTCTTTCATATCGAAGCTTCGTGATAGATTGTGCGCTAACTCCTAAGAAATATTGTATACTTATAAAATCGAAAAAATATCTCGTCAAGATGCTTAATTTTCCACTTTGTCACAAAAAATTATGGAATATATACACGAATGAAAGATACTTAAAACTGATCCTATATCCTATTTGCTAGTTACCACATCCACACTAAATCTGTAACGCTACGATGCTAACAACAGCAAAACCAACTCAGCCTCTAATATAGTGCTCTAAGAAAATTTTGAAAAGTGTAGCTGGGTGGCAAAGGGCAGTAACTCACCAATTAATGTTCTGAATCGTATTAACAAACAGAAAATAGCGGTGGATGTTGGTAAAGATCATTATTAGTCCTTGTGCCTCTCAGTTACAAATGTAGTGTACGTATACGAGTACATAATGTATTAGGAAGCTGTAAGTGAGATGTGTGCTGGAGGCTTGGATTCATGCGTTTCGATCACTCGGTGGCGTGGTTCCAAGTCGTCATATTTTTACAAGTGTCATGTAATCGTGAGGAAATTTTATCCCAGTTGCGCACAAACTAATCAAGACTGTTAAGAACAATGAGAACCAAACATACAATATGAACATAACCACGTAACAAAAGCTAAAATAAAAAAAATAATATAAATATTTTATTTAAATGCGATTGCCACCATGCGTTTGACTTGTATATTGAAGTAGTTCAATTTATTTTTATTTTTATTTTATGATAACAAATTGACATCGGCATCTATATCGCAATGTGCCTACACGATTTTTTGTGAAATGATTATAAGTTTACTATGTTCTTCATGCAGCACGTAGCGCGATCCATTCACGACAAAAGAATTATCTCTACAGGCTAATGATTTTCCGGAAAAAAAATATTTGGTGTGCGGTACTACTCTGAGATGTATCAAAGAAAACGTTAGGCGATAAAATCAATATCCAAATGAAGTGCAACGATAAGAGAAGTGAAAACATACAATAAGTAAGTAAATAGGTAATATAGTGTCTAACACCAAGCAATGGTATTTATTATGAAGCGATAATTTCCAATAAAAATTTCAAAGTTTTTTTTTGTTTCGTGCAATGTAATAGTCGTCAATGTGCTAGGACAATTGGCTGGTCAGTCTGGCGATGAGGCCGGGCCACTTACTAGAGGTCGTCCCCAGTACCATGATTTAACTTTCTGCGTCCAGCCACCGAGTGATGAGCGCAGCCCCTCGAGATAGCCGCACTGAAACATCACACTCACTCAGGACCAGATACATCACGCTCCGACGCTCGCGCCGCGCGCCATGACGCATCTCCTCACTCCTAACCACGTAACCATGGAACCACCATAGCTCACGCTCGCCGCCTCACACCTGACCCTTGCACCATTACGTAGTACCAACTCGGTGCTTACAGCAAACGTGCTTGTGTTTTGTTATGTTCAATGTTCCCTGACCATAGTAAGTAGTAACCAAGCGTCTAGCAAATATAATCGAGCTCTGCGCAAAGGACTTTTTCGTAAATGATCGTTTCAACATTAGGTAATGATTCATTCGTTTTATTAAGAAATTTCGTACTTAGTAATAATTCCCAAACGAATATACCTACATAGTAAAAATTAGCATAAATTGAGCGCATAAGTACTTCTAATATCTAAGGATAACTACAAATCGTTAATAAAAGCAAAAAAACCGACGATAACCATTTTCTTTATTAATAATTAAAAGAGATTTAAAATGTAATCGGTTCTTAAATATTCAATGATAGAGATTATAACCTAATTAAAAAACGAATTACATACCTGATCCTGTTCACAGAAAGCATAAGATAGCATGAAAAAATAAACACTTTATTTATAATATTATACAGGTTTCTAGGCGAAAGGCAGGTGGCAACTTTCAAGTCATGCAATAATTTGGTCCTATTGTGTTATTGTGTTTAAGTTGTTGGTTGCGGGCCGTTGCGTCAACTTTCTATAAAATGCTCAAATTGTGTATAGTCTGTCATATTCAGCATTTGCGCATAAAGGAAACGGCTTTACGCTGAAATAATGCCTCCTTTGTTCATTTAAGTACAAAGAATCTGCGAGATGGCGTAATCTGATTGTTAAAATTTCACTTTAGTTTAAGACTTCGCTTCATCATAACGAGACTATTTCTCAGAATATCCGAACGCTATCTGGTAGCTGCATCGAGCAGCGGCGACGACACGGTGCGTCTCGTTAGTGTCTTCTACAAATAAAATGATAACATCGGCCGATTCCGTCCGACACGCGCCCCGTGGCCCGTGCGTCCCTACTCCCGAGCCCGCTCCGCGACTGTTCCCTGTGCAAATGACCGAACCATTATCTACTTTGTAATCACAATGTATGCGGCTTTGCGGTTGTGTTTAATAATATGAATTAACAAAAACCTACTCATGATTAGGTACATAAATATAAATTCGATGGTATAAACGAAGATCCTTAGAAATGCGTAATTGCCCACAAAGATTTTCTCTTTATAATATAATATGCAACACAGTATAACCAATATAACCAACCATATGACTGCCATATCGGACTAATTGTGGAGATTATGAGTGGAATGTTTTTGAATCGTTACGTTTACGGCACTTTTGGTGTCATCAAACATATCGAGAATTTTAAAGTTATTACGGATGCGTTTGTTTTTATTAATTCATTATAATGGTACCTATCTTAGATCACGAACTGCAAATATACGAGTAAGTAAAATATTACTGCGTTAAAAATGCATAAGTATCTAATAGGTAGCAGGTACCTATTGCGTAAAGCTGAAAAGTTTATTTATTTGTTTGAACGCGATAATCTCTGGTACTACCGGTTTCATTCGAAAAATTCTTTCACTAACAGAAAGTGAGGGATAATCTAATTGATATTTTTGTCTCGGAAATATAGGTTAACACAGGCGGATTTTTGAGCGAAAGCACTCAATTCCCATAATGGCATTTTACATTTACATACTGACTATTATGTACGTATTTATATGTAACAAATTCATATCCCTGAAACACATATACCTTCTTAAATAAAATTTAAATTCGTACCTTCACATTAAGCTAAGAATTATCATAGATTAAAAAACACTGTTGCGAATTAGTTTGTATGTAACCTAAATTGTAGCGATTAAATGTTTTGAGTCAGATTTTTACACGTAAATAGAACCTTTTGCTCTCTAGAAATCTAATCTAGTTAAATATGAGCCTAATGTACGCTGGATGAATAGTTTATTTACTACATACTTGTAGGCTCTAATCTACACGAATTTTGAGTTGGTGTAGCTCTCGGTAAAATTGTAGTAATTAGTCTTTATACTTAGCATTTAACTCATTCAGAGTAAATGTTTTATTTGTGTTTATGTTTTAACCTGTTTATAATACAAACGTAATGTGTATGGGAGACATTTTCGTTTTATTTATGCTAACACTATAATCAACAAACGATTTGAAATATGTTTTCGTTAATTGCTGTGTTAACAGACGCCATTAGTTGCTATTAGCCACAATAAGAATCAGTTGAAACTTGACACTACATAGCTAAGCAGGGAATTGCATTCGCGTAATACCAAGAAAATCTCAGGTTTAATGAGAAAATTAAGTTACCAACGCGTCCCGGGCTAAAAGGAAAGTTTTTAAGAGATGTTGATTTTTACAGTTAAAAATTATGTAGGATAGGTATAATGTCCACTTTTAAATTTTACATGTATATTCACTTGCATAATAACAGGGTTTTATACGCCTAAAAAAGCACTTACGGTATAAATTTATTATAACAATGTCTTATCATAATGTTACGCCATGTAATATGAGTTTGGAGTCGACGAATTACAGGTACATACTATTTTTTATCTAGATATTTTGCTCCCGTGAAAATTATTTGTTTTTTAAGTGGATGGCGCTAGCATCACATAGATAGCTCCATGAATCAGTACAGTGATTAAAGAATTTTTATAGCGGGAAAAGCTTTTCACGCAGGCCAAGCCGCGAGCAACACGTAGTGTTCACTATTAAGATACAACAACAAAACAATATTTTAGATATGTACTGAAATAATTTTACTGGTGGTAGGACTCTCGTATATAAGAGTCCGTCTGGGTGTGTACGACCGCAATGTCTATTTCTACCGACAAGCAGCAGTGTATATGCACTGTTGTATTTCGGTTTGAAAGACATTGTAGCCAGTGTAACTACAGGACATAATGAGACTTAACATCTTATGTCTTAGGATGACGAGCGCAGTGGAATGCCACACAGTACTTTGTAACTGAAGGTGCTGGATGGTGTTTCTACTGTTTATGGGTGGCCGTATTGCTTACCATCAGGTGAACGGCATGCTTGTCTCGTCGTTCGATGCCTTAAAAAAAGAGAAACGTGCCCTTCAGTAAGTGAAGGTGGCTGCAAAACAGCAATAGGCTAAACCGCCATTTCACTTTTACCGACCACTGCACAGACTAGACTACGCTTCACTTGTCATTCTAAAGAGCTTGATCCAATTACAAACTTTCTGTCGTTTAATATAATGCGTTTAGTAAATGATATGTCTCCGACACAACGCAGTGAAAACAGTAAAATCATGTTTCATAATAAAAAAAATGAATGTAGAGTAGGTAATTAGTTGCAATTGACTCTACAATTTTAATTGTTTTCACATTCTTTCACACGCATGATATTTGAATTTATAAAAGGAATAAATACCGTTTTTCTAGAAGTTATATGATAATGTAACAGTATTCTGCAGTAATCCATAACTTATTAGTAGAAAGACGATCGCTATAACGTAGATGAAAATATATGACACGTGCGTGTGTTTACTAGTGCACCAGCGATATACATTAGAATTCCGCAAATTCATATTTCATATAAAACGTACATCGTGGATTCAGTTCTTAACACGCTTTTTTGTCAGCATGGTTTTGTATTTTAAACAAAAAATCAGTGGAAAACTTACGAAAGTTCTAAATGTGGAATAACTATAAACAACATCTCACTTTTTACTAAAAATGCTACACAATACTTATGTAACTGTTGCATAAGTATTGTATGCTGTATATATTATGTATGCTGTATCTACACGACAAAATGTGAGATAAACTTATACAAATTATACAATTACTTTTTCTTCACATTGCTAATATAATGAGCTCACATGCTCGTCGCAATGAATGAAGGTTTATTTTCATTGTTTGCGTACTAATGCTTTGTGTAACTACACATATCTGTGTAATTAATATGCATGAGTTTATTAAATTTTAGGCTTCTGCGGAGTTTAGATACAAAACAATATTTTTTTGGCTCTAATAATAATAATATGAATATGAATATACATATTACATACGGTTTCAAAACTCTCAATACGACATTTTATGAACTGGATTAACAAAGTATGTATAAAAAATTTGGATATAATGAAAATATGAACCCCGCTTTTTTTCATCATATTATAGTCGGGAAATACTAATTTTTTGCAAATTATAAATTTGTTTAGCTAAAAAATCATCTATTCATTACCGAGTTCTACGAATTTTAATGCTATAAAAAGATAGTACGTTTTGTATACGATATAAAAACCATATTAATTATAATCTTAACAAAGCGGGCACGAAGCGGCTCTCTTTATGCGTTATTAAATTCGTCGGCTCTCCTCCCGGACCATGGGAATCGCAGGTGCTTGTCTTTATGATTTCCGGTTTGTCCAGTTTTGGACAGATGTCCGCCTCGTGGGAACTAACGGCGTGGGATTAAACCAATTTGTTCACGTTTGTTTACGTTATTCTTGGATTATCGATCGTACGAAAAGGCCTTTCGCGTTCTCACCATTAGGTATCCATTGTCTGGCCATCATGACTCATAATTTTGTGCATTACCGGTTTTATTGCAAAAAGTAATCACGCGAATTGAACACTTGGTCAAGTTGACACAAACCGCCTCACCAATTTTTAGTTAGTGTAGTCACGCTTAACTTTATATTATACTAGCTTTTGCCCGCGGCTCCGCCCGCTTTAAAAAGTTTTTCCGGGATAAAAGTCCCGCTTTATATTTTCCCGGGATAAAAAGTAGCCTATGTGTTAATCCAGGACATGATCTACCCGTGTGCCAAATTTCATCGAAATCCGTTCAGTAGTTTTTGCGTGAAAGAGGAACAAACATCCTTACATCCAAACATCCAAACATCTAAACATCCAAACATCCATACATTCTTACAAACTTTCGCCTTTATAATATTAGTAGGAAGTAGGATGACTTCAGTATTTAAAATTTTAAAAACCTGTCAGTGCATATCCATTGAGAATAATTTTTTTAAGTATGTTAATACTGTCTATCAGTTGTCTGAGGGGTATGTAATATTGAGTATCTGGGTGACCGCAGTCAGTTTCTGCCGGCTAGGCTGGAGTGTTGTCAGCTCCTAGAGTAATAGTGTTCTGTGGTTGTCAGCCACGACAGTCGCTTGCGCAGCTAGTGGAGTGTCAAGTGAACTCGATTCGCACACTGCACTGGCTGTCGATCCAAGCGTTTGCTGCCTTCCCCGCCGGCCAGTCTCGCTCAGAGCGTCAACACGTGTGCATGTGTCGCTGAATTATAATTTAAAGCTTGTTTACAAATAGAAGGTGAACACTCGTCGTTACCAGGATAACCGTGACAGGTAAGTTAAATCTTTTTATGGAGGTCAGTGCGTCGTTAATTTTTTGTAATACTTTCCCTGTACTGTAATCGGCGGTGTCTCGGTAGATACAAATAACAATTGTGGTCAGCTTTTGTTTTCGGCCATTATGCACGCACAAAACATGTGCGGAAACTTATGCGCCATTTAGTTTTATAGTAAGATTTTATTACCTTTTCAATGGCGACCTACTTATTTATTTAAATAGCGGTAAAGGTTGTATAAGGAATCACAAAATAATGGGACTTGACATAAATAATAGTAGACATTGCAGTGAATGTGAATACATATGATTGAGTTATAACTTTGATGCATAACCAATTCACAAGAAAATTTTCATTTTTTATATTCATATTGCATCCATTAATATATGTTGAGGTCCGATGGGCTGGTTTCTTTCTGGACCACGGACTAAAAACGGTCCTTAATCGTGTATCATGTGCCGCGGCGAAAATATAAACAGTAACTTTCATTTCTGTACCTAAAGTAGGTAATTACCAGAAGTAGGCTTTTACATCTAGACCTCACGTCACTAGACTTTAAAGCGTTTAAATGTAACATTACGCGTGCACTACACGTGTTAAATTATCATATTAATATATATGAGTATGTCGATTTACAAATTGGGTCACACAGGTGTTTATTTAAACTAAAAATTTCATACATTTTTGTTTATGGGTCAGTCGTAGGTTGCGAAAGATATGTGTCTCGTACTTAGAATAATAACACAATTGTATGTGTCTCGTGTACCATTCGTTTATACCTGCGTATGGCGTACATATAATAATGTGTTTATTTGCGTACATAGCTAATGACACATGTAGTTGTGCGGTTAATGAATGATTGCGCCGCGCTTGACTGGCTCGTTTGGATGCAAGAAGGACATAACTCTGCACGAACAGCCTTCAAGAGATGACTACTGGGCATTGTATGATTGTAAATTATACACTTTTTATACACCTGCAACATAGACAACGAAGATCCATGACACGCTTTCTACGAATGGAATGGCAGATAAACTATTAGATAGTATTGGGCTCACTGGAGTACCGAACTAGCGATATCTGATCCCACCCGCCTATATCGGATATTGGTTTTGGATTGAAGTAACCAATACCTACATGCACCTAGTATTGTGGAATATAATACCGCAAATGTGGCCACTTCGAGCTCGTTTTTCGATACTCCGTCCTTTGATCTCAGGTTTATTTTGTAAGTACATTTAAGTATTACGACATTGCGTGTATTTATTCTTACAAAACCACTCGTCTAGTTTGAATGCTGTGACATTTTTAATTTGGTCAAGGTATTATTCACTGTGATTGCAACAATTTCGTGTAATTACTTAATGTAATGTACGTAATTGGAAATAATTCGTTGTAACTCGAGCAGTCTTTACATATGAAAGTAGTTTAGCTGTTTGCACTATACATATTATCGTGTCTTTGGGTTGCTTTACTTGGCGTATTTTATCTTATTATTTAATACTAGCCTTTGCTCGCGACTCGTGAAAAAGTTTTTCCCGGATAAAAGTTCCGCCTCATATTTTCCCGGGATAAAAAGTACAACATTGATAATGTAGTTTTTGAGTTTATTCCTTACAAACGTACCAAAATACAAATATTTCCTTTTCATAGTATTAGTGTAGATGGATTATAAAATGTGAAATGTTGTAAATGGTTGTAAACATATTCCGATGTTATTTAGAAGTAACGACACGCTGATAAATTAAGTATGTTTTGGTATAACATGTAGGGTAGGTACTTTTTATCCCGGACAACTGATACTTTCATACCGAATATTTTACACGAGAGGAACCGCGTGCAAAAGCTATAACATAATATACAGACTGAAGGCTACACGAGAAACATCTTCAAGATCACGAAGCCGGAGCCGGTGAGCTTGCAAAGGGGTTAATGTTACAACACACTTTCCTTATACAGTATGACGGGCACGATGGACTGATAGCCGGCCCTTTAGAAAGAACCGTTCTATAGACGGAAATCTCATATTATGCTTTGTACGAAACGTGTTCGCAACGAATTATAACACTACACGGTAACTTTTTGTACACATAGAAAACGCATGTTATTATATACGTGCATAATATTTTGAATAACACCTCATTAGCCTATAGTTTGGTCTGTGAATTCGTAATGTTTGATTCCTGAGTGAAACAACTATAATTTGTGTGAATTTACCGATTTGAAAAAACATTTATTTCGGAGGTTTCCAAGGTTTTCATTAGTTTCGAATACCAACTAATTTGATACTTGAAATTCCAAAATTCTAAAAAAATTCACACACACACACACACACTCTCTCTCACACACACACACACACACACACACACATTCACACGTGCACACATTACCCATAACAAAACAAAAAAAACAGATTTCCATAGCAGATTAAAATGTCACTAATATAGATATAAATCCCAAATCATGTATACTTGCGGAGGAACACTGTCGCCCAAAATACAGGTTTAATCTAGTTTGGGTGCCAGGGGACCAAAACCTTATTATGTGAAATATATTTTTTGGGAATTAAATAAAAAATAAATACCATGACAGGTTCATGGCTATCCTTCTAAGGAAAGGCATACTGGGTAAAATGTGGGTGCACTATCAGCAACTCTACCTACCCTAGGGATAACAGGTGCTATATACTATTACTGACTACGTAGCAGAAATATCAAGTGTTTACGTAACTAAGCCCGCCATGGTCCTTTATTAAGATAGATAAGTGGAAGCGGAAGGTGTCGGGTCAGCTAACAAATTGCTCGGGTACGTCGTGTGAAGTGCTGTTGTGTGAAGATTACTGCTGATCCAGGGTCAGACTGGTGCACGACTAATACTGATGGGATCGAATCTTTTACTGCTTTCCGTGTGATATTTATTTATTTATTTCGAAACACCATTAGGTAATACACTGAACATACATTTGTTTAAATTACAGGTATAAACTATAGACGATTGTGTTTACCTCTTAAAGGTATTTACAACTAACTCGATAAAGACAAAATGCTTAGGTATTTAATTGGATAATACAGGCTTATGATAGCAACAATTTAAGGTTCTAAAATATGTTTATTTTTAAACATTATATTGTTGGAGTTTATGGTTGGCTAACTGCATAACAACAAGAGAAACAAGAGATATTGACGAGAGAAAGGTCGCAATTACTTATATGATAATTCCTTATTTGTTACTATATCGTTGCCTGCTTCAAACTGTAATTATGGGACAAAAATTCGAGCAATAACTAAATTTCTTATCCTCTACTTTTTTCCTCTATATTCTATAGAAGTGTGTTCAAACTTTTTTAAGTTCAATGTACGTAATACAATTTGGACAATAGTTACAGTTACAAAAGCATCAACTTTACGTATAATTAACCCGTAATTTAATATAGGAAACGGTATATACAAGTATAATGTAAATTGGTTATATTTAATTACTTCTTTCGTGAGCACATGCACTATGAAACGAGGAAGCGAGCCAAAGGGCTACAGTACCCAGTGTAGTGAAGTGTACAGTCGTGCGCAAGTTTTGTACAGCAAACAAAGATGGCAATTAGCGTTGTGGCGTGGGAGAGCGTCCGTGCTCGAGGCTCGCTGCGCACATGACGTCTGTCCCGCTAGCCAAACAGTGCGGCCGTTCACCGGCTGACAGGACCCGCCGCGCCGCCAGCCCTGTCTTACGGCAACAAACACCAGACAACTACCTGGCTACCGGCGACTTGAGAGCTAATAATGGGCAAATACCAATATGCATAACTACGTTGTTTTGGCTTCTAGCGGAAGCCGTCAGAAAACCATGTTGCGTAGTGTTATTATTGCGAACACAGAACAGAGAATCTTCCCTTTACTTCGTGGTTGCGAACAACGGACAGCGGTATTGACAGTCTATTGTCTCCCATTATAAATACCGGGCATTAGGTATAACGTATTTCATAGAGTCCGTCTAATTAATTTCGACGGCTCCGTAGAACAAAGTCGTATATGCAAAATGAAGCTTTTCAGTAGAGCGCTTTGAAAGACTAAGTTAATTGTGAAAATCACAAGTTATAGTGAACAAAACATTACATTCTATAGGGTTCAGTAACAACTTTGATCTAAATGTGTGAAAATAGCACTAATTCGCACATGAATACACACTAACGACTTTCAAAGCGCTCTACTGAAAAGCTAACATTTTGCATATACGACTTTGTTTTACGGAGCCGTCGATTTGTAGTTGTTCGTTCGTTTTAAATATTCGAAAAAACAAATTATACAGAAGAATTAGTCAAATATGACACATAACCTTTCAAACAATTAGGAGATACGGTGCCGGCACTTAATACATTTATTGAATAACGGTGTGTGAATAATACACCTTCGTTAATGATAAAATACAGTTAACAAAAGTATCACGCGTAATGTTAAAGATCAAAGTAACGTGCGGTAGAAAGTGGCGCGACAGGTTTACCGGGAAACGGGCACGTAATTGCAGGAAATATTGGGCCATGTCAAATAATCCCTGCCTTCCTATGTAGACACCCAGCTTAACTGTTTCCTGCTTGTGATTAGGCCACACACGGTGCTTTAATTGCCTCTGTAATGGCATTAAACGTAAATAACCGATAATCTTATGTAAGTTGTATACATGCATAATTTTACAGTCATGTGAATTAACCGTTAACAGACCGAAATATTTAGCTATTGTTAACTTTTTTACTGACTGCCTCGGTGGCGTAGTTGTATTACGGTACGACTGCAATGCTGAGGTCTCGGGTTCGATCCCCGGGTCGGGCAAAGTGATATTGAGTTTTTCTATTCAGTATCAGCTCGGAGTCTGGAATTTGTGCCCGATATGGCGATAGGCTCGCCCCCTATCACATCATGGGACGGAATAATGGCGAAAAGTGGGTGCACTGGTTGCGCCTCTGCCTACCCCTTCGGGGATAAAAGGCGTGAGTGTATATGTATGTATGTTAACTTTTTTACTTTATTTGAAAGATCTTTACGCCTTCTAAATTCATATAATTTACAAGTCCTGCGCCTCGTAAATTACTGCTATTGTCAGATGTCATAATAAACTTGACGCTGGTTTAATTTATGCACTCAGCGCTTGCAGTGCAAGGCGTCTGTGAGGTCTTATGTTACAATGCCTATTGATGTTATAACATGACGTGGGTAGGAAGCAATATGTTTTAATAAATTAAATGATCTCTTGATTAATATGAGCGAACAAACACAGGATAATGATTCCGATTGTACTAGTATTACGCAATTTGTATTTGAAAGGATAATGTGCCTATATTAGTGTAAAAGGGTTACTTTTATTTACGTTATTTTTCTTTGCTATGTTAGTAAAAATACCACAATCTTATTTCTTAAGTTAAAAACACATGCATAGTCATTATTTTAACGGGTCGATTATTTAGAGTATTCGTTAATTTGCACTTGCATACCTACCTACCTACAATCTTTTTACTGTCATCATGAGAACAGTTTACGCAAAGAGAAAGTATTGTTCAGTGGAGCCGCCATGACTGTATTTATAGTATCACGTTTATAAGCACTCAGTAAACGCATTTCATATGACAACATTGAAAGTTTACTCGGACTGTCATTTATTGACCGATTGCGGAGATTAGAATCGATATTGTACGACATTATTTACTTTCCATTATGTATATGTACATAGAACCGTAACGAGCAAGCGACAAAAGCCGCGAAAGAGCGCACGCGACGTCCCACTTCCGGCAAGACTGTGCGCCTCTCGAGCGAAACGTCAATTTACTTGGAATCAGCATTTACATTATGTTATCTTTACATAATATCAATATAAATAATAGTAGTACGTTAAATGGTAACAACAAATTAATAAAATGCAGTTGCTCTTAGGTGATAGATACCGCTGTATTGAACTACTTAAAGAAGGCTTTATAGTCACATCGCATGTGATTTTAGATTGATAGTCTTCAAATTTTAGATGTTTGGAATATTTATATTTAAGATTATTGATACCTACTTAGTAGCCTAAGTTACTCCTTATTACATCAGCTACCTGCCAATAAAAGTCCCGTCAAAATCGGTCTAGCCATTTCAGAGATTAGCCGGAACAAACAGACTAAAATTGTAAAAAATGTTATTTTGACGTATGTACCGTATATATATTTATATACATGTAGTAAAAAACGGTTATTTCAATATTACAGACACTCCAATTTTATTTATATGTATAGATAAACAGCAACCGTAGCTGTAATGACACGGACAACGTTATTTTTTTTCCTTTTTAGGAAATGAGATCAGCGCTGCGCGTATACGTGTAGATAATATCGTTTTGTGACCTCATTTAGGTTTTGTGGCAACAACAAACGGGGTTTAGCTTTTGGCTTCTGCTGCAGTAAGTCTTATTAGTCACTAGGTTTCTTGAAAACCTCTTTAGATGTCCATAGTCGTCCGCCGCTCGCCGCACCCACGACTCTGAGTCACGAATGCTTTGGCCTATTCCAATCCAATCACACCGGACTAAGTGCAGTTACCGTGTTTGATACAGAGACGGCCCACTTTCTCGAACGCACGTATTACGACACTAGCTTTAAGACATGTGAGACGTAAATGTAATACCTGACGCATTAATAATAACTGTTAACTATATTGCTTTTAAAGACAGCCTTTTTTCCATTCTCACTCAGAATTTTTACTTTATATTACATCTGAGTTATAAACATAAATTCATAATGAAGGTCCCTAAATATTGACGGAACCAATTTGAATTTAATTATGAGAGCAAAAATTAATCGTTGGTTATTAATTACGAAGCAAACAACAAAAGTTCGAAAGCGTCGGATACAATAACATCGTCGTATTTAGCAACACTTTCGCTGGAGAAAGCCATTCGTGCAATAAATATCTCAATGTTTAAGATGCGTGCCCGATCTGACTGCTATTAATGTCCGTTTATATAAAACACTGTTTTTTTCAATCACCATAATATACATCAGAATCAGTTCATTTTGCATTTGACAAACTTTTCGATTAATAATGTATTTAATCGCCTAATTACACGTTTTAGAACACATTAAAGAATACTTGTGTAGAGTCAATAACCCGAAATTTAGAAAGTGAGTTTGTTTATAACTGTCACCCGAACGTGTTGAACCGGATGCATCGAGCAAGACACCTCTCTCAAGGATAAGCCGTGGTTTAATTCTGTATTATCTGCAAAACTTGTTTTAAATAAGAGGAAAACACATTCATAAACTTGTCATATTGTACATTTCTTTTGTTGTTCTATTTGCTTTTAAATGCTAGATGTTGATATTAGTGCCTACGTGTGCCATTCGAAGACCGCTCTATTTACCAAACCGTATTCAGCAAGGTTTCACCATTGCCGCTGACCATCGTTTGCACAATTGTTGACCAATGTTTTAGTAAAGTGGTGCGCGTTGTTTTTTCTTTGACGAGTGTACAAGATAGAATCAAATCGGTATAAATAGCTATTGAATTGTTTCCTTATTACTGTTATTGCGCTAGTCGTAGATGTATTGCTAAACTCATAGATAACATTTAATATTGTACAAAATGTTGAAAGTTCTTTGTCTGTGAATATGGTAAGCGTTGACATAATATGACATAATGGCTACTATAATTGCAGCATGAAATGCCAATTTGGTACATTAAACAGCAAAACATTTAGATGGACAGACAAAAGAAAAGACGATGTGGTTTTTATGCGGCCATATTTGTGTTATGAACTCTCTTTCGCCCTGTTTGTCTCTATCTATGTAAACTACAAAGCATTGGAAACATAGTATTAAAATTTTATACATCATCAATCATTGAGATAAAACCTACAACACACACACACACACACTCACTCACGCCTATTATCCCCGAAGGGGTAGGCAGAGGCGCAACTAGTGCACCCTCTTTTCGCCGTTATTCCGACCCATGATGTGATAGGCGGCGAGCCTAGGCATGTCAGGCACAAATTCCAGACTCCGAGCTGAAATTGAATAGAAAAACTCAATTTCACTTTGCCCGACCCGGGAACCGAACCCGAGACCCCAGCATTGCAATCGTACCATAATACCACTACGCCACCGAGGCAGTCCTACCTCCTAAAACCTACAATTTTTTATAATTTTCGGTTAAATTTAATATAATTGTTTATTAAATATTAGAGAGTTCTGCCAATTATGCTGACTTAATCTACCACATAATTATGTATTTATTTTATACAATAACACTTTAATAGAGTTTCTTTTCATTACAGAACAACAATGGAAAGCTGGCTAGACGATATAAAGCGTGTCAGAATTCCGCGGCCGAAGTTCGCCACCAAGTACCCGGTAGAACCGCCCAAAGATTATTTAGAAGACAGCGATCTAAGCGGCAAGCCGCGACGGCACGACAAAGACTTAACAAAGGCCACGGAAGAGTTGCGTAGGACGTTACAAGAGAAACTATGACCTGTCCAAGTAGACTTAGGATTAATTTAACTTTATGCCGCACGTCATATCGAAACCCACGCGCAGTACAGTGAGCAGAGTAGCTGAATAAAATCAAAATTTCAAATCGCCTATATACGCGTTAGGTTAAACAGAAACATTTTTACTTCGTTTGAAGTAAAGTAAATCTCTTTTAATCCTATATTATGATTTTTTTATACATGTTAATGGCCATGTAGTGCCTGGATAATGATTTTTTATATTTTTATGGAAACTTGAAAAAGAACAGTCGAAGGTGGGACTCGAACCCACGACCCCCGACGTATCGTGCTGGTGCTCTTCCAATTGAGCCACCTCGACTCCCACCTTGGCTGTCGAATTTCAAGATCCATATTTAAATCTCTTAAAGGAGATGACAGCGACATCTGATAGCAATTATTACAATTACTAACGCTGTCATGTCACTGTTCTTTTTCAAGTTTCCATAAAAATATAATAAATCTCTTTTATTTTATTTTTGTGAAGAGAAAAAGAAGATTAGTAAGAACATAAAAGTATGTAGGCAAATTGAAATTTTGAATCAGATACTTATTTTGCTGACTGTACACTTTTTTGATATATCTTTCATTTGTTTGCAATTATTGAGGACTCTCAAAGGGTAATAAAAATAAATGTATTTTTGGAGTATAAAAGTTGAAATTGACATTGGCCAACAATTAATGTTGTTAAAATGTGATTAAGATAAATAGGCCAAAGTTAAAACAATTATCTTCAAGACATGAAGTGCCTAAACAATATAAAGAGTATAATTAAAGATCTGTAAATTGATAAACTGTAAAAAAAGACAACGTTTCTTCACATTCTAGGAACATTCACAAGAAACGGATAACATAAATATATCATCACAACATAATGTTAGAATAATATTATCTTTTATTGATTTATGATACCTACAATGAAAGTTCACGTAATCCCTTTATTCGTTGCATTGGTTTAATTAGTACCTATTTATAATTAATTTGACTTCAACACTATCAATGGAAAAATGTTTGAAAATATAGATTGTTATAGTGTTGATTGGGTCTGTAAACAATTTTCAATTAATGAATTAAAATATATTGCAAGTAAAAATGCAATAATTCAAACATCAGTATTAATTTTAGGCGTACGTTGTACAGTTGGCAATCATTGACAGTAGGTATGGATATTGATTATTTTCTTCACATAGTAAAAGAATGTTTTAAAAAAGAACAGTTCATGGAGACATCCATTAATACTTTATTGTACTAACTCGATTTGCTATGCAATTTATTAGCTGACTGTATATTGTTCTTTAGATTTAATCTATTATGTAATGCTATTAGCTTCTACTAGTTATATTATATTAGACTGATATTAAGTTAGATTAATGGAGGTTGAATCTCTGCGAGTATCAAATACTGTTATGATTAAATTTATGAATTGTTTTTACATAATGTTTTTTTTTTCGCCTCGTCTATTTGAAATTTAACATTTACTTTTTATTTTATTTTGCCATAGCATAATTAAAGATGATTAATAATTATTTTAAAGTATAACGTATTAAAATATATGTTTTGTATATAACAAAAATATTGCGCACATGAAGTTACCAAGAAGATAATAACATCTAGATCTTAATTCCATCAAAATACTCGAAACCTTCGCGTTTCATTGTGTACAGCTTATATTTCATATAGCTTACAAACGCTAGCGAGATGAAGATGTCGAGACTGGTTTAGACTCCTGGCATTAAGCCAAGCTATTCAGCTACAAATGAGTTTTGGACGGAGATCTTCCTAATGTCATCCATTCATAATAAATTGTAGCCTACTATATGTTCACGTCGATAAAAGAAACAATTCGTGAAAGTTTCCCATAAAAAAGGTTTTACTAATGCCCAAATATGCCAAATTCTACATTTTTCTCTACGTAAATATAAGATGTAAGAAAAGGCCACATACGTCAAGGCCCGGTATCTTTAGTATTATAACAAATAACACAATGATTTATCCTTCATCTACAGATAAAAAATTGTAGCAACCAAGATTCTAAGTGGAGTAAATATTTTCAGCGATTCAAGTTATGTAAAAATTGCATGACGCAGAACTTCCTGACTGCGTGCTGTGCACTAATTGTATGCTATTTATAAAGTTGATAAACTGTTAGAAACACGCCTCACACAGCTTAATCCCATTTTATCTATTTTTTAATTTCCCAACACTTAAGCTTATTTTAGAGTTTTTGTGACAATTGAGGCGATAATATTATCGAAAAATCTCCTTTGCAAATCAAATAATTTAATTTTCCCCTCCGCTTGTCCACGCTTAAAGCTTATTAACACGATAAAACAAGTAAGTGAAAGCAGGAACCAAGAAGAAAGATTTCCGTTATATTCTCGCCTCAGACTGACGTAAAATGTTTAACATCATATATAAATCAACCTAGTTTAAAGAACAAATGCCACGTGTGTATTGGGAATGAATGTAAAAAATCCGCACAGTTGCTTGACAATCGACGCCTACGATCCTCTGTGAACTAGTGTGGAAACAAATGAACAACGACTCACCGAGTCGTCGTAGTGCTGTGTATGCAGTGCAGTGGTGCTGCCCTCTCGGGAGTTACACGGAGATGAGTGCCGCCGTGATCGTCCACCCTCGTCCTCATATTCCTACACATATACACAGTACTTAAATTGTTAGGACTATACACGCCATATTAATAACCATCGAAAATCTGATCAATTTTTTAAGTTTTAGACGTGATCAAATATAGGGTGTTTCAATAAACTTCAAATAACAATCACGCTGGCATTAAATTAAATTACTTTTAAAACTGTTCCGAAAATCCTTACTCTATAACAAAACATGGCATACCATCTACGGGACGCTATCGAAAACATGCATCACATACCACACATGCAAAAAACAACGTTCCGCAACTTACCTGTCTAAAACATTACCGTCACGGCGAAGCAGCCAACGATCTAAACGGATTAATGCGCCAAAGCTTGCATACACACAGTTATAATGAATTCCATAAAACGAGTGTTTGGACTGCTGGGATGTGGAACAGTGTAGAATCGCGAACAGACTGCAGGGTGAGGTGTCACCGACTGTCTCGACTATGCAATTGATTTTTCGCGCTATTTTTGCATGCTGGCACAGTTTCGTCTAGCCAGCCAACACAAAGGTAACTAAGTCGCCGACTTTTTGAAGTGTAAATAAAACTATTGTACGTTGTGAAAACTTATGACATGAAATCACT
Organism: Lapara coniferarum; assembly: GCA_949316025.1. NCBI lineage: Eukaryota > Metazoa > Arthropoda > Insecta > Lepidoptera > Sphingidae > Lapara > Lapara coniferarum. The sequence goes on from OX438926.1 coordinate 7,004,759, forward strand.
TGTTAAGTATTATTGAGACTTGTGCTTTACAAGTACAGACTAATGTAAAATTCAAGCCTGATGAATATATCAAGAACAAAGATTTATTAAATAGCATATTGTGTTCTACTTTTAGTAATTGTTAATTAATTCGCTTAAACACTATATAGCTAGCGTTAAATAAGTAAGTTGGGAGCATCGTGTATGGAGAAACTACGTCAGCGTGGTGATATATTAAATATATTTTAAGTTAAAAGCTGGAGGTTAGCACGCGTTTATATACTTATGCTTGTGACAGTTAGGTACTGTATATACTTATTCAATAGCCAGTATTTAGCGAGTACATTGCTTATGAATATGATTGTTTGGCCGAAGCTCATGTTTAAATTGTCACGCAACAAAGAGTACAATAACCTTGATTAAAAGAAATTAATGATTTTCTTGTAGCCTTGAAAAAAAATTTCAAATTACGAGATCGTTTAAATGTTGTGTGTTATAAAAAAGTCTGAAGTTTTTTTCTCTTTATTTAGTTTGGGGACTTTTATTTATTTATTTAAGCTTTATTGTACACCAGAGATATAAAGCACAAAACAAAGGAAAAATAAAAAAGTACAAATGGCGGTCTTATCGCACAAGCAATCTCTTACAGACAACCATGGGATGGACATAAGGGATAACCGAAAAATAATAATATGGGGCAGCATAAGGTGTACGAAGTATATTATGATTAAATATTTGATAAATACATACAAATATTATAAATATAAATACATACAAATATTGTATAAATACAAATATAGAGACATATATATACACATAAATATATATAGAAACAGAGATAAAAGATTTATAAATTGGTAATGTCTTCATTTTGTCTGACATAATGCTCTTTGACCTGTTCTTTGAAAATAGGCAGGGATTTCGCCTTCCTCACCGTAACTGGCAAAGCATTCCACAGCCGAGCAGCTTGTACGGAGAATGATTTATTAAAGTATGTAGTGGAATGCACTGGAGTTTTTTTTCTCCTAAGATTGAAATTCAACAATACTAATTCCCATGTGGTGTTTTTGTTGTTTACTCATAGCAATTCTACGTAGCTAAGACGAACTTGTGTACTCAAGTAAACACAAATAAAAGTTATGCGCATTGTCCTTCTTTCTCTGTCCGCTTATTTTTAGGCGCTGCAACCGCTAAAATAATCAAAATATAACTAACATAAATATAACATCAATTCTTTTGCCCTTTTACGAGTAGGCAGAAGTGTACCAAATTCACGCTATTCAGATATACCTATTGGCGAAATATGGTTATATTTTATGAATGGTAGGTTACTTTATTTTCGAATAGACAACTCAATATTTTATTAAATCTCACTATTTGGCGAGTTAACAACGGTACCTATGCGATCATTTTGTTTAATGACTTTATAAATCATACTTATTGAAACTAGTTCAACTTCATGAAATAAATTATTTACTGAAAATAAATTAATACATTTAAACGCCTGATCGGATATATTAACGCCGAAATTTATTTACTTTTAATTTCACTATCCACCAGTTAGTCTGTGATAACCTTTTCATAGAAATAACTCAATATTAAACATTCCTCGGTTGCGAAATGGGCTGAAATTCTCAGTTGTTCGACTAAACATCATGAAAAATTTTCGTTTTCTTTTATTAGATTTCTTCAGATGTTTAATAATGCGGATTGTTTATCTATAAACACATAAAACATTCAGAGTAAATGAAATGAATATGTCACAATTAAGCTGAACAAGTAAAAAAAAATATCCACATCACATTAAACATATATACGTAGCTAATAAACACTTTTAAATATTTATATTTTATTTTTTAAATACACACAAACACACACACCCACCCCTTTCATCCCCGAAGGGGTAGGCAGAGGCGCAACTAATGCACCCATTTTTCGCCGTGTGTATTCTGTCCCATGATCGGGCACAAATTCCAGACTCCGGGTCGATACTTAATAGAAAAATCCAATATCCCTAAGCCCGACTCGGGGATCGAACCCAAGACCTCAGCGTTGCAGTCGTCGAAATGTTGCTATTTTTTAACGGCAATTATTTAAAAGCATTTAAGTTAATAATTTGACTTTAGCTAGTTAATCAATACACTCACTTAAATCGTAAACACAACACAAATTACATGGTATTAATAAAATGCAGTAATCCATTAACACAATTAAGCAATCGTTAATGACTTGCCAAAATTAGGGTAATCATGCATGCAATTTCACTTGTCTGCTGGCGACAGGCCGTTAAACAATAAACCGATTTTCAAACAATGTTCCGGTCAAGGATGCGCGGCGGGATTTCTACTTCTTATAACTTCATAGTGCATAACTTTTGGACGAAATCTTTTTTTTAATACGTAATGAGTAAATAAAACGAATGCTGATGGCAAAAATAAAATACAAACTCTACAAAAGTAGATAAGATCACTGCTTAAATAAACAAACTTCCAACAAAGTTACAAACTGATGTATCGACGAGGCAATGAAAGCAATTCCAATCACTTTAGCTAATAGATACCATGGACATAGTGCGCACTTCCACTGGCATGTAGTCGCGGAAGGCGACGCGGCGCCGCCGGCGGGACGTCATGCCGTCCGGCGGGCGCGCCGCGCACTACCGCGTCGGACTGTAGCGACTGGCGTGTACCCAGTTGCTTTACCTTTAGCCGCCCGCCCTACGTAGCTCCTACCATCTACGCGCCGTTTGAAGCCAGCTATTTGACTTCACGAGGTTTTATGACACGCCAGAGGGAGGTAAACACGAAATATGGTTAAATGTTAAATTTGCTCAACTAAGAATACTGAGATTAGTTCCGCGTTCGCATCTTAACCATGGGCAAAATAAAGTTTTAGTTTTTTTTTGTAATGTTGCATACAAATTATGTAAAAGCGTTCTTTGTTAGCTTATGAAAATACGTTGCTTTATATTCTTAACACGAATGCACTAAGTATATTTGCCATTAAATAAAGTAAAAACTAAAATTTATTCATCTAGCAACAAACTTCTGTTGTCAAATTAGGTTTGAGGTTTTTCGTTACGTAATAGTATTATTTAACATAAAGCTATATCAAACTTTTGAAAACACAGCAGAGCTTTTGTTTCGCACACAAATGCAAATGCAATGCATATGTTGCTCTTGAACTTAATGTACTCTAGGTCTTTTATGTATACCACGGGTGCGCGTTTCTGTTTCAACAGCTGATATTGGTTTATTTGTTTTCTACTTTTAATAAATGGGATAGTTCGTTTAATGAAAGTTTTAAAACGATAAACCAGACATTATATTATCTAAAGAGGAAGGGTCCGGATAGTTCCCTATATATATTATAGGCGGTCTTGTATATTTATTGTAATACAATAAATATACAAGACTTTCTCGGTTGCGTAGTTGTATTACAGTACGACTGCAAAGCTAATGTCTCGAGTTGGATCCCCGGGTATTGTGTTTTTCTATTCAAAACACAATACCCGTTTTTCTATTCAAAGTGATATTGAGTTTTTCTATTCAGTATCAGCCTGGAGTCTGGATTTTGTACCCGATATGGCGATAGGCTCGCTCCCTATTACATTATGGGACGGAATAACGGCGAAAAGTGGATGCACTAGTTGCGCCTCTGCCAACCTCTTCGGGGACAACAGGCGTGTGTGTGTGTGTGTGTGTGTGTGTGTGTGTGTGTGTGTGTGTGTGTGTGTGTGTGTGTGTGTGTGTGTGTGTGCGTGTGCGTGTGCGTGTGCGTGTGCGTGTGTGTGTTACAATAAGAATTAATAATTCCAATAGAATGATCCAATGCAATATTAAGTTTGTTAATATCCGATGGAAAAGAGGGGTGTTTCACAATCAATCGAACCTAATGAAATTTACCAGCGAAGTTGTACCACGAAGACGGACATAGGGTACATTGAATCTGATAGAAACACACAGTTCCTTAGGGATATTCATTATTGAAGGGGAGCTGCGGGTTGTACTCAAATTTACGATGGATCCGGGAAACATAATGTCGTTTTTAGCTAGTATACTACTTTTATATAAACTTATGTTCTTGTTATTCTACTCTGAAATAGCCAACATAATAACATAATACAACTTCTATAAAGCGTACGTTTGAAAGACCATATTAATTATTTAGATGCATTAGTTTACATTTCCAGCTGGTACAGACTATGCTATCGCACCTAGTGGTTACTGAATAATTCACACGGGAAACAGCTAGCAAGCTAAATAAATAGTTTAGGATATTTCTTTTGTAATATCCACATTTCTCTATATTAAATATGTGTTAATAAGGTTTGCAGATTTATGCTTAAGTTTAAACGAAATTATTAGATTGACGCATGCATTGCCACATGATTGCAATGATTGAATAAATTAATTTCTATAGACAATATTTAAACAAAAACAACGTATTTAAAATAATGTATAATTCAGTGAAAATCTATCTAGTTTAGTGTTTTATCTGAAACGTATAAAATCAACTTGGTTGGAAACAATTAACTAATTTTGGAGCGGTGCACGAGGTCTAACGAACCATGCCATGCCTTTTAAACAATTTATCTTGTACAATTAGTAAATATTGTTTAACATATTTTATCCATTTATGACTTTTTGGTGTAATTTTTTTATTTAGTCAAGGCAAATGACGACACAATCAGGAAAACTTCTTGCTTTGTCGACCAGGCTAATTTATATACGCTCTAGGTAGAGTTTTAAATAGTTCCTTATTATTGTAATACCGACTTCTATGTGAAAATATACCGGGTGGAAGGGAAACGCTCTCGGAAACGAATACAGGTGATAGTATTGGTGATTCCTGACGTGATGGCACTAAAAAAATCGCGATCGCATTGTTACAATTTTAGTAGGATTTTCTCAAATTTCTGTACAGCTTCACGTATGGATAGATAAATCAAACTATTATTCTGAAAAACATAGTAAAAAAGGTCAATATTTCAAAAAAATCGTAATGAAACACGTACATCAGCTGACGGGTTAACGACCGCGGGCCGGTCCCGGCGCAGCGCGGCGGCCGCCCAGTTCTTTGTACGCTTTACATTGCGCGCGCATGAATTACGGAAATACTAAAATCGTAAGTATTATCGCTTAGCTTTGCAAATGAATATAGTTTTTCGTTAATGTTATGGTTCTTCTCTCTTACCGTTCCGGTATAGAGAGCGTTTCCCTTCCACCCGGTATATCATTAATGGTGTTTCACTAGAAAGGTGGCACGTCATTAAAATAGAAGTTTCATGTAGGGCGCAATTAGAGGCAGACACTTGGTGTCTACTTGTAACGAACATTGTAGCATTCTAAGGGCTGAATGTAGCATAAATGTGTATTTTAGCGGTATATATATCTATTATATAAAAATGAATCCCTATTTTCTTGGTCACGGCATCACGCATGAACGGCTGGACCGATTTCCTTATTTTTTTTTTTGATGTGTTTATTATTGTCACGAGAAGGTTCTAATGAAAGAAAAAATTAAGAAAATTGCACGGAAAAACGGCTGGACCGATTTTAATGAAATTTTTTTGTGTGTCTTCAGGTGGATCGGTAGGTAGCGCAGTACTCGGGTTCTAGGATTTTATTTCCTTTTTAGGGCAGGACAACGTCTGTCGGGGCCGCTAGAACTAAATAAAATGTGTAATTCAGTTTATCGGGTTACATTTCAATGAGTGTTCATTTCCTAAATTATACCTAGGTACTTAATTTGGAAATAGGCATCTTATGAGTATGTTGTATTCTGATTAGACTTATGTTCTTATCTCTAGAAACATTCTGGTTAGTAGCAGTCCAACCCGAAAACCAAATATACCCGTCATCCAGAATTCATATTCTTTATTATTGTTATAAAAGCATTATTATATTTTGTTACTTCAATGCGCGCACTCCTATTATGGCGAATGATTTATCGACTTGTGTATGTAAATATTAAATAAAATGTATTTCCTTAATGGCGAATGATTGGTGTTAGCGCCGGCTGGTTTATGTCATCATAAAACAATGACAAAAAGGCTGTCCCATACTCCTTATAAAAATATGAATAACATTTTTGTTTCACTTTTTATAAACTTGGTTCTACGTAAAACAAATTGTTGTCGCCGCTAAAATGTTAAGAAAAATAGCTTTGTTACCTCGAAAATAAGCTAACGTTATCTTAATAGAACATCAAAACTGCCAGCAATTTGATGAAGCCCATGTTTGGATTGTTTTAGAGAACTGGAAAGGATATATTTTTTGTCAAGAAAGTAATTTTCACAAGCAACAAGCGAATGCGACAATTATATTAGTTGGTTCATTTATTACCTATCAATATGTATTACTTATCAACAGGGAATTACCATCCTTCCCTAGGCTTTAAATTTGTTTATAACCATATACCGCATAGACCAGTCATATCAAATTATTAAAGTTGAAGTGAATACGATTTCAGACACTTTTATTTTAAACACTTTAGATAAAAGATTATACTACGAAACATTATTTGATAAAATAAATGGAAAATATATGTCTATGAGTCAGCAGACACGTGACACTAATTATAACGGTGTGTAATGAGTTCGTAAAAAATACATTTCTTTATTCTTTTTTAATCTAGTAATTAACTTTATCATGTATCTTTCTATATTAGATTTTTGTTTTATTTGAGAGATTAAGCGAATGAAATACGAATCTCACGTAATCTCAAAACCACATGAATCGACCAATATAGTGTTATTTGCAACCTTTTTTTTTATTATCTTTGTAACTAATAAACACTGCGAAATCCAAAATATGGAATTGATTATAATGTATAACAGCATGTCTCGGGTAAGCATAAAATATAGATTTTCTAATAAAATACATAGAAAGATATATTTTAAGATTTTTTATATGTACTTTTATTCCCATTTTAAATTTTGCGAAGTAAAACATTAACGTTGAAGAGTACTTTCATATCTGTACAATAAAAAGCAAAAATAGATATCTCTTGGGCTCGTCCGGGATTTGAACCCGGGACCTCTCGCACCCGAAGCGAGAATCATACCCCTAGACCAACGAGCCGTTGACAATGTGCGTTAAAATAGCAGACTAAAGGTAGTACGCGTTATAGTTATAATAAACAACTTCAAAAATATATTATAACTCTACTAATAATATAAATTTAATATATTTTATATGAGCTCTGAAAATAATTAAGTATAAATCTATTTTAATTTTGAACTTTCTCGCCGCTTACATCGTATTATTAGTAAAATAACTTTAATGGCTGACCGGGAAGCCTTAATTCATGTGAAATACATAAAATAAGAAGATCATAATCTATTCTAATCTAATAGGATCAGAAGAAAACGCTTTAATTGGCCGCTATTACCGATCTTTAAGAAAATAGCCAATATACCCGCACACCACCATGCGAGATGAAATACAAATGTAAAATTTTGCCAGATTTACCCATCGAGGATAATATGCTGGAAATAACGGCCATGAACATTAGCGTCTTTAGTACTATTCGCTAGCCGTTTTCAACTCATGCAAGAAATGTGTAGTAGTCTTACGTGATAGTGCCGAGGTGCCACTCCAGCTAAAGCTATTGTATTGGGTTGCATATTTTATATGCAAGTGTATGAGGCTCAGTATTGATGAAAACAAAAATGCAGTTTAAAGTGACACATAAAGTCTCGTTGGTGTGTCCCTTGATGACTATCAACAGAGAGCTATGGAGTTCGGTAACTAACTCTACAGGCCATATATATCTGTGAACATGAAGTGTGTACATGAAGTATGCGAGTGACACCCAGGACACCGCTATAGACAAGGCGCAAAGAAGTGAATGTGATTGATAATAAAATATTGATAGGTGTAGAAGGTAACTCTGGCAAAATCACCTCGTGCGGTGGGTCCAGGTCGTCGTCAGGCGGCGGCGCGTCCGGCGCTCGCCACGCGCGCCCGCTCCTGCCCACACAACACTACCGTCACTACACCACGAATTACAACTACTATACACTCCACCGACCACCCTGTATGTTCCTAGTATCTACCTACACATATAACCCGTGCATCCCATATCACAGATTCAACAACACTCATGATATGACACAATAAGAATTTCCTAATTATCTTTTTAATTGGCATTGTGGCTTTTCGCAAGGCTGCGTTTGGAGCGGTAGAGCCGGCGCGTCAAAGACTCCAGATATTTCATTAAATACAAGTTGAATGTAAAGTGGTTCCTTTTAAGCTGTACACACGAGGAACCCTGTATGATGAAATTGTTGAGTATAATATTCGCAAACATTTCATTACGCTCTGCCGTCACAGAGAAGTTATGCCGAAAATCAAAACGAGACAACGAAGTCTGGCTTTGTATATAAAGGGTGCTATGGGTATAGCTGATACCATAATATCCAAAAATAAATATATTCTTTTTAAATTAAATAATTACTACAGGGATGAAGCCGTAGATAAAAGCGTATACCTACAAGGTTTTTATTTGCGTGAGTAGATATAGAGACTATCCCGCCCTCATACCCGCCACTACAACTCCTGTAAGCCAGGATCAGCAGTGGCATGCATTTTATCACACAGAGCGGTGAAGCTCAGCGAGTCTCAGGGAAGACTAATCTTTCTGTAACCCGCAACGAAATTAGTCAAATAGAAACATAGGGAATAGTTGGAAATATTAATTGTCCACTTCCCTCCATAGCAAAGCGGGAGACGAATATAATGAACTAAGGAGGCATTTTAACCTCAAATTTTTACGTTTACAACTAGAAAAGCCACCTATTAACAGAACTTAATATAAAATTAATCAAAAATAATCTTTTGGGACTTTGAACGAAATTATTATTCTTGTTAATCTGTTTGTATGAGCAATACAAATCATTAAAGTAGGTATCTTTCCAAAGTAATAGAATTAACGAAATTGATAAATTTATCTATTGATGACCGTATAATGTATTCAAAGTTAAAAGTCAATGGAGCTCAGAGTTTAGTAGCAGTAAATTTTTAAAACACTCACGGACGCAGGACAATAAATCGGCGCGGCGGCGCCAATAAATGCGAACGTTTATGTAGCCGTAAAACAATCGATTCCCACATCGAATAAAAGTAGGAGTTGTTGGCAACCGGCCAATAAGACGCTCGGCTTAGAAGAGTGAGCGCTGAGACAAGAGCTTGCGGAAAATTGTGCGTTATTTTCACTGTGAGATGTAAAAAAGCGAACGTTCAACGAGAACTCAGCCTTTGCTTTCCCACTTTAAAGGTACTCCACCGTTTAAGCGCCTTTGTAAGAGGCAACGCGTCGGCTACAGAGGATTACAGCGACCGCACGACACTCCGTTCCGAGCACGCTTATGACGCATTACTCCTAAATCACATCCAATAATTCATTTCATTCGGAGATTAATGGTAAGTGAATGAATAAAATCTCTCACTCGGAAAATACAGCCATCAATTGCGCGTTTAAATGTTTTGATGGCAATTGAAGTTTCACCTGTAGTGATCGTGCGGCGGCAGGCCCAGGCCGGAGTCCTCGGAGGGCGAGCGGTGGTCGGCCACGAGGGGCGCCTCCACCGGTCCCTCCTACAACAATCATCTTCAAGCTTACCCCACGACGCCTACTTCTTCTGTATCGTATTTAATTGATACAACTAATGGTCTCCACGGCTTATAATGCATAGTGACATCATTAACCTGCATTTAAACTTTTAATTTTTAACTATTACCAAACATGTAGAGATTCCAAAGAGCACAAAAACGTTCATCACGTTTGATATCCCATAGCATGTCGTACAAAACTGAATACATTTATTAAGAAGCACATAATACAACCAATGAAAGCGTAACACTATCGTATGATGCATGCAGCGTTACTACGGTATTAATCATGTGCACTTACCGGGTCGTGCAATTCATGCATCGTCGAGGAAGGAAGCATGTTGTGGCGCTCACCTGCCCGCTATGAACAAATTATTAACGGTAATTAACATAACCTTACTATTTGGCAAGGCGAATGCCGTAACTGCCTAACTAATATAGTAGTCTGATGTGATATTTGTTCTGTTTTAGGACAATGTGAGCCACTGGGCTTGTCGCCTGACTTCATATCAATAAGAACGACGTACTTAGTTGCATACGTAACACAACATAGACAATTCCCTAAAAGGCATTGATGTATTTAATACATCAATGCTAAAAGGTTCAATATCAATCAGAATTTAAAATTCACGAATACGATCGATAAATCATTACGTCGGTGTGCTGGCTTGTTATTTCGCCATATCAACAGTTAATTACTTGTGCCCGATATGGCGATAGGCTCGCCCCCTATCATATCATGGGACGGAATACGCACGGTGAAAAGTGGGTGCACTAGTTGCGCATCTGCCTACACCTTCGGGGATAAAAAGGCGTGAGTGTGTATCAGCAATTAAACATAATAATCCTAGGTATGTAAAACATGCCCATACTTAATTGCTGCATAATTAATAATGGCCAGTATTTAATTTAACGAATAATTAACAACTATTTGATCAAATCCTAAAACTAACTTCAAAACAGCACTCTATTTTTTTAATCTTTCCCTTAAAGACAAACTATAAAAATGGTACACCCATTTTACATCTAAAGAAACATAGAAGTTAGTGCAGTCGGACCGTCACGCCCGGTTGCAAATTGCAATCACAGTAAAATACTATCTCAATTAACTTGCCCCGTCTCACCCTCTGTCCTTTCCCGACAACGAGCAGTAACCGGCAAGCAAAGTTGTTTTAATTAACTCCACAGAGCTGAATACGAATTGTGAGACATAGTTACTTCAGTAAATAGCCTTTTAAAAAGGGATCGCACATAATATTTTCAATAAAATCATAAAAAAACATAGGTAATTCATAAGTATAAGAATTAATTGGTATTTACGTACAGATATAAAAGGAAAGTTGTGTAATAAACAAAAGTTAATCGTATTAAAGTTTATTCAAAAAACTAAAAGATTATTTTTTCTTGGTTCAAAGCCCACCGGCTAAAAGAAGAGATATTAATAAAAGAAACAACGCACCTTAAAATGATAATCGACCGTCTCTTCTCCCCGTTTATATACAAGCTCATCAAATCTCGGTCGATCCTCGGGAAGCATAAATTCTCGGATTTCGGTCAGGAGGGTGTACTGTAACAAAGAGAACCCAATTACCTATTACAAAAAGTGTACGGCGCGGCGACCGACGCCAATTTCTCGCAGAATATTGTATGAATTTGCATCGTTCAATCGTTTGTTATCACACGATGAGAAAAATGTGCTTCACTAATTTGCTTTATGACTACATCATATTTATTGACATTATTTATCGTTTTTTATGACTACGTTAAACGTAAAAAATAACACCTGTTTCGTACATAAAATCCATCTAGTCATGAGAGAAGTTAGAAACAGGCCTAGGTACAGCAATAAAATCAACATTCAGTGCTATGCATATTGTTGAACAAAAGCGAATGCCGTCAGGGAAAACTAAAGCGTACAAACCGGCGTTCATAGGGACGAAACCACAAGCATCAAATATCTATTTCAGTTGATATTTAAACTTATCCAATAATGATTTAAATCATCATAAAAAACTAAACATGTCAAATTCCTACCTTCTGCGGCGTATCTAATAAGTCCCTGAGCACAGTGAGGAATGCGTCGGGAGTGAGCCGCCGTGCCGCGTACTCCTCCATGTAATACGCAATTGCGGGTAAATCACTCTGCGGCAGTAAAGACCTGGCTTTCTGCTCCACCGCCACCGCAGCTGCGCCTCTCCGTCTACCCCAACCACTTATTCTGTTTACGAGCACATTTCAATTCAAAGTTGCTTTTATGAGGTAAACATATCGAACGGCAATATTTTTTGTTGAGTAATAAACCCTAATAAGAAGATTGATACCGACTACTATGTATATGTAGTTTCGAAGCCACAATGATCTCGTTTTGAATATTTTATTGGTACAACCCTTTATCTGAATCACTCCAATAAACAAAGGCAAAGTGATAACCCCCGGCGCACCTGCAAGGACCGTCTGTTACGGAAGAGGTGCGGTTTCGATTGCTCCAAATGTTTTTGCTAACATTTGCTTTAAGAAATATTTTTCTTCTATAGCTAGAAAAGTACCCCAAAATGGCGTGTATATTTACATTTTTGTAAACCAAATATTTATTTAAAATAATGTTGTGAATTTAGATTAGATAGTTTGTGTTTGTAGAATGAAGCTAATAAGATACATAATAATTATGGCCTATACGATAATAGCGAAGTTCATTAGTAAGAATAGTTTTCAGGGATCATAATGGAAAGAATTATGGTTTAATGCGATATTATATCATCATCATCATTGTCAGCCTATATTTCCGCCACTGCTGGATATAAGCCTCCTCCAATACGTGCCATTTTACCCGGCCTTCGACCTGTCGCATCCCGTTTCTGCCAGTGACCTTTCGCAAATCGTCATCCACTTGGCTGGAGAGCGTCCTACACTAAGCTTGCCGACTCGGAACTCGTTTACCCCAGCAGTTATCAGTTCTTCGACAGATGACCATTAGTATGTAATCCATCTAAATTGATACTAAATTGCCAACGAACAGTTACGTCTTGAAATTGTAGGACATCGAAAGGGACAATAAATGGTCAATTAGAATTGAAATATTGGAATTGTATTACATTTAAAAATGGTTCTTAGAACTCACCTAGGTGCCGGGTCCCTTTCTCCATACGCAGTGCATGCATGAGGAACTTTTCCGACATCTCTGACTAGTAACGACATCCTTTTATGGTATTTCAACTGTGCCACCGCTTCATCGTGTGTCACGTCCACAAAAGACTGACCGTTCACTTCTAGGATTTGGTCACCAACCTAATGAAAAACGTCAATGCTGTAGGCAAACTCTCTGTAAAGCCATTATAGCGCCATCTAGTATTAAATGATTAAATGAAAATAAATGTTCATCCTACTATTATATAATATAATTATATAATATTATAAAGGCGAAAGTTTGTAAGAATGTATGGATGTTTGGATGTTTAGATGTTTGGATGTAAGGATGTTTGTTCCTCTTTCACGCAAAAACTACTGAACGGATTTCGATGAAATTTGGCACACGGGTAGATCATGTTCTGGATTAACACATAGGCTACTTTTTATCCCGGGAAAATATAAAGCGGGACTTTTATCCCGGAAAAACTTTTTAAAGCGGGCGGAGCCGCGGGCAAAAGATAGTTGGATATATCAATATTAGTCTAGTGGAAGGACTTAAAACGCAATTATTTAATTTATTTCATTTAATAATAAAAAATTCAACCGTCTTCTAAAACCACTAAAAACTAAAAAATAATCTAATATTACCTATATAATGATTAAGAACTTTGAAGTCAATGACTACATAAAAATAACAATTGTTTTCGTATATTTGTTCATGTATTTATCTGCCTTAGCAATGAGCCTAATCTGGAAGTATGTTCTATCAAATGAAAAATAAATCCGAATCGGTTAAAAAATGACAGATCTGGAGTATCAAACATTTTAAAAAATACACCTCCTTTTTTTAAAGTTGGTTAAAAATACCTCAAAGAATGTACTTAAATGTAGTTTCATGGCATCTTATCTTAAGATATATGATTGTTAATTTTTTGTAATTTTGTAAGTTAAGAGTTTTTTTTGTATCTGCTATTATTACTTGACATTGGCGAAATCACCGATAGATTATAATCGGTGGAAACCATAATTTAAAAGAAGAGGAAGAGTTAAGAGGTACTTATTTATGTTTTACTGCACAAATTCTAGTGCTAACTCAACGTAAGTAAACTTTACATATTCGTAACATTCTGTGTAATTTTTCTGGTACGTTAAACCTATGCGACGTATAAGTGTAAAATGTTGTAGCATACAAAAACTTTATTATCTTGTCGTCTACTATAATTCGCAATATAAATATTTCAATGTACTCAGAACTCTTTAAACAGATAAAGGTAAAAGAAAGCCAGGAAATAACTTAGTTTAGTTAAACGAATTTAAACAAACGGAACAATTCAACAATTGAACAATATTCATTCAAAATGGTTCACCGGTTAAAATCCTAAATGTAAGCTATGAATTACGGAAATAGCGTGCAGTGGGCGGGTCGAGGCTGTAGCTCCAACAATATAAATTTTCCACTACACCTCGACACGACGCACCGCCTGAACCAACTAAATAAATTACTATTCCGTACACTTTCGTAATTCGTTAATATTTAATAGAAATTGTAATAAGTTTCATACTTCGGCTTTGGTTTTTAACGATGTTCACTTTGTTTCGAAGAAAGATGTTGTTTTAAAACACTTTAGTCTCATTTTATTGTTTTTAAAGATTATGATGTATCGTACTACTACCGTAAAAACTGATTTACATAATGTTGTAAACAAGTTTATAGAAATTGTTTTCTATTAAAATCAATAGAATATAAAGTGGACATTACTAGGCATCTAGCGGAAGTTTCATGAAAAGCAAACAAGCAATTTGCGCGTTTATTGCACAGTCCCCTCGGTTCGCGGCAACTTCGAAGCAATTCAAACTCACAAGCATTTCTTGAATGACATTTCTCGAAGTTTCTTTCGCGTTGCAACTCCAGTTTGACATTAATATATAAATTATTGCCACATTGCTTTATAAATTCTAGGAATTTATATACAACTAGAGAATATCTTCAAATATTTTACTTAATAATTTATTCACGGTTTTATAAAAAAAATATACCATTGATATCATGAGTATAATTTTAACAGTAATAAAGCTAAATAGGTAAACGTTGCAAATATTTCGTTTGCTCTTACTAATTTCGCCGTCTTTCTACTTGACGCATCTGCATAAAACTCTTACATTATTTTATCTGGAAGACCTGTAATCTTACCTGCGAGCACACTCTAAAAGTCATCTGTGGCCTCAACCCTTCAACGTTTAAATGAAACGAACGATACTTTATTACATTCTTACTGGTGAATTCATTCTAACTTTTAATGAGTAATGTACATATGATGGGAATACCTGGGCTAAAATAATCTTAAATTTACTGTAAAATTACAGTTACTATTTATATTTGATGAGTCACGCTCTAAACATGGTAGTTAAATCGGTATGTGTGCCGAGATAGAATTTACAGAGGTAGTCTTACAGAAAACGGCAAAACATTCGCAGTTAAATTTTACAGGAGGCAGAGTTCACTTATCAGGCGGTCCACATTTTCGTTTGCTAGCGTACGAAATAAAAAACTCACCATAAGGCCAGCTCTGTCCGCAACAGAATCCTTATCTACGCCTGTGATGTAGATGCCAAGGTTGTACTCCAGCCCGCCTCGGATCATGAGCCCTAAGGATTGTCCCGGCTCTATGCATAGATCCACCTGTACCAAAATAACTGTCAATTACTCATTTTTCGTCGTAGGTTTAACATCAGACTATATCCTTATAAATTAAGTTCAAAGCCAAATAACCCCTTGCGCATAATTCAGGACATTAAAAGCGGTGCAAACATTGTCAAAAAGTTTCAAATATTTGATTTAGTTTTCATACCCAACCTACGAAAGAAATCGTTAGCAATATGCAAATATAAGTTACAAGGGTATTTTATCAAAATAAGTATCCGCAATACATTCATTCTATATTATTATTTGATAGAACGAATAAAAGAACAAACAAAATAAAAGATAGATGAGAAACAAAAAGTCTTAATAGTATTTCGTATAAACTATTTCGTTCCGTAGACTAATTTAATACTCACAATATATACACAAATAAACGTACAACAGTTAATTAATTAGCACTGGTACAATCACGAACATAATCCGTGTACGGAAACAACTCTATTCAGGGATCGTTTATTGTATCGGGGTAACGTCACAAAGATCGATGGCGGCCGGGGCTGCTCGCCGGCAACCCCATTACACCTCTAACGATATTGCTTAGTGGCCAGTGACCCACCATTAACACACCGGCGATACTGCCCCGATGCCCTCTTACACTCTTATAATGTGTCGTTGAGAATTTACAACCGGGGAATTGGACATAAAAATTTATGTTGACATCAAATCATTAACTCAGTACGTTCGCATTCGTATAAATGGCATCGTGTCGCAGTCATCAAAATTGCGGTTACAATATTGCCTATAAAATAGACATTGCGCTAAACTCGTTGCGTATTTTATGTCATATGTTGCTAAGCTATGTGAATAGATATGGCTTTTTAGGATTTAATGAATAGACATCACAAAAAGTATGAGACCTAGCTATTGTGTTACAATTATAATTACTAACTTAAAGTGTTAAAATGTTTACGTAGCGTTTTACGAACTCAATATCATCATCATCATCATCCACAACCTGTAGATTCCCACTGCTGGGTATAGGTCTCCCTCATATTATTCCACCTCACCCGGTCTCGAGCCAATCGCATCCAGGTTCGACCCGCGATCCTTACAATGTCGTCGACCCATCTTGTCGCCGGACGACCAACGCTGCGCTTGCCCTGCCTTGGCCACCACTCAGTCAGCGTCTTACTCCACCTGTCGTCAGTCCGTCTAGCTACATGGCCTGCCCAGCTCCATTTGAGTCCCATAACGAATTGTCCGATATCTCGAACTTTTGTTCGTCTACGGATTTCGCTGTTACGGACTCGATCTTGAAGTTTGATGCCGAGCATAGATCGCTCCATAGCCCTTTGTGTCACACCCAGTTTGTGTAAAACATCGCATGTGAGCGTCCATGTTTCGGCACCGTATGTCATGGCGGGCAGGACACATTGGTCAAAAAGACGAGTTTTTAGACATTGTGGAATCTGCCGCGACTGTAATATGTCTTTTAATCGTCCGAAAGCCGCCCAGCCAAGTTGTAAACGTCTGAAAATCTCCCTGGTTTGATGTTCCTTGCCAAAAGATAGTACATGACCAAGGTAAACATACTCCTTAACCATTTCCAACTTCTCACCTCCAACCGTAATATTTGGAGAAGAGATGCCGGAAACATTAGTAAGGACCTTGGTTTTAGCCATGTTCATCTTAAGGCCTACCCTCAAGGATGCATCAAATAGGTTTTTGAGCATACATTGGAGACTCTCAAGGTTTGTTGCAAACAACACCAGGTCATCGGCAAATCTAAGATGAGACAAGTAGGCACCATTGATGTTTATGCCAGAAGTATCCCATGTGAGCGTTTTTACGACGTCTTCCAAAACAGCCGTAAATAGCTTGGGTGAAATAGTGTCACCTTGTCTCACCCCCCGCTTAATCGGTATAGGTTCGGTTAAATTGTGTAGTTTGACCTGTATTGTAGCCGAACTGTAAAGCTCACGGAGAAGATCCACATAGCGGGCATCGATGAAACAGCGATGTAGAACTCAATATACGACTGCATATATTGATACCGTTATACCAGTGGGCACTTAGTTGATTATAGTAAAGGAGATGTCCGCTTTTTGTATGGGGGCTGGGTCTTAAAATCTAAACAGGTTCAAACTTTAGGGATATCAAAGGGGGCAATATAATATGGAACTTAGATCTATTAAAAAAATATTTTTAGACCCCTCCATTCATAACCAACTTTTTTGATAACATTCATATTAAGTGTAGTTTTCAAGCCAAACAAAATTACATGCATCTCAAAATCGGAGGTCATTAAAATTAAACGATTTATTGCAAATTACTAGTTTTCAGGAGTTCTATCCAAATATACATAAACTGTCTTGTTTAGATTTTCAGGCCCATTTTTGGACACGTCCTTTTCACTTCACTTACCCTTCGTATAGATCGATCTTTGCTGGCGGAGCGCGTGGGTCTGAGCGGGGGCGGCGACGCTGGCCTCCCGTACCTGTCCATCCACGAACAAGACGCTCTTCCAACCAGTGCCCCCGCTGTCCGCACTGTCATCGTTAACTGACGGCATGACTTCAGCATCTGACCATTAAAACAGTTAAATTAGGTATTGAATTTCTTTGTGCGTACGTCAGAGTCACGGTCAGGGTACACACGCACAGTTCAAGAATGAGAATATTTGTTGACTGCCTCGGTGGCGTGGTTGTATTACGGTACGATGGCAATGCTGAGGTCTCGGGTTCGATCTCGGGTCGGGCAAATTAATATTGTTTTTTTTTTATCAGTATCAGTCCGAAGTCCGGCATTGGTGCAGGATACGGCAACAGGCTCGCCCCCTATCACATCATGGGACAGAATACGCATGGCAAAAGATGGGTGTAATAGTAGCGCCTCTGCCTACCTCTTTGGGGATAAAGGCGTGAGTATGTGTGTATAATATTTGTTAATGGGCCTGATAGGCCGCTATTTTAGTAGAACTTTATCTATTTATATTAATTCGTAGGTTTTTTATGGCATCGAATGACGAGTCGAGCATGGCGTTCGATGGTATGCGATACGACCACCCTTAAACAGTAGTAACACAATCCAGCACCTTGAGTTGTAAAGTACTGTGTGGCATTCCACTGCGCTCGTCATGCTGAGACATAAGATGTTAAGTCTTATTATGTCCTGTAGTTACACTGGCACAACAGTGCATGCGCACTGCTGCTTGGCGGTAGAAATAAATACTAACTGGCGAGAATTATCAACAAGATTGGAAAACCGAAAACATGGCTTGGATATGGACAGCCAAACACAAATCAACGAGATTAATCCGGAAAAATCACAACTAATATTTGTACTTACACATACGGCATATATTATGCATATTTATTTGGGAACTTTTATTCACAGAAACAATCATGTGTCTACTATGAACTGGGGTGAATCATTACAATCGGACCATCAATCACATTAGAAAATTATGGTTCTTTTAAAGGTTGAATCAATATTTCCAAGCTTTTGTGCGAATGCCCTATAAATATAATTAGAAGCACTGTTTTTTGCTGATCCGTTAGTCTAATAATTGTTTATCTATGTTACATACGATTGACCTTTTGCTTCAAGTTCAAGCAGACCTAAGACAGAAACTTGATAAAACTTGAGTGATTTATGTGTTTAGATCCATTTGTAAGTTATTTATTTTATAAATACTCCTGTAAATTGGGAATAAAATACATCAGAATAAAAAAATGATGTTCAAGTTGCATATGACACGATTGGTTAAGAGCAATTTTTTTGATATGATGGGATTTAGCGGAACAAAATTTTACTTTATACGACTTAAGATGTTTTCCAAACCAAAAACACCCATACGATAACCATGTGAGATGATTTCCATCCATTACGACTCACGCATAAGGTCGTAAGTCAGAAATGTTAATGCACTCAGTAAACTTTGGGCAATTACCTTAGCATATTAAAGAACCAAGTTTCAGACTGATAAAACACGAACAAGTGGATATTTGCATAATCTAACACAGCACCCTCTTCGCAGGCGTGTTTGCAGTGCCTTATGATGATAGCTGTTGAAAACTATGCTCTTTTATTTTGATATTTATACTATGCACTTTACGCGCAAAAGAACTCATTAGCCCATCTGACATTGATCAACGCAGATAATTCTGTGGACGAATTTCAACGAAACAACGTTTAAATGTTTTTAAATTACTCGAAGTTTGCAATTTCATGAAATATCCTGTAACGGTTAAAATGTTGAATAAAAATATGTACCACATGTTAGGACCTTTATGACGCCATTTACCCAACAAACTTTTATGATCAATATAAAACGCATTTCTGCTATTTGATTCACATAAATTTAACTCTGCGACCAACCCACGAATGTATGTCGTTATGTATGAATGAAAAGTATTGTCATAATACGGAACCTGCAATAATTTATTCGTTTCCTAATATATAATACAAATTTATAACCCTCTCAATAGTAGAGGAGACCCGTTCTCAGCAGTGAGCTGTGTTCATATTATTCTTAATATAATACAATCTGTAGCATTTTTCTGTGTATCAAGACGATTTGGTATTATAAAAAGGTGCATAGGAAGGACATTTAAATATTTCATACAATCAAATTTTGTTCAGGTAACCGGTAGATACCCACCACATAAAACCCTGTCATGCTGTTTGGACGAATACCTCCGATATTGAACATCATACCAATAGAATTGGCACCTCAAAATTGCTTTCGTGACAAAACAGAAAATGTTATTATCTATGTCCATCATACAGAACATCATGTATTACAAAACAAAAGATTATGTTGTAATATTATTTTTAGATACGAGAGCCGAGTACATTTAGTTTTAAAAAATATAGAACAATGAAATAACGGCTTATTACACGGCCTCACAGCTTGATATTTGCACGAAGCTGTAATAAAATTCCATAGGGAAAATGTCAACAACGAACCATTTTACTATTTGCTAACATAACAGAATTTATGATTACAAGATACACGTCACATGGGATGAAAAAGACGGGACTTGCTGGCGACTGTCGGCCAGCCGGCGCGGCGCGGCACAGCTCCGAGTTTTGATTATACTCTCATACGTCACTCAAACTCTCACATTAGGCCAGGCCAAAAGGATGACATTGTTCTACCTTTATTCGTTAAATTTTTTCACATTTTAACCATTGATAGTAATTGTTAAACAGCACTAATTTAAATTATTGTCATACTACTTAGCAGATACTTCCATATTGAATGTTTTCAACAATAATGTGAATTGGTGTTCATCTCAGTATAAATATTACACTGGGTCCCAGGGATTAATATCAACGACACACAGTCATACGATCATTAACGTTAATACTTTTACTAATTGAACAATAATTTTTAAGTAAACTAGCCTAACTTCGTTGCTTGAAGTTAAATTGTCGTAGCCTACGAAATAAAAATAGTAAACAACAGGAAGGAAGGCCATAAATCAAGCGATATAGCCAGATAACTACGGAAGGGAAAGTCCGAGAACGGCAGTGAAAATAGTGCCCATTACCTGAACCGTTTTATTTGGGGCATAATAGAGAAGAGACAAGTGAGTTTCGTTAGTCTTCTTGCTCTATTAATTAGTAAGTACTCGTTGCAGCAACTAAATGGGCTTAAGTTATATATTTTGAGCAGATTGCTAACGTACATACGTACTTAATGTCACGGCTAATTTGATTCTTTGCGCAGAATAAATACAGAAGAAAGCATAAAGATTTTACTGATCATAGACCTCTGCGAGATGGGCAGAAACGTATGAGAGACATAAAGCGATCGTGCGGACCAAACACATAGAGAATGTCTACGCTGTCTGTCTAGTAACCTTCAGGAAGGACAAAGTTATCGGCTTTGCCTCTGTCTACAGAGTAGCTTATTTAATAACCTTATTGGTCAGTCCATTTTATATCTAGGCAATAAACATTTATATTCAGTTAATAACATTGTTTTGGCCCTTTGAACGCTAAATATATGACGTAAAGTAGTAGCAACAGTGAGATTTTCTATTCAGTATCAGCTCGGAGTTTGGAATATGTGCCCGATATGGCGATAGGCTCGCCCCCTATCACATCCATGGGGCGGAATAACGGCGAAATGTGGGTGCACTAGTTGCGCCTCTACCTACCCCTTCAGGGATAAAAAAGGCGTGAGTGTGTGTGTGTGTATGTGTGAAACAATGATTAGTAAAAACGTTAAAAATAATTATGGTAAAAGGATTAGTATAAGCACGTAAGATAAACAATACTTTACAGTTAACACAATATAAGTACTTATACATTATAGTATTTCATTTTGACCCGGAGGTTAGATCAAAGTTCTAACTATTTCAATAACTTCTGCGTTGACAGAAACAAAAGATATGCAAGAACGGCGCCATCTCACATTTACTTTATGATGACAAAATGGCCACTCACTTACAAAGGTAATAAAAACTTGTTAACGGCTCATACGCAGCTATAATTACTTATTTTAGCAACAAACAAACGTGACGCAGAAAGTTTCCCACGGAAAACGTAATAGCCCTTGTGTATCTCCTCACTTCCTCTTTCCTTTATGACAAATAAGAAACATTACTCCGTTATAATTTTCAATTATACGTGCAAAGTTAATAAAAAATAACTTATTTATCACAATAAAATAGGTATTCTTAATTTATCTTGTATAAACTTAGATTATAAATACATAAATTTGTAATAATTTGACTAGAAGTATCGAAATATTATATTGAATCCCCATATTATATTGGGTCGTCAGAATTCCCACTAAGTTTATAATAATTTTAACAGCTAACCTGTAATATTTGGGACTAAATGGATAGTACCATAAACGGAATTCGTCCGTAAATCCCTATTTAGTGTTAATTGTTAAATAGAGCAACGAAAAACGGATATTTTAACTTTTACGTATTTATTACATGCATGTTCTTAAAAATATCGCACAGTTACATCTCACTCCACGTTTCCACTATGACATTACAAATTTGCCCTCTTTTCTTTAGTTTATAATTTACATCTACATATTATATTCGTGATCAGCAACACGATTAAAATTTTAACAGGAAAACAAAGAGTTTTTCTTACGTGTTCGCGCATCATTTCCAAACTTAGCACTTTTCGTATATAATGCCTTTGCATGTCGCATATTTATGTTGAATGACATTTCAATCGAATAAACATGCTTCGACTGAAGTTTGTTAACCGGTAATATCCGAATAATATGACTTCAACCTCGGAAATAATCTATAACATGATCATTTAATACACGCAATAGTCGAAGCCGTGACAAATCACTAAGTAATTTGTACATTTTGTACTTGTAGAACAGCTCTAACTGTGACTTCATATTATAAATTTTTCTTCCGATGAATTATGTTTTTAAAAACTGTTTCGTTAAAAATAAGTAAATTGCTTATTTTTGCTAATTAGCAACCCATAATTTATTTTCAAGTCTAGAACACTAACTAGTGTTAATACAAACAGCGTTATTTTGAAGAAACATTTTAACCCCAGACATAATACAGCTGTAGCATTGGCGCAGTATTACAATGTAATTTCTAGAATGTGCGTCATTTGTGTCTGACGCCGACAAAAGATTTATCATCCATCATGCCTAAGGCTGAATACTTCTAGCTTGATAAAACACAAGTGGCCTACATTATGAAATTTGGCAATAATATTAATTATATGTAGAGATTTATAATAATAACTCTAGAAAACAATTTGTACGTCAATGGAGAAGGCCAGCGAAATACGTGAAATTCACATGAGAAGCCCATGAATAGTTAATATTTGAGAATGACCCAGTCTCGTTTTAATGCTTTTAAAACATTAATTTTATGAAGCAAATTCCTGGTAGAAACGAGGGCAGTTATAAATTAACTAGTTTCCGTTCTATTCAGGAAGCAACACATCTAACGTGGAGCTCAGAGCGCTCGTTCGACTTCACTATGACAGGTAATATCCTACTTGCCGTCGTGTGACATGCTAGCCATTTGCTTTAAGACTTGGGAGGCACTGTGTTTATTTACTAGCCGGCTATATTTACATAGCTGTACATTGTACAATGCTACAAATGGATAGTACATTTAGATGGGACTTGATAGTAAATAATATAGCAAAACAAATTTCCCTAGACAGTGTGAAGTTTGCAATTGAAATGCCAAGCTGCACATGTTAGACAGTTCGTAATTTATTACTGAACATGCAAGCTAAACCTTTATTGCTGTTGAAGTAAGGTGTATAATATTAATGTACTCTTGTTACTTGACATTTTGATATTTAAGTATGTAAGGTAATAATGTCAAGTTAATAAACAGAATGCTTTTTATATGATTTCACAACATATCCTTTGAATTATAAGCATTAGATATAGCATTATCTGTCTACGATTACATACCTAGAGCTGACTTCATCGCTTGCTGATAAATGCTACCTACTAGTCACATAAATGTATAAGCCACACAGAAAACAAAAGTCACACTGTAATCTATACTCCCAAATAAATGGTAAATTGAGTACTATTTACATTAGCTGTTTATTAAGATACTGGCAAATATAATTTACGTGAAACCAGTGAAATAGGTCCTTACTAAATAAAATGAAAAAAAATTGACGTAATTTTAACCCCGCCACAAGAAGAGATGCGGGTTATAGGTTTATGGTGTCTTCATCTGAACGTCTGTGTCTGTCTGCCAGTGGCATCGTAGCTCTTCCAAACAAAACAAACTGTACAGATCCTAATGCATTTTTTATATTGTAAAGCTAATGTGATCGAGATGGTTCTTAGCTATTTTTCGTTTATGAAGATCTATACAGGCAGTTGAAGATCAATAGCTCATTTCCTACTTTCATAGGTCTGATTAATTTTAATTTTGATATACTGTTATTTCAGTCGTATTTCCAAGACATGGCATGCTTGAACTTATGCTGTAGAAAAAGTAGTCGGTGGGATATCCAACGACTCAGTAACTTCCAGAATACGTGTTTGGGTCCATAAAATTAGTATCAATGAAGAAGTGTCACATAGATAATGATCGAGAATCTATGGTGGAGAAAACAGTTATTTGGTACTTAAGTATAAGACACTTCAAAAATCAGTATATTGTGTTTGTTTATCCTTTAACTTTATAATAAGTGCCTAGTAACATTTTGATCCAAACGTCGTTGTCACGTCAGGATCCGCTAAAGAAGTATTTTGAGGTTAGTTTATGACCGGAGGTTATTTATAGATACTACTCAGGGCTTTTTCAAAGTTACGTGTGTATTATTTAACAATTATTATCGTTCGCTTTAACGGTAAGGAAAACATCGTGAGGAAACCTGCATACCTGAGAAGTTCTTTATAAGAATTTCGAAGGTATGTGAACCTACGTCTACCAACCCTCACTAGGCTAGCGTGGTGGACTAAGGCCTAAACCCTCTCATTTGTAGAGGAGGCCCGTGCCCAGCAGTTGGACAGTATATGATACAGGGCTGGTACTATTCATTATTATTTTACAGTCAGGGCTATTCTTACATACAAAATCATATACATCGACAATTTTAATATGTAAAGTAGGGGCCGTTGTTTCCTCCGTGGTGAAGTAAAGTTGAGGGTCTTCTCACACTGGCGAATTACAAGTAAATTTACAGCCAGGTGAAGGCACTGCACGCTCGTTCAGTGTAATAAGACTGTAAACTCTACCTGAACACGGATGAACCAAGGGGGCCATAGAATCACGAAATATATCGAGTCTCTACCATCTAAGATTGCAACCAAGTGCAGAGTTTATAGAATCAATTTAAAGCGAAAAGTGGGTGTAATGGTTGAACCTCTGCTTAGCCCTTCGGGATATAAGGCGTATGTGTGTGTATATAACATAACTAGTGGTGCTCGCGGCTCCGCCGGCGTGAAAAGTTTTTCCGGGACAAATTTTTTTTTTCAAAATCAGTTCAGTACTTCCTGAGATTAGCGCGTTCAAACAAACAAACAAACAAACAAACTCTTCAGCTTTATAATATTTGTATAGATTTAAACCGTCTTTCAATTATAAGTAGTAATCCTAAATTGCAACAATTTTACATAAACACAATTACGTAAAATTGAGTAATTAACATTAACTAAAACAATTTGGCCACCAATTCACGTTGCGGTATTCAACTAAAGTTACGAAGTACGTGACACTTTTGGCACAAACAGTCACCAACAAAGTATTTAAAACTGTCCAACTAACGTAATGGCTTGGTGCGGCCAGTTTGGCGATCGACTAACAGAAGTAATTTGGCCCGCGATCAGAAAATCCTGCCATAGGCAACAGGTCTTCGTGCCGTGTCCGTCATACACATGCTACTACCAGTTTATATAAACCAAGCGACAAATTATGCTAATGGTGATTAGCTGGTTTACGAAGTGCTTACGAGCCTCGAACGCTTTGTGCCAACATTTGGTGTGTAATGCCCGTGTATATAGATAACTGAACTAACTATGCTTCGTTGCTTTAGTACAAAACAGAATCCCTAATGATAATCAGATATATTTTATTTATCCACTCGAATCATTACTAATCAGAGGATTAATCAACTAAATTACCAACGTGGTCGGATATGTAACTTCACTAACCTTCAGAGCATCTTCGTGAGAGATTCCAGAGAAGGGTGTCCCATTCACTTGTAAGATAGAGTCTCCGGGCCGGAGACCAGCCCGCTCCGCCACGGAACCTTCCTCCACCCTCGATATATATACACCAACACCTGTTTTTAACATCATATTTTACTCGTAAAGTAAATAATAATCACTGATGTCGATCTAAGTTATTAAAACCTAAAAGTATTTGAGACGAACCATTACTTTTATAGTAGTAAAAGTTTCATTAACTGAATTAAGAACAATACTGCCAAATAGGTTAATTGTAGCTATAAGTATATATATTTACTTAGGTATATGCATAAATTTTGTAGCAGTTCAACATTTTTAATAGATTCAAGCTGTGACTCCGCAGGACTCGGCAGACGGAAATGAATCAATGAATGACGCGCGGCAAATGACGCCCGGCAAGACGTCACTTGTCAATCACAGCTTAAGGGTAACGACGCGACCTTTAACGCTAAAGCTGTGATTCCGTAGAACGCGGCAGACGGCAGACGGCAACGGCAGTCGGCAACAGCATGTGCCGCGACGGCAGACGGCACTACTATGCAGTGTTAAATTGTATGAGACCGATTCCACACACGACAGCAAATGACGCGAGGCAAGTGACGTCCTATCGGGCGTCATTTGCTGTCGTGTGCGGAATCACAGCTTTAGACTAACGTAAACCTCATACGTGATTCAACAGTACCTATACAGTATGTATTTTTAGTCGATGGACCTGTTTAAACACTAGGGAACTAATGCATGCATGGAAGTAATAAAAATATACACAAATAAATGACAGAGTAAATATAAAAAATATTCGTAAAATGGCTCCCAACTTGCACTAGCTACTTGTTTGACCTATCTTATCAGTCATGCTGTAAGAGTATGAACTTAAGTGTAATCCGTTTTCCCTTCATACTTTACTTGTACCAGGAAGGCAAAAATACCTATATAGGAGCTAAAATCCTAGTAAAAAATAAGGTCATATATTTTGTATCCAGGACATGGTCTACCTACCCGTGTGCCAAATTTCATCGAAATCCGTTCAGTAGTTTTTACGTGAAACATTAAAAAACATACATACATTCTTACAAACTTTTGCGTTTTTAATATTATTAGTAGGATAGGATAAACCTCAAATCACTCAAAAGTTATCTTTGTACGCGGTTTGAGGAGCGATGTTACATAAGGATCAAAATATGATACACTTGAAACAAATTCTCGGCTTGTTATTGTTCATTTGCTAATACACCTACTTGTATAAAAACAAGATTTCATCTCCCGAGGGGATCGTGGGGGCGTTCCACAAAGACACTTTGTGCAAGTTAAATAAACTGTATCTTCAGAGTACAGCTGAGCTGGATTAACATTAAAGTTGGTAGGTAAGAAGAAAAATTGTTTTCTCTTATCTTGCGCTCGTTTTGCTTACAAATTTACCAACATCGTATTTTAATAATTTTATGTTGGATAATAAAGGTTTACATTAAGATAATTCTTTAACTTATTAGAAAACTGTGGCTATTATTTGTAAATGAAACTCAAATTGCAACAAACCACTAACAAATTGCTATGCCAATTCCCAATACACGATGATAGCTAAAAGGAGGCAATAAACACCATACAGGCAGAGAGTAATGATGTACACAAATAGCCACAGGTCATTGGTTACGCGGATTGACCGTTCTCGATGCTATTTACGTACCACCCACATGGCAATCGATAAACACTCCAACCTTGTTTGTACCGCGGTTCTTAGTATAAGATATGATATTATTACTTTGATTGTAGCCTTTGTTTGATCTAGTTGTGAAAATAATGTTTCTGGTTGTTGCTTGTTAATTGTTATAAGTTTGATAATTAATAAATTTATAGATAAAAGGTCTAACTCTTATTATCTTAAAATATTCAGAATAAAAGAATTTTAAATATTCTGAATCTAAAATAATACGCTGTTTACCCTTAATGAGCACCATTTTTCTCATTTATTAAAGCTTGTGAACAGTGAACATCATATACCTAGATAAAACATTGGCGTTTGATAAACTTAGTTTTGTATATAAATTTTCCTATCCCAATATAAATAAAATTTTATAGATACTTGCTTCATGAAAATTTTAATTAATGCTTTCTAATTGGCCTTCGTTTTGGAACATTTAATTCAACAAAAGTATGGTTATTCAATTAACGTTACAATCATTTGCAATAATAATTGTCTATTCATATACGGCCGAATTCAATTAACGATTCCAATCGCTATCTTCAGATCGATCGTGAAAACAGACCAATCAAAATAAAGTTTAATTAACTAGTTCACGGTTGACTTATTTTCATTGGTTTATGGTGTAGATAGGAATATGAACTTTTATTGATTTCGGCCATAAAACCACCTAGGCGCCTACTGAAAAATTAATGAGCTTTTAAACTCGTACAAAATTCTTAAAATAACGTTTGTTTACTTTATTATTGCATACGGTAATACTTTTACTACTGCTTAACAAGGGCCACAGAATTAGATTTGTTCAAAGATTTTAAAAACTTGTTTAACAGCTTTACATATTCATGAACCAGTTCTTATAAACGATCTTAACCGCTGCCGTCGGACTCAAACTGAAAATAAACTAATAAGCAGAAAATGGCATGCTTATAAATGACTTATTTTAGTTGATTTATTCATACCATAGCGGTTGGGGTTATTGGAAT
Source organism: Lapara coniferarum (assembly GCA_949316025.1). Classification (NCBI taxonomy): domain Eukaryota; kingdom Metazoa; phylum Arthropoda; class Insecta; order Lepidoptera; family Sphingidae; genus Lapara; species Lapara coniferarum. The sequence continues at coordinate 7,033,479 of OX438926.1, forward strand.
TGGCCGTATGGGGACTGGATGTAATTAACTCACCAGCCTCCTTCCCGCCCTTGACGCAGATGCCGAAGCCGTGCGAGTCGGCGGGGTCCCGGCTCATGGTGACGGTACGCGTGGCCGGCTCCGGCGGCGGGGCTGCGCCCCCTGACGAATACGGCCGCTCGCGCTCCCGCTCCCCGCTCCGGTATATCGCCTGACAACAACACATTACCGGAGTTCACGTGGTTTCTCGGGTAAGGTCAAATATTCGTTGAATTTTTATGAGTATGGAGTGACTTGGTGCTATCGATTATCTTAAAAAAAAAATGTCCACGTGGGTTAGTAAACCTGGACGAACGAAACTAATTATAGCAGCTAACACGGATCCGTAAAAGAGTCATAGATATTTTTATTACTTCTGAGTATTATTCTTTGTCAATATATCTTATCTGCACTTTTATTGCAATAAAAATCAGCTACAATCGCTCCTTTTCATTTGTATACTTAATTATAATTATTATTTAAAATTTAGAAACTTTCAAATCTTAAAATTTATACGTAGATATAACAAATTTCATAGGAAACCAGTTCTAATCTTTTGTTATACATAGAAAAACCGAACAATATAATATTTAACTTTTCATAACAACAAAAAATTCCCTTTATCCTTTTCTAGAAGTGGAAAAGAATGCAAAGCAATATCTCTGTACGTGTTAAAGACGTAGCGAAAAGTGTTTTCCCGATATTGTCTTGAATCGGTATTTGCAGGCAATAAAATGGAAGCTTAATTTTACGTAAACAATGTTTCTTGGAACGAATATTAAAGATCTCAGAGGAAGCATGTGAGCCGAGCCGCCGCTCTATGTCTACGTTACTACGAGTCCACTCAGTTGCTACGATCACCACGGCTACGAGATTGCTACGTTTACTTCATACTTTGTCGCTTGTTGTTTGAACATAAATAATGTCATATGTATTAGGTTGATATTTTTGTATCTTTCATGCTCTTTGATTTAGTGTTTTACGTTAACTATAAATCCGTTTTTTATGGAATTTAATTTCTGTTCAATTGTTTGCATAATATTTAAGTAAACTTCATAACCAAAATGTTAGGTTCAACAAGTGTTTTCTTAAGTAATCACTCACGAAGTACCTGGCTCCCAGAAGGCCACTCTGACACTTTACAAAACTTTGAAGTGAGTACCTACTTCAGCGAGCAACCTATAGAATGATTAATGAATTATGAATGTTATTTTTATATATTGGGAATTTTGTTCATTATTATATTCAATTCATGGAATAAAGCTGTCGCGGCAAGTAAAGGTTGAACTAGGACATCGTTAAGTTAAAAGTTTTCGTTATTAGTGGCACAAATGAGAATTTTACAAAAATATAATCCAAGAAATGATGTAGTATAATTACCTCATGATTCGCGGTGGAATCCAATTTGATAAGCACGTTAAAAACACAACGTAACTGGATCTTGCTACTCTTACGCACATCACGCACACTTTCAATACCATCTAAGCATTCATTGCGATCACTGGAGCCACTCGCGTGCACTCTCACAACATAAATAACTTCGGTACGTGATTCATAAAAGTTCCTCCTTCGACATTCGGTACGAAATATCCTCGAAATAAATTCGTAGTAGTTTCTAGAAATTTGTCGTAACTGCTAACGGCACCTGTGCTACCCAAGCACTACGCGGATATTGGCCGTAAATTCAAATATTGCTTACGCTCCAAATAAATACAACTTGGCGTTACTAGGCCACCACTGAACGCATCTTAATGAATTGAAAACCAACGAAACTTCCATGAAAGTCGAAAGTTTTAAGTTTTAATACGATTGTTTTGCTCAGCAGCGACAGTGAGTTCTACTGACTCGCGCGTTCGAGTGACTACCACGATGACAGATCGACTGCGATGGCCGTGACATGTGGGCTTGGTGTGGACACGCCCAATGGAACGACATTACTGCCGGCAATATATAAAACAATCATTAATTTACAGCAAGCATTAAGTGGGAGTGATGGACAGTTTAGTACCGTTACAGCTCCAAACGCAACTTTGTGCAACGCTAACTTTATTATCGGTTTGAAAGGGCTCGTTGATAAACCGCGGGCGTTCCCTGACGGAACATAGTGAATTACTCTTTGGTAATGTCCATATAATCGGCACCTAAACGGTCGACGCCGCGGTCATGAATTAAGTAGTGGTATCGACTGGTGCGGCCTCACCCTCGAATAATTTACACATTCATGTCACTCGCGGCACCCTCGCCGGTGCCACACATTATGCTATTTTTGGAATTTTACTTCAACGAATGTCATCCGTGGTGAGTTTATTATTGATTGAACGCGAAGACGGTTCGATACGCTTATGTAATCTACCTATGAATGAGTTTATAACGCCACCAATTAAACAGAGGTTAGTTATATGAAAAACGCTACATATCTATTTATTTTACGATACATTGGATTTCTGTTTACATACATGGTGTGTAGTGCTGCTGGGGCTGCTTGCTGGTGAATGTCTCCTGGTTGTGAGTGGGGCTGGCAGCGGTGCAGGTGGATGTGAGGGCGGTAGCGCCTTGCCCAGCGCAGCTGCGCCGCCCTGCCCGAACAGCCGCAACACCTGCTCTGGCGATATCGGCCGCTTCTTGCCATTTGTGGCACTTAAATGGTTAGTGCTGTTTCTTAAGCTCGCAGCCCCCGCTGTTGAAGAAGTGGTAGAAGTTAGGAGAATAACTAATACAAGCTGACATGATCCCAAAAGGAAATCTGTTTGAGTAGGGACTTAGAAGTAAGCTTTTATGGTATGGCAAACAGCTCTAATCGTTGCAAAAACCATCACCAACATCAACTCCTCTTTTAGCTCATCTTAATAAACCTTAAAAGTAATTATCTTACAACCATCACATCAGAAACTAATACTATGAGTACCACATGACCCAGATTACGAAATACCTGCACTGTTAGCGATGTTAGTAGAGCCCAGGTACGGAGCACGGGAGAGTTTGCCTGAGTAGTGGTGCTGGTAGGAGGTGTGGTGGCCATGCGAGGACGCCGGCCGCTCGACGATGGTGTAACTGGTGCCAGGCGGGGAGTAGTACACGCCGCCGCGGGCGCGCGCGCGAGCGTCCTCCGCCTCGTAGCTTTGCCGGTTGTCCTGCAGCCACTACACATATCGGTTTCCTCAACGTAAATAACTAAAAAATAATTAATTCTTTATCCAACATTCCTCTTCCAACTAGGTCTTTATTTGTCCCTCATTTCTTTGAGCTGGGTGTTGCAGGTGGCGATCACGTACCATCACGTACCCAATCTATTCTTTAGCCTACCTTCCATTATTAAAAATAAAAATACGGTAGATTGTAGAGCAATCTGTAATTTATTATCATATTACAACTTTGGTGTTATCCAAAAACGCGGGATTGGATAACAGTGTATTGCATTTATGGAAATTGGTAAAAATAGGTAAAAAAAAAGAACCAAAATGCGCCTCACGAGGATAAATCTCGAAGGTAGACGGAATGAGAAATACCACCGAATACATGGTAATCGTGAGATTACATATGGTTGTCGGATTGTCGCCAACAGCCATGAGAATTTTACGGGCTTTCTATGCGGAAATTAACTTAACTTACCGCATTATATCATCATAAAACGAAAAAGGGTTACCAAGGTTATGGAATATGTTAGACACTTATTTTATATCAACGTCAAAGTTTTGTGCTATTCTAGATACAAGAATATTACACCAGAATCTTTATGTGGACTGCATAACACAATTCTTTAAATTCATGTTTATTATATTCGCATACAAGTGATTAACGTGTTAACCACTGTCTTTATCTAATTATTCCTGGTAAGAGAGAATAAATCTAAATGTGAGAGGTATAAATTACATAATGCGAAGATTCGTCTTAATGGTATTCTTTCACCAGCATGAGTAGGGCAGAATTGCGTTTTGAAAAATGCGTAGCTTCTAGCGCTCCGCTGGTGAGAATGGTTTGGTACTGAAACGACCAACTGACTGTTCAGGTCAATACAGTCGAATGTTGGAAACATTATATATAACAGTTGCAGTATTGCAGCAGTGCAGTTTGTAATGCATACTTTAAAGGTATTTATTTTGGACTTTTTGAACAATATTAACATGTTTATTGTACAACGGATTCCAGATCGGACAGCCATACTTAATTAGTGGCCTAACTAATCAATTAAAAAAGTAGAGATTAGTAGAAGGTTGCTTAAAGTTAATTAAATTAAAATTGGTAACATACATCCCATAGGCTTTGGTAGTAATATTGTTGACGTGGACATCTAAATTCATTTTAGAATCCAGAGTAATTTCACGATCCCGTACGGCATTAACTTTTTTTTCTAAGGGTTTCATGACACAGAGAATAATTAAAGTGTATAATTTTCCTCTTCTTGGGGAAAGTTCCTCTGTGACATTATTTATTACGTACGTATTATTTATTACGTACAATATTTTTTACTGTTTACAATTAAATATTTGGGTCAAACTAATGCACCTTCTTAATCGCGGTAATGACTCAAAGTTTAACTTTACGTTTAACACGCGACAATGCGCAATTTCAGGTGGTAAAACGTTCGTCGTATTTAAAATACAAAAATTCAAGTATACAGAATTTAAAATCAATAAAGTTGATTTCTTGCAAGTCGTAATTTTGACAGTAAAATTTCTGGGTTGGTCCTTTAAACATTTGATTGATAATTTCAGAGGTATATTTTAAATTTATTATTTTCACTAGGACAGAAATGTAGAGTTTCTAAACATAAGGGATTTTGAATATTAATAACTTATGTAATTGGTTGATGAATTGTTGCGTTTACATAATATAAAAATATTTATTATTACTCATGAAACATATATATTATACATGATAGAGACTACACAAATTAATAAAATCATTTATTACGGTATATTTTCTTATTTCAGAACCTATAACAAGTCCGCTGAAACTAAGTTAATGCCTAATATTGCTAAGGAATCAATAAGGCGGATAATAATAATCTAACGTAGTAAGAACAAGTCGCAATTGCTTGTGGAATTCCGACAGCATAGAAACGTAAGATTACAAATAATTTCAAGCTATAGTTTTATTAGTAACTATATATTATGCACTGTTGGCTTTTATGTAGTAACAACTTTGGTTTTATGTAGGTCGATAGCTTAATGCACTAAGCGAACCAATCTATGTTTTTACTGTTACTACGATTATCCTCACACAGAACGAAAAATCAGATTACCTGTTTTACAAGATTATTACCGAAATTATATGCCACTATAAAATTACTACAGCAAATATGTAGGTAAGTATAAGAAGATAAGGTTAGTTGATGTTAAATTAACTTTATATTATAATTTAGTTTATTTATTTTAAACACTTTGTAAAATGGTATAGTACTTACAAGCGGACTTAATGCCAAAAGGCATTTTCTCCGAGTCGACCATAAGGTGGTGCAGAGAGACGGAGGCAGGTGTAAATTATAAATAATGAAAATTAAAAATGAGAACAAAATACAATGATAATTATTAAACATAATATATGTATACTTACATATATAACTGCGTACATAAATAATTATTTAACATATATACATAAACAATTACATACATACACAAATAAATACGTATCTAATAAACTAATGATGAGAATCTGCTACTTCGGCAAGGAGTAATTGCCGAACTCTCATTTTAAATGCCAGCCGTGTTGTACATGACCTGATTTCGAGCGGGAGTGCGTTCCAAAGAAGGATGGACTGGATAGCAAAGATAATTTCAGTGCGTATCATGTGACGTAAAAGAAAAATAACACATTGGTGGATTTTTTCGGATAGACCTAAAGTAGCAACAGTTCTTGGCACCGAATAAAGCGCTTAATCTAAAATTAATTGGCTTTGTTTTGTCGCACCTAATTTATCAACCTAACTCAGCGGGCATTTGAAGATAATACCTTAAAATAGTCATATAAATCAATCTGATTGTGCCAGAATAAATTTTAGAGCTAGTGCTTAGTAATTAGTATTATAATCTAAAAGTTGCTCACGGCTTCGCCCTCGTGGAAGACTTTTTTCGGGACAAAGGTACCATTAGTAACTTTTCCGGGATGAAATGTGTGTGTGTGTGTGTGTGTGTGTGTGTGTGTGTGTGTGTGTGTGTGTGTGTGTGTGTGTGTGTGTGTGTGTGTGTGTGTGTGTGTGAATTTGCGCAAAATTTCAAACTATTTCGTTCAAAGGTTTCTGTGACTTTAACATACTTTTGCATTAATGGGGTAAGTATGATTTGCCAACCTGTTGTGATCGCGAATGCCTAGCGAGATGGTGCGCAGGTGGGTGCTGGGGCGTGGCGGAGCGCGTCCAGCCGTAGCCGTGCGCGTACGGCGGCGGCCAGCGCGCACCGAACTCCGCCAGCTCCGAGCCCTCCGCCGCCTCCCCCGACCTCATGCCGGGGGTCACCCTTCACTCTGAAACAAAACGCAGTATCAATAACAATGACATCACAATGTATTCAACAAAATCGTTAGGTTATATTAGCCCGTATGTACGTAGCATTAAATATTACGGATAATAAGTGCTCCATACGACTAACTGGAAAAGAAATGCAATATACGATTGAAATTGGATAACAATGTAAACAGCTATAGCAGTAGGAGAACGTGACAAAAAAATTACACGCTGTTGTGACATATATAAAATGTTCATTTCGAGTCATTCCGCTCCAGTGCTGCCGAGATTAACTCGTGATGCTTCTCACATAGCATAAAACGAACATTCCCAGTTCGTGGTGTACTCTGACTATTCATAAGAACTTTCGCAAACAACGAATAAAAATATTTTGTTTCTTCTGTTTGGCTAACTAGAACAAAGGAAGCGTAACTATGACCACGGGTAATATGGAAAACGAAACTATTCAGTAGTTAGTAGTTCATTATAACAATACATTGAATTAACAATGGTAGGAATAGTCGGTATAATATTCGTTTATAAATCCGATTCGCAGCTGAAAATATAAACAAACACATGTACCTAACACAAAAATCCTATATTATTAAGAATATATATTGGACGATATTTTCCACTACTAATTTTTTATATTTTAGCTAACGCTATGGTTATTACACCTGGGCACGGACCGATTTACGAGTGTGTCGAACCGACATATAACAAGACAAAAACAAATTTCACGACCTTCCATACTTCATTCAATATAGGGGAAAAGAATAGTAAGCAGGCAATTTTCTGGCACAATATTTTGCCGCTGAAATCTGGGACGGACATTTTTCCAAATAAAATGTCAAAAAAGGTCAGTTGATAGAAACACGTGTTCATGGCTCCGAATTACGACACAAAAATGTCAAACAAAAGACGTACCTTTGTTCTCATATTTCATTTCATCAATTTTCACCACAATACGTGTCATCCCTTTTGATGAATGTAGGCTGTTATTAGGATTTATTTTATCTTTATTTATAAATATATATCCGCTTTTTCTAAGATATTCAGCTATGGAAACCAAATAAGTTCAGTCAGTCGCTGGACTGATTTCTGTGCTGGATTTTTGTCTATAAGTAGTCGGTCGCTATCAAGCCAAGGAAAATATTTTAAATTAAATGTTCAATTTAAGTAATGAGAATTTAAATAGAAAATATATTTCCTGCGATAGAGCTGAGATCCGGTGTCGCATGGCGGCGTGCGTCCGGCGATCCTTTCCGGTGCAGACATGTTTATATCCCGGTAAACGACTTTAATATATGTATAATTACTAAGGGACTGCCTCGGTGGCGTAGTGGTATTGCGTACGCATTACGAGTACGATTTGCGCGCTGAGGTCCTGGGTTCGAATCCCGGGTCGAGCCAAAAAAATTGTGACTGGGTATTTTCATCTTAAAATTTACTCAGTCGCAGCTCGGAGTCAGGAAGTTGGCGGTGTGATACCCCCGTGCCTCGGAAAGCACGTAAAGCCGTTGGTCCTGCGCCTGATCGCTCTCCGGTCATGTCGGATTGCCGTCTCACCGGACTATGAGAGTGAAGGAATAGCGAGTGCACCTGTGTATGCGCACACACTTGTGCACTATAATATCTCCTGCGTACCTGGCTGATCTCCGTTGAGATTGGCCGCCGTGGCCGAAACTGGCTAGGAGGATTTTTCAATTACTAAGGGGAACAAACAAACTTAGATGCAAATAACTTTTGTCTAAAACAAAGAATCAGTAAGTTTTAAAATTTAAAATACTTATTCTGTTTTAATGTTCTTCACTCCATAAAAAATATCAATTCTGAATTTTTTTTTATTGCCAGTATAGGCAGACGAGCTAGCGGCCCGCCTGATGGTAAGCGGCCACCGCTGCTCATGGACTTGGCAATGCCGGGGACACAGACAAGCCGCTGCCTACCGTAGGGACAATACTCTTTTTAAACCTCATTTGAAGAAGGACAGGTCATAGCGCTCAGGGAACACCGACACAGGTAGTTCATTCCAGAGCTTACACGTACGTGGTAAAAAAGAACGCGACGATACGCGTACGATTCCAGGTGGTAGGAATGAACTCTACTACGGTGAGGAGTGGTGCGATGGTAAAAAGGTGACGATGGAACCATCTTAAACAATTCCTCGTAGCACTCCCCATGGAAAAAACGATAAAGCACACAGAGAGACCCAAAGTCTCCCCGCATTCCTAACGGTTATAGTTTGTTCGTGAGATTGGTATCATCGACGGTTTGAACAGCTCGGCGCTGTAAGGAGTCAAGTGGGTCGAGCTGGCATTTTGGGGCACCTGCCAGAGATGAGAGCAGTACTCCACGTGGGGCCGGATTTGCGCTTTGTAGAGCGCTAACCTATGACCCGACGTGAAGTACCTACCGCTTGGCTCTGTTCAGGATGCCCAACTTTTTACTAGCCAGTTTGGCTTCATCTTTCAAATGACTCCTAAACTGAACTTTGCTCGAGATTTCGACGCCGAGGATCCCAATACACTCGGACACTTGGAGAGTGACTCCTTCGAATTGTGGCGCCGTGACAAAAGGATCCTTCTTCGCAGTGAACGCGCAAGCTATAAGTATTTAATCAGTTGAAAAAAAAGTCATATATAATGCAAATCAACTTAATGCCGAATACGCAATGCGTAAAATCAATGTTAATGGTGCCAGTTATAGATAATGACCCAACCGAACACACGAAAGTTGTTCAACTATGAATTATTCGCGAAAAATTTACTCATATTTATCTTTATTTTGGTACAAGACTTGCATCATATAGATATAGAAGTACAATGTACTTGCATTTAAATTGATTTTTATGTTCACAAACACATACTCATAACACATTGGAATATATAAACATAGATATAACTATATAAACTTCCGCTAACAACTTAGTGAAGTTTGTGAGAGCTAATCTCGTGTCCCCATATTAGTTGAACTAATATGTCACAGCTAATATGGAGGACGTGCCCGCGATAACTAGGTTTCGACGCATATTATATATCTTTCATTAAAGATCTGAATACATACATGTTGATACAATGTTAAAAAAACCTTTTCAGGTCCCTATTTTTCGTCTCTGCACCACCTTAAAATGGTAGAGAATTAGGCATTAAGGCAACCATTTAATACTTAATTAATTAATGTTTCTATAAAAGCTATGCATGTCTATAATTATTGTAAACGCTAGATTTTTATTCTTAACTATTCTAGTGATATTCATGGCTGTGTTTGCAATGTTGATATGCTGAATAATAAATAAATAAATACTTTATATTAAATACAAAATATGCCCTTTATATAGTACTAGACCCGATAAAAGGCAAAATCCTTGCCCCCTATTCCATAGAACTAAGATAGGTGACGAAATGCGTGCGTGATACAACTCTACCTGCAAACGGAGAAAAGCGTAGCGGAAGTATTTACTAGGCAAAATTCACAAAACATCTAGTTTTTTTTTTTTTTTTTTTTAAAAAGGCCATCTTCGGCGCATTAGGGACGGCTGCGGGCTTCCTCCGACTCACGTCTAAGTTGTCGTCCGCAACCGCCCCTGCACGTACACGTGAGACACGCTGCCTCGGACATGTCCATCACGGGGGCCACAGAAATTGGCTAGACTAATGGGTGGGCGGCACGTCCCGCCCACCCGTGACCCCCGGAGGCCCCTATTAGTCGCCTTTTACGACAGGCAGGGGATACCGTGGTGGAATTCTCCAAACGCCCCCAATCCACAGGGCGGACAAAACAAAACATCTAGTGCTAACGCTATTGACAGCTGATGCAAGCTAAAGGCAGCGCGTCATTGGCTGATCAAATTGTATCCATCAGCTCTCGGGTCGGTTGCATAATCTCCGCACTGCAGACTGTGTGCTCTCCACTGTCCACTTATTTAGATCAACGTCACCAACTTGTCTTTTGTGTTCAGTAATGTAATCCACAGAGTATATACAATCAATATAGCCACATGCGAATTAGATTCAATTGGTTGAGCAGACATCTATCACATCTATATGACTTGTACATAAAAAAGCAGTAGAGCCGGTGTGTCTGTACATATAGAGAAATGTGATTAATAAGAAAGGGGTGACTAAAGAAAAGTAATGGAACACAAATTAGCAATTTTTGTGATTCTTTTCTGTTTGTTTTTCTGATTGTTTGTTGCACATCTCCAAAATTACTGAACGGATTACGATAAATTTGAACACGGTTATATCATATCCTGGATTAAAACATAGGTTACTTTCATCCTGGGAAGTATAAGATGGGACTTTTATCCCGGAAAAATTTTTTCACGCGGGCGGAACCGCGAGCAAAACTAGTATTTAATAAAAACTACAAAGAGAAATGTGTTTTATTATTGTGTGTTTAAGATTTTGAATAAGTACTTTAAGTAGGTATTTGTATGTACGTAGTAGGTGTAAAGTAGTATAGTTTAGCATATTGTTCATTTCATTTAAATATGTAGGGTACATGCAACAGTGAAACTTTAAATTTTATCACCATCCATCCTTCGCAATATAATTGAAAAGCAAACAAACTATACTGAACTATATTGTTTACCATAGTAAATCAGTTTTATTGCAAATTAAAAATAGAGCGAGGGAAAACAGTGGGTAGATATTTACAAAATTTTCCTTTAACACGCTTCTAGTTGTTTGGTAAACAAATATTTTCAAAATCTGAAGTCTGTTTTGTATCACATCTCTGTATTGAAGATTCCATTTAATTTACATAAATTTTTCAGATTAATTTTAAAGATTATTTTAGAGATAATTTTAGAGATTACAAAATACGTTATTATTAAATGCTGTTATATCTAAGCTAACAAAATTATAGATATAATGATTAAGAATCAAAAAAATCTAAAATAGGTGTACACTAACTACGTCTCACGCCTGTATGTCTACGCCTAGGTATCTCACTTTTCTTGTCATGTCTGTATTAACGGCGAAGGACAACATCGTGAGAAACCTGGATAACTCGCAAGTTCTCCATAAGGATTTCGAAGGTATGTGAAGTCTGCCACCCCGCATTAGACAAGCGTGATGGACTAAAGCCTACAACCCTCCCAGTAGTAGTGGAAGCCGGTGCTCAGTAGCGGGACAGTGCTTAATGCAGTGCTGGTAATCGTTATTATTATAGGTACGCGTAAACATTTTATAAACCATATAAAAAGACATATTATAAGAAAAAATATGATAAATTGACAAATAATCATCGTCTTCAACAGCCTTACTTAGCGCCCATAAATCACCATGAAACGCTCAATATTTACGTAAAGTATCTAAATTCAGCAGGCAGATAAACTGCGAGCAACAGTTGACGCTTTTGACTATATTGAAAGAAATTGCTTGAGTGGGTCCAATTTACTTGTGATAATTTATCTGTAGCAACTCCAAGGATGGACGGCTGAGACATTGGCGCGGCGCCAAACTGCCTCTGTGTTCAAATGGCCCACCGACTCGTGTCCCCGTTGTTTTATATCGTTTTTACTCCGTACCATTTCATAGCTAATACATTTTAACAACGGACGTATTACCGTGGAATACGTTGGATAATAATAAAATATGCGTGTTTGTGTACTCCGTTGGAATAGTGTTAGTTTTATTTTAAATTTAAGCAGGGTAACATATTATATGATGTAGTTTTATGTTTGTTTTTTACATACATACATACGCTCACGCCTGTTATCCCCGAAGGGGTAGGCAGAGGTGCAACTAGTGCACCCACTTTTCGCCATCATTCCGTCCCATGATGTGATAGGGGGCGAGCCTATCGCCATATCGGGCACAAATTCCAGACTCCGGGCTGATACTGAATAGAAAAACTCAATATCACTTTACCCGACCCAGGGATCGAACCCGAGACCTCAGCTTTGCAGTCGTGCTGTAATACAACTACGCCACCGAGGCAGTCCGTTTGTTTTTTAATACATCGGAATCACTCACTATTTGCGATACCACTTGGTAGAACAACTGCGAGATCAAAATCTCCCATGCCTCGCAGTCTCAAAACATTAAATCGCTTCCTGGACTCAAAACCAGAGTGTGATATGTTTGCGAGCGACAGGCCAGAATTTTTATTAGAATGCATGAGGTTCTGCGAGTACAACTGAAAGGCTATCTATATTAGTGTAATTTAACATTAACCTTTTTTTGTTGTATTGATTAGCGTAAGTGGTTTGTTCCGTACTATTCACAATAAATAAATAAATAAATGCTAGACACATGTGCTTTTCGTACGTTCATAATTTGTTGTTTGTGTACCTATTCTATTTTTAAATAAAATGTTGCTTTACTTGCCATCCTCAACCAGTAGGAACGTACATACAATGCTGAACGTCGTCCTTATTTTACTATGTCCAGCTATCAAATCCTCCTTTTGGGTGGCATCATTATTGACTGATTCCACCCAAAGCTCTTCAATTATTTTTTTTCGTCATTTATAAATTCATTTAATTTTGTCTTCTGAACATCTTGAATATTTTTAGGGATATATATATATATATATATAGTAGATACTAGTCCGTTAACATCGTTTCATTTCTAGGTCTCTGACCTAATTCTGCTTGGATGTCGCAATCCTCAAAAATGCATCTCAACCATACGAGGTCTTATCGAGGTCGCGAATTTGGCATTACTATTTACAAAAGAGGATGCATCACTCCTTAGTTCATTTTCCGTTTTAAATTAATATAGACATAATTTCAAGATAGTTGTTAAAATAAGTACCTATAGTTCTTTCCTGATAAAAAATATATCTAATTAAATCACAAACTGGTGTATAGCATTTTAGTCGGACACTAATGTACATTTTTTTTAATTCTAAAATTGTTATTTGTTACTACCTGTGATAATATACTTAACTTATTCTTATTCTTTAAATCTACTTTTGTGATTAACTACCATTTACACGCATGTTTAAAACATGACCCGGAAACAATACAGTCACTTCTTTACTAAGCCGGGTAATAAGAATTTTATTTTCATAAAAGGTCCGATACGATATGGATATAGAAATCGCATTTATATATCTACGTTATATTTAATACAAAACCTTTTAGACTGGTTGTAGTTGGTGCCATAAAATTAAGGCTCGGCCGTTGCTCACCGAGCGATCTAATCATAAATTTAATATTCGATCCACTCTCTGAAAATACGCCATATCGAAGATTCTACCGAAAGTGCAGCGGCGAGCGGACAATGAAGAAAATATCTTAGACAAATGTTTATGGGTTAGTTATGAAGTTTGAATTTATACATGGTCATTTTGACATTGTGTTAATAAATGAAACCACAGACTTATCTCATTGAAAATAATACTTTCTATTAAGTTAGTTTAACCATAGATGTAAAATAAAAAAGCGTAATTTTCGAACAAAATAAATATCAATAAAATGCAACTTTGAGTTTACACGCCTTAAGGCTGCCATATCCCAAAACACCTTCTTTTCTATTCAATTTTAAACCAAGAAATAATCAACATTTCGGTCCGAGAAAAATATATGTTATAGTTAAATAATCATTTTACATTGGTGTGGATTCCAAAACACGATACTTACAACTTCGCTCGATCATAAAAAATCACGAAAACAGAGAAAATTCGGATTTTATTTTCAAAAATTAATTATAGTATATTAAACAATTACTTTAAAAATATAAGTCAATAAAAGGGTAATAACATTTAGCAGATTGCTATGCAAAAAAATTTTCACAAAAGTAATTCGTACTTTTCAAAATTCAAAAAAACACGAATTTTTTAACAATTCTGCACAACGCGTCTCGTTTCAGATGCGCCCGAGGCGCCGTGGAGGTCGGACCTACGTCAATTTTTCGCGCTTGCTGTCACTAATTTATCGAAGTATTTGACAGCTTTTGTTTATAGTTGGACCGCGTTATGTAGAAAAGGAACCAACTACTTTTGAACAACAACTATGGATTCTTATTTGTAATAGATGGATTTTTCTATGAATCTTTCCTATTCTTTTTCTTTCTTCTTTAAACACGTTGTCATACTTGTTTCAACTGTTGTTTGTTTTTGTAAAATTGTAAAATAATATATTTGCATAATTTGTGGATAATATTTTGGCATAATACCTCCAATGGAAAATAATGTAATTAAAAAAATGTACTTTATTGTAAAAAAAAGCGTGGGGTTCATGGTGTCAATAGATATAAATATTTTAAACACACACACACACACACTCACGCCTGTTATCCCCGAAGGGGTAGGCAGAGGCACAACTAGTGCACCCACTTTTCGCCGTTATTCCGTCCCATAATGTGATAGGGGGCGAGCCTATCGCCATATCGCACACAAATTCCAGACTCCGAGCTGATACTGAATAGAAAAACTCAATATCACTTTGCCCGACCCGGGGATCGAACCCGAGACCTCAGCTTTGCAGTCGTACTGTAATACAACTACGCCACCGAGGCAGTCCGTTTTATATATGTAAATATCTATAATCTGTGAATGAGTTTTCCCGGGATAAAAGTACCGTTTTATATTGTCCCGAGATAAAAAGTAGCCTATGTGTTAATCCAGGACATGATCTACCCGTGTGCCATCGAAATCTGTTCAGTAGTTTTTGCGTGAAAGAGTAACAAACATTCTTACAAATTTTCGCGTTTGTAATATTAGTAGGATTGTACGTTTCTATTAAATTTCTATTCGTGTATTATGACATGTAATATGGTTGGTTGTGTAATTTTAATGTACTATGGGTCTTTGATACCTGAAATAAATATTCCCACCTTAAAGGCCGGCAACGCATCTCTGTACCCCCTGGCATTGCAGATGTTCATGGGCGGCGGTGATCACTTACCATCAGGTGAACCGTATGCTCCCGTGAGACCCCAGCTTTGCAGTCGTACTGTAATACAACTACGCCACCGAGGCAGTATAAATATTTTATTGAGAGATAATATGAGTAAAAGGATTATCATTTTGATACTACCTTAAAAAGCACCCCACGCTTTTTTTACAATAAAATAAGTACATCTTTTTCTTATTTGCACTATTCTTAATTCAAATTTATTTTCTATTTTTAGTTGCATTTCCTATAAAGCATGTTTTTTAGTTTTTTTTCTAACTGTTATTTATTTTTCATTTTTTAAGCTTGTTCTACTGTTGTCCAACAGATGACACTAAAAACAAGTAAGATTTTTTTATACATAAGAGTAGCCAGTTTAGTTATAACCCTACTATGGTCCAACAGATGTAAAAAAAAAAAGAGCTATCATTTACTCATTCATTTTGAATATTTATTCATTATTAGTTGGATTTTCTATAAAATAGTGTTTTTTGTTAAAATAATGAATTGTCTTCGGTTCTTGATAAATATGCCAAATTTTCATCCGACGTTTTGAAGGCGGTCAAAATCATGTTCAAAGTTTCCGTTACATAGATACACTAGCTTTTGCCCACGGCTTCGCCCGCGTTAATAAGTTTTTCCGGGCTAAAAGTACATACATAAAAACCTTCCCGTTGAATCACTCTATCCAACACATTTATTTGTATAAAGATTAATACACTCATTTGCAAAAAAAACGGGCGGTTTGGATTTTAATTCTTTTTAAAAAAAATACGGTACCAAAATGATTTCAATCATTTGTACATGTTACTGGCCGGTTTTAAAAATGCCGTGGTGTTTAAAACAGTACGTTCTAAATTAAAATTTTCGTTTGATGCTCGTTTTTACAGAAAACCACTTTTTATCCTACATTTTTGGTGCGAAGTTCCAAAAGATAATGTCGGTTTTCATAACTTTTAGTAAATTTTTATGAATTTATTTCATATTCTTAATTGTCAAAGCTTCATTTATTGCTGTTTAGCTGTCTCAATAATGTTAGAGAAAGTGGTAAAAGCTACCAAAATTATTGCGCTGCTCGAAGAGGGCTGCAGCCAATGCTTCGTAGCTCAGAGGCTAAGTGTGAGTCGCTCGACGGTTCAAAGGACCTGGCAGCGGTATCAAGACACCAGTTCCGTCGAGAGAAGGCCTGGTTCTGGAAGAAAACCATGTACCCAACCACGGGATGATCGATTTCTTGTGAGTCGCGCATTGAGAAATCGCAAGTCTTCGTATGTGGACCTTAAGAACAACCTCGAAGAAGTAAGAAATGTGCATATTAGTCTATGGACGGTCAGGAGGAGGCTGCTCGCGGCCAATATACGCAATCATCGCCCGGCCCGCAGCCCTAAGTTACTCCGTGAGCACAGAGTTGCCAGGCTTAGGTTTGCTCGAAATTGTGAGTCATGGACTCAAGAAGACTGGAATAGGGTATTGTTCTCCGATGAAGCCAGGATATCTCTGTTCGGTGAAGATCGACGTCGGCGAGTGCTACGAAGACGAGGAGAACGCTTTGCAGAGGCTTGTTTTGAAGAAATCACACCTTATGGTGGGGGCTCTATTATGTTTTGGGCAGGAATAAATTCAATGGATCGTACAGAGTTAGTCTTCATTGAAAACGGCTCACTGACTGGACATCGATACATAACGGAAGTTCTTATTCCTCATGCACAACCCGCATTGGCCGCTTTAGGCAAAGACTCAATTTTTATGGACGACAACGCTCGCGCCCACCGGTCTGGCGATGTGGAAGCGTATGTGCAAGAGGTCGGCATTCGTCGTTTGGATTGGCCAGCTCGAAGTCCCGACCTCAATCCTATAGAGCATGTCTGGGACGTTCTGAAACGACGCGTGAGATCAGTACAACCGGCTCCGCAAACCATCAGAGAGCTGAAGAATGTGATTACCGCGGAGTGGGAACGTATTCCGCAAGCAAGTATCCGGGATATCCTCGCTAGCATACCCAGACGAATTCAAGCTGTGATTTCAGCTAGAGGGGGTCACACTCGATACTAAACATTTATCTGCTTTAACTTTATTAAAGAAAAAACAAACAAAAATCTTTGTTAACTTTTACTTCACGAGCATATGCACTACTAGCGAGCATACACTACTAGTGAACTTTAGCATTAAAACCCATAAATTTTATCAAAATTTTATGATAGTACTGACGAAAACGATTATTTGCTTATTAATTTACAAAATTGTGAAAGTAGAACTACCTATAATTATCAAACAAACCAATAGTAACATTTGAAATGGTTCATTGCTTAGGTGCCCGTTTTTTTTGCAAATGAGTTTATTATGACGTTGATACAACTCTTAACAAATAATGCATTAATTTCGACCAAATTTGATTACCATAAAAACGGTTCTAGAGAGTTAATTTTAAAAGATAGACATATACTGTCGCGGACTTTTTTTTAGATCATTTCCAGAGGAATAATTCTTTCATACATATATATTTTTGGTATCTTGAACGGTTTTCGCAGCGCACGCAATGGAAGCCCTCAAGGATGAATAATTTTCCCCGCATTTTTCACATTTTCCACTATTTCTTCGCTCCTAATAGTTGCATCGTGATGTTATATAGCCTATAGCCTTCCTCGATAAATGGTCTATTCAACACAAAAAGAATTTTTCAATTCGCACCAGTAGTTCCTGAGATTAGCGCGTTCAAACAAACAAACAAACAAACAAACTCTTTAGCTTTATAATATTAGTATAGATTTAAATGTACGTTACATAGCTTAATTTAAATTTATTTTCTCTTTTTTAGTTGGATTTTCTATAAGGCTTGTTTTTTTATTTGCTATTTAATATTATGGATAGAATATCATAGTACAGAATAACACAAAGCCAGCTACCTTATTATTGATACAAGTAAATCCCAATTATTGCGATATCAATATCGGTATTTTTAAGTTCTTCATTTGGTCCAGTAGCCCACATTTTCTTGAAAAAATCCCGGTTTGGGTCCCCTAAATTAAGTATCTGCTTATAAATATGCATACGAGCTCTACAGACCCTGGAGGTATCGGTATAGGCTTCTTTGTGTAACATCTATAAAGCAGTACTAGAACCTGGTGTGTATGTACATAGAAAGAAAAAAAAATAAAGGGACGACTAAATGAGAGTAATAGAACACAAATCACCGTTTTTTTGTTTCATTCTTTTCTCGTTGTTTGTCTGCGTATCTGTTTTTCTGTTTATTTGTTAGCGCACATCTCCGACACTACTAAACGGATATCTATGAAATGGTATGGAGATAACTTGAGCCCCTGGGTAGAGCATAGGTATACTTTTTAACCTATAAAAAATCTTTTATGCGGGCGACGCTGCCAGGAAACAACAATAAAATAGTATGAGTGACAATAGTACATACTAATACAAAATAATAAGTTATTTTCAGGATTTTACGGCAATTTGGACTTGACTACAATTTATATGAAGACCATACTATTATGATTTGAAAAAATACTGTCCGACATATTTATAGGTATATAGAGTAAATTTTTCAGATGGGACAGCAAAGTCAATATTTTCTATTATGAACCACAGTTCAAACTTTAAAGTAGGTAGTAAACAAATACGAAAATATCATTTAAAAAATCGCGATAAAATAAAAAAAATGGTTTTATTTCAATGTCTTACCAAGTTTTTTTGTATGTCGGGTAATTCCTTTTTATTGATCTCATTGAGGGTGTCTGAATATATAACGTCGCGTAAGATAAAATAATAACCGTGAAAAATCCATTTGAGTTGTCAGACTAGTAGTAGTCGCAAGAGTTGGGTATATAATAAGGCTGCCAAATCATATGAAGCAACTACTCCGGTGCAGTTCAATACTAAGTAGTAACTATTGCGGTTTTCATATCGGTCAGCGCTTAGTTGAGCGGTTACTATGTTAACCATTCCATATTCGCGTCTTCCCCGGCGAACAAGACGTCACTTTTCATTCAGTGGAAATCGTCTTTACGCGCTTACCCATAGGGTTCTAATTAAAAAATCTGAAATGACACCTGTCAAACTCGGAATACTGAAAGGGTTTCGGGTTTAAACTTGAGGTCATATTCAGGTTACTAGGCTAGTCGATTATTATAGTAATATTGGTTAAGTAATTGTCTCAATCACCAATATTATGTCACAATAACTAAAGATAATAATGAATCTTGACGTGGTATTGTACTCTGTGAACATTTGATTACGTAATCATTGATCAACGAACAATAAATCGTGATATCAAGACATAATTCATAGGTAACTTTTATTATGTATGCCTACGTATACCTATTTCAGCTGCCGCTGTCTGCGACATACATATGTTTGGATAGTACTCCCAAAAGTTAGACCTTCGCAATAAATCGTATAATTTTAAAGTCCTCCAATTTTGAGATGTATGTAATTTTATTTTGCTTAAAAATTACATCTACACTTATCTATACTAATATTATAAAGAGTAAAGATTCAATTGTATGTTTATTTGCATTGAATAGGCTCCGAAACTGCTGGACCGATTTGAAAAACTCTTTCATCAATATATAGGTCCATTATCTCAGGGATTATAAAGTGGGACTTTTATCCCAGAAAAATTCATTCACGCGGACGAAGCCGTGAGCAGAAGTCTAGTTTAAAATATATTAGCTATCGATGGAGGCGTCTAATTTTTTTTTATGGATTCAAGATCCATATTTTTGTCCTTTTAATATTCGTAAAGTTTGAGCCGTGTTAGATTTTGAGGCCCAGCACCCATAAAAAAGCGGACATCTTTTGTCGTAAAATAAACTGCTTCAGTATTGTTTAATCGTTTATTGTGACGTAGTCGCGGCTGATTGGTGTCAAGCGAGTTCATTTGAAATTCAACATCGCGGCACCTGACGCGCCGGTACATTAGACAGCTGTAAATGCAAACAGCGCTCAGATATCCTAGCCTTAATGCCACTATGACTGCTCTAGGAGAATTCGTCACAGCAGCAACATTACACTTTCACTCAGAAGTACACTCATGCACACGCCATATTCGCACTAAACTACAAAATGATCAAATAATTGGAATACTACAACCGGGATTTTTGGCAAAAGTATTCGTTATTCATTAATAATTTTTAGCACGATGATAGCAGAGGTATAGACGAATATGTGGTTTTATTTATTAAGGCAACGTAAAAATGACCTTGTATAAGCGTCGTGTTAGTTATGTTTATCGCTGTGTATTATGATGGAGAGATTATATTATACTTAAACATATTACGGGATTTCAGTTTCATTCATTATCACGATGTTACTATTTAAAAGCTGAGAACGTCTTCATTATTTATCTTAACATAGGAGTAACGCTGAGTTAGTTATTGTAATAATTGCTAACAGATGTCGCTGGTCATCTCCTTTAAGAGATCAATAATTAGGGATCTTGAAATTGGATAGCCGAGAGTAAGGTCGAAATAGCTCAATTGGCAGAGCACCGGCACGGTACGCTGGAGGTCGTGGGTTCAAAGCCTACTTTCGACTGATTCTTTTTCAATGTTCCCATAAAAATATAAAAACATTAACATTATTAGAAACTATAGGTGAGTTCGCGCACTTAACACTAGACTGACAAATTTGATAAACAAACCACGTATTCAACTAATTAAGGTTCGCTAGTAGTTAACTAAAACACGCCGACACCTACGCCACATCCTGTATTGGATGTCTTCACAGCAATGGATTAGAGCGAACCATTGGTTTGGAAAATAAACGCTGGCTCTACATAACCAAATGGAAAATTTACACTTAACTGGCACGAGCTCGGGCAAAAACATGTCACAAATATTATTTCACTTTAAATTTTATCCGCGGAGATAATCCAGCTTACTGTTCCCTACGCAGGCTGGGAAAGGGGGTGATATTTACAATAGATTCGCCAGGATTCCCTCCTTGTTTTCACTCAAATGACTAGTTCATGTCCCTAGACAAATTGCATATACCAGTATATCGGACAAAGATTCAATTTTTTTTACGCCTAAACTAATATCTTTATAACTTGATATTCCCATTATTCTATTATCATTATTTCATCTCCTTCCATCCGTCTAGAATGTTTCTATTTCGTATTTATAATTTTATTCGGTCTTTTCAACTCAGTTTCATTTATCTTCTTTATCCACTCGCAATGTAAACGTCATTCGTTGTATATTTTTTGAAGACACCGAAATAAATATGCATATAGCCAGTGTTGTAGAACGAAACTTGGTTCAATGTTCAGTAACATTGTCACGTTTTCACCAATAAATAATTTCTAGTGTTCCATTTTTATCCAGCGGAAACTAGTTATGGGGGGTCGTAAATATCAAATGAGATGTACGAAGCTATTGGAATGTTACTTTCCTAATGGAGGAACGAAATTTAAGCAATTAGGTCAATTAAATAACTTTCTTAACATTCAAATTAATCACAGATTATCAATAAAAGAGAACAAATCTGAAATGATGGGCCGTTCGATGAAAGCATAATAAGATAGTGTAACCGAAGATAGGGTTCCTAACTTAGTCCACTTCATTCATTCAAAAAATTCTATTAAAACTTTACAAAACCATTCCAAATAATGTTGGTTTATGCGTCTGCCACACCTGACGAAGATGCATTTATGATTGATTTCAAGCGCACTGCCATTTTGCATATAACTGGTTTATTTTCTATATAGCGTCGTGACAGATGAAGAGTAGTTATTTCCAACTTATTAAAAATAAACGAAATTTGACTCCTCAAGCCCCGCGATGGACACCGGTGTCCATGTATATAGGGTTTTCCCATACATCTATATCTATAAGCGGTGCTTGAAGGTTTAATGTACATTATAATATGTTTCCTACTGCAACAACCTACTTAATATGTTCGAAATTTAATAACAGGTAGGTAAGTGTTATTATTTCCAGCGTTTGAGAAACGAAGAAATGGTTTTTAAGAATTCATTCTCCAAGAGATACCAGAAGGCATACAATTAGCTAATAGCTAATACGTATAACTATTCACCAGACTAATAAAAGGTTGACACTTGCAAATAAAAAGTATAAAATATTGTATGGAATACAGAGATATATATAAATACTGAGATTTAAAAAGGATGTGTGGTCAACAGTATTTATTGACAGACAGTAGGCTTTTATGAAGTAAAACACCTCGTACCTTAGAGCATTTATGACGTCACTGGAGTACGGGGATGCCGGGCTGCCGCGGGAAAGGAGGGAGGGGCAGGGGTTCAAGGGCGAGAATGTGGGTTAGTGGGACATCGAGCATGTTGAACTAGCAGCCGTATTCCGTCTACCGGTTTACTTCCTCATCAGTTTGTTATTCCATTTCTAGTATTCATAGTGAAGATTTTGCTGGCCGCACGGCACTAGCCTGGCAAATACCAACAGAACGTTTAAGAATGTATTTCAATTATTCACCCTTGCGATACCAATAGCTTGTTTCCTCGTTGCTATTTCGATGTGTCGGTCGGTTTGAGTTTGCCTAGCTTAAGTACTTTTATAGTACGGATATTTCTTGACTGTACACGGGTGTTTTATGCAAATACAAGTTTATCATATATGTTTTAAATAAAATAGTATAAACGTTCATCACCATCGAAAAGGATTGAATTTGAGATAGCGAATTGGACGCGCCGCGCCTCAGCGCCGCCGCGCCAGTTAGAGCAAAACGTGGAGTCTAGTCTATTCATCTACATCCAACATCTAGATGTTTGATGAAGTTATCAGCAGGCATTACATGGCCTGCGATAAATCTTACATTTGACAATAATAAAAATAATAAATAAACTTTTTTCATCGCTTTTTCTTTTAATTTGTTTTGTTTGATTCAAAAATACCTGAACAGATAAGTATAGCCAAAATAAATATTTCTATCGTAAGTAGATCATATCATCTTCAAAATATGCACAAATTGAAGACTATGGTATGTCGCTAACCGTAAAGTCCATCAGAAACCTATGTTGCATTAATATTATTCAAGAACTCATAATAAACAGTTAAGCCCTGCAGCTTTCCTCCACGACGCCACGCCGTCTTAGCATAGTCCTGACACCATCTCGACACGATGGTTTCATTACATCTTGAGTGCTTACCCGATCGCGTCAACGTTCAAACTTATTTGGCATTAAAACACTACACAAACGCTCTGTTAGTTGTGATCATGTGTCTGTTCAACCACAAGCAAAAGAGTCGAGCGTTCAAGTTTTTTTTTTTATTGCGTTGAATAAGGAGACGAGCATGCCGTTCGCCTGTTGTTAAGCGATACGACCACCCATAAACAGTAGTAACACCATTCAGCACCTTGACTTACAAAGTAGTGTGTGGCATTCCACTGCGCTCGTCATCCTGAGACATAAAATGATAAGTCTCATTATGTCCAGTAATTACAGACAGTTTCGTACAGTGTCGTATATCATTCCACATCCTTATGTGGATGAAGTCCCTAATATCTTCTACCCGTAACTCAATGTTCAGTTGATGTTTACTATAGGATTAGCCGCATGCTTGTTGCGGCATAGGTTCTATAAACAATGTCATTATTGGAATACTGATCAGTTCACTTTAGTATGGTGGTAGCTCTCGCATAAATTCCTGAATCCTGCAGCATTGCCGTGTAGCCTCTCGCGGCAACCTATATCATTATGTTTGTAGCTATGTGCCACTGCTGAGCGAAGGCCTCCCCTGTTTTGCAATTTTTCCGGTCCATCACTATTACCCCCCAGCCTGGATCGAATGTATCCAGATTGTGTTTCCACACCTTGCTTGGTTGTTCACGTTTTCTGAGATCATATTATACATTAATAAAAAAGAAATCATTAATTTTACTCACCACACAAAACAAATACGATCTTCACGATCCGTAAATAATATTTCCAAGTTTTTATTTCTACAATGCCCATGGGGACACATCTAATCCTGTCTGCTGGCCAGCTTGCACCGATGCGCGGGTGCATACTTATATGTATACGGGTGCATACCTACCTACTATCCTGATTCCTGATATGATGTTGAACTTGTCAATGCGTGGTTCTAAATAATTATGTGAGGTGAGATAATTATCAGGGCATCTGTACTTCTAGAGCAACTACACCACATTTTCTATATACTATGGGAGTTACTCGGATTCTTAGGTATTTATTAAATTAAAAAATACATGAACACTGTCTAATGAGGCGGCCAAAGTTTTCTGCCTCCGTGCACATTTTCCGCATGACCGACCAAAGTCCAAGCATATCAAAGAAGCCCTTTTAAGTAAATAAAGTGTCACCTTTCTGTTTTGTTCCAACATTTTCTTTGATTCACTAAATAAATCATGTGTTAATTCAACCATTATAGGTAGGGCCTTGACATTATTGCCAAACGGAATATACAATGTATCTATACTTAATATTATAAAGCTGAAGAGTTTGTTTGTTTGTTTGTTTGAACGCGCTAATCTCAGGAACTACTGAACCGATTTTGAAAATTCTTTCACTAATAGGAAGCTACATAACCCCTGAGTGCTATAGGCTACTTTTTATCCCGGGGAAATATTTTTGTCCCGGAAAAACTTTTTCACGCAGGCGGAGCCGCGAGCACTACTAGTTGTAGAATAACAAGAGAATGGTGTATCGATTTACCAAAAGTATTACACTTTTATTAGGTTTACGTTCTTCAATGGTACCATACGAAACATATTATCAATTATCTTCTCGTCACCTGTCTATCTTTCAGCCTGACCGGCCCTTAGTGTTCGGTAACAATGCCATATAAATAAACCAACCTTCTTACATGAACCTAGAAAATAATAGATCTAATGAAAACTAAGTGATTTAAAATGTTTCATTACTAAAAATATTTACTGAAATTACGCCTACATAATTGCAGCGCGATCTTCCGCTGGCGCGCCGGATATTTCCGCGAAATGTTATTACTGTTAAAGAAAACGCCTACAAACCTTTTCCAAGCTATTTTCCCACTTATTATGTGTCAGGGGTGATATTTAACTTCAAAGGGTATATTTTCAGACACATTCATAAGTTCATACAAAGGTTTAAAATATTAATGTATACACTCACACACACACACACTCACGCCTTTTATCCCCAAGAGGTGGACAAAGGCTCCACTAATGCACCCACTTTCTGCCGTGCGTATTCCGTCTCATGATGTGATAAGGGGCGAGCCTATCGCCATTTCGGGCACAACTTTCAGACTCCGGGCTAACTCAGTAGCAACTGAATAGAAAAATCCCATATCTAGATATGAGGCTCGAACCCGAGACCTCAGCATTACAGTCATACCATAATACAACTACGGCACCGAAGCAGTCAAATATTAATTTATTATTGTAACAATATAAATTCTAGACTAAATAGTTTCTTGTATGAAACATTTCGAAAAGAAAATAGATACATACAGTGCATCCTTACATCTTATCTTAGTAATATTATAAATGCGAAAGTTAATAACATCGTTATTAATGCATTTTGTATTATCCGCGTATATGTTAATTTGAAGCTGACTGTTTTATATGAGTTAATTTAGTCGCAGATACATACATGTGGCACATCGGAGCTATCGATTTCAGGTCAGTACATTGAGAACGGATTATCTGCGGCTATTGTAAGAACCTTTAATCCCCACGATCTGATAAAGTAAGGTAAAACACAATGTCCAATGGAACCACACACTCAAATAACGTTTATAATATGGACACTATATTTAAATATATTTTTTATAATATATAGAAATTCAGGGTTACTAGAACATTTAGCGTTAGACTACCTCGGTGGCGTAGTTGGTATACGGTACGGCGGTGTGATACCCCCGTGCCTCGGAAAGCACGTAAAGCCGTTGGTCCTGCGCCTGATCTCTCTCCGGTCATGTCGGATTGCCGTCTCACCGGACTATGAGAGGGAAGGAATAGCGAGTGCACCTGTGTATTGCGCACACACTTGTGCACTATAATATCTCCTGCGTACCTGGCTGATCTCCGTTGAGATAGGCCGCCGTGGCCGAAACTGGCTAGGAGGATTTTCATACGGTACGGCTGCAATGCTGAGGTCTTGGGTGCGATTCCCGGGTCGGACAAAGTGATATTGACCGATTGGAAGACGACCGACAGATCATTTTGTTGCGTTTGCCTTTACAAGTTTAATTTTATTCACTCAAAACGATGGAAAGTAGGAAAAGCAAAACAACATAAATATTTTTGTAAATGTAGGCATGCACGTTGTACACCGTTATTTTATAATTTTTTTGTTATGTCCAGTTTTAAGTATTTTTACATGCCTGTCCAGGTATTAAATCCCTTCACTTGGATTTTATCTCATTTCCACGGTTATGTGCGTGCATTAGCTTATAATATAACTTATGTGACTTTGTATACAGTGGGTTTTTTAATACATCAATGTATACAGCACAAAAGTATTGAGAAAAAAGGAGAGAAAAGAAACAATGAACATTTGTTGATAAAAAATGAACCCGGAGTTTCTTTCTGTCTTTCTTCTTCAGGTCGTCATCGCTTAGGTAGCTTGTGAAAGGCTGGTAAGTGGTAGGTTAGCTAGGCTTGGACCTGTAGTATCCTCGCCGGTGAGGATCACGACGCGTTCCTCCCATTAATTAATTTTTAATAATAATGTTCTCTTATTATATCTTATTATATATTCTAAAAATATTTAACTTACAGACGAAGCAAATTTACGATTTTATTATCTGTATAATATGTGTACTTACTGGTGTAACTGAAATAATCATATTTAATTATTCAAAACTCTACAACAAACGCTTAAGAAGAAAAAAGATCGCGTCCAACGCCTGAAATAAGAATACTAACTTGGTACAATTTATTTTTTTAGCTGCTTCATTTTATTTTATCTATTTCCCAAGAAGAATAACTAGCCTTGGGAGGAGCAAAATTGGATCTGAAGCCTTTTGTAGTTTACTTATACTTCGCTGAGATAGTTATAGAATCAAGGATAGTAGATACTTTCTCGGCTACTCAGTTTTGCTTACGTGAAATAAATTTTGTTGGTATAGGTACTGGATTATGGATAAATATTTTTTTAAAATCATTATGTTAAATTGAAGGCCAAAAGCTATGGACCATACCACCAACAACTACGCCACCGAGCCCACAACACGCTATCCACAACCTTTCCTAAAGTAGAAAAAAGAAAATGGTATTGTATTTTGTTTGATATTTCAATATGTGTTAATGCAGTGCCATTATTTTAGATGTCATTCGTGCCTTCACTCTTTTAATATTTTTATTCTAGATATTATTCCTCTGTTCAATATAGACATATATAGTTTCTTTGTTTGAATAGATGAAATGACGCATAGAAACAAAAAAAAATACGAGCGTCCGCAACGAAGTTCGCAAATGTATTATACGTTTATCGGTCTCCATCCGTAATTTGTAGATACTTACCTTAATTTTATGTAGGTATCTGAAGTTTTTTATAGCAACACTTAAATTTGACAATCCTAAAATGTCCACCCAGGCGAAATTTTGTTAATATTCTCATTGTAGTAATTCATCCCGCATATCTCTTTTTAATCGACTTCAAAAAAGGAGGTTCTGTATTCGATCCGTATGTATGTATGTATGTATGTTTCTAGGTATGTATGTAAATTTGTATGGCCGCGAGTTTCTCAAAAACTACTGATCCGATTTGGATGTGGTTTTCCACATTCAAATGTATATTTTTCAAGGAAAGTTTTAGTATATAATTTATGAAGTTCTGATGAAGATCTTCGGAGATACACAATGGAACTCTTTAATAACTAACAGCAGATGAATCGCGAATGCTGCAATCGTATATCTATGATGTATTGTTTACACCATTCCATAATTAACTAACAAAAAAGTAATAAATAAAAACTTTTTAACAAAAAACAAACCGACTTCAAAACCACTACAAATCAAAAAGTTATTAAAATTTGTATTCCCTTAGTGTATACGTATATTAGGAGTCGGTGCCTAATTTAAATTGAACAATGTTTTCGTATATTTGTTGGTGTATTTCCTTAACTCAGCTGGCAATACTACTATTAACGTATACGCTAAGGGAATACAACTTTTAATTATTTTTTGATTTGTAGTGGTTTTAAAGCCAGTTTAATTTTTGTCTTATTTGTCTTCATACTTAATGAACGCAATTTACAACAGAGATAGACTAAAAGCTGTAGTCCAGAACCAGCTAGTACACATTTTTTTTTATTGCTACAAAGTAAGCGATACGACCGCCCATAAACAGTAGCACCATACACCACCTATAATTACAAAGTACTGCGTGCCACTCCACTGCGCCCGTCACCCAAGACATTAGATGTTAAGTCTCATCATGCCCAGTGAATTCGCTGGCACATATGATAACCAAAGATGAGGATGAGATAAGGTATGGCACTTTTATGCGGCACTAGCTTTTACCCGCGGCTCCGCCCACATTAAAAAGTTTTTCCGGGATTAAAGTCCCAGTTTATATTTTTTCCGGGATAAGAAGTAGCCTATGTGTTAATCCAGGACATGATCTACCCGTGTGCTAAATTTTATCGAAATCCGATCAGTAGTTTTTGCGTGAAAGAGTAACAAACATCCATACATACATACATTCTTACAAACTTTCGCCTTTATCATATTAGTAGGATTCAGATAGAGACGGTAGAGAGTGCGATCTAAATGATGATTCTATGAAGCTCATATAAATAATAATGTGAAATAGAAAATTAATTTGACAATAACATTTAATATTATGAATCGTAAATGCACCTTCCTCCTAATGAAATACTTTCTTGTTATTGATTCGATCCCATAAACAAAAACTGGTAAAGCAAAACACTACGCAATAGTGCCTATCCAGACTATCTAGATTAAAACAAAAAGCAATTCTGTCAGATGAATTCTTCCCAAATAATTACGATAGTTTCAGTCCCCGTGTCCATAAAAGCGTGAAAGTTCCATTAATTCTTTTTTCTATTAAAGCCAATGTGACAAAAAGTTCACAAACGAATCGAACAAATACGTGACCGGATAAAATGGGAAAAACTTGACGCCACGCCAACGCGCAAATGCGATCGGCAAAAAGGAGGCTAATCATTTCCACTCTTGTTCACATGACTTTATCTAGGAAATTAAATTTTTACAAATAATATCGGCATGGTGTGATTTATGTAGGCAAAAGCGCCACTAATGCACCCACTGTTTGCCGTGCGTATTCCGCCCCATGATGAGATAGAAGGCGAGCCTATCACCATATCGGACACAAATTCCAGACTTTGATTCAATTTCAGGTTGATTCTGAGTAGAAAAACCCAATATCACTGACCGACCCAGGGATCTAAACCGAGACCTCAGCATTGCAGTTGTACTACAACTACGCCACTGAGGCTGTCACTATTTTATTTTAAAACATAATAATAATAATATTTTGGAAGGTGTTTGAAATTATAGATATATACCGCTGATTTGGATAAAATACAAACCACGACAAACCATGTTCTGGTTTATGATATACGCTACATTTTGTACCCGAAAAGTATATAGAGGAGCTTTTATTCCTGAAAAGATATTGCATACATAGGAAGCAGCCACACTTAGGTTTAAATAAAATTTAAATTATTAAGTATATGTCCTTGCCTTAAGACGTGCACGCTATTTATTTTTAACCGACTTCTTATGTAGGCATTTCGAAATCTACTGACAGGTTTGTTTTCTTTTCAACGATAGATTCAAAACTACAATAGTTTGTTATATCTGTTATTTACACAACCGCACTCGAAAAACATGAAGGGTAATATTAAAAGCAATACCACAACACAATGGACAGTTAACGAGTGCTTAAATTTAATTAAAGAAAATAAAACTAAAATGTAAACTGTTAAACAAAAATTCCCTTTTATCGTTCTTGTTGGCATTATGGTGGTCAACATCAATAATTTAGTTTCAACAGGGAGGCAACTCTTCATTGAAACGTTTTAAAAATAAAACGACAAGAGTTTTAAAATTCCCGTGACGGTATTTTATTCAGTTGAATTAAATTTTCTGCCACATTTCGTGGTAAATGGTGAACTTTTTAAAACAAATATCAGAATATTGCCGTAAAACGTAATACCCTGGCTGATGTAATAAATATACATTTGTCAAATTGAACCGAAGATATAAAATGGAGACAAACAAACCTTTAATATTGTTTGTTACTGAAAATAGAACACACTCGCTCCATTTGCAGACGTAACAAGATTGCTGGTTATTGTTAGTTTACACTGCTTACAAAGCCTTTGTCCTAAATAAGGCTGTTAAACGTGTTGATTTATGATCTTGAGGCACACAGGGAGCTTATTGTTTATTCAATTAGATGCTATTTAACGTAGAACAACTATTTATTTAAATATTACATGCGAACATTTGATGCTAATTTTCTTATCAAAGAGGAAACGATTTCAACAGTATGTAAATACGAACACTATTTAAAACGAAATACTTGTCAAGTTGTCACGATATAATGAAAAAATAGTACCCGTAGTTAAGGTTTTATTAAGAACTAGCTTTTGCCCGCGGCTCCGCTCGCGTTAAAAAGTTTTTCCGGGATAAAAGTCCCGCTTTTTATTTTCCCGGGATAAAATGTCTATGTGTTAAACCAGGACATGATCTACCCATGTGCCAAATTTCATCGAAATCCGTTCAGTGATTTTTGCGTGAAAGAGTAACAAACATCCATACATCCATACATACTTTCGCCTTTATAATATTAGTAGGATTAGTAAGAAAATGAAGTCTTAGTCCTAAGTAAAAAAGTTGTTTTTCCTTTTTGCAGGTGAAGATTTTAATATTAATCTTGGATTACAGGAATAATTTCAGTAAAGCAGCACGTTCTTTTGTCACGTAGTACATTGCTCATTGATATTCGACACAATTACTAATTCTCTGTGTGCGTTGAATTCACTTCCACCAAGCCTCAATCCCTGATGAATATGAAGTACCTGACTTATTTGTAGATAATATGCGTATCTACTAAAACTACTAATTTACTCTTAAAAATAAACTGTTCGTAGTTTTAATCTATTAAGATTTTTATGCGTATAACGACTTATTCAAATAATATTTATTACAGGTATTTATTACAGTATTTGGCAATGTAGAGTTGTTTTATAGTTTTTATTAAATAGTTTGAACATGTTCCCAAAAAAAATCATTAATATTGGCTGTCATAATTAAATTAAAGATAGGCACAAAACAACTATTTTTATAACGAAAACAGTTAAATAAAATACCTACAGCGCTAATGCAACCGATGTTCACAAAACTTCATAGAACGACTTCATTTCATAAAGAGAACGAAGAAAGCTTTGAAGCCATCACAGAACTGAATACGAAATTAGTTCGCATGGTAAAGATCCTTTAAATATTTCCTTCTAAATTTATCGTTTGATCGCAACGGTGAATACCTGAACGCATAAATGAATACCGAACCCGCCATTGGCGGGTTTGTTTATAATCTCATAATACAGGTTCCCTGGTACACTTTTCATCATTTATTACTAACAAGCTGATTTTTCATGAGTAGATTTCTTTTGAATAGACGCCCAACTTTTTCCTTACAGTAATGTTGGTAAATGGTAGCTAATAGGGGTACCAAGGATAAAATATTATTTTGATTTGACGAATTAAAAAAATTGATTACTAACAGAATTTCTTTTTGTTAATTATCGAGATAATTATCTAAATAACGTGAAAAAATATTTGTCCTACAAAATATAAGGTGTATCAGAGAGTCCCCCCTCTCCAACATGTATCAAAAATAAGATCAAGAAAAATAATTACTAACCAGCAGATTTTTTTTTATTGATTAGCTAGCATTTGCTTATTTTACCACCTATATTGTCCTCCAAATTGCGTGGTACGTTATTCCAGTCCTATAGTTACTTAGTTGAAATTCATGAAATTAAAAATAATGTTATGTATTTTGTACATTTTGCTATTGGAGCTGAGGCACACTATTGTCCTTGCTCACAAACGCATGCGCACATCATTGTTTACTATGGAGTGTAGACTCCTCGCCCGATTCCCTTGCACTGGTGATGATCGAAGTAGTCATCGCTCTGATCAAGGCACTCAAATGTAGTAAAGTCCCCGGGGGCGACGGGATCCCTACCCGTATGATTAATCTGTCAAGGCCCGCGACGGACACCGGTGTCCGTGCATATAGGGTTTTTCCATACATCTATATATATAAGCGGGGCTAGACGGGTTAAGATGCTTCCGGAACATCTAGTTCAAACACTCACGTCCATATATAACGCCGCGTTTCAAAACTGCCTCTTCACAGAGGTCTGGAAGGAGGCAGTTGTGATAGGTATTAACAAGCCGGGAAAACCCGCATCGGAACCGTCCTATTATAGGCTTATCAGCCTGCTCAGTACAATACAATAATAATAATAATACCAGCCCTGTATTATATACTGGCCACTGCTGAGCACGGGCCTCCTCTACTACTGAGAGGGTTTTAGGCCTTAGTCTACCACGCTGGCCTAGTGCGGATTGGCAGACTTCACGTACCCTCGAAATTCTTATGAACAATTCTCAGATATGTAGGTTTCCTCACGATGTTTTCCTTCACCGTTAAAGCGAACGATAATTGATAAACAATACACACATAACTTCGAAAAGTCAGTGGTGTGTGCCTTGGGTGTGAACCTGCAGACATTGTCTCGGCAGACCTTTCTATTCCAATCCCAACTAGACTATCGTCCACTTGGATTATTTAACTAATTATAATTTGATGTATTGATCTCATATATATCTCATATACACTCACGTCTATTATCCCCGAAGGGGTAGGCAGAGGCGCAACTAATGCACGCACTTTTCGCCGTGCGTATTACATCCCATGACGTGATAGAGAGTGACCCTGACGCGATATCGGGCACAAATTCCAGACTCCGGGCTAAATACTGAATAGAAAAATTCAATATCACTTTGCCCGACCCGGGATCGAATCCGAGACCTCAGCATTGCAGTCGTACTGTAATACAACTACGCCACCGAGAGAGATATATTGATTTTAATGATTATATATAAGAATCTATAAGAATATAGAAGAAGATTTTTTGGCGATTGAATACACAAATCTATTTTATACATCCCTTCAAACGCGATACGCCATACGAGACACTTCGCCATCCTATTATCACTGTGGCAAAAAGATTGTCGATAACGATAAAACATAGGTACCTACTAACTACGTGTTTTCTTTTCGATTTGATTAATATCATGCACTAGTAGTGCTCGCGGCTCCGCCCGCGTGAAAAAGTTTTTCCGGGACAAAAATATTTTCCCGGGATAAAAAGTAGCCTACAGCACTCAGGAGTTATGTAACTTCCTATTAGTGAAAGAATTTTCAAAATCGGTTCAGTAGTTCCTTAGATTAGCGCGTTCAAACAAACAAACTATTCAGCTTTATAATATTAGTATAGATTTAAAATTGAATTTTGTATTACTTTGATTTATCATAAGTGAAGTTTATCGTCAGAGTATATAATAAGACGTAGAGTTATGGTAGCGCTAGATTCTATAACTCTAAGTAGGGGTTGCATTTATTTAAATCGTTTATTTCACAAACTTCATTCGTATGACAATCATTTAACTTAAACAAGATTTGTTAAATAAAAGTTGATGTGTGATAACTAAAACGATCTTAATAAACATCGCGCAGTCCATTCATGTTTAATTTTTGGAATAGACTCAACTCTAGCATTATTATTACTAGACCTTAAAATACGACGAGGCGCTCGCAAAACGCTAAAAAACATTTCACTAACAAAAGAATAGCATAAAATTTCTTGTAGAAAATTTCCAAGATAGATACAAGAAAATCCTTTTTAGCCGTCTCAAAAGGCGAATGTGGCCCGGTTTACAACGGGTGCACATTGCTAAGGCATCGTAAAGG
Source organism: Lapara coniferarum (assembly GCA_949316025.1). NCBI lineage: Eukaryota > Metazoa > Arthropoda > Insecta > Lepidoptera > Sphingidae > Lapara > Lapara coniferarum. The sequence goes on from OX438926.1 coordinate 7,067,763, forward strand.
GGCTTGAGGGTAATGGCCAGTAAATTTTTACTACTCAAACACAGGGGACATAAAAAAATCAAATAAGGCCGACTGTATAGGTCACAGTACGCCAAATTACATAAGCAATACTAGGCGTTGCTCGCGACTTCACCAATGTAAAAGACCTTGTCAGGAATTAAAGCTTTGAAATCATTATGTTCTTTTTATGATAAAACGTAGCTTATGAAAGATCTTAACAAAAGATATGGTTCATCTGTGTGCCAAATTTCATCCAAATCCGTTCAGCGGTTCTTGCGGTTACTTTTAACACTTACAAATCTTTACAAACTTGCGAATTTATAATAAATATTAACAAATTAGAAAACGGATAGTCTGTGATAGGTACGAACCGTGATACTTTCAATGTTTCAACTTTAATGACTAACTATTGGTTCAGACATTAGTGCACACTCGTATGGGACGTCAATAGGTAATGTTATCAATTCTGCGGTATATATGGACATGCTTTTATACGCTTATTAGGATTCTCGGGCCAAGTGTTAGAATTTGAATACAGATAGAAAGTACTATAGAAAACCTTGATGTCACAATAAGCTACCCTCCTAATTACCTTCGCAATACCTACAAAGGGCATACTTTCTTTCATAATTTCCTTTGTTATTAACGTAGTTTCACGCCCAATTTCCCGCCCCTGATGAATCTTACAAAGCAATAAAACGTTTTATCCAACATCTTCATTCTTCAACGCGAGTTAAATAGCCATACTTACGGCCCAATTTTAATTACAGTAACGCGTCCTATGGATCTATTTAGTTCACTGTAATAACACTTGCGGCTTTTGCATGACTGCTCGTGGATTTATCACGAGTTGATTAAAATATATAGTTAGTTATCTTCACTATAAATGTAACTCAAGCCATCTAAATGTGTTTAAAAACGTAAAATGGAGAATGAAAGCAGAAATTCGGCCCTATTTTGACGATAAGTTTTTCTATCACATTTCAACGAAAATAATCTGGGTGTACCCGAAATGAACTAGGTACCTAACCTAAGCTTCGTATTACTCAATTTTTTTATTGCAGTTACGTGACGAGACGAGAATGCCACTCGCCCGATGGGAAGCGACACGACCGCCCATTAATAGTAGCAACTCAGCATAGAACTTTGATTTGAACTCGTTCATGAGTACGACATGAACTAATTAAAACTAACAGCAAGATATACCTTAATTCATCCCCTCAGATATAAGAATTAGCAGCTATTTTAATTTATGGAGCATGATAGCCAGGGCCCGGGGGCTAAATTATTGCATCGGTCGGTTGCGTGAGCGCCGCTCCCCGAGTCCCGACTACACGCGACTGCCAAGCGTGCGGCACGTCAAATACTAATGATAAAGCAAGAAGCTCATTAAAATGTAACTGCATGTCATTAGATTTACATATATTGATAGCTCCGGCCCTAAACACAACCATCGACTACTTTTACAAAACCTTAGGCGAAAATCTTTAGTATAAATCAGGGTATTTAGTCTTTAGTTACCAGTTTATGGAAATAACAATATCCTACTAAGTGTAATATTATTAACGCGAATTACAAACGCGATTAAATTTCTAAGTATGGGTGTATGGATGCTTGTTACTTTCTCATGCAAAAACTAGTGAACGGATATCGATGAAATTTGGCAAAGGGGTAGATAATATATCTTGGGTTAACACTACTTTTTATCCCGGGACAATAAAAAGCGGGACTTTAATCTGGAATTTTTTTTTACTCGGGCGGAGCCGCGCTAAAGCTAGTAAGTAATAATTGTCATTTTGTATTGAAATAGATATTTCATAACCAAAACATGACCCATATGAGAATAAACTAGATTGTATACAAAAAATTAAGAAGTTATCAAAACAAAAGAAGAAAACGCTTTCAGCGTGTAATGTTGAATTAATTGACACCCACTCAGCTGTCATTGTTAACTTCCGGTGAAATGAGTATTCATGTAATCCAAAGTACGTAATTATTGTTTTGGCTACAGCGAAAATTATTTAAGTAGGCTCGCTGAAAATATCCGGACACGCAATTGAAAGGCTCAGCGCTGAATAATACAGTTACATGAATGCGGCACAAAGACCGTGACTATGGAGAAATAATGACGAAGGAATATTCTTTCTCTTACTATTACCATTCTCTATAGTGGTGTGGTTTTTAATATATTAATTTCACATTTTAAATTGACTTTTATTGTAGAAATACTTGAATAGATTAGGTATATAAATCTTGGGTTAAAAGCATATATTTGTACCTCCATATAAATAAATATGCACCACCACATACCCACTCACGCCTTTTATCCCCGCAGGGGTAGGCAGAGGCGCAACTACACATACACTACTGTTCACCGTGCGTATTTCGTCCCATGATCTGATAGCGGGCGAGCCTATCAGCATATCTTATTTATTACTCCACGATCATAAAATTTGGGTGCCTATAACATAGGTGCGGAAACTTAGCAATATTGATAGTAAATATTCTAAACGAGATCATCTAAAAACTAATTTATGTTACTAATCAAACCGACAGAGTACTGTTCTATATGATTCTTTCAGATATTGGAATTCCCAAATTTAAACTAAGGTACGTATCTAATTATAATTTAATTCAAATTGTATCCAAATTATAGCTCCTTCATATAAAATTTCATCCATCTATACTCATTTAAGTAAAAAACTCTTCTGGGTAAAGAAGTTATTGAAAAAGGTTAAATAAAATGATTACCAACGAAGAGCAGCATATGAAAATACACGCTCGAGTGAATCCGCCTGAAACAATATTGACAGTGCAGCTCGGAAAATGCGATTCTATATTGACTGGAAACGACTACAAAACCGAAAGGAACTGGCGCTACAGTAATAATTAACTATATTATACTTTTATGACACTAAATCAAAAGTTAACATTAATACATTCATTTAAACAGAAATGAGCTATTGTTACCGTGATGGGCCAAATAGTATTTTTTACGCAACCTAGTTGGGTAGCAAGACATTATAACTGAACATAAATCTATTAATATGTCTTGTAGCTTAGTGGGTGTGCCATAATCAGATTGCGGCATTCGTAGAGCTTCGCTACGAGCGGACTTCGGCCGCTCCCACTACACAAAACATTACCAATAGATAATAAGTTTAAAATGTCTTCTTGGGTTTATTTTACAGTTTATCATGTGTACTTTTACCTATTTTTATTAAAAATGTAATTTGTCGTATTGTTATCTTAAGCTACGATGTAACATAAACACGATGTTTGGTAAGTGAATCTATCTCTTTTCTAAATGAAACTGGCGAAATATATATTTTCTGTTTAATTTCCTGGGCATGTGACAGCCAGCTAAGGGCTAACGATGCATTTTGGTCGAGTTAAGCTGTTCCTTACCTTATTATTTCATTTTTCGTTTGTCTGCACCGCTCCACATGTTACTCAGTGGCTGGCGAACAAGGCTGTCACATATCTGTGCGGCTCGGCTCCGACAGTCCAGCTCGGACACGCGGCACCACCACTGCACTTGCACCCGGCACTGGGCTACTAACGTCCGTACGGCCGTATGCCAGTCGAGCTGGAGGTCGCGCGTGTGTTTATTGTTGTGCGGCGGGCGGCGGGCGACGTTGTCGGACCTGCGGTACTGGCGGCAGCTGTGGGAGCGAGTGGCGCGCGGTGTGGAGCGTGCGGCGCGGCGCGGGACCGGCGCGGGGCGGTGGCGCGCGCACCCCGCTCGATACACTGGCCATGAAAATTTCACCCGAAACACTGTCAACCTGTGGCAGGACGCAGGTGCTGAGCTACTCCACCAGGCGCGCCACCGACAACCACCACCTCAACCACCCATGGCTGAAACTTCATGTTCGTCAATTACACCAATGATGCATTATGCATCCATAATCTAGGCAGCATATACTGCACACGGCTTTATAATAAAAAGAAAATTATAAAAAATAAATAGGTATCTACACGCAATGATTTAACGAAATTTTATATGAAACTAACTGTTGCCTGCGGCTCCGCCCGCGTTAAAAAGTTTTTCCGGGGAAAAGCCCCGCTTTATACTTTTCCGGGATAAAACGTAGCCTAAGTTATTCCTTATTACATCAACTACCTCCCAATAAAAGTCCCGTCAAAATCGGTCCAGCCATTTCGGAGATTAGCCGGAACAGACAGACAAAAATTATAAAATATATATATATTTTGGTGTATGTACCGTATATATATTCATTGGATAAAGATTAATATTATTACGTTGATACAACTCTTAACAAATAATGCATTAATTTCGACCAAATTTGATTACCATAAAAACGGTTCTAGTGAGTTAATCTTAAAAGATAGACATATAGTGTCGCGGATAATTTTTAGGATCATATCAAGAGGAATAATTCTTTCATACATATATTTTCGATATATAGAACCGTTTTCGCAGCGCACGCAATGGAAACCCTCAAGGATGAATAATTTTCCCCGTTTTTTTTACATTTTCCTTTATTTCTTTGCTCCTAATAGTTGCATCGTGATGTTATATAGCCTAAAGCCTTCCTCGATAAATGGTCTATTCAACACAAAAAGAATTTTTCAATTCGAACCAGTAGTTCCTGAGATTAGTGCGTTCAAACAAACAAACAAACAAACTCTTCAGCTTTATAATATTAGTATAGATTGCTTTATTAAAACTTGAATGTTTTAATCGATGTGTATGAAAACATATAGTACGATAATTTTGGGTGAAACTAAATCACGCTAACAAATTGTGGTATCAAACTAAAGAACCAAAAACCAAAGTATTGAATTGTGAAATGAAATACAACGAAACATATTGTTAACTTTTATTAAACATGTTACACGGACATTTTGTTGTAAAGTTTTAGTTACACGTATTTACATTAAACATGAGGAATCACTTACTGTATAGGGCAGGTAACAAAATATACAGACCGACGACAGACCTCACATATACATATAGTATCCTAACAATATTTGTATTTAAAATTAGTCAGAACCTTAGGCACACTGTGGTTTATTCGGGTGAAAACAAAAGCCAATAAAAATTGAACACGTTGTTATTAATTTATTAATTGAAGAAAAATTTCAATCTCGCAGTCGAAAATACTTAGTATTATTGAACATGTCTTAGGCACCCTGTAACACGTGTATAAATTCTCAAAATGTAGGTTAAAACTCTTACGAGATATAAAACTTTCATCCAAAATCCGGTGGAAATGTTTCTCTACATCCGTGTCTAATGTAAATGATTGATTATATAAGTCATCAAATCATTCCGGTTTTGTAAAGTAACTGGTATTTCATAAAACAAGTTTCTTTATTCGTTTCTTTGTATAAAATAAATAGTTTATAAAACAAATCCAAAGTTGATGAAAGTTGTGCCTGCATTTGGTCATGTCATGAACCAAAACTTCAAATACGATTTACTACATGTTCAATGTTAAATGATACAAATATATTTTAAAGTGATTCATAAATATAAAGTATTGTCTTACAGTTCAAGTATACTAAGAATGACACTATAAGATGATATACGACACATTCTATATGCTATTTTCAGGTTTTAATTATGGCATTCCAAAAGCAGATAAACCAATCCATATTGATGCTATAGGCTCGACTTGGGGTTGGTATTGGTAAAGACTGTCACGAAATATAACACTTACGCTACGCAGTCTGATGTTCACAAATTCCAAATATATTATGAAATTCGGTTTATATCAAAAGATGTTACGTTTAAAGCCTATAAACATTATACAAAAGACGGACAGCACCTTGCTATTAGACATTTGCCTTTGGCTCAATGTTTATTTCTAAAAATTATAAAAATTGAACGAAAAGATCCTAAAATAACAACCGGCATCCAACAGTTTGTAAATCCGATGATATTTGAAACATGTTGTAATTTTAAGATCTTTAAAAACTTAAAACATGCATGAGATTCATATTTACATAAACTCACATATGTACAATGAGCGCGATACAATATACACAAGTACATATTCAATAAGGACCGTTTACTAAGCTAGAGGTGGCTTTAAATGTTTATTTACATGAGTACATTACTTACAAACCATACTACGCAATTAGTAAATTAATGGGAATTAATAGCGAGCATAGGTTCGTGGCGCTGAGTTCGTCTGACGACCACTGGTGAAGACACAGGAACTTGGAACGATTTATACATAGATATAAAAATTATAACTCCAACATGGGTAGCGCCATTCACTGAACACGCATTTTAAATACACTTGTGTAACTTCACCTGGGAAAACATATTAAAACTGAATAACAAGGCAAATCACTTTGTTCTTGTCGCATTAACAATGACAGGTAAACATGGCGAATCCACATCAAGTTCGTTTTCCACGCGCTTTGCCGTTTATCACTGGCTCCGACTGCTGCGTCTTGCGTGGACGCAATATAAAGTTCAAATTGTATGCAGTGTTCACTGCGTAATACACGTTCGCGTTCGCAGGCAGCAACATTTCTGTAATAGAAAAATAAATTTTAATAACATCGCACCTCATGCTAAATGAGTAAATTAGAGTTACATTTCATGATCTTAAAAGGAAGTTCCAACTTTAAGTTTGAATGGTAGTAGGGGCCTACAAAATACTGTTCCCAAACAAGATTATTTTGCAGTCTAAAACTTTACCTGCTTTACTTTAACTGCCTCGGTGGCGTAGGTGTTTGTATTACCGTAAGACTGCAATATGGCGATAGGCTCGCCGCCTATTATAGGACGGAATACGCACGGTGAAAGATGGATGCACTTAGTTGCGCTTCTACCTACCCCTTCGGGGATAAAAAGGCCTGACTGTGTGTGTGTGTGTGTGTGTGTGTGTGCGTGTCTAAAACTTTACTTGTTGTACAAAAACTAAATACCATCTACGAAATGGTAGAGTTAATAATCATGTGATATAATATGATAAAATATAATACATTGAAAAATATGATTACCTCTATCAGGTAAGACTTGCGCTAAAGTATACGCATCGGGATCGCCGTCGAGGTTTAGTTTGAGCATGGCATTCCGTATGACTTGTGGTGTCCGCTCATTGTTGCTCAGCATTATCGACTTGTACAGCACCACACCCTCGGTCTCTGCGCAATCCGACTCATACGTAACGCGGATAATATAAAAATCAGGCCCGCTGCGTGCGCTCGCATGCGCAGGACTCGCGCCGCCCGCTTTACCATTCGGCTTCTGTCCGCTATTCGCGCTCGATAATGACATGTCTAAGGATGGCAATGACGATGATGATGAACCGTGCGACAAACGTGTCGGTGATATCCTTCTCTCCAAACTGTCTCGCTTCCACGCGTTCCCAACACCATCCGTCTCACAGAAAAATTGTGAACTATTACTTGAACTGGTACTCGCAATCGAATCATTCTTTCTATGTCCCTGGCCGTTTGCATCGCTCACCTTCTTCGGTCGTCTTTCCTTTGGTGGGTTAGTTGGCGGTTCTATTTGGCATGAAAGTTGATAAGCCTCCCGGTCGTCCAACACTATCACAGAGTCAAACCACCGGTCGAACATCGGATCGGTAGGTAGGTGATATGCATTTGCAGCACCCTGCAGTAACTTTATTTGAGCAAGCACCTCGAATTCTTTGCGTCGTTTATCAAAGTTTATCAAACCATCTGATACAGTATCAGGTATCGCCGTATCAATCATCGTGAGATCGGTTAGGAACGTGCCTAGATACGGAATTGTACCATGGCTTACACCAGGGGATCCTCGCTCATGTAACAGTTTCTGCAATTGTCTATCATTCTCGCCAACTGTGTCGGCAAATTTAGCGGTCCCTTCACGCATCAATAGTTCTCTTTGGGCCCAGCGATTATTGTCCTCACTAAAAATACGGGCAAGTTCATCGAACAATTCAGATTTCTCTTTGTGCAAAAGCCCCCAGGTTTTCCGTAGTCTGTATACGGGAGTGCTCTGCAATCCTGATATTATGGCTTTTAATGAGGAAAAATTTTTCAACACTCTTAACTCTCGAGCTATGTCAAGCCACGCCGCGAGTATATCAGCCCGTTCCAAGGGTCGTAATTTAGGCTCGACAAGCACCGTAGAGATGACGCGGAATGAGACCGCGTTAAACTGGTTGATGGTGGCGAGAACGGTGGCGGCATCGTGGTTGCGGTCCTTGTCCCGGCGCGACCAGACGGCGCCGAGGCACTGGTGCGGCACGAGCTTCTTGAACAGTTCCATGTCCATGCGCGTGAGTTGCTCGGCGAAGTGTCGGTGCGGCACGTGCGGCAGGCGGTAGGTGCTGGTGTGGTGCGCGGGCAGGCGCATGCCCGGCGCCAGGCACACGCCGCCGCCGGGGCAGAAGCCCGCACCACCATTGCGGTCCGCACTGAATAGGGCTAACTTCTGTAATACCTGAGAAAAAAAATAAATTTAAAGATTGTCTAGACAATAATATTGTGACAGAAAAACATTAGATGATTTATGGATTTACCACCGTTTTACTGGGAAGAAACATAATGCGACAAATTCGTTTTTGCGTTTTGAGTCAGTAAGGCTCGAAAATCAAATAGCTCTCGCAATTTTTGTTGTAAATTCACCAGAAGCTTCCACAATTTTTATAGGATTTAGTGATCCCTCACCAACAGATAAAATAGTTGCCATAAAAGTGACACAGTTTAAAAAAAACGATAACTTTATACATAATAAATTATGTAGCCGACAATATTTACCTTCGAATGTAGTTCTGAACCGGGTAAGTGAAGCTGCGTGAAGGCAAGCAGCTGTTGCAGTGCGGGGTGATGCGGGGGCTGCCGAAAGTCGTCCGGATAGCTGTCTAACCACACGTGGAGACATGCTACCAGAGTCCTGTAACAATATCATCCGTCATGGAATACATTACCAGGCATAGAACTTTCGTTGAATGTCTTTTTTTTATAAAAGCACGGCAAAGTGACTTCCTTCTGATGTTAAGTGAATACAAGCCCAAGAAAATGTAAGTCATCATAATTATGCAGACCTAAAACTTAGGGCGGTATAAATAAATCAATCTCAAGTTTGAGTTACATCTCAAGTAGCCATAATGTATGGAACTATTCATACATTATGTCTACTTGAGATGTAACTCAAACTTGAGATTGATTTATTAATACTGCCCTTACATTACAGAATGGGATCAGTAAACGATGAGGATATGTGGTGACTAATGACAGCTGTAAAACCATGTGAAGAAATAGGTACAGTTATTGATAATTCAAAAGTCTTACATCTGATGAGACACGACAAAAACAGGTTCAATAAAAATCTCCAGTATATTCATTGATGTATTAAAAAACCCAGTATAATGATGTGACGGCATACCGAATTTTTAAATCTTATTCGATATCCAAGATTAATGCAAAAATAAACCAATCGTTGCAAAAATTTTGTTATTTAGTTTGACACATTTTCAAGATTTATCGATGGATACTTATATTAGAGTTGATTATTAATTTCGATCCTATGCAAACGGGTTTAAATGCTATATTTGTTCATATAACGAAACTTTGGAACTTACTTTCGGTGCTGTTGGGAAGTGTCGACAACCGTCGGAAGCACGTCCTCCGAAGCCAGTGCTTCATACCGTCGTAGGAGTAGGTCCAGGACTCGACTGCATACCGCAAATGAACTATCAATAGTAAAAGTATTCCTTACTGTAGTAATGATTAATATGACTATTTAAGTTTATTTCATACTGTTTGTTCTATAAAAAAGTTAAAAAAAGTACTGTTGATAGGTTTACTGATGGTAGTTCTCTCATATGTAAGAGTCCGTCTAGGTGGGTACCACCGCAATATCTATTTCTACCAGCAAGCAGCAGTGTGCATGTATTGTTGTGTTTCAAGGACAAATAGTAGCCAGTGTAACTACTAGACATAATGATAAGATAGATAAGATAAAGATAAGATAAATTTATTTCCAAAAATTACAATTCTTACAAGCGTTAACAACGATGTTCACACTAGGCTATGCCTGTATCGTGAACATCAAAAACATAGTTTAAAAGGACAAACCATATACCGTCTAAATTGTAATAGTAATACATACATGTGAATTTGAATAAAATGTAAAAGGAAAACAACAATAAAATTATAACACAAATGAGTTATCATACAGAAATATAAAATATAATGATACTTAACATCTTATGTCTCAGGATGACGAGCGCAGTGGAATGCCACACAGTACTTTGTAATTCAAGGTGCTGTATGGTGTTGCTGCTGTTTATGGGTGGTAGTATCGCTTACCATCAGGCGAACGGCATGCTCGTCTCGTCATTCAATGCCATAAAAAAGGGTTGTCTTTTTACGCTAAAGGTATTAGCAAATAAATCACGCCTTCGAAGAGACCTCACCCCTAAAAAATTACAACTTAACACCTGACAGATCTTAGCACGAAAAACTTATGTAAATGAATAATTACATAATAATAATAATAATAAAGCCGTTTATTTCTTGCAGAAAAAGAAGTACATAGTTGCTTAACTTTAGAATAAAAAAATATTTAATATGTTTATTTACTTATGCTATTTTTTTTTTATTTTTTTTTTTAGTTATATTTGTTTTGATTTTATGTTTCTGCAAGAACCCCTGTTTGGGTAAAGGCCTCCCCCAATGTTGTCCATGTATCTCTATCTTGTGCTACTAATAATTACATACACAAGTGTTTTTAAAAAAGTCAACCATAACGAATACGGACGAATATAGACTTTGCAAGATTTTTAATAAAAGTCTAAGTAAAAAGTTACTGGTTAACCTTTGTTTAATAAAAGTCGAAGTAAAAAGTTACTGGTTAACCAGCTCTGTATGATCAGTAAATACAAATTATATATAATTTTATAATTGAGGACACCTTCCATTTCGTAAGTCAAGTCGTAAAAGTTGACTGCAATCTAATTAATGTATTGCACAAAACGAAAACCCTATGTACGAAATATTCGTTGCAAATGAGTAAGTAATTGACAATAACTTTGGTAATGAGCAACAAGTAAACTAAATAACTGGCAGTACTTATAATTATTATTTTTACTTACTCACATATTTAGTTTGACAAAAACAAACTATCATCAATATCAGATGAATGCGATAAAAGTATTTATTAATCCCTAAAATAATTACCTATATGGAGCGCCAAAAATAGTACCTATATACTCTTCTCGTGTACTAGAAACTTACCACTTAACAAAAACGAATAATCATTATACCTAACTTGTTTGTTGAGTGAACATACCGGTATGTGGCGAGGAACACGTTGACGTAAGTGGACTCTAACTCGCCGTCGTCGGTGGCGAGCGCCTCGACGAGCCGCTCCACCGTGCCCGCCTTTACGAAGCGCACGCGCACCGTCTCCCATTCCAGGTGGGAGATCTCGTCGTCAGACTCCTGCAAACATTTAGTGATTATTTACATTTTTTTTTACTGTAACTCAGTACTAAAACTCTACTTATTGGGTTTTTCTGGTCAATATTAGCCCGGTGTGTAGTATTGTGCCTAGTTGATGTAGGTTCGTTCCCTATTACATGAGGGCTAGCGAAATATGTGTGTGATAGTACCTCTGCCCTCCTCTAAAAATAGTTTATGTAGACTCTACTTTTTCATTGTATGTCTTTCTATGTAAATCTTAAATATTTTTGGGAATTTGCAAAAATAAGGACTAAAAAGAGAAAAAGCATTAAAACATTAATATAATCTATAAATAACTTTTAAAACTACCGGCAATCTGATACATGGACGCCTGTGTTCGTGTATTACAATGTTATTGTACTCACAACTCATCGTTAATAATTACGTCTAAGAATTTACAGAGACTGGTAAGTATTGTGAGGTGTCGTGGGAACCAACACTCATTCATCAGACCGTCACTTGAATATTTATATTGTTTAGAAAATGCCTAACGTAAATTTAGTTCTCTTTTAATACAAAACATTAACACAAACATTTACGTTTGCTTAAAGTTATCGCGAAAATGCCACAACGCACCAAAATATTACATTACCAAGTTAATATTTTAGTTCAACGTGTAAACAAACGACCAAACAGTGTTCTAAACTCCACAAACCTTAGTAACTCAGTCGGCGAATCTTACTAAAATATTAATACCAGTACAAACATACATTGCATTAACTTTACAACAATTCAAGAAAAATATTAGTGAAAACAAGCTGGGTGCTTCTAGCATCATAATATTTACCTACATAGTTAGTTTATTTAGAAAAAATGTCTTAACCCGTCAAATCCTGCTTAAATAGGTATATAGGTGTATGGGGAAACCCTATATACTCGGACGCCGGCGTCCGTAGCGGGGCTTGACGAGTCAAAAGGAGTAAGAACCGAAGTTCACTTGCGTAAACTGAAGTCCAATTCAATAGTTGTTGAAGCAAATTACTGTGGTCACACAATGCTTGCACAGTTCTCCGTGTAACACTGCAGAAAAAAATGTCAAAGCGACGCTTCCTATCCTATTAAAATATGGAGGGAAAGGTCTGCTTAGTACACAAATTGCGTAACGTACAATAAAATTAAACGATATCTCAGGTTGTTTATACACATAAAAGGTGCGACTCTACCAACTTCAAACTCTCTTCAAAATAAGGTGTTGCAAAGCTAGTACAGAACTCTTTTTTTAATAAAACTTATTCAACTTAAATAAACATGATATCATCCTTAGAGATCATTAACATCTAATAGTATTTTAATTCGTAGATGAAATATTTATCTAACATAAAATACTCTAATGCCGAACCATTCTAACTGATGAATATTTATAATTTGACAGATAGAATTTCGCAACGAAAAATACGAACTAGATATACTGGTCCAACTAATATCACAGTTAAAAAATATCATCGATTGTTATTTAAATTAACACAGAACATCTCCAAATTATTTCACGTAATGCAGAATCGTAAGAAATACACAATGTTGAATACACAACAAAAAATAATATTTGCGAAAGAGAATTCTCACGCGGTTTTCATTTGCGTAATATGTGTGACCAGGGCAATGACTTTACAGTGACAAACAAAATAAATGTTTGCCCAGCATTAATCGCCATAGATAAAATGGATGTAGAAACAGTAAAACTGTATGATTGATGAGTTTCATGTACAAAATAATTATTGAAATTTTATTTGTTAACTGTACAAAAAAGAAAGGGGTTACATTCTTAGGACAGTAGTAGAGGCCCAAAATATAATATAATACCATAATACCAGCCCTGTATTTATACTGCTCACTGCTGAGCATGGGCCTCCTCTACTGCTGAGAGGGTTTAAGGCCTTAGTCCACCACGCTGGCCTAGTGCGGGTTGGCAGACTTCACACACCCTCGAAATTCTTATGGAGAATTATCAGGTATGTAGGTTTTCTCACGATGTTTTCCTTCACCGTTAAAGTGAATGATAATTGATAAACAATACACACATAACTTCGAAAAGTCAGAGGTGTGTGCCTTGGGTTTCGAACCTCCGGACATTGTCTCGGCAGACCGTTCCATTCCCAACTAGGCTATCATCCGCTTTAGAGGCCCAAAAACCTAATAAAATAATAATACCAGCCCTGTACTATATACTGGCCTCATGCTGGGCACGGGACTCCTCTACTAGTGAGAGGATTTTAGGCCTTAGTCTACCACACTGGTTTTATACAGGCTAGCTCACTTTATATTATGCTTTCGAAATTCTAATGGAAAACATTTCAGGTATGAATGAATGAATGAAACACTTTATTGTATACCATACAGTAAAACGAATACAATTATTGTTTAGAGAAAAATAAAAGTACGTGCTTAGTAGGCGGTCTTATCGCTAAAAAGCGATCTCGTACAGACAACAAACCGCAGGTATGCAGGTTTCCTCGCAATGTTTTTTTTCGCCGTTAAAGGAAGCGATAATTCATAAAGAATACACATATAACTTTACAAAAGTCAAAGGTACGTGCCCTTAGGTTTCGAAGCTGCGGACCTTTGTCTCGGCAGACCGTAAAAGTCCCAGGTAGGCTATCGCAGCTTAAAAATCCTCAGAAATAAGGACCAATTATTACGCTACAAATACTTTTGAGTTTATAGGTGGATTGTCACATACATAGAGATTTATTACATTATTACAAATTTCCGTCACACAAAGACAAATTAGGAAAGAATTTCTTGGGTTAGGCAGAGGCGAAGCTAGTGCACATGTACACTTTCCTGAGCTTATCAATCCCGTGATCTGATAGGAGCAAGTTTTTGCCATAGTAGGCGCAAATTCCAATCTCTGGGTACTTGCAATGTTTTCGAAACAAAAATCCGCCCTACTTAGTTTAATTGTTTGTGCAAATAAACAATTTTATTGTTAGAAATTCAAAAAATTCTATATGCTTTTCACTTAAAGCATGAATTCGGATGTAAAAATTATGATTTCTAATTAATAGCTGCCTCGGTGGCGTAGTTGAATTGCGTGTGCGGTGCGACACCAATCTGAGATTCCGTGTTCGAATCCCTAGTCGGGCATAGATTTTTCCGCTCAATATTTGCCCGGAATTTGAAATTAGTACCCGATATGAGGACAGACTTGCCGTCTATTATAAAGTGGGATGCAACACACATGGCGAAAAGTTGTTGCACCTCTGCCTACCCTTTGGGGAATAAAGTTGTGATATTTGTCTCTTTTTTGTTTTCATATACCCAGTATAAGGGACTATAATATATTTAGATATTGGTTTAATATTCATACAGCAAATAGGTAAATACTAAATAGTTATTTTATGCTAACCACAAACTGACGTTAATCCGTTTTCCCATTTAATTATGAAATAAAGGACGTAAAATATAGATAATGTAAAAAGTGAATATATAATATAGTGACTGCCTCGGTGGCGTAGTTGTATTACGGTACAACTGCAATGCTGAGGTATCATGTTCGATCCCCGGGTCGGGCAAAGTGATATTGAGTATCAGCTCGGAGTTTGGAATTTGTGCCCGATATGGCGATAGGCTCGCCCCCTATCACATCATGGGACGGAATAACGGCGCAAAGTGGGTGCACTAGTTGCGCCTCTGCTTACCCCTTCAGGGATAAAAGGCGTGAGTGTGTGTGTGTATAAATATAGATAATATTATGTACATAATGCTTTAAAACTCTAACACATATAGATAGTAACCCATCCGGTATGTTAATAATGCAGCTAATTAAACAGCATTACAACACAGTGTTTTCATTGCCACTTTATGAGTGTTATCGCGACCTCTAAATCAGAACGGCTACATACCTATTCGCAGAAACAAAACTGTACAGAGAAAACTGTAATAAACTGAGACGATAAAACTACATGGAATTGTTAACAAGAATGACTACATGAATATGCAAAGCAAATTTGGATTTCTTTATTTATTAGACAAAGTTTAAATATGGGAATTCCAGAAAATATACATGATGCGTCAATGTACTGGTTTCTCCAGCATAGATATTCGGGGTTGTCCCCAATGGCCATAATATAGCTAATCAATGTTGGATTCTTTTAAATAAATATAGTATGAATAATTGTATGTAGGTATATAATATTTATCTCTCAAACAGCATTCCTCATTCAGTTTATTCTCGTTTTATGTTTTTTGCAATACCTATGTAAATGAAACTAGCAAATGAAATGTCGCCCGTGTTGAAAACACCATTAACAGTGTTACATCTAGAATTACGGTTAGCTTTGCATTCCAAGAACTGATTTCATTATAATTTAAATTTACATAATGATAATTTTATATCCAAAATGTGCTCATCGTTTGAAAATCATTTCTTTTGATGACTTTCAAATACCAAAGCTCGTATGTTTCGGTTCGATGGTTTCCAATAAGCATCTTGTTTGTTTAATTTATATTGTGGAAACCTATCCACTTCTCATTTATGAAACGACGCATTCATTTGAATTTTCGCTTTACTCAAATTATTATACTTTGTCTTGATGCAACATCGTCTTATTTATAATCGCAACTTGATAAATTACTGTTTATAAAAACCTGCCGTAACCTTACGATGTAAAAGTCAAGTTTGTGTACTCACACTGGAGGCGCTGCGTGTGGGCCGATGATAACGCACTTTCTTGAGGTAGACGGTGTAAATGGCTCCGTCGACGCGCTCCTCGCCCCACAACCGCCATGTCGGCTGCTGGAACACACCACCACCAGGTCAACACAAACGTATTCATAACTTGTTGTACAACAATACAACTACAATAACTTTAACAATAGGCCAGCAGATGTATTCTGATACCACATCTCAATTCTTATGTCTATTTCTGTAGAACAATGACAACAGTGAAGCTTGTTGACATTCGCTTTGTATTCAATAGATGGGGCATCGAAATGAATTGATTTAAATTAGGTATCGAGCTTGCCGTAAAGACTCAGGGAATTATATCGTAAGTTTAACTATGACTACTATCTAGATGTCAATAGAGATAAGAGCGAAATTACACCAACCGATGCCGATTACAAGTATTACAACAGATCTACTATGCGAAGAGATAAGCACGTGTGGTTACTGGTGATGTGGGCGGGGTTTGTTGTAATATTGGCGGCTTACATAGTCATCGTCTACGTTATTAGCGAAGAGCAGCGGCTCGGCTTTACTGACGCCACATATTCTCCACATGGCCCATGTCCGCGCACGTCACGCGCGACGTCAGCAGCTCAGCTGAGCGCCTCCCGCATCGCGCTCACTTTCACTGGCACACCTCGCCGCGACTCACCACTACACTACTAAGCGCAACACACTACATGCAAATCTAATAATCCTGTAATTGGATCAATCAGTGGCGAGAAGCGAATGGGTATGCGAGCCACTTGCACGTGCGTGACTCGAGTGAAATCGCGCAGACTCGGACAACGGCACACTTGTCGACCACGGCATCCGGCTAGAACTTCAACTCCTCTACTATTAATCGTTTCACCAGCAGAATTTGTTCAAGAAACACCTTCAATCGCAGCCGCTTTAACGTTTCGAAAATCACTAGTTCACCAAAACAATTTCTTCTATTTCGAAGACGCGCTCTATCTGTCTTTATAATTATTTTCACATTTCACTAGGAAATTACGAAACAAGAAATTAGCATATTACATCAACGTAGACGGGCGGAAAGTCATTTTAGTTGTTTTAAAAATAATTTAATTCAATCAGACAACATAATTGCCTCCATGTATTCTCGTGATATTTTTCGTGAATAATTGTAATTAGATAACACTTCAAAAAACTCAATCACTAACACAATAACATAAATTAAAAGCGAAGAAAACAGGTGGTTATTAGAAACGCTGATGCAGCAGCGCGGGCGCAGCGCGACTGTTCTCCAAGTGGTGAGATCGCGTGAAAAACACCGATAGAGCACGTCAATGACGAGCTCATACTGAACTAGGTACCGAGGTGCTAAATATGCGATGTATCATGTAGCATTACAGCACGTGCGTGCCTAGATAAATCATATTAATAGTCACAAACACTTCCCCTCCAAGTCAGCCTACAGCAATGTTAATAAGCACCTCTTTTCCGACAGTGATTAAAAAGTAGGTGTTAATATATTTTTGTTATGATATTTAATAGTTTACTATAGGTATGTAAATAACGCATGTTGTTTAATTGTAAGCGGAATGGTAACATTAATTAGTCAACAGTTGTTTATATTTATGAATGGACATACGATTATGTTTGATTACATAACTAAGGACCGATACACATCGAAAGGCACGACGCGACGTTGCAGCGAAAAATTCAGATAGCGCGTTATGCGCAGAAGTCGGCGTAGCAATGCAATGTACTAACTACTAAGTTAGTGCCAAAGCTATTGATCCCAATTAGTGGCTCGTGCACCGCCGCGCAAGGTGTACTTGAGACTCCTTCTAAGTACGCTCAGTAATTTCGTTGCTAAGTTAATCAACAAAATGGGGAATTGGAAAACATAGCATTCAAAGGTGATCCTTAATTTTGCGAAAAAAAAAAGAACATTTAGAAATCACTCTGAGTATAAGTTTTATTACTCAATTATAAAATATGATAGTCTTTCAATTGATTGTCCTACTCTCCAAGAAGTTTAGGGACTTTTCTATCTTCGAAAATCATATCAAGTGCATTAATTGATTAATATTATGATGTAGATAGATATCATAAATATAGCGCTGCTGCATAATAATATTATTACGTGTCCTACTTTATTGCTACGTCTTTTTTGACTGTTTAGGAGGAAATTTATGCAACTTATATTATTTTATACCGAAACAAAATATTGAAAATTATATTTCTTTTATTTATAGAGTAGGTACCGCCTGGTATCGCAAGCATTGCTTATATGCAATATAATTATTAATGACACTGTTACCTGTTTCCTTGTAAAAGCCATTGAAAATACATCGATTTCTATAAGTGATGGTCATTTGTAATAACCATTTCATAACAAGAAACGTTATGATTGAATGCCAATATCGGCAGAATGCCTGGGCGCACCCAATGAGGCGATTAATTATTCTGAGGCCAGTCGTTGCGATCAATTGAAATCCATACCTGCATTGTGGATTTGCTAATTTCATTATTCTATAATTCTTTCATCAACTTATTGTACTACGAACTATTTAATTAAAGAACAAGCCTTATATATACTAATGTTAAAATCTTTACTTCTATACTAATATTATAAAGAGGAAAAAATCTAACTAAAAAAAGAAAATAAATGTTAATAAATTTGAATCAAGAATAGTGTAAATAAGAAAAAAATTATTTTATTGTAAACAAAAAAACGTGGGTGCATGTTGTCAATAGTTATAAATATTTTACTAAAAGATAATTCGGTAGAAAGATTATCATCTTGATGATATCTTAAAAAGCACGCTATGCTTTTTTTACAATAATTTTTTTTCTTATTTACACTATTCTTTATACAAATTTATTTTCTATTATTTAGTAAGATTTTCTATATAGCGTGTTTTTTAGTTTTTTTAACTATTATTTATTTTTTTAGTTCTGTTCTACTATTGTCCAACAGATGTCACTAAAAATAAATAAACTATTATTTATTCATTTTTTGGTTAGATTTTGTATAAAAGCGTGTTTTTAGTTTAAAATATCATCGGCCCTTGATTAGTATGCGAAATTTTGATTTAATACGACGTTTTGAAGGGGGTCAAAATCGTGTTCAAAGTTTCCGTTACATACCTACGAAGCTAATAAAAGCGTTTTAAAAAATGATTGTTTGTTTGTTTGTTTGTATTGGATAAACTCCAACACTACTAGACCGATTTTAAAATTCTTTCACCAATATAAAGCTACATTATCAGCGAGTCCTGTAGGCTACTTTTATCCCGGGAAACCTATTTTACGCTGGCGGAGTCACGAGCAAAAGCTAGTCGGTAATAAGTATCCAAGTGTTGGCTTCTTATCACCCTTTTGGTGTAACGTGTATTACTAATTTGTGTACGGTTAACGATTTAAAGCACTCCTAATTCCTGGATTTCTTTTATGGCCGCTATTGCAAAAGACTCGCGCACTATTATAGATGAAATTATCGTTGGCAAGTTGTTTGAAGTGGAAATATTGAAGTACAAATTGTAACTTTGTCTTCCCCTTTATAGATACAAGTATGCTGGTATTCTACGACAATTTTCAATTCAAAAAATAAAAAACCTTATGTTTACGTACGTTAAAAACAGCGAGAAAAATATTCCAGAGAATATGCCGTTATTACTGGTGTTAAAAGTTTATGAATATTTTAAAAAATAGGACCTAAGGAAAACAAACGAAACTTATTTCAGTAAAATCCATTTATGAATGATCATAAGTACAAGCACTGTAAAATATTAAGATTATTTTCATAAGTCTAGCTTGAGCGGAACAGACAAAAACCATTTATAAGAAGTCAGGAGCCAAGACGGCGCCAGACAAGCCAATGCGACTTTCGTCTGATTAAATAAATCTAGAGATTGTTTGTACCTAAATATCGTACTAACGACGGGATCTTTTTGTATACAATTGAATGACTAGCAGAATGCTCATGGCAATGGTCATATTTATCCATAACTTAAAAACATCCAACAATTTAAATTACAATGTACTGCGTGTCACTGCACTGTTCTCCTCACCTTGAGACATAAGATGTCTCATTATACCTAATAATTACACTGACTGCAATGTCCTTCAAACTAGAACTTATAAATATATTATTTTTGCAATTGCTAAAATCAGAATAATTATACTGTCGATTACTCAAATGCCGCATTGAGCATGCCTCTATGTTGACGTTAAGTTCGCGTGTTTGAGTTTTGCGCATCGAGATTAGTAGATTACAGGAAAAAAAATGGTTTAAACACTTAACAAAAACTATCGACCCAATAAATGTAAGCTTTATCGTAAATTGGATTCAATTACATTTACCTAGTTAAAAAATACAGTCCCTTATTAATAATCCATAATATTGCGCGTCAAATACACCACAATATCTGCATGTCCTAGTGAAAAATAGGTATCCTACTTATCCTTTGATACATAATTACTACAAATGTAAACGTCTTAGTAATAAAATAATATATATAACCATAAGGCTCATTGTGCTTAGCGACAATCATTTATCGAAAATTTGAACCTTAGTTCAAAAGTCGCAGAAAAATTGTGATTCCAAATACGTACAGATAGCTTAATATGAAGAAAAAATGTCGCTTAAATCAATTAGCAACTGCTACAATAAATGTAATAAATTACTGAAATTACATATCGATACGTCATTACCACCTACAAAGGTCAATAAATTCTGGTACGTGTGGTAGAGCTCACCTTCAATCGATAGGCTGTCAGAACCAGTAACAGTTAATTGGCAGCAAGCGGTCCCGTCCTACGCGTTAATGAAGCTTAACCTTTTGTGTCGTGGAGATCGATTAAAAATTAAATTCCCTTCAAGCTACGATATTTATAACCTTTTATACTGAGAAATTCGTGTATCAATACTGCAGAAGATGAAAACTTGAAATCCACTACACACAAATACAATTCTGGGGGTTAATGTCACTCGCGTCCGTAGGCTCATACTCTAGTTTCCCTACACGTGACCCCTGGGTAGTGCCAAATGAGTGACAGTCCGTGGTGGTAGGATGCTTGCATCCGCCCGGGTAGCGACCACCGTGCTCACGGCGAAAAGACCGCCATAGTGACCCCCGCAAGGGGGCCGCGTTACGGGATCAGCCTACGCTCTCCCGGTTTCTCGGGGCGCCTGTAATTGGGTATGAGGTTGTTCCGTGTGGGTAATTCCGGATCACAGTCGGGGAAGGCGTATTGATCCGCCGGCCAGGGAGACCTGTAGAAACGGTTGACCCGCTGGCCGCCCGCGGTATAGTACAGGGGCCCAATCGAGACTAACCACCTCGAGAGGCTGCCTCACCATGCCGCGCATAATCTTGGGTGGGTCCGTCGTGCCGGTTGGTGACCGGATGTGGGGTCCCGGCGGCCCATCCCGGGAGGGTACGGGGGCCCTTCCGTCCGGCGGATCAGTTCACCTATTCCTGGCTCTCGTGTTCTGGTGCCCGTTCGGCCCACTGAGTGCCCATTTACAGGCTTCCCGATGCTTCTTCACGCATCCCATCCCCCTTCATGACAGTGTCTACAAAGAAAGCAGGTCCTACAGCGGTGCACAACCCCACCACCGCTTTCACTATGGAGTTCGCCAACATCCGCGGACTCCATACCAACCTCAATGCCGTCCACCACCATCTTGAGACGGCCCGGCCTGCTTTGCTCTTCTTGACGGAGACACAGATTCGCCGTCCGGACGATAATTCATACCTGCTGTACCCCGGCTATTCGCTTGAAGAAAACTTCAAGCCAAAGGCCGGGGTATGTTTGTATGTTCGATCGGACGTCTGTTGTTGCCGTCTGCGCTGCATGGAGGACCCTTCCTTTTCCACTTTGTGGGTGCACGTGGATTTTGGCTCCTTGAGCCGTATCTACGTGTGCCTTTACAGGTCACACCACGGGGACGATGAGACGACTCGGCTGTTCAGGTACCTCAGCCTGGCGGCGGATGACGCGCAGGTGCAGTTTCCGTCAGCGGAGATGGTGGTTTTGGGGGATTTCAACGCGCACCATGAGTTGTGGCTGGGATCCTCCAGGACTGATCATGCTGGCAGAGCTGCCCATGCATTCGCTCTGACACATGACTTGACACAACTGGTGAGCCAGCCTACCAGGATCCCGGATGTGGCGAGTCATGCGCCTTCACTGCTGGACCTTCTGCTGATGAGTCACCCGACCGGGTATCGAGTGACCGTTAGTGCCCCTCTGGGCACTTCTGATCACTGCCTGGTTGGGACGTCAATACCTTTCGCTTCACCTCCACGTCCTGTGCAGGTTAAGCGAAGGGTCTGGCATTACTCGTCGGCAGATTGGGATGGTATGCGAGAATATTTCGCATCCATCCCTTGGCGGCAGCGTTGTTTCGAGGGAAAAGATCCTTCGGCGAGTACCGACGCTATTGCTGGCGAGGTCAGGTTAGGAATGGAATATTACATTCCTTCCTCTGAGGTCGCTAGTAAGGGCCGTGGACGCTCCTGGTTTAATCGCGCTTGCGCCGATGCTGTTGGTCAAAAACAGGCGGCGTATCGCGCTTGGATCAGGGGTCGCGCAATGAAGGATCCTAATATTGATTCCCTCAAAGCAGCTTATAACCGTGCCGCCAAGGCCTGCAAGAAGGCCTATGTTAGATCGGATGCCGCGCGAATATGTAGGATTGGGCGTGCTTTGGCCAGCCATCCGACGAGCAGCCGTGCTTATTGGAGTCTGGCCAAGGCCGTCCAGTCTAACTTCTGCCGTCCCTCACTGCCGCCGCTAAGGTATCCAGATGGATCGCTGGCACACAAGCCGCAGGAGAAAGCCACTCTGTTGGCAAATCTCTTTGCGGCTAACTCCCGGCTCGAAGACTGTGGCTCTCAGCCGCCGCCGGCGCTGCCTGATTGCGGATTCACAATGCCTGATATTCGCATCAGGCAGTGCGATGTGCGGCGTGAGCTGCGGTCTCTCGACGTTCGGAAAGCCAGTGGTCCGGACGGTATACCGGCGGTGGTATTGAGAAGATGTGCAGCGGAGTTGTCTCCTGCACTGACACGCCTCTACCATGCGTCCTACCTCTCAGGTATAGTGCCTGAATCTTGGAGGGAGGCCAATGTGCAACCGATCCCCAAAAAAGGTGATCGGACAGACCCTACCAATTACCGCCCAATCGCTATAACCTCAGTGCTATGCAAAGTCATGGAGCGGCTAATAAACACGCACTTGACCCGCTACCTGGAGAATCACTCGTTGATCGGCGACAGACAATACGGATTTCGTCAGAACCGATCAACGGGTGACCTTCTAGCGTACGTCATGCATCGCTGGGGGGAGGCGATTGATAGGCATGGCGAGGCTCTAGCTGTGAGCCTTGACATAGCTAAGGCTTTTGATAGGGTCTGGCACCGTGGTCTCCTTTCCAAGCTTCCGGCATATGGTTTGCCCGACAACTTGTGTGCGTGGATTTCTGGCTTTCTGCATGAGCGTAGAATACGTGTCGTCGTTGATGGGCACGCTTCGAAGCTCATGTCAGTAAATGCCGGGGTTCCACAGGGCTCGGTACTGTCGCCCACCCTGTTTCTTCTGCATATCAATGATTTGTTATCGCTTGGCAACATTCATTGTTATGCAGACGACAGCACGGTTCACGGGCGATACTACCATGAGCCCCCTGGTTTGCGGGTGGACACTGTGAGGAGGCGCAATGATCTTGTCATTGAGCTCAACCGGACTCTGGATCTCATTTCCACGTGGGGTTCCATGAACCTGGTTGAGTTCAATGCCAAGAAAACGCAGGTGTGTGCGTTCACGTGCAAAAGATCCCCGTTTTCTCCTCTCTCCAATCTTCAGGGTGTTCCACTCTTAATGCGGAATGACCTGAATATCCTTGGTATGGATATCCGCTGTGATCTGAATCCAAGGAATCACATCGAAGGCGTTATATCTGCCACATCACGCAGGGTTGGAATCCTGAACAAGGTGCGTCGGTTCTTCACGCCCGGTCAAATCTTCCACTTGTATAAAGCACAGGTACGGCCGGGTATGGAATACTGTTCGCACCTCTGGGACGGTTCCGCCCAATACTTGCTCGATGCCTTGGATGGATTGCAGCGGCGGGCCATCCGCATTGTGGATGATGCAGACGTAACGAGCAACTTGGAGTCGCTACAATTGCGGAGGGATGTCGCTTCTCTAAGCGTGTTCTACCGTCTGTATCATGGCGAATGCTCTGAAGAGTTGTTTAATCTGATCCCCTCCTCTCCTTTCCTCAGCAGAACCACGCGTGCCGGCATCCGAAGCCACAGCTTGATGGTTAAAACCATCTCGGCCCGAACCAATAGGTTCGCCAATTCTTTTATTTGCCGCACCATCAAGCTTTGGAATAGTTTACCTGCGCACGTGTTCCCTCCTTGCTATAATCCTGGGTCCTTCCGCCGTAGCGTGAAGAAGCAGCTCAGTAGGCCGGCATGATTGTGTCGAATGGCATGAGATAACTATCTGCTGCCATTCGATACTCTATCTGGACTGCATCGCGCTTACCATCAGGTGAGGTGCAGTCACTTTGCCGTGCCCGAATAAAAAAAAAAAAAAAAAAAAAAATACTTTTTTGATGTTTTATGGAAGTCTATTTCCTATATTTTCTACTGGGTGTTATTACTCGCGGATTTGCGCGCGTGAAAACCTTTCCCGCGATAAAAATCATTACATCGCTGTAGTGGTCCAAAGCGCCATATGTACGACGCTAGCGCTATCTAATTAAAAAATCATGTAACAAATTCAAATATTTCCCAAGGAAGCAAATTAACGGGATAAAAAGTAGCCTATATGTTAATCCATCATGGTCTATCCATGTGCTAAATTTAATTCAAATCTGTTCAGCGGTTTGTGCATTTATTTCTGACAAACATCCAAATATTTAGGCACACATTCTCATTTATAGTATTATTAGACTTCTGCTCGCGGCTTCGCCCGCGTGAATGAGTTTTTCCGGGATAAAAGTCCCGCTTTATATTCCTCCGGGATAAATTATACGTATAAACCTTCCTTTTGAATCACTCTATCTATTAAAAAAAACCGCATCAAAATATGTTGCGTAGTTTTAAAGATCTAAGCATACATAGGGACAGACAGCGGGAAGCGACTTTGTTTTATACTATGTAGTGATATTAATAAGAAAACTAAGAATAAGAATGAAAAGTAAGATTCCTAGCATTATAAATTCAACTCACAATCTATACTTAGCCTATAAATTGATATAACGTCATACAAGTAATAAGTACGTCGGTTACCAAGAAAATTGTGCAAAACAGCATTACGGGCGCTTTTTAAAGCAATTTGTGTACAAGTACGAATACTGATCGGACCTGCAACGTCTACTTTCCTGTCTAAATATAGCAAATAGCGTGAGAAAGCTGACAGCAGCTGTATCTTAGTCCCCACCCCATTATGCCATAACGGTGTAGACATGTCTCTCCAAATATTCTTCGCTGTTATGATTCGTTTTTGTTCTTTGATTGGCACCTTTAACTGACTTTCCGGGGGTCACGGGTGGGCGAGAGGTGCCGCCCACCTATTAGTCTAGCCAACTTCTGTGACCCCCGTGATGGACGGCAGCGTGTCTCACGCTGCCTCGGACACCAAAAGGTGGGCACGGTACGGTGTTACGGGGGCTTCTGAGCCCCCGCAACAACAGGAAAAGGACCGCAACAGCGGCACGCGCAGGGGCGGTTGCGGACGACAACTTAGACGTGAGTCGGAGGAAGCCCGCAGCCGTCCCTAATGCGCCGAAGATGGCCATATAAAAAAAAAAACTTTTAACTGACTTTGGATATTGTAACCGATTTGGATATGCATTTTTTTATTTATAAGGAGATTCTTTCAGATTGGTCCCATAGAATTTTTTTCAAAAGGTTAAATAGTTTGATTTTTAAATCAAAATAACTGGCAAATTACGCTTTCCTGTGATATTTTTCCGTGATGTTTTTACTTTAGATGCTGTTGAGTCTATTTCTTACTTATATTCTCAAGAAACAGTAATATATTACTAACATAAAAAAGGATAAATAAAAACTTTTAACAAAATATTAAACCGTATTGAAAAATCACTACAAAATAAAAAACAAAATTAACATTACCTACATACTACTTACCAATTTTGGAGTCGCTAACTAGTTATTTAGAACCGACTTCAAAATTGGTTAGCAGTATATAAGGTAATGTAATTTTTTTTAGTTGTTAGTGGCTTTTGAAGCCAGTATAATTTTAATTGCACCTGCATTGAAAACCCGTGCTGTGTTTGATGGCTCTCATCATTACACAGCGTATGCTGATGGCCACCCTGTTACCACGATGTGAGTTCGCGTGTGGTTATGGGTATGTAATAGGTATACTTAAAAGAGATATTTTTAAGCTATTGCATAGCTTCTATCGCAGTCTTGTAAGAATACAATATGTAAGAAGATATGAGCTGAATGTTCAACAATAAAAGGTCGAAATTACCGTGTATTTAAAAATTGTTCCAGTCAGTGAAACGTATCGAAATATCAAACGCGCGCAGTTGATGAGAATGTCCCCGTGGCGGGATGACGTGATTCTAAGTTTGAATTTTTTAAAAGTTTTTATTTTATATCTGTTCAAAGAGGTTATAAATCATAGAATTACCTGCTTAGAGTTTCGGCGTTAGGGCACGAGTGAAATTTGGACAATAGAAAAAAAAATAAGTAAATAATTATAATTACATAAGTTGATAAAAAATGCTATGCAATAGCTTTACCGCGACAGTCTCCGAGTGCCACACGTCTTTTTTTTTCTTTTTCTTTTATTGTAGATACCTATTATAAATGTTCTCTACTCTATGGCAACAAATGTTTCTTTCTTTCTTTCAGTAATTAAGACTTTCTATAAGGTTCGTTTTTGAATCACAAAGCCGTTGGTGACCGTATAATCGTCAAATTTGTTATTAGTTTTATATCGCTCTAGCATGCCTTTAGATTGAGTTAAAAACGTACTAACGCTAGCTTAATTGACTCATTTATCACAACAAACTGTGTAGATATAGTATAAATAGTACGTTGCAGTAAAAATTATCACCACAATATAATATTTGATTGAATTATTTATTAATGTTTTATAGGTATAATGAAACAATAAATAATAATATTAATGAATCTAAATACCTCGTAGATATTTGACAAAGAATAAATTAATGCTATTAATATTTTTCAGTCCATACCTATAATATAACTAGCTTTTGCTTGCGACTTCGCCCGCATGATAAAATTTTCCCAGATAAAAAGTAGCGTTTCAATTTTCAAACTATCTACATAACAAACTTCATCGAAATCTGTTCCATAGTTTTTGACTTCATCGTGTTCAGACAGACAAGCGCGGCGAGGGGACTTTGTTTTATATTATGTAGGTACCTAAGGATATAATATTCTGTAGTTTGGCAATACAAATTATTCATTTGATAAAATCAATTATCCCTACCCCCATGTACCTACTTGGTATTGTCCAATAATATATTAATCATAAAACATATTTTGTTGAAACAGCACAAAAGGTATGTGTAACCAAAGGACAACGGTGAAGTCGGAGGGCATTGTGCAAAGCGGCTGGCGTGACGGATGCGCTCCACCGGCGACGCGCCCTGCCGTCGCCGCGCAGCGCCATGATACCCGGAACAAACACCAACCGACATTGGAAACCATCACTATAACCTCATATTTAATGAATACGCATCTACACAGCGTTATTGCCGTTTTTCAGTCACGGCTATATGCCTTTCATTCATCACTGTAACCAAAAAATGCACTGTAACACTGCATGTTTTCAGCATAAAGACCTAGTTTTTCTCAAAAGAGATAGATAAAAGAAATGTCCACGTACTATCTGTTTGAAAACCGAGCTCATTTTCTTACTTTTCACGTATGTGTAAACATAGCACTTTATTCAGAGTACATGAGAAGTAATCGTACACTTTCTCAGTGAAATCTTGGCAACTCAACGGTAAGTCCATCTTCCCGAGATAATCTAAAGGTTCAAAGACCTATTATTGAAAAATATTTATGAATATAAATGGGTTGTAACTTGTACTGTATCGTTGTTTTTAACAAGTAACAAGCAAACCATAATATCCACAAGTGACTCATAAAATATATTTACGTTCTACATCAACAGGGTAATTACAATATACTCGCAACTTTTGACTCACTATGTACTGTTACTTATGTACTTTTTTCAGACAACAGGCTACTCATGCCGACTGCCTCGGTCGCGTAGTTGTATTACAGTACGACAGCAAAGCTGAGGTCTCGGGTTCGATCCCCGGGTCGGGCAAAGCGATATTGAGTTTTTCTATTCAGTATCAGTCCGGAGTCTGGAATTTGTGCCCGATATGGCAATAGGCTCGCCCCCTATCACATCATGGGACGTAATGACGGCGAAAAGTGGGTGCACTAGTTGCGCCTCTGCCTACTCCTTCGGGGATAACAGGCGTGAGTGTATATGTAATATGTATTTAGGCTACTCATATCGTTTTATTATGAATTATATGCTTGGTAATAATAATGTATTTATTTCAATTAAAATCAAATCTTAAACAATAAATTCAAAAACACTCATATTAAGTAACCTTTTGTATGGGGTACGAAGAGCTACGACTTTGTCCGCCGAATTTGTTGGTACCCCATAATGTCATATCAGTCGGACCTGCTGTTTGTCGCAGATTCTTATTCCGATTAACTCAACATATTTTTTGAGACTTGGGAATGTTACAAAAAAAATGGTTGATGAATTTTACAGTCTCTAGGCTAACATTAATTAATCTTTACAAATAATCGTATTCCATGAACCAAAGACAAACAATGTATTTAACCTGAGAGGGATATAAAACAAGGTAATTATGCATGCTCATAAAATTTAAAAATGCCAGTAGAAAGGAGTTCGTCGGCACCTCTGCAATCGATACGTATTACCCGAATCGAATAGTTACGGCGACAACGACCTCACTCAATGACTTACTTGCTTTGAATAACACTTATTGAAACGCCTCCTTAACTGATTAAACAACGCTAATCAGCTTTTTTACCCGAATGCGAAAGAAGGAGGGTTATGCTTTTCGAGTGTATTTAATTATTTATTTTTTTTTGTCACACCTCACACTAATAAAATAAATGCGAAGTTTGTGTTAGTTTGTTACTTATTTACGGTAGGTACAGGTACTTTATAATCTAGGTTAACACATGAGATAGTTTTTATTCCGATATTCCCGCGGGAACGGGTACGGGTAAAACAGGATTAAACCTATTTCCAACCTCAAAAAAAAAGATGGAAATAAAAAATAATATTTATAATACAAGAAACCCGACTGAGACAAGACTTTAATTTTAATATTTCATGTTGGTTTTGAATAATCTTAGTTGACAAGGTTCACACACGCTGTCGGAGACTAATGTAGGTATGATGTGATAGTGTATCATGTCATAAATTAGTGTGTCTGATGATGATGATGATTTGTCGTAATTTTATCTGAACAAACGTTAAATGTATTTAAATTTGTTACTATACTATAAAAGATAAACTTGACATTTATAAAAATAAATATTATATATATACGCGCAACAAAAACTGGGAATATGTATTATCATAATAATTTATATTACCATTTGTTTTCATATCACAACTATTTTTATGATTTGAATTTATTTCAAGTATAAAATTTAAGATGCTATAGATTTAGTACAAGTTTTATAATTAACTATAGAGCATTTGAAATCCTAGAAACGTTTGTGAGGAGTGGTGATCACTAAATTGTACAACTTTATCCGTGATTTAGTATATACTGGGTACGAGAGAATTATTACCTAATATACATGTAATGTGTATAGTATAGTGCCAGTATAGTAGGTATAAACTGATACAGTAGTGAAGATAAGCAACTCTACAATTACATCTCGTGGGAATAAAACGAATGCATAGTTTACATACACGAAAATATAACTATGTACACAGTTGGCGCTATAGTTTCAATATAATTATCATTTACTTACAAATATGTTAAATATAAATATAATCAAAGTAAAATTATTAATTACAATCTCATAAATAAGTTACGCTAGTAATGATACACATTTGTTGAAGAAAATCAATGGTGACTAATAATCGCGGTAAAAATATTCCGCCCGTGAACTGCTACCCAACATACATAATGAAAGGACGGAGCGAGAACAACGAGAGTGGGGTTCAAAGCGATCCTGAGCATGCTTGATAACTCAAGAGTACTAGGCGTGTAGCCGTCTGGATTTCTTCAGTAAAATAAAGGACAGAAAGTACAGTCATATATATCATAAAGTACAGTTAATCGTAGTATTAACTAGGTATGTAATAATTGTAACTAAAACCTCATCAACCTGATATTCTTTTATACGTATAGAGCCGTAGAGTCGAATAAGACATTGAGAGTTTTATTTATGTAATATAATATTTCTAATTTGCCTATTTAATCTACTTGTATATTTCAAAACGTGAGTTGATGTATAATACGCGCAAGAATTGGTATCTACTTCATGAAACTCATATTATTTCATTAACCGAGAAATTGTGGTGGGTTAATAACAATAGGTGTTCCTTTTGTTAGGCAAGAGAGCAGCACTAAGACACACCAGCCCTGTATTATATACTGCCCACTGCTGAGCATGAGCTTCCTCCACAACTAAGAGGGTTAAAGGCCTTAGTCCACTAAGACAGCTTTTGAAAATCACCTCCCAAGAATAATTACAGCTTTACACCATAAAATGTAATGTAAAACTAGATTTCTAATAACGAGTAAATGATACACTTCGCCGTCATGACGTCACTAATATTACGTTGCGGTCGTCAGGAGGTAGCGCGGTATTTCTACGAAGCAACCGCTCTTGCTTATTTTCAATATTTAAAACATTAATTGATGCAGCTAATTTTTCAAATTGTTTTGGTATAATTCACGTATTACCATTGCCAAATATATACAAAACCGCACTAAAAATCTATTATTATTATTCCCTAAGCACTCCTAAACGATTGTATTCGCTCTGTATGAGTAATAAAATTCGATGACCACAAACTACATACATACAAACGTCATCATCACCAATGATTCATGCAAACTCTCAATTTGAGTATAGCTTAAGATGTAAGTCAACAACTACGTTGTTCGTCTCATAATCATTTAAAAGTCCATATTGTACAGCACTTGATAAAAATGAACTAACGCAGTAGAAACGCGGGCAGTACTCTATATAATACGACTACGGCATGGTATGTCTTATTACGAATCAGTGTTGATACCACGACGGCCTCAGTGGCACAGTTGTATAACGATACGACTGCAAAGCTGAGGTCTCGAGTTCGATCCCCAGGTCGGGCAAAGTGGTATTGGATTTTTCTATTCAGTATCAGCCTGGAGTCTTGAATTTGCGCCCGATATGGCGATAGACTCGCCCCTACCACATCGTTAGTGGGTTGCCCTCAGCATGGTCACTTAATTCAAAGGGTTGCGAGCGCCTTCTGCGTTCACCCTAAAGACCGGTGTGGCCAGAAAAGCCGACTCGCGTCAGGCTACTGGCGGTAGGGCCATTAACAAAAAATAAAAAACATCATGGGTCGGAACACGCACGACGAAAAGTGGGTGCACTAGTTAGGCCTCTGCCTACCCCTCCGGGGCTATAAGACGTGAGTGTGTGCTTATACCAATAACTTGTGCTTTTACCCTCACAGTTGCGATGAAGCATAATATCAATACGCCGTTAAATTACTCAAGCTTGCACATTGCCGAAATACCAATGACATTACCATACTACGAGTTGCAATAGAAATAAAAAATCAGACGTATGTATTGTTACTATGCATTATTTAAAGATTGCCAGCCAATATTTAAAATTATAAAATTTTAGTAATATTGCAGACGATAGCTTAAGGAAAGTCAATGAGCTTTGAACCCTAATAAAAGAGGTTGTTCACCTCTACTTTTTGTCTCATTGTTTCACGGCGTCAATCATGAAGGGCAGTATCAGAATAGAACAATAATTTAACAAAAACCTTACGGATTATAGTACCCGGAGACGCACTAATGGCGCATATTCGGACGCGACCGGTTTGCATTCCTATGCGCACACTGGCTCTTACACTCACATAATACAAGCCTTGACCTGCATTGCTAACGAAGCTTGCAACAAACACCCGATAACAATGCATTACTCGTCGGTAAAACACAAAAATTTTCTTTAAAACTGACTCAAAACCGTAACCTACTTTATGAATTTTATGTTTCGAATACGGTTAAAAACCGACTAAATAACCGTCTGTCGTTTAACCACATTCAGATCAGTTGTGTGGTGACGCGACCTGGGTGACTAAATAGTTCTTGTTTATTGAGGATCCAATATAGGAACTCTCCAAAGCATTTTACATTGTTAATAAGCGTAACTACAAAGTACAAAACTATAAACTATGTGAAAAATGAAGTAATACGTGGCAATGGTATTAAAATCTTTTGGAGAAACCCTACAACAGAGATTAGTGGGTAACTATGTAGTACTAGTACACTTGAGTATCATGTTCTCATTATAAATTATGTAATAAATTACAGTAAGACGTATTTTAATATTGGCTTGAATTGATTCATAGAAACTAATTGGAAACTCATGCCGACTTTTAAAGAAAGAAAGAAGATTTATTGTTGGGAGAATAACAATATAACATATACAATAAAATGTGAACAAACAAAATATCTAAAACAATTATATAAAATAATTATACTAATTGTGCCAACAACGGGAACCCTCATTCAGCTCCTTGCCGCAGTACCAGCTTGACTGATACTGCAGCGCTGATTTGCAATGAGGGCCCCAGGTGACGTACGGACACTATGTTGGTATAAAATACAAATATGACAAAAAACACAAATACAAAGAAAAGAAAGTAAAGAATGTTTACTTTTAACAGAAATTTTTCGGTTATAAAATGTAAGTTGTAAGTAAACACCTAATCGCGCGTATACCCATGAATGAATCAGCGAGTGATCAGTAATAAACATTTGTCATGAAATACGAATCATGCATTTATACAATGGAATATTATGTAGAACAATACTAACATCCGGTGTTACAGAGCATACGAGCACAATATCTTTCAATCTTAGTCATTTGTAACCAAAAGGTGGCTAACTACTCATATTTACCTAAGTAGTGTAGGTAATAGGGCTGCGTTGAAAATTATATCTGAATATTGTAGATATCGTATTATCAATCATTGATATCTGAAATTGTGATATGATAAGGCCGTATAATAACCGATCATGAACTCGTTGTGCATCATCAGAAGACTCAAATTCCAACCTTACGGGTCTCCTTGACCTAACGAGTTGGGTGACGATAAAGTTTAGGCCATTCAACTTACTTTGACGTACCACCTGGTCTGTGACTTGCGTTGCCTAGGGCGGCGGTCACGCTGCTCGTCACGCGGCTCGTCGCGGCGGTCGCCGCGCGCGGGCGAGCGCAGAGCGTGGCACCGAGCCGCCAGCGCCTTGGTCCGCTCCGCCAACGAGTGTCGCAGTTCACCACCGACACACCCGCGCATCAACATTTTCCCTCACCCACCCTCAATCGCTTCCATAATTTTGGTATCCTCCTCATCAGTCAAGCTCATTTTTTTGTGTATTTTATTCACTTAAAACTTCATTTTATCCCCTAGAGAAATAATAAAACTTACTTGTGTTATAACCAATGCCAAGTTCTTATGACAAATTAAATAATGGTGCATGTATCAGCGAAGAGTATTTTATTGGTGGTAAAATTAAACTTATATGCTGGAAATGCTATGTTATATTAATATGAGTCAATGTTGAGGTCATAGATAAGGTCGAGTGCTGCTAAGATATTTGATTCGAGTTATCTAAGAAAAGTATTGCATATTCACAGAACAGTGATCTTATCACCTACGCAAAGCGAAGTGACGATTGCGCTTTAAATAAATTTGAATATTTTTTTTATGGCATTGAATAACGAGACGAGCATGCCGTTCGCGTGATGGTCAGCGATACGACCACCCATAAACAGTAGCAGCACCATCCAGCACCTTGAGTTACAAAGTACTGTGTGGCATTCAACTGCGCTCGTCATCCTGAGACATGATATGTTTAGTCTCACCATGTCCCGTGGTACACTGGCTACAATGTCCTTCAAACCGAAACACAACAGTACATGCACACTGCTGCTTGGCGGTAGAAATAGACATTGCAGTGGTACCCACCCAGACGGACTCTTACAGATGTAAAATATGTCCAGTATAAAAATATGTAGTGCAAAACACACACTCAGTACTTAATACGTGATCTACTTTCTTCGTTATACAGGAACTTGTGTTTTAATACCTTATCACTATGAGTTATAGTTTTCACTAATTTATAGTGAATATTATTATAATTACTGCCTCGGTGGCGTAGTTGTATTACAGTACGACTGCAAAGCTGGGGTGTCGGGTTGGATTCCCGGGTCGGGCAAAGTGATATTGAATTTTTCTATTCAGTATCAGTCTGGAGTCTGGAATTTGTGCCCGATATGGCGATAGGCTCGCCCCCTATCACATCATGGGACGGAATAACGGCGAAAAGTGGGTGCACTAGTTGCGCCTCTGCCTACCCCTTCGGGGATAACAGGCGTGAGTGTGTGTGTGTGTGTATTATTATAATTAAACTTGATAATTTTAAGCGATGCATAACAATTTACTTTTCTTCAATAAGAAGTGAGTAAATCTATTTTTATCTTTAATTGAATGTACTTCTTGTTATCTCAGTGCACCAACATAGGAAGTCCTTATTATCATTCTCCGGTACACCAGTAATTTGTCAATTTCCTGTCTTTACATCTTAATATATTTTGTATCTACATCCCTCTGCATGAGCGTAAGCAAATTAAGCATTTATCGAAATTAGCTTGAAATGTTAGTTTGAAAAAATACCGCGTTCGCAATTTAGTAGATAGTAACCTCATTTCGCAATTTAGTCCTCAGCGGTTACCAATCAGGTTTTTGCGTAAATATACACCTGTCGAATGAAAATGTAGCCCCGGTCGAGACAGAGTTTATTACCGAACCAACGAATGTCCACAGAGTAGGTCGATAGTTGACAAGGAAATTGGATAATGAAGCAAACAGTCGTCTACAACGTGTAACCATACTACATGTATCAAGTACTATATTCGATTCCACACACTGCAGCTTTAGCAAGCATTTAACCGACTTTACAAATCCATAAGATTGTATCCAAAGTACTGTTTGTTTTAAAGAGATTTATCTAATAATACATGATATAATAATGATGGTTCTCAAAATGAAGAACAGACTTCTAAAATTTTTAGCTTCTTGAGGATTGAGGAATAATAAATATTTTAAGAACCAAATTATAACTGATAAAACTTTCACAAAAAAACAATGTGTTTTGAATAGGCATTAGTAAAGCGAAGCGATAATGAACTCTAATATTAAAGTGCGTACAAGTTAAAATACAACACTATAAAATTCATTTCTGGTATGTAAACTACACTCCGTTGCATTGTTAAAAAAAAAACACCCAAAACGACATAATGACGTGCCAGGTGCTCGACTATCTGAAAACATTTTGCTGTGTCGTTTAATTATAGGGCTTATATCTGAAGTAACAAGATTCATAACAAATTAAGAGACGACAGGTGTTAAACCTCGAAACATCCGTCAGGTGGACGACATATTATTCAAAAGAGAAAAGGTGCGGGGTTCAAAATTTTACCTGTTTTTTACACACACACACTCACGCCATTTATACCCGAAGTGGTAGGCAGAGGTGCAACTAGTGCACCAACTTTTCGCCGTGCGTATTCCGTCCCATGACGTGACAGGGGCGAGCCTATCGCCATATCAGGCATAAATTCCATACTCCGAGCTGATAATGAATTTAAAACCCAATACCACTTTGCCCGACCCAGGAATCGAATCCAAGTCCTCAACATTACAGTCATACCGTAATACAACTACGCTACCGAGGCAGTTCTGTACCGTAGTTGTAAAATATAACTTCTCAATCAGTACAAAATATTTTCATATCATTTTTTTATAAACTAAGTAACATAAGTAAATGAAATAATTCTATAAAGTAAGTAAAAGTATCACAATTAGTTTCATGATGAAATAAAACTACTGGCCATGTAGATACTCTTAATATTGCTTACTTGTGATACACTAATTGCTTTAATTTTTTAAATATTCACGGCAAATACAGTACCATTTCGTGTAATAACATTAAAGTCAAACTGTCGCAAAACTTGGCATTGACTACATACCTTTGCTTAATTTTTGTTCACTACCACTGATTAATTGACGTGATGAATACAAACGTCCTCACATTACACACACGTTAATACAAAACAACACGTGCGTCACACTGTATCCCCGTTGACACATTAACAGAGTTGTAAATACAAAACTGCTCTAATATCAAAACTGAGTGAGTCACACTTCAGTGATAAAATTTAAAGCGGGTTCTGCAGAATGAACAGTGAGGTCGGAACGTAAAGTAAAATTGACATATAATGCCCTTCCGCACTCGACGCTTGACGCGCGCCGTCTGACTCGGAGGCCGCGACGCGCTCTGCCGGTCGTCTCCGAGGGCAGACAGTACGAGGAAACCACGCATGTGCGAGATTTTCTTGGCTTTTCCAAACATATGTACTATGACGTCACTACAACTTGGCCAAGTGTCGCACGGAAAAGGTTAACAACTTTGATGACATCACTATTTTAATACACTACAGTGCAAACTTTGTATGAAAAGTGAAAACTAATTATATTAAAAAAATTTCTTATACAAAACAAGTACTTAATATTGGTAATCAAGACAATTCGCAAGAACAGAATAATTGACCTAAATAAAATAAATTGCATAATAACTAACAAATAAATTGTGGTTAATCAAATAACAAATTAATAACGTTGATTTTCAGAGACGTAAATACCAAAATCAATAATATACTGTTAGTTTATTCAACTTAATATCTGTACTTAGAGATAAATTTATTTATTACACTAATCTAAAATAGTAGTAAAATCATCATCGGCCATAAAGTCTACTGCTGAACGTAGTATACAAGCCACTTTTAACAGATCCATGTGGAAATATTTAGAAGAGGTAGAGAAACATGTGCCTGTAACAAGCAGTAAAAACCCTATTGTTTTTAAATTGTTGATTGTATACTCAACGTTTCCTGCCGTTGGGTTTCTTTATCATAATTTTTATTTATCATCGGCAAATAGTATTCGTTCTTCGCTTGTTTGTCGTAATGTTTGCTTAGAGAATAATGCTTAAACTACTTAATGACTAAAATAAAATATGAGGCACAAATGGACCAAATGCTGGATTAAAGATTAAGCTGCTTTTTATCTATAGAGAGTACAATAAGGATTTTTCCGGGAAAGGAACATTACGCGGACTACGCTGGACTCGCCATGCAAATGATATACGAGAATAATGACATTTAAGACACTAATTATCTTTCATTTATTTGCTTAGTCCTATACTTGAAATCCTCCTAGCCAGTTTCGGCCACGGCGGCCAATCTCAACGGAGATCAGCCAGGTACACAGGAGATATTATAGTGCACAAGTGTGTGCGCAATACACAGGTGCACTCGCTATTCCTTCACTCTCATAGTCCGGTGAGACGGCAATCCGACATGACCGGAGAGAGATCAGGCGCAGGACCAACGGCTTTACGTGCTTTCCGAGGCACGGGGGTATCACACCGCCAACTTCATGACTCCGAGCTGCGACTGAAACTGAAATTTACTCAGTCCTATACTAATTATTATACAGTACTAGTATTTGCCCGCGGTTCCACCTGCGCGTAAAAGTTTTTCCAGAATATTTTCCGGAGATAAAAACTATAGCACTGGAGTAATATAGCTTCCTATTAGTGAAAGAATTTTCTAAATCGGTTCAGCAGTTCCAAAGATTAGCTCGTACAAACTAGAAACTTTTCCTCTTTAATTTAATATTGCAACCCCTGTTTTCCCACTTAATGAAGGTAAAAAATATAAAAAAAAATGTGCCGAATTAATTTTAGTAAAGAACATATTATATAAGTTTGGAGTCGATAGCCTTAAAAATAAAAGATTTTCCATACAAAATTCCACCCCTTATTTAACCCATTTATAAGGGTTGTTTATAAAAATAATGAACTACGTTTTTATTTCTTTAAATAATGACTATTTGGTAGTAGTAAACTCTACTATTAAAATTATAGAAGTTTCGTACAAACTTTGCCACCCATTTTTACCGCCTTAGGGGTTGAATTCCGCAAAATCTCGTCTTAATGAGCATCTATGTCCTAAAAGGGACCCCATGCAAATTTGAGACTCCTAGCACTTGTAGTTTCTGAGATTTCCTGATGAGTGAGTAAGTGACCTTTTGATTTTATAGACATATATAGATGTGTGGATGTATTTTAAGTCGAGGGAGCCATTTAAACACAATGTATCTAATAAAAACATACGCGTCAAAAAACAATTATAAACGACAGAGTAAATTAAAAAAAAAATCTTAAAGCTCCCAACCTATGGGTATCGTTGTGCTAGCTTTAATTGCCGTAAAAAAATATAAAGTCGTATATTTCACCTATTTGGAAAGAGAATCGAACTCTGAACCAGGGTCCTCGAGTCACTTTACATACCGTATAAAGTACAAGTATGAAGTAATTCTGAATTAAAAGCCCAGCCAGAAAACAGGTGATCTGTAATATTCTGGTTTGGATAAGGAAATGTTTTGGATGCTCCAATAACAAACTTGAGTCCACCTTAAAAGTATATTCGCCACGGCCCACGTAGCCTCTACCAGTGACTAATACGACACCTGCTCTGGCGTTCAGAAGTATCTCTCATACTTTTTGATTTTTATTTAGTTATTGCCTAAAGGTTGATTAACTATATAGAAATATTGGAATAAAATTTTCAAAAATTGTGCCTAAATGCAGTTTGCTGTAGTTGTTATTTAGGTGGTGGTAGAACAGCTACCTTTGACTAGGAATATTAATGGAGTGGCCATTCAAATTGCCTGAGGTTCACACCGTTAATATTAGGTTGGGGGAAAAGTTTCTTCGCGTTGTATATGAAAAATCAAGACTTCTTTTTTCATAGTTCATTTACATTTAATTGCAGTATATAGCTGACATTTTGTTCGATGACTGACTGCCATTTTGTAGGTAGTGCCATGATCCCGTTGCTGTAGAAATTTTGGGACTTCTGATCAAAAAACGCAATAAGTAGTTTGTCAGTCCTCACTTGATGTTCCCCTGACACTGCTAAAATATTCTAGAGAGACCGAAACAGGTGAAAATATGAACGTGCAAGGTCAGGGCTATATGGTGGATGCATTAGTACCTCCCACCTAAACTCTCTTAATTTTTGCTGAGTGACTAAAAATGTGTGTGGTCTAACGTCATCGTGATGAAGGCCACACCCTTTCTATTGATCAATTCGATCCGCTTTCTCTCAACTTCATGTTTTAATCTCATTAGTTGTTGGCAGTAGAGATCCGAATCGATGGTTCTGGCCGACGATAAAAGCTCATAATGAACAATGCCCCTCGAATCCGACCATACACACAGCATCACCTTATTGCGAGTTAACCCAAGTTTTGCCACAGTCTGTGAAGCCTGATCGACCTTTGACCACGAACTTTTTTATACGTTCTTGTCGTACGTGATCCACTTTCTATCACCAGTTATCAATCTCTTCATAAACGAATCGGTTTTATTAAGTCTCAATAAAAAATCTCAAATGAGTACTCGGTTCATTAGGTTTCTTTCAGGGAGCTTGTATAAGTTTAAAAATAAACAACTTTTGCTTTTGCTGTCATATTCAAAAGGAGATTATCTTATCAACCCCAAAATTCATTCCCCCATCATGCTTTCAATGTAGTGGCCTTGGTAACGTCTCTCAAAGTCCATTATGACTTGATGTAAGCGTTCCGTTGTTCTTCCGAATAAGTTCCCATATTTTCCTTAAATTTATTTAAATGAAAATGTAACATATAGCGTCTAATATCTTTAGAGACATTCTACATCCCATGATGCAAAAATTCGAAAAAATACCTTCCAGTATATTTAGAAGAGTTAAATGACACATGTTGAGCCCATATTTTGTCTTGACTTTTAACAGATAGATTTAAGTAAGCCTGATGAACTTTAAAATCTTTGAATTTGTATTAAAATTAAACTTTTTCTCTGTTATTTCAAGAATTCGAAACAAAAGCGGAACGAGTCAGCATCTCGTTTACAACTTCCCGAAGCCATATTGTAGAGGTTGATACATGTAATAAATATTTAAAACACATAATACCTCTGTGATACGCAAGCGCATACTGTTGCTCACATACTGGGGACTCAAGAAATACTACCCCCCACCCTCTCTTCTCGTGCGCCAGCGACAAAGCGCAATGATCGATATTAAGACTAAGTGCTGCCAATGCCCCTGAGAGTTGAGGACCCGCAGTTGTAAACTAAACCTAATCTAAACATAACCTGAACCTAATCTAAACGTAACCTAAACCTAACCAAAATCTAATCTAAGCCTAATTTAAGCCTAACATAAACCTAACCTAAACCTAATCTAACCCTAATCTAAACCTAACCTAACCTAATCTAAACCTAACCTAAACCTAACCTAAACCTAACTTAAACCTAACCTAATCCTAACCTAAACCTAACCTAAACCTAACTTAAACCTAGTCTAAACCTAACCTAAACCTAATCTAAACCTAACCTAAACCTAACCTAAACCTAATCCTAACCTAAACCTAACCTAAACCTAATCTAATCCTAACCTAAACCTAACCTAAACCTAACCTAAACCTAACCTAAACCTTCCTTCCTTCCCTTCCAATTGAAAGTTTTTAAGTATATTATCTGACCGCCCTGGCCCCTGACCGCTGAAACCACTGAACGAAATCATCATCTTGAGCTTTTGGGGGTAGCCTGCTGAACACAGGCCTCCCTTAAAAATTTCGAGATTAACCTGTTAGAAGCGGCCTGTAACCACTAAACTCTAAATTCCATTTAGTGGCCCTTCAACGCTGCCCTTGACGGTACATTGTTGTACATTCTTTTACCCTGTCCTGTCCTACAACGCTTTGTTGGCGACTTTCGTTCTTCTACAGACCTCCTCATTTCTGATTTGAATTGTTTTTTGTTTATTTACCGTGGAGAAATAGAGTTTGGCACAAAATAGAGTTTCTCCTTGCCATTTGAGCTTGCTGTAGTAAGTCTGTTTTGCTTATTTACGATTTGGATTTGGATAAAGAATGTTTTATTGAATAAAATGTAGGAACAGCAATTAGGAATCAAAAATTGTAGTTAGAATTGCGTAAGATTGAACTAACAAAAATTCGTTAAAATTTGCACAGTGATATACATGTACATGTTATATTCTATTTATCTATACTAATATTATAAAGCTGAAGAGTTTGTTTGTTTGTTTGTTTGTTTGTTTGAACGCGCTAATCTCAGGAACTACTGGTTCGAATTGAAAAATTCTTTTTGTGTTAAATAGACCATTTATCGAGGAAGGCTTTAGGCTATATAACATCACGATGCAACTATTAGGAGCGAAGAAATAATGGAAAATGTGAAAAAAAAACGGGGAAAATTATTCATCCTTGAGGGCTTCCATTGCGTGCGCTGCCAAAACGGTTCAAGATACCAAAAATATATGTATCAAAGAATTATTCCTCTTGAAATGATCTAAAAAATGTCCGCAACAGTATATGTCTATCTTTTAAGATTAACTCACTAAAACGGTTTTTATGGTAATGAAATTTGGTCGAAATTAATGCATTATTTGTTAAGAATTGTATCAACGTCATAGTCATAGAGTGATTCAATGGGAAGGTTTTTATGTACTTTTAGCCTGGAAAAACTTATTAACGTGGGCGAAGCCGTGGGCAAAAGCTAGTTACATATAAAATAAAGAACGGTATTTAATCGCTAAAGAGTAATTGATAGTATACAAAGTTATGACATTAATGGTTTTATTACTTCTTGTATTACGTGAGCTTACTAATAGGTTTAAATAAAACTAGTGATAGCTCTTTCTCGTATGTGAGAGTTCACCTGGGTATATACCACCACAATGTCTATCGCTACGAAACACTATTGTGTTCCGGTTCGAAGAAAATTGTAGCTAGTATAATTACAGGGCATCATGAGACTTAACGTCTTATATCTCAAGATGACGAGCGTTGTGGAGTACCACACAAACAGTACTTTGTGTTTTGTAATTCGTAATTTTGAATTGTTACTACTGTTTATGAGCGATCGTATCACTTGCCATCTTATTATTTTTTCAGATTAAACAATTTGATGCAGAGAGACTAGCAAAAGTCGATATTGCGATAGACTTGCTATCACTTATTTTGCCGCGTGTAGACGGAATACACACGGCAAAATGGCTCTGGTGACCGACCGATGGCGGGATAACCATCGTAGTCATGGGGCAGCGAAAGGTCATAGGAGCCTCATTATGGGCAACAGCATAATCAGTGTGAGAAGCGGCACCCGGCACTCGTCAACCCTAATGCCAAGCGTGGCGAGTATTGGAAAAATCTCCCAAATATGGAAGAAAACAATGGTCTGGGGGCTGGGGGCCCCCAGTCCCCGGCAACCTCGCCATTTCTGGCTCTGGTAGCGGCCACAGTAACGGTGCAGCGGGGTAGGATGCTAAGAACCCCTGCGTGAGATCCCGCTGCCACCCCTGACGAGGACTGGCCCTAGTAATACACAACATTCACACATTGAGGACCGACGAGAAGATTCTCGAGCTGAAGGAAGAATGCGTAGGTTACACTGGAATATCTTGGGTTTATCAGAAGTCCGAAGAAAGGGAGAAGGCACGATAAATCTCATGTCGTTAACCTATTTAGCGGGGGCCATCAACAATCCCAAGGTGCTATCGAATTTTTCGTCCATAAGTCTCTCATTAACAATTTTATAATCATCGAGAGTGTGTCGAGCAGAGTAGCATACCTTATACCTAGAATATCAGAGAGTTATTCGCTGAAGGTCATACAGGTATACGCGGCGGCCACGACACACCCGGATTAAGAAGAATTATACAAGGACTAAATAGAACAAGGAGGGCTGACGACCTCGTAAGGTTTGCAGGAATGCTGGCTGCGTCTAACAAATAGATCTGGAAATCTTTGGGGGAGGCCTATGTTCCGCAGTAGACTTCCAAACACCTTCGAAATTCGTATAAAGAACTTCTCAGATATGCAGGTTTCCTAACGATATTTTCTTTTGTCGTCAAAGCAAGCGATAGTTCCCATAGAATACCCACATAACTTTTTAGAAAAGTCAGAGTTACAATTTGCATACTCTTGGGTTTTGAACCTGCGGATTTTCGTCTCAGCAGTCCGTTCCACTCCCAGATAGGCTATTGCCGCTAAATCTTTAGGCAATTTATTAATTACCTCGAAGTGCCTACTGTGGTACCAACGGTCCTTCGAAATTCCTAATAGCCACGGATTAGGGATTAATTTATATTAGTATTTAGTCGGGACCATACGTGACCTGGGTAACTGTTAGGGTTATTTAATAATA
Organism: Lapara coniferarum; assembly: GCA_949316025.1. Taxonomy (NCBI): domain Eukaryota; kingdom Metazoa; phylum Arthropoda; class Insecta; order Lepidoptera; family Sphingidae; genus Lapara; species Lapara coniferarum. Next base: position 7,111,511 of record OX438926.1, read on the forward strand.
CCTAAAACTCATTCACAAGGCATACTATCGCACACTTTAATTACCGATTCGCGACGACATTACGTAACTGTTAAAACGGAATTACACGTTAATAGCATGCATACACCTTAATAACGTGACATGAGTACCTGAAATCATGAATAATTATAGAATAATATGTAACTACGCACTAGGAAATAAACCTTCAGTTCGCGTCATTAGAAATTAGAATGTTGTCTGCCATATTACTGTTTACCAAGATAGGAGCCTATTTTTCATAAACATTTTCTGTTTTTACTACCGAATTCTATATTAGTACTATTCTTTTAATATAATATATATAAAATCATCATCATCATCATCAGCCACATGACGTCCACTGCTGAACATAGGCCTCCCCCAAAGATTTCCAGATGGACCTGTCAAAAGTGGCGCGCATCCAGCGCGTTCCTGCGGCCTTTACCAAGTCATTGGTCCACCTTGCAGGTGGACGGCCGACGCTGCGCTTGCCAGTACGTGGTCTCCACTCGAGAACTTTTTTGCCCCATCTGCCGTCAGTTCTTCAAACTATGTGCCATGCCCATTGCCACTTCAGCTTGCTTATCCGTTGGGCTATGTCAGTGACTTTCGTTCTTCTACGGATCTCCTCATTTCTGATTCGATCGCGTAGAGAAACACCTAGCATAGCCCTCTCCATAGCTCTCTGAGTGACCGTGAGCCGTCTTAGGCGGCCCATAGTTAGAGACCACGTCTCAGTGCCATATGTCATCACTGGTAACACACATTGATTGAAGACTTTTGCCTTCAGGCACTGAGGTATTTTGGAAGAGAAGACCTTGCTTAGATTCCCGAACGCTGCCCATCCGAGCTGGATTCGCCGATTGACCTCTTTCTCAAAGTTGGACTTGCCTAGTTGGACTAATTGACCCAAATAGACGTACTCGTCTACAACTTCGAGAATTGAGCTCCCAACGGTAATCGGGGTAGGCACAACATGAACATTAGACATGACCTTGGCCTTATCCATGTTCATCGTGTGGCCCACCAGTTGAGAAACTTGGTTGAGGTCACTGAGCATTGTGCTCAGACCCTCCAGCAATTCTGCCAATACAATATTCCCTAATCGTTGATGTCTCATCCTCTCTCAGTCGCCGTCCTGAGCCGAGGTTCGTAACCCGTTAGTGGGTTGCCCTCAGCATGGTCACTTAATTCAAAGGGTTGCGAGCGCCTTCTGCGTTCACCCTAAAGACCGGTGGGGCCAGAAAAGCCGACTCGTGTCAGGCTACTGGCCATAATAAGTAGGGCCATTAACAAAAAAAAAACTGCCAATACAACGATGTCATCGGCAAAACGAAGGTGAGTGATGTATTCGCCATTGATGTTGATGCCGAGTCCTTTTCAATCCAAGAGTTTGTAGACATCTTCCAACGCGGCAGTAAACAGTTTCGGAGAGATAACATCTCCCTGTCTCACGCCTCTGTGTAGTGGAATAGCCTTCGAACTCTGTTCTTGTACTCGGACCGACATGGTGGCGTTGTTATACAAGCACCTCAACACTTCGATGTACCGATGATCAATGTGGCACCGCTGTAGAGACTGCAGCACAGCCCAGGTCTCGATCGAAACGAAGGCTTTCTCATAGTCCACAAACGCTAAGCAAAGTGGCAAGTTATACTCCTCAGTTTTTTGTATAACTTGCCGCAGCGTATGGATGTGGTCTATTGTACTATAACCTTTCCGGAATCCGGCTTGTTCGGGAGGCTGGAAGTCATCTAGCCTGCACTCGAGACGATTCGTGATGACTCTTGAGAACAGCTTGTAGACATGGCTCAAGAGTTAGATGGGCCTGTAATTGTTCAATAAGGCGTTATCACCTTTTTTGACTGCCTCGGTGGCGTAGTTGTATTGCGTACGCATTACGAGTACGATTTGCGCGCTGAGGTCCTGGGTTCGAATCCCGGGTCGAGCCAAAAAAAATGTGACTGGGTTTTTCCATCTTAAAATTAGTCAGTCGCAGCTCGGAGTCAGGAAGTTGGCGGTGTGATATCCCCGTGCCTCGGAAAGCACGTAAAGCCGTTGGTCCTGCGCCTGATCTCTCTCCGGTCATGTCGGATTGCCGTCTCACCGGACTATGAGAGTGAAGGAATAGCGAGTGCACCTGTGTATTGCGCACACACTTGTGCACTATAATATCTCCTGCGTACCTGGCTGATCTCCGTTGAGATTGGCCGCCGTAGCCGAAACTGGCTAGGAGAATTATTATTATCACCTTTTTTGAAGAACAGTACCACCACACTCCCGTTCCATGCCTCGGGCGATATACCCTGAAGGAGAACGAAGTTGAATAGCTTCTGAAGGACTTTAAGTACCGGCACACCGCCCGTCTTCAGAAGCTCTGCAGTAATTCCGTCCTCGCCCGGTGCCTTGTTATTTCTGAGCTGTCCCAGAGCCATCCGAATCTCGCACAGACTGATGTCCGGGATGTCTTCGCTGTAGTGCCGGACCAGCTTGGCTCTCGGGTCTTTAGCCAAGCTGGTGGCGGGTTTGGCAACTGAGGTATAAAGCTATCCGTAGAACTTCTCGATCTCACTCAATATCTCAGCCTTCGTCGACGCTACGTTACCATCTTCTGTCTTCAGCCTAGTCATCTGTCTTTGCCCAATAGACAGGTCCTTTGCGAACACTTTGGAGCCTTTGTTCCGCTGAATCGTCTCTTTGATCCTTACAGTGTTGTAAGTACGGACGTCGTGTCGCAAGGATTTCCATATTTGTTTATTGAGCTGCCGATATACTTCAGCATCATCAGAAGACTGCAACGCCATAGATCGACGTTTGGCCATGAGATCGAGCGTATGAGTAGAGCGTTTCTGAGGTCTATCTCTACGGCGAGGTCTAAAGAATTTAGTACCCACCGTATGGACAGCTTTTACCAACCCATCATTAATCTCGTCCACTGTAGCGCAATCATCTAGGCAATTGAAGCGGTTTGCCAATTTGAGCTGAAAGCTTTCTGGGTTTTGGATACAAGCACGAGTAGGGCGGAGAGTAGACTTCATCAAGCGAAACCTTTTCAAGTTGACGTCGATATTCAATATGCCTCTAACCATTCGGTGATCGCTTCCGGTTTTCATCCTATTGAACACAGAGACATTATCGAATATCCGTCTTTTCGTCGTCAAGATGAAATCTATCTCGTTCCTTGTCGAACCGTCCGGGCTTAACCAGGTCCATTTCCTGTGAGGCGGCTTCTGAAAGAAAGAGTTCATCGCGAAGAGTCCCTCTTTCTCCAGGAAATCAGCCAGACTTTGTCCCCTTGGGTTACGTAACCCATATCCAAATTGCCCAACTCTCAGCTCCTCATCGTTTCTCTTACTCAGCTTTGCATTGAAGTCCTCCATAACAACATTAAAGTAGGTTTCGGAGCTATGTATGGCCCGACTAATGTCCTCATTAATCTCCTCTACTTCCTCATCTGGGTGTGTCGAGGTCGGCGCGTATACCTGTATGACCTTCAACGAATATCTTTTAGATATTCTGAGTATAAGGTATGCTACTCTGCTCAACACACGATCGATGGTTGTAATATTGTTAATGAGGGACTTGTGGACGAGAAATCCGACACCACCTAGGGACTGTTGGTCTCCCTCCCGGTAGTAGAGTAGGTTACCAGACTTGAGAATTATCGTGTCCTCCCCCTGTCTTCGGACTTCTAATAACCCCAATATGTCCCCAGTGTAACCTACCCATTTCTTCTTCCAGCTCAAGAATCTTCTCATCGGTTCTCAACGTGCGGATGTTGTGTGTTACCAGGGCCAGTCGTCGGCGGGGGTGGTAGCGGGATCGTACCCGGGGATTCTTACCACCCCTGCCCTGCCGTTACCGTGACCGCCACCGGAGCCAGGAATAGCGGGGCTGCCGGGGACTGGGGACCTGGTCTCTATCTTAGTCTTCATAAAAGGGGGTTTTTGCCAATACTCGCCACGCTTGGCAGGCGGGTTGGCGAGCGCAGGACGCAGCTTCTCGCGCTGATTATGCTGCTGCCCATAATCAGCCTGTGGCATTTAGTTGCGTCATGGTTATGATGGTTATCCCGCCATCGGTCGGTCACCAGAGCCTCGTTCGTTTTCCAGCAGGGTGCACCACGTGCAGGTGAGGTTGGTTTGGAATCCTAGAGATTATGGTTGGACCCCCTTACACTCCTTATATAAAATAAGATTCGTTTATAAATCACGTATTTAATGAGGTAGATCTCTCGTACACGGGGTTTGATGTAAACACATTTTGCAATTAGTAGTTCAGTTATTGATTTCTGAAGTTTTGTAATAATTTACATTATTGTATAAAATACTAAAATTACAATAATAAATTATAAGTATTAAAATATTTGCTATATTATACATAATTAAATACTTAGAAAAGGTAATTATTAAATACTTCTGTTCTTATGTAACAAGTCAATAAAATAATGCAATAAAAATACAAAAATAAAATCGGTATAAATTAAACAGATATAGTATCTTATTGCCTGGTTCAGCTAATAAGAAATTATAAACCAATATTCCAGGAAGCAAAAGACCTCAACGCGCACGTCAATTACTATTTTAAATCTTGAATAAGATAATAATTATAATTAGTCACTAGGTGATGCTCGAGGCTATGCCCGCGTGATAAAGTTTTTCCGGGATAAAAGTGTTTTCCCGGAATAAAAAATAGCCCATAGCACTCAGACGTCAGAAGTAATGTAGCATATATAAGTGAAAGAATTTTCAAAATGGGCTCAGTAGTTCCTAACATTAGCGCGTTCAACCAAACAAAATCTTAAGCTTTATAATATTAGTATAGATTACCGCTTACGCATAAATGCTCCATTATAAATGGAAGCAAGCACAATTAATTTATACATATTACAACTTCCGAGTGGAATAAAATAATCGAATTAGTTGGCTTCATACTCAATATTACGTGAAAGTGCTGACCGAAGGTCCGGCCGTTTCACTTTCTACGGAAAAATGCGTCGGGTGTCGAATTATACACGCAACAACTACATAACCATGCAAAAATATGCTGACACGAATTTGACTACCTAAATGTAGATAGGAAATTCATTTTATTATAATAATTTCGGCTATATTATCGCAATCCTACCATTTCCTGATTCGTTTTCGATAAGGTACTATAGATAACTTTAAATGTTGCTAATCTTAATTAAAAATATTGTAAGATTGGAGTCAGTAAACACTTTGTTATCATAGTAAATTATACGAGGCGAGTACGACGATTATCAAGAAACATGAATGGCTGGAAATAGCTATTTCATTTCTAAGTAGCAGGTGATATGAGCGTGTAGTAAAACAATAAAGAAATCGTAGAACTAACAATGGAACAGAAACTAGAGCGGGTACGCGCGAAACAAGATGCTGCTCCCACGAGCACTTTCAACATGTTGCGTTATTGCTCGAACACAAAATAAATGTTGCAACTTTTTTGCAATTATTCCATGAATATATGGAACTTAGATATAGGAAAACGTTTTTATTCAGTACTTAAATAACTTATATAATCAGACATTTGTTTCAATTTTTTTTGGTGAAGAAGAAAGCTTTAAATATATACATATATGGTATCATAAAATGTTAGTTATTTATAACTCAGTTAATATATACGTACATCGATTAGTCATGCCGTCAACAACCCTTTGATGGCTGTTCATCGAATCATCTTTTGAAGTGTGATACAGTTGTGAGTTGTGGGCGAGAGGTGCACCTACGCGCTTCATCGTTGCGAAAACATTATGTATCTAGTGTCTTTAGTCAATTCTTAATTCTATCATCTACGCTCTAAATTATAACGAAATACAACCTTCATAAAGGATTGTAAAAATTTATTATTTATTTTGCATTGCAGTGCTGACAATATCAAATTCTTTGTAATTTGTAATAACGAAACAATGTTTTCCTGTTGTGATGTATGATAGCATCCGCAAAAGTCTCAATTATTGCTTCTAGAGTAATTTAATTTATTGTGTGACCGAAAAGTCAATATTTGTAACAACACCTATGCAAGTTAGCCTTGAACGTCACCAGACCAAACCAGAGACAAATAATATAGCGAAGTTTACACTATATACTTATCATCTTTATAAATAGCTAAACTCTGATCCCCACTATGTGGATTTCCTAAATATTCTGATGTGGTCATCGTTAGTAGACATCGATCAGCGCGACCGATCTCGTAACGTTAGTTCTACCGGAGTTTTAACCGACTTACGACTGTGAATATATAGTGTGGAAAAATAAAAATGATATTACCAAGCTCTCAGCATCCTGGCTCATCTTTTTCTACGCATGGTTCCCGCAGGAAACCCGCGCTTCGGCGGCTTGGCTGCTACACACCAGGTAACCAAAACACCAGCATCGCACGTCACCACAATAACACGACACATTCCATCACTGCATCCGCGTCCAACATATGATCGCTCCGGCCGGTCTCTCTGACGTCACGCGCTTTCTCACAACTTCACAAGGTTGTATCGGTTCCACTTCAACTACAGGTCCCGTGCTCCCGCTAACACAATATCGAACATCGATCTGCCCTGGCGAACAAATCGATCGGTTTCGCCGAGTCGTGCCGAAAGAACACTTCGCGTGTGGGGAAATGGTATAGTGTGACGCAGGTAATGACTTTCGCGCACGAACTGAGTGAAGCACGTCCGCGTCGTGGCACCGCGGCCGCCGCGCGCGCAACACGTAACGGCACCGAACCCCGCCTCCGCACCGCCGCGCCGCCGCCGCCGCCTCCGCCCCTGCAGCCCTGGCTCCGATCCGACGACGGGCCTGCCCTGTGCCACTACTGTCTCGTAATTGCCGACCAGGTTGCTCAGCTGCACTAGCGACCATTCGCAACTCGCGAACGGTATCTATTACACTCAGTAGGTACGCATTACGCAACGTCAGTTTGTAGTATTATAGGAGACTAGCTTTTGCCCACGGCTTCGCCCGCGTTAATAAGTTTTTCCGGGCTAAAAGTACATACATAAAAACCTTCCCGTTGAATCACTCTATCCAACACATTTATTTGTATAAAGATTAATATTATGACGTTGATACAACTCTTAACAAATAATGCATTAATTTCGACCAAATTTGATTACCATAAAAACGGTTCTAGAGTTTATTTTAAAAGATAGACATATACTGTCGCTGACTTTTTTTTAGATCATTTCAAGAGGAATAATTCTTTCCTACATATATTTTTGGTATCTTGAACCGTTTTCGCAGCGCACGCAATGGAAGCCCTCAAGGATGAATAATTTTCCCCGCATTTTTCACATTTTCCATTATTTCTTCGCTCCTAATAGTTGCATCGTGATGTTATATAGCCTATAGCCTTCCTCGATAAATGGTCTATTCAACACAAAAAGAATTTTTCAATTCGCACCAGTAGTTCCTGAGATTAGCGCGTTCAAACAAACAAACAAACAAACAAACAAACAAACTCTTCAGCTTTATAATATTAGTATAGATTATAGGTAAAGGTGTACAATAAGCCTGATAAATAGAAAATCATTCTAACTAGTTTCTGTGGCCAGGTATCATTATGGAATCACTGTAGAAGCCAATTTGCAGAGTATTTGAGATGGTATAAAATTATGGGCTTAGGGGACTTAACATTTAAAGTCCAGCCTGACGAGAGCAGAGCACTAACACAGAATATTTTTAAATTCAGTTCTGTATAGTGTTAATGCTTCATTTTTATGTACAGTTGATGCACTTACCAGTAGACTGGTTAACGGCATGTTAATTTCGATTTCAGTAGTATTGTCCTCCTGTATCGGAAAAGAAAAGTGCACCGTGTGCCACCATTGTGGCAACGGCCGCGAGGACTTGGTCCAACACACTATCGACGAGTGTCAGCCTGGACCTTAGAACACAGCGCTCTTAGAGCAGTCGTCGGAGGAGACCTCTCGCTGCCGGCCGTAGTGTGCACCATGGTCGGTGACCGGAGGTCATGGAGAGCGATACCCTCCTTCTGTGAGTGCTTCCTGTCGTGGAAGGATCGCGCCGAGCGGGATCGTGAGCAGAGCGACCCCGCCCGCAGCCAGAGAAGATGAAGGTGGCACCGGGTGGACGACTGACCGGTCCGGACCGGTCATTTCGGAGCAATACTTATACACTAGCCCAGCTATACTCAACCTGCAGCCCGGTAAGCTTTTGCATGCGGGGCGCCCACTGAGCTTTTCCAAGTGGTTCACCTGACTCGATTGTAATTAAATTTGGTATGAGGATATCTTAAGTCTGGAAAATAAATATAGGATGTAAAAAAAAATATTTTACCCCTAACTGAAGGGGATAAAAGGAGAGAGAAATAAACTCCTGAACCGATTGTAATGAAATTTTGTATGGGTGGGTGGGTATATCTAGAACCTTCAAGATACCTATGAGAGATTATTTTTTAACCCTTAACTAAGGGGATTAAAAGAGTAGTGAAAAACTGTTGATCCGATTGTATTGAACGGTGTGGGGATTGGGGATATCTTTAACCTTGAAAATAAATATGAGATATTTTTTTAACACCAAAATGAAAGGGGGTAAAAGGGGAGAGAAACTACACCGCTAAACCAATTCTATTATCTTGAACCTTGAAAATCCAATTGTTTTATAATCGTTGGGGTGCATAAAAAACTAGGTTAGGACCTAGGGCAGTTAAATAAAGGAGGGGAGTAACTAAACCGCGGAACACTTTAAGAAGAAATTTGGTGTGGATATGATTATCTCAAACCATGATAATTAATATAGGACATTCGTCTTTTATTATTTCGTAAATGAAACAAGGGTGGAGAAGTGAACAATTTGTCTGCTCGCGTTATAATTTATTACGATAAAATTTTAAAACCTGAAAATTAATATGTGATAGGTATTCATTTTCCTATCTGGTACCGCGAGTTTGACAGCTGACATTTGTTTTTTTTTTTATTTTTAAAGCCTTATTGCGTAGGTAGGAACGACGATATTCGCTTTTATGACAGCAGCTGTCATGCCCCAAATGGACCAATCGGAATTCGGATCATCCCCAACAAACGATTTGAATGGGGGGTAAATTCTATTATTATATATTTATATATAATAATAGATTTTACCCCTATATTTATATTATAAATATACTCATTTGGGTGACCGAGCGTTGCTCGGGTAATTCTTAAATACATGGGGACATACATGTTTTGTCTAGTCGCAAAATACTAATATTTTCAAACCAAATTATAAATTATGTAGGTAAACATAAACTATGTACCTACCTACCCACTTTTCAAATAATTTATTATTAAAATCATTGAATTCTGCCGTAAGTGCATAATAATTGAGCAGCTTTGTGGTTTCCAATAAATACTCCTTTGTTTTAAGATGTATGGTGCAGGACAATAAATAGTTAGCCTGCCCGCACACACACAATAATATTGTCAATATAGTGCATATTGTCAATAATATTGTGTGTGTGTGTGGCCTATATTGCAGTATTGTTTAACAATATGTATTGTGGATTTCCTGAAATTCCGAAAATATCGGGGGGAGGGAGGCAGGGATATTGTCACTAATACATTGCTGCGGGTATATTAGTTGAGGAAATTATTTTAAGGCAGGCGGACGTTCAAAACGTTTGTTCAAGAAGTTTGTTCAAAAAGAGGATAAAAACGGCAACCATAGAAAAAATAATTTTGAAAATGCTACTACCACGCAAAACCAATATTTATTAGGGTTGAGATCATTGAGATCTGATCTGATCTGATGGATGCTAATCCTTATAAATAATCCCGAAAGAAATTTGTTGGGCTATAGTAGAACAGAACTAAAGATTGAAAAAAAATACTACTAATATTATAAAGGCGAAAGTTTGGAAGTATGTATGGATGTCTAGATGTATGGATGTTTGTTACTCTTTCAAAAACAACTGAACGGATTTCGATGAAATTTGGCACACGGGTAGATCATGTCGTTCCTTAACACATAGGCTACATTTTATCCAGGGGAAAATAAAAAGCGGGACTTTTATCCTGGAAAACCTTTTTAACGAGGGCGGAGCCGCGGGCAAAAGCTAGTGTTTAAATAAACTGAAAAACACGCTTCATAGAAAACCCAACAAAAAATTATTTTTTTTTTTTAATAAATATGAATTAAGAATAGTGTAAGAAAAAATTTATTACATTGTAAAAAAAGCGTGGGGTGCTTTTTAAGATATTAACAAAATCCATGTACCAACTAAAACCTGTGTTGGTACGCAAAAGTACCAACTATCAACACCAATGACAAAATTAATATTTTCTTCTTTTATCTAAGAATATATCAATTCTTGTTGCATAAATACATCATTGGTTATAGTAATCATTTACTAATAATACTTTTTTATTGTTAATGTCACTGAACACCATAGATTAGCAAGGACGTATAAGTGTAGAAGTAGCAGTACTGATTACAAATTCTCCTTTTGGGACCTAAAAAAAATGATGAAATTTGGCACAGGGGTAGATCATGTCCTGGATTAACACATATGCTATTTTTTATCCCGGGAAAATATAAACCGGGACTTTTATCCCGGAAAAACTTTTTAATGCAGGCGGAGCTGCGCGCAAAAGCTAGTTGATAATAAAGATAAGTTTCTGGTGTTGGCAACACTGTGGACCATTTATATTTTATGGGTTGACAACACTGTGGACCATTTATGGGTGCGTTCCACTAAGCGTTCACAACGCCCAAAATACTCTTTTGGCCGTTCCACATGGCGACTACGATCGTTGTGGTCGCGGCTAAAACGTCATTGATGACGTCATAACTCACGCTCACGAGAAGCCCACAACGACCCATCTCTGGAGGTGGGTCGAAGTGAGCGTTGAAAAAAATAGCAAAGTTGTCAGAACTAAAAAGTTGAAGTTTTCTATTTTCAAGATTATAATTTTCGAAAATTGTATTCCATTCTTCATCTGAACTGGATGAACTAGTACTTTCGACAGTATTATTGCATGCACGCATCATCAAATAACCTAGTGTTGTCGCTAAAGACCTTTTGAATCTATTTGAATGTAAAATAATTGAATACTTCATTGAAATTACATAGAAAAATTGAATAAAATATTTATTTTTCGACATAAACCAACTTCACTTATAATTATTAAAATTTACACTTAAAACTCATTAAAACTTAATAATGGTAGCCTAACCTATGAAAGCTTTTGCTTTATTTTTTCTAGCTCGCCATTTGTATTATTTCCTCAACGCCTGAAACGCTCCACAATCCATTCCACTTGGGTTTACGATAACAACGCTCAGGACTAAGTGGAACGGGAAAACTCGTGGTCGTGAGCGTGATCGTCGTGACTGCTTAGTGGAACGTAGCCTATATTTTATAGGAGTTTTGGCGGGAACTTGGTAGTGTCATGAGGTGCTCTTGTTTTAATTCATTATTTTGGTGATACTTAGTGTTATGTTGCATAATTATGGTGGCATATTATCCAATATAGTTCTATTAACCCCTGGAATGCCGGGCTCAGTTTGCGTAAAAAACGCTTGCGTGCCGCCCATACATTAGAAAAAATCGGATTTTAGGTGTAAAGGTGTTCCAATTTATACACCATAAAATTCTTTTAGTACGAATTTTGAAATTATTTATTTACTTATTTATTATGGATCAATGGTCACTAAAATATTTAGAAACATTGTGAGATTTGGCATAGACGGCCGCCATTTTGAATTTCTTCGTTTTAAGGCCAATTGACTTCAAAATCGATATCTGGGCAGGCCTGTAGGTACAAAATACGGATCCAATGTTAGAATTGAAAAAAGTGGCCGCCATTTTGAATTTCTTTGTTTTCAGGCCAATCGACCTCAAAATCGATATCTGGGCAAGCCTTTAAGTACAGAAGACGGATCCAATGTTAGATTTGAAAAAAGTGGCCGCCATTTTGAATTTCTTTGTTTTAACGCCAATCGACCTCAAAATCGATATCTGGGCAGGCCTTTAGGTACAGAAGACTGATCCAATGCTGGAATTGAAAAAGTGGCCGCCATTTTGAATTTCTTTGTTTTAAGGCCAATCGACCTCAAAATCGATATCTGGGCAAGGCTGTATGTACAAAAGACGGATCCAATGTTAGAGTTGAAAAAAGTGGCCGCCATTTTGAATTTCTTTGTTTTAAGGCCAATCGACCTCAAAATCGATATCTGGGCAAGGCTGTATGTACAAAAGACGGATCCAACGTTATAATTGAAAAAAGTGGCCACCATTTTGAATTTCTTTGTTTTAAGACCAATTGACCTCAAAATCGCTATCTGGGCAGGCCTTTAGGTACAAAAGACGGATCCAATGTTAGAATTGAAAAAAGTGGCTGCCATATTGAACTTCTTCGTTTTAAGGCCAATTGACCTCAAAATCGATATCTGGGCAGGACTGTAGGTACAAAAGACGGATCCAATGTTAGAATTGAAAAAGTGGCCGCCATTTTGAATTTCTTTGTTTTAAGACCAATCGACCTCAAAATCGATACTTGGGCATGCCATCGTTTTGTTTTAACACTAATGGGATTTAAGATAGATATTTGAGCTTGTCTTTAGCCAAAAAGAATAAATCGAGGTTGTAATTTTACTAATTTAACAATTTAAATACGCAATCACATCAAAATTAGATACTTTTAAAAATGAATAAGGTAATCAACCTGAGTAGCCTTTTAAGTCTGGTGATGGGGGGTAAATAAATATAAAGATACAGTAATTTAATGGCCACCCAACAGGGCATAGCGATGTGGGGGAAGAAAAATATAATAAGATAATTTCTACTACGCGGCTAATTATTCTTATAGCAATCGTTGAATTTTTAACGACACCCTGATTTTTAACCAATTTTGATGCTTTAACAGAAGAATTTACTTTATTTGCTGTTTGCTGCCACGGGACACTTTTCTTCTTCAATTCTTTATTTTGCGACATAACAAAGCTGCGTTATTGAAGAGAATTGAATAAGCATTGATGGTGGCCATAATATTTAAAAAATCTATAATTAAAACCTACTATAGTTTGTGGCCATGTCCAGCGGATTTTGATTTTAAAACCAATAGCCCTTAAAACAAGAACATTTAACATGGAATGCAGTTCTTAAAATTCCAACCTCGAGTTATTCTATTTGGCTAAAGACAAGCCAAAATATCTATCTTTCCTCTCGCGGAAGCAGTACCGAGAGGGATCGCCAGCGCAGTGGTGATCCCTCCCGCCGCCAGACGAGACGTAGGAGGCGTCGGGTGGACGACTGACCGACATCTCCCGCCCTGTGGATTGGGGGCGTTGGAGAATTCCACCACGGCATCCCCTGCCTGTCGTAAAAGGCGACTAATAGGGGCCTCCGGGGGTCACGGGTGGGCGGGAGGAGCCGTCCACCTATTAGTCTAGCCAACTTCTGCTACCCCCGTGATGGACGGCAGCGTGCCTCACGCTGCCTCGGACGCCAAGGGCGTCCTTCGGTGTACGGGGGCTTCTGAGCCCCCGCAACAACAGGAGACGGACCGCAACAGCGGTACGCGCAGGGGCGGTTGCGGACGACAACTTAGACGTGAGTTGGAGGAAGCCCGCAGCCGTCCCTAATGCGCGGAAGATGGCCACCGCGGAATGAAAAAAAATATCTATCTTAAATACAATCAGTCTTAAAATAAAAGAAGTTCAAAATGGCGACCACTTTTCTTAAGTCTAACATTAAATAATTATGACTTTTACTATCAATGCCATGCCCAGTATCGATTTTGAGGTCGATTGGCCTTAAAACAAAGAAATTCAAAATGGCGGCCACTTTTTTCAATCCTAACATTGGATCCGTCTTCTGTACCTAAAGGCCTGCCCAGATATCGATTTTGAGGTCGATTGGCCTTAAAACAAAGAAATTCAAAATGGCGGCCACTTTTTTCAATTCTAACATTGGATCCGTCTTCTGTACCTAAAGGCTTGCCCAGATATCGATTTTGAGGTCGATTGGCCTTAAAACAAAGAAATTCAAAATGGCGGCCACTTTTTTCAATTCTAACATTGGATCCGTCTTCTGTACCTAAAGGCCTGCCCAGATATCGATTTTGAGGTCGATTGGCCTTAAAACAAAGAAATTCAAAATGGCGGCCACTTTTTTCAAATCTAACATTGGATCCGTCTTCTGTACCTAAAGGCCTGCCCAGATATCGATTTTGAGGTCGATTGGCCTTAAAACAAAGAAATTCAAAATGGCGGCCACTTTTTTCAAATCTAACATTGGATCCGTCTTCTGTACCTAAAGGCTTGCCCAGATATCGATTTTGAGGTCGATTGGCCTTAAAACAAAGAAATTCAAAATGGCGGCCACTTTTTTCAATTCTAACATTGGAACCATCTTTTGTACCTAAAGGCCTGCCCAGATATCGATTTTGAGGTCGATTGGCGTTAAAACAAAGAAATTCAAAATGGCGGCCACTTTTTTCAATTCTAACATTGGAGCCGTCTTTTGTACTTAAAGCCATGTCCAGGTATCGATTTTGAGGTCAATCGGCCTCAAAACAAAGAAGTTCAAAATGGCGGCCACTTTTCTCAATTCTCATATATGATTAAGATTTGCATCCAATGGAAACAAAAAATAAGCTAAAAAGAAACAACCTGTAGATGTTCAGTTTTCATACATTTTGCAGAAATCGGCCCGAGCGTGGATCCACGCTCCCGGCAGAGTTTGAACACTTTTTTTGAGCGTGGATCCACGCTCCCGGCACGCGAGGGCTTAAAGGGCTCAAATGAAGTGAATTGAAATAACTGTGTTAATCAAGTGCTTTTTTGTTGCCGCCAAAACTCCTCAATAAAGTCTTGGTAAGGTAACCACTGCTTTACTTTGACTAGTAGTTAGTACTGAGGATAATTAAAAAAGAAACAAGTATGCGTCTGAAGGACTTTGTATCCATGGACATGAATAAATTAACAAAAAAAAAATTATATTTTATAGCAGTTATAGGTTAGATTCTTAAAAAGTTGTAAATAATTGTAAACGATTATGTGCTTAGAACAAACAAATAATCAATTATTATAAATATACATAATGTTGAGTCCTAATCACGTAGACCGTGGACAAACAATAGAAAACAAAGAACTGAATTTAAAAGATAACTCTACAATGGAATCCCTGAAACGAAAAGCTGAAGACGATGGGGATAACCAAAGTCCATCAAACAGTGAAGAACACAGCACAGTTGTCGCTGCCCATTACAACCACCTAGAGGAGAAAGGTCTGAAAGAACGATTCAACTCGCCTATATTCTACCTTAGAAACTTTAACAACTGGGTGAAGAGTGTTCTGATACAGGAATTTACAGATAAAATCCGGGAAAAAGATTACGGCAGGCCATTACGAGTTCTAGATATATGTTGCGGCAAAGGAGGAGACTTAAGTAAATGGCAAAAAGCGCGTGTAGAACGCGTCATCTTTGCTGACATTGCCGAGGTGTCCGTGCAACAATGTGAAAACCGTTACCACGACCTGCGGAAGCGCTGCGGAAGACTGTTCACCGCTGAATTTATTGCGGCAGATTGCACTAGAGAGAAACTCCGAGATAAATATGAAGATCCATCTATAAACTTTGATTTGGTCAGCTGTCAGTTTGGCTTACATTACAGTTTCGAAAGTTTAACCCAAGCAAGACGCATGCTCACTAATATCGCCGAATGTCTGAAGCCAGATGGATATTTTTTTGGCACCATACCAGATGCATATGAAATAGTTTCTCGAGCACAGAAGTCATCTGATGGCTCATTTGGAAACAGAATCTACAATATTAAACTTCTATTTGATACAAAGGATGGCTATCCTCTTTTTGGTGCAAAATACGATTTTCATTTAGAAGGAGTAGTAGACTGTCCAGAATTTTTAGTTAATTTTCAACTCCTCATTAAATTAGCTGCAGAATATGGCTTAGAACTAGTATATAAGGCAAGGTTTGCAGATTTCTATAATGATTATTCATCAAAGTACAAACAGCTGCTGCACAGGATTATTTGTTTTGAAAGTTACCCTGCCCCTCCTGGTAAAGATCTCATAGGGGATCAATCTGAATATGAACATGCCAAGGAGTATGTGAAAAACACAGATAACAAGACTGATAGAATTGGTACAATGAGCACTTGTGAATGGGAAGTGGCAAGTGAGTTGATATTTACATGTATTGGTTTATATATTCATATAATTTCTATAATTAATATTTTTAGAATAGCTAATGGCTCTAACAAACTACTACTAAGTAATGTTTTCTATGAGAATTATACTGACATAATTATGATTGTTCAATGCAATGCAAAGCATTGCAATATTGTTCAATATTCAGCATTAAAATGTGTAGGGATTTAAAAAAAGAAACATAATATAATTAAAGTTTGTCATGGAGTGTGTGATACTTTTTTAATAATCAGGTACAATGGGAAAATATAAAAGTGTCACGGAATGTATGCGATAATGTGTCTGGTATATAAAAAAACTGTTTAAGCTCAAGCATGTGGGCTATGGGCCGTACTAGCACGCAACACCTCCACCCCGGAAGACAATTAAATGGGCATTATCTATACTAATATTATAAAGCTGAAGAGTTTGTTTGTTTGTTTGTTTGTTTGTTTGTTTGAACGCGCTAATCTCAGGAACTACTGGTGCGAATTGAAAAATTCTTTTTGTGTTGAATAGACCATTTATCGAGGAAGGCTATAGGCTATATAACATCACAATGCAACTATTAGGAGCGAAGAAATAATGGAAAATGTGAAAAATGCGGGGAAAATTATTCATCCTTGAGGGCTTCCATTGCGTGCGCTGCGAAAACGGTTCAAGATACCAAAAATATATGTATGAAAGAATTATTCCTCTTGAAATGATCTAAAAAAAAGTCCGCGACAGTATATGTCTATCTTTTAAAATAAACTCTCTAGAACCGTTTTTATGGTAATCAAATTTGGTCGAAATTAATGCATTATTTGTTAAGAGTTGTATCAACGTCATAATATTAATCTTTATACAAATAAATGTGTTGGATAGAGTGATTCAACGGGAAGGTTTTTATGTATGTACTTTTAGCCCGGAAAAACTTATTAACGCGGGCGAAGCCGTGGGCAAAAGCTAGTGTATAATATAATAATATTGTTAGCCAGGTATTAAATATTGTGCACCAGTAAATATGGACCTTCTCTACTAATAATAATTTACAATTTTATATAACTTTTTTTTCAGTATATGATATACTAGCTTTTGCCCGCGGCTGCGCCCGCGTTAAAAAGTTTTTCCGGGAGCTTTATGTTTTCCCGAGATAAAAAATAGCCTATGTGTTAATCCAGAACATGATCTACCCGTGTGCCAAATTTCATCGAAATCCGTTCAGTAGTTTTTGCGTGAAAGAGGAACAAACATCCAAACATCCATACATTCTTACAAACTTTCACCTTTATAATATTAGTAGGATACTAATAATAATTTACAATTTTATATAACTTTTTTTTCAGTATATGATATATTATTATACATAGCAAATTATATATAATCAATTAAACTCATTACCCTTCCTGGCTTCCCCATAGTCAGGTAAAAAAAGATGAATTTGTATAATAAATAATTATATTAAATACTAGCTTTTGCCCGCGGCTCCAGTCGCGTTAAAAAGTTTTTCCGGGATAAAAGTCCCACTTTTAATTTCCCGGGATGAAATGTAGCCTATGAGTTAATCCAGAACATGACTTACCCATGTGCCAAATTACATCAAAATCCATTCAGTGGTTTTTGAAAGAGTAACAAACGTCCATACATCCAGACATCCATACATACTTACAAACTTTCGCCTTTATAATATTAGTAGGATTGAACAAAAGAACCATATTGGTGGAGGGCAACCTGGCAACCTTCCAGGACCATGCTCTTAGGTGGTCCTCATGCATCCAAATGAGGGCCTTTGTAAGTCATCATCGTAGTTACCAACGCAACTTAAGCATCTGATACGAAATTGTAAAAAAATTGAGGACCCCGATTTTGCTACTGCCCAGGTCCTCTTTCTCCTCACTGGTATGGGGCATAATTAAAAAAAGTCTCATAAAGTCTGCCACCTAGTTTCTCATGTTGTTAAGGCGGCCAATAGTTTTATGCTAGTTCCATGCTTGTGTTGATAACCCTCATAAAAGAATTGCAATAAACTAATACCTGTTTTCATTTCAGCGGTATACATGGCTTTTGCCTTTAAAAAGATGAAATGCACGTGGGATTCAAATGGAAAACCTGTTTACAAAACATCAACAGAACCTCATACACTCAACCAATAAACACTTACTCAATTACATGATGCAACTGGTACTGAAAGCAGAATCTTAAACTATACATACTTGTATATATATAGCTAAACTTGCTATTGGTGATGTATTTTATTGCAGTGACGCATATGATGCAATAAAATGGCGTATATTAAAAGTTATCAAGCTTTTATTGCCCTGTATAAAACAAAATACACAACCTAGAAATTGTAACATTGTTTTGTCTATGTTTTAAATACATAATAATAAATATTGTGGAGTTTGATAATTTACTTTTATTATTTAAATAAAATCTGAGAAACCACATCTGCCTACACCTTTGAGTATCTTTGGATAAGTAGGTAGTCTAAGGCTTACACTAATAAAAATAGTAATGAGCATCTTTTCAAAAGAATACTATAAGTAATGATGTTTTTTTACGTTTTAAAGCATTTATAAAACAGCATGAAAGATGGTAGAAGGGCAAAGAGTTCCAAGATTATGTAGAGCAGATATTGGGAAAATTTTCATACAAAAATGTTGAGCGTGTTTGTCAGTAATTCAATCTACGGTGAATTAGCAAAACATCTATGTAAAAGGCATTAGAACATACTTCGGTATGTAACGATAGATAGCTATTTATGATATTGATGATTAACAGTTCTTGATATTTGAAAATTAAGATGATTTATTATTATCGACTTAAAAAAAATCCTTATTCAAGCCGTTAGTATGTATCTATACCTTGACAGCGATTACTCAATATCACCTAATCATTACACATACGCATACTTACGCCTTTTATCCCCGAAGGGGTAGGCAGAGGCGCAACTAGTGCACCCTCTTTTCGCCGAGTGTATTCCGTCCCATGATGTGATGGCGGCGAGCCTATCGCCATATCGGGCACAAATTCCAAACTCCGGGTTGATACTAATTTGAAAAACGCAATCACTTTGCCTGACCTGGGGATCGAACCCGAGACCTTGGCATTGCAGTCGTTCCGTAATACAACTACGCCACCGAGGCAGTCAATACAATAATTAATGTCAAATGTAATCAAAATAAAATCGATTCCGATAAGTCCGATAACCACCCCAAATCAAAAAATAATTTAACTTTTTGTACATAACTAGCGACCCGTTCCAGCTCAGCTACGGCAGCAGAACATAATATGCTTTTATTTTTTTCTGCCGCAGACCACAGTGTATGATGAGATAAAAGTCCCGATATATACTTTTCCAGGATATAAAGCAGCTTATGTCCTTCCTTGGGTCTCTATTTCCATACTTACTTATTTTCTCGCAGTTCCAATCACAGAAAACGATTTTCCGATATAAAAGCCCCGGTTTATATTTTTGCGGGATTATAAGTAGCCTATGTCCTTCCCTGGGTCTCAAACTATCTGCATACTTTCGAGGTTCCACTAGAAAAACAATTTTCCGATAAAATCCCGGTACGTTATTCCAGGATAGTAACAGTTTAAAAAACTAAAAACACGCTTTATAGAAAATAGAACTAAAAAATAGAAAATAAATTTGAATAAATTCGAATTATGAATAGTGTAGGTAAGCATAGAATAATAACGTCTATTCTAAGAGTGTAAGTAAATAAGAAAAAATTTACCTATTGTAAAAAAAGTTCTTAATTCAAATTTATTAAAATTTATGTTCTATTTTTTAGTTCGATTTTATATAAAGCGTGTTTTTTAAACTATTATTTATTTTTAATTTTTTAGTCATAAAATACGTCACTAAAAAAATAAACGAAAGTGCCATCTTATATCAAGTGTGCTTTCACAGAAAATAAATAAACTGTTTTTATTCATTTTATAGTTGGATTTTCTATATAAGTGTGTTTTTAGTTTAAAATACTTAATGTATTGTTATCGGTCCTTGATAAGTATGCCAAATTTTGATTTAATCCGACGTTTTGAAGTGGGTCAAAATGATGTTCAAAGTGTCAGTTAGGTACTTACATAAATACATACGTTTGAAGCTAATAAAAGCCTATGTCCTAAGTAGCCTATGTCCTTCCCAAGATTTCAAACTATCTCCATACCAAACATCGAAATGCTAGTCTAAGCATCGAAATCGGTTCAGTGGTTTTGCCGTGACTGCTTCGCACGTTCGAAACGATTTTCCCGGATAAAAGTTCCGCTTTATATTGTCCCGGGATAAAAAGGAGCTGAAATAATTCTTAAAATCGTTCCAGTAGTTTTTGAGTTTATCCATTACAAACAAACAACGCGACGTCGGCAATGGCTTGGTTGTGCCTCTAGCATTACTGAAGTCCATGGGCGACGGATGCTCATTTGCCTACTAAGGCAATAATAAAAAATAAAAAAAACAAAACAACAAACCAAATCTTTCTCTGTTATAATAATATTAGTGTTGAAAAGACGCATAGAAGAAATTATGACTTTATGGGTCATCATGGTGAGAGTGTAAAAAATAAGAATAGAGATGGCGAGATAAACGCAACTTACGCACCCATTCTTCATTGTTCTATTTTTAAAATTGTTTAATTTTTTAACAAGAATGATATCTTTACCTCCTAAACTTTATAATAAATGTAATATCTAAATCTGGGGGCACGGTAATGCCCCGCCAAGCAGTGGCGTAGCTACTGTAAGTGCACCTTACGCGGGAAAATGTTAAAAAAAATTATTATTAAAAACAACATAAGAAATAATATGAAGCAGGACTGACTGTATGTACTTTAGTACTACTTTCAATCGAAGCCGATTTAGCTGCAAAAAATAATTAGAAATCTTTAGAAGGCTTCAGTAAATATTTATTTTTACAAAAGCTGAAGAACATTACTTTTGTAAATAAAATCATGTCAGTTACAAAATATAACCTTTTTTTATCACGCTTTTATTAGCTTCAGACGTACGTATGTATGTAACTGACACTTTGAACATGATTTTGACCCCTTCCAAAACGTCGTTCATTTTTTACTTGGATTTTTTATAAAAGCGTGTTTTTAGTTTTTTTTTTAATTAACTATATGCTATTGCATACCTACTCTTCCACCTTGAGTTTATAATATTTTTTCACTATCATGAGTAGGTACGTCGTCTTAATGCATGTGTGTATATTCGTAGGACGTAGGATAGATCTTGGGAACGAAACAAAAGGGGCCTCGCTGATACGCCTTCGCTCACGTCTACACATTAGGTATGCCACGCTACGCCTCTGCAGCCAACACGAGCCCAGTAAAGCGCAAGGGCACTACGTTTTCTCGCTGCGCTACGTCGTTTTTAGAACCCTCATAACTTGGGTTTTGATTATACCAGATAAACAAAATTCTCAGGATATGATGCAAATAGTGGACTTAATAAAAATATAAAGTTTCAATTGCATGACTCTCATACTTTTAGATTTTATCCATATCTAAAAAACCGCAATTTCGTCGCCTCTCTTGCTCACTCACCATGATTATCAGCAAAATTCTTAGGATACTTTCTGAAGTCCTAGAAAGCTAAAATTTGGTATGTAAGCTAGTATTAGTGTTGATACTCAAAGAGTATTAGTACACTAAAAGCGTCAAGAGCTAGACGCTTGCAAGTTGGTAAAGTTACAAAAAGTACTTACTTTGAACTTTGGCTCTACGTAGTCTACGTGAGATTTGATAACTTTTTGACAATTTTGGTGGGATTATTATTTATAGAAAACATTCAAAGTACTTTTTGTAACTCTACCAACAGGCACCGCAACACCAATCATCATCTCCCCTTTTTAACCTTAGATGATTTTAACACGCTTTTATTATTATCATATAATAGAGTTATTGTATTTGCTCGCGGCTTCGCCCGCGTGATACAAATTTTTTCTCGCTATATAAAGTAGCCTATAACACTCAGGAGTAATTTAGCTTCGTTATCTGTTTTTACAATTTACCTATGTGAATACCTACTAATTTCTAATAATGTTACTACCCTTTCCACTTGCCTTTATAACACTCTAAACTTAGATCTAGATCGGCGTAACACACTTTGTACAACAGGTTTGAAAAAGTGTGTTGCGCCGATCTGATCCGATTGTGTGTGTGTGTGTGTGTGTGTGTGTGTGTGTGTGTGTGTGTGTGTGTGTTGAAAAGACGTGCCTAAGTTTTACGACCTTAGTTTTACCGGCTTCTTGACGCCAAAGCAACCCCATCTGGAGAATCCAGTATTTGGCAAATCGTGTGATTAAAGTAGGTACCTATTATTCAATTAATTCATTATTGCGCCTCTGCCTGCCTCTTCGGGGATAAAAGGCGTGAGTGTATATATGTATTCTATGACATCTGTATAATTATTTATGTCATTTCTATTCTAATGGCTTTTACTTTTAGGGTTCCATATACATGTTTCTCTTTCAAGCAACGCGACGCAATATATTCAAGTACCCTTTTGACTTTTGTTGCTCCAGTAAATATTGCGAATAAACAAAATGTCCGTTAAAGTATTGTGAAATAATACTAAGATGATTATTTTTACATTTTAATAATTCAAGAATAATGACAACGTATCTAATTAATGACAACTGGATAACCAAAGAGCATTATAATGCTACGGAAATGGATAACAAATCTTCGTAATAATTAAACAGCTCAAGTGCTATGGAATTTAACTAAAGAGATCGTTACATTCGTCCCCCTCTATCCCATTTCTTCAATAAGCCGACGAGGTCGTCTTATTGTTCGTCGGCTCCGAGGTAGAGCTGTAACGGGAAGCGATGGCGGTTGTGGTCGATCCGTCTCGGTGAAGTAGGATTGTTTATGGCAAGAGGTGTCGAAAAAAGTGTAGATGGCGATGTGGAGGGTGATGGTACTGTTGATAAACTTAAAGATGCCTCCCGAGATGTGGAGACTTGGCTGGACTTTTCATTAGAGGGTGATAACGGTACTAGAGAATCTGAATGCGCTTGCTGGAGAACGCCCGGTGATGGTGGCAGTGATGGTAATCGATGCTGAATGTGGTCCGCATGCCGACGGATGTCCTCTCCATTTGGTGTCGAGATGACATAAGAATAGCGATGCCTACGCTGACTTATGACTCCAGGTTGCCAAGCTTTCTCCAGTTTTGTTCTGTGTTAGACTGTATCACCAGCTACATACTCGGCTTTATCCGGGGCGTATATGTTGGCCTGTACCTGTTGATGTTGTAAGCTTCCTAGCTAACTTCTTCTTTTATTAGGCCGAATATTGGATAATAAGCAATTTAACTGAAACATTATTTCAGCAGGTGATTTCCCCGTAGTATTGTGTGGTGTATTCCTATATGTGACTAAGAATTCACTTAGCCGCTGTTTCTGTGAATGTCCCCCTGAAGCTGAAAATCTAAATTAAAAAGTTCTTACTAACCTCTCCGCTAAGCCATTAGTACGAGGGTGGTAAGGTGAGAACCTAACATACAATATGCCTTGACTCTTACAGTACTCTTAAAATTCCGAAGAAGTGAATTGGGAACCATTATCAGAAATTATCATCTCAGGAAGACCAAATGTACAAAAGATGTTATCTAATATACTTAGACTAACACTAATATAGTGCAAAGGTTTCTAGTGATAATACTTTCATTGGTCTAATTTCAATCTATTTGGATAAAGCGTCACATAGAATTAACCAGTACGTGCCCTCGAAAGGACCTGCAAAGTCAATATGTATCCGTTCCCATACTCTTTCTGGAATACACCAAGAGTAAACGGGGAGTTCTGGATTTGTTGGCCTATTTCTTTGACATCCGTGGCATCGCTTTACATAATAGCCAATATCTTCATCTTCATCAATGGATGGCCACCATACGTAAAAACGAGCAAGAGCCTTCATTGCCGAAATCCCTGGATGACCTCTATGAAGGTATGCTAAAATTTTATCCCGGAAAAACTTTCTAACGCGGGCGGAGCCGCGGGCAAAAGCTAGTTAGGAATAAAACGTTCATAAAAGTTGACAAGACCTAGGAATGATCTCAATTCATTCGGAGTGGTCGGTTCAGAGGCTTTAGAAATAGCTTCAATTTTTTTACTCGTGGGGCGTATACCGTTCTCGTCTATAGTATGTCAAAGGAATTCTATTTCTTTTTTAAGAAAGGAACATTTCTTTAAATTTACTTTTAGTCCAGCTTTCTTTAAGCGTTCGAAAATATGAGTTAAAGTGTACAAATGTTCGACCATGTTCTTTCCTGCCACTGCAATATCATCGAAATACACCGCTACGTTATATATCTTTTTTAGAAGTTGGACGAGGTAATGTTGGAAAATTGATGGTGCAGTAGAATCTAAGACACATATTTTTGGCCCTTTAAATACCTATAAACTTTGAGCCTGGTTAGATTTGGAGGCACTGCACCTATACATAAAGCGGACATCTTATAATTAATATTCAAACTGTTAACTCTCTCAAAGTACACTCTTTATAAGTTATAACACATTAAATATTTTTATTATTACACAAATAGTTCACTTATCTGGCAACATTCATAGGAACTCTGAATATCGTGATGATGCGTACATTGAACTGATTCACCTGAAGTAGCTCCGATTCCGAGTGGAACGGCGCATGCGCATTCGTCACTTCTCGGCACTTAGAATTTACGCTCGCTCGACCGGCCTCATGTAATCTCCTTCGAACAAACGTTGTGATACGTGGGCAAAATGAGTGTCGAAAATCCAGCCAGCGATAATGATTGTGATTCAGTGAGTATCCCAATCGTATTATTTTTCTTTAAAGTATCGTTTAATATACAATTTAGCTATAAATGCTCTCTAGATTGGCCTGTTTATTGATGAACACTACTCCACGAATCGAAATTTTCTAAGTCCCAATATGGCGTCAACTACAGTGTCTCGAGTACTCAGAATCGAAGCGTCCGTAACTAGTGCTTCCAGAATGATACTTGGATTGTTTTATAAAGATGCACACGGTACGCTTAAATTTAGTGATAATGTGCATTTTCGTGTCAATTTTCACGATGTCATATGGTTATTTTTTTAATAGGGAAAGGTAAACGGCAATAAAAGTGAACACGTGAACGGTATTCACAATGGATACAGCAGCTCTGACAAGCACAGATCCAGCCACAAGTCCTCTAGCAAAGACAAGCACCGCGATAAAGAACGTGACCACAAAAGCTCATCGAAACACAGCAGTTCAAGCAGGTTATTATTATTCCAGAATATTCTATGTGAACAATGCATTTAGTGAATGAAATACACATCAATTTACCTTTATTTACAGAGACAAAGATAAGGATAAACATTCAAGTAGTAAAAATCATAGCAGCTCCCACAAATCGTCTAGTAGAGACAAGGAGCATAGCAATGATAAGAAGGAGCGTAGCGACCGAGAGCACAACAGCAAGGACAAGGATCGCAGTGACAAAGACAAACACCGCAGTGACAAGGAGAAGCACAGAGATCGGGACAGGAGTGATAAGGACAAGGAGCGGGGTGACCGTGACCGCGACCGGTCCAAGCACAAGAGCAGCAGCGATGAAAAGAAATCATCATCGTCGTCGAAAGATAAGGAAAAGGACAGGGAGCACAAAAGTTCATCAAAAGATAAAGATCATAAATCCAAGAGCAAAGATAAAGACAGGGAAAAAGATCGCCACAAGAGTGACAAAGACAAACATAAGAGTGAAAAAGATAAATACTCTAGTTCTAAAGAAAAGCACAGGTAAGCAAAGAGATTTATTCATTACTAGCTTTTGCCCGCGGCTCCGCCCGCGTTAAAAAGTTTTTCCGGGATAAAAGTCCCGCTTTATGTTTTCCCGGGATAAAAAGTAGCCTATATGTTAATCCAGGACATGATGTACCCGTGTGCCAAATTTCATCGAAATCCGTTCAGTAGTTTTTGCGTGAAAGAGGAACAAACATCCATACATCCAAACATCCATACATTCTTACAAACTTTCGCCTTTATAATATTAATAGGATTTTAATGTAATTGATATTGTGTTGGTGTCATAAATATTAATTGTATAAATCACCATAAACTGTCACTTAACTTCATTGTGACATATTTACTTGAAAATATTTAACCTGGATGATTTCTCAACATTTTTTTTTTATTAAATTATGCAGTTGGGTTTTTTACAACTTTATATCAGGTACTAATACCATATTAGTTTGAAGACTGTTAGAAATTATTTTATGAAAATCTAATCTTAAATTTATTCATTTCTTTACAGCTCTAGTAAAAGTAAAGACAAGAGCAATGATGAAAAACATGAAAAGGTCAAAGAGGAACCTATGCAGGTGCTTATTATATTCATAATATTTAGAAGGCTTCAAATGAATTGAAAAATGTCAATTTAACTTTATATCACACACACACACAGTCACCGAAGGGGTAGATAGAGGCGCAATTAATGCACCCACTTTTCACTGTTATTCCGTCCCATGATGTGATAGGAGGTGAGACTATCGCCCTATCGGGCATAAATTCCAGGCTCCGGGCTGATACTGAATTCACTTTGCCCAACCCGGGGATCGAACCTAAGACCTCAGCTTTTTCGTCGTCCTGTAATACAACTATGCCACTGAGGCAATCACTTAACCTTATATATTTTTATATTGTCAGATTGATGAGCCAGATAACATAAAACAGGAAGAAAGTGATGATGGCTATGCTGGTGCTAACACAACGGCTTCATCCTGTGACTACTCAATGTCCCAGTTCAAGGATGAACCTCTCTCGGAATTGCCACCAGATGAGGACAGCGAAGAAGACATGCCTCTGGTACACACGCTATTATGTAGATACAATTACCAGTAATATGTATTCTATTGATTTTATCAGTAGTTTTGTAAATCTCACATAATTTTGTGTATTACATAAGTTAAACAACTTTTAGAAATGTTAAAAATAATTTAAGTATAAATGTTTATTGCTTAGACTGAACGCATGGCAAACAAACGTCGCATGGCCAGTGAAAGTGAAGAAGACATTCCATTACTCCAACGTAAGAAATCAAAGAAGAAAGTGAAAAAAGGTGAGGCACAAATTATTTTAACACTTTCAAACTTTTTTTTATCAGAACTTTGCAGTATCTATACTAATTGTTATTATAATAGGCTTTTTGATCAAATTTATAATTTATGTAAGATGATATTTTGAAATAATAATGATGGATTTCTGTTGTACCTGACAATATTTTGATTAACATGCATCAACTATTTATAGAAACATATGATGATGATGATGCTGGTGATTATGATGAAGATGAGAAACCTAAAAAGAAGAAAAAGAAAGCAGAAAAAACTAAACCAGTTAAAATAAAGACTGAACCAGATGATGGTGCAAGTCCCACAAAACGTAAGAAAAAGCAAGAAGACGACCAAGAAGTATGGAAATGGTATGTATTTATAAAAAATCAATGCAAAGGCTTTTATCATGCAAAAACAAAATACCTGCTTCAGACAAAAATATTTTTTATAGTAGCAATCTACTAGTAACATAATACAGGAATATAATTTATATTATTAATTATTGTATTTATATTATTATCATAATATAAATTAATGCTTCAACTGCAAACCTAAATTGTTATCAGAATATCCATTTGACTGTTTAAAAAAAACCTACAAAGAGAGTATCGAAAGTTGCCTTACGTTCAACACAGATGGCGGGAGTATCTTAACAATGTGACAAGATATATTTCAGAGGTTATGTGTCAATATGTTTAAGGTTACGACTGGCATTTTATTAGAAATCGGTTTATTGCGGAGGCCTTATCCTAATATCTTTTCAATAAGATACATACGATTTCCGAGAAAAAAGTGCGTTGGCTTACTTTAAAATGATACCTACGCACAATAGTGGTACAAATTCGAATCCCAACTAATTATGGTATTAATATTTCTCTAGGTGGGAAGAAGAAAAGAAGGACGATGGAACAAAATGGTCGTTTTTGGAACACAAGGGTCCTGTGTTTGCCCCTGCTTATGAACCTTTACCCCCTAATGTCCGATTCCGCTATGATGGAAAAGAAATTCGATTATCTCAGGATGCGGAAGAGGTAGCAGGTTTCTATGCAAGGATGTTGGATCATGATTACACTACCAAGTCTATATTCAATAACAATTTCTTTACCGACTGGCGTAAAGTGATGACACCTGAAGAAGCTAAACTTATTAAGGATCTTAATAAATGTGACTTCAAGGAAATGCATGCTTACTTTCAAAATATTGCTGAGAAAAATAGGAATCGTTCAAAAGAAGAGAAGGCTGAAATTAAGGCCAAAAATGAAGAGATACAAAAGGAATATGGATTTTGTACAATTGATGGTCATAAGGAAAAAATTGGTAATTTCAGAATAGAACCTCCCGGATTATTTAGAGGTAGAGGTGAACATCCTAAAATGGGTATGTTGAAAAAGCGGGTAATGCCTGAAGATGTCATGGTTAACTGCTCTAAAGACAGTAAAATACCTAAACCACCATCAGGGCGCAAATGGAAAGAAGTAAGACATGACAACACAGTCACCTGGCTTGCATCATGGACAGAAAATGTTCAAGGACAAGTTAAATATGTTATGCTCAACCCAAGCTCTAAACTCAAAGGTGAAAAGGATTGGCAAAAATATGAAACTGCCCGAAAACTTCATAAGTGCATTGATAAAATTAGAGAAAATTATCGTGCTGATTGGAAAGCAAAAGAAATGTCTGTACGGCAGAGGGCTGTTGCACTTTATTTCATTGATCGCCTGGCATTGAGAGCTGGTAATGAGAAGGATGATGATCAAGCTGACACTGTTGGTTGCTGTTCTTTAAGAGTAGAGCATATCCAGTTGCACAAAGAAAAAGATGATAAAGAATATGTGGTTGTGTTTGATTTCCTGGGTAAAGATTCTATCAGATATTATAATGAGGTGCCTGTGGAAAAGCGTGTTTTTAAGAATCTCGAGTTATTTATGGAAAACAAAGCCAACAATGATGATCTCTTTGACAGACTTAACACTCAAACATTGAATGAACACTTAAAAGATCTAATGCCTGGTTTGACTGCAAAGGTCTTTCGTACATATAATGCATCTATCACTTTGCAAAGACAACTAGATGAGCTCACTGATCCAAATGCTTCTATACCAGAGAAAATTCTAGCTTACAATAGAGCTAACCGATCTGTTGCTTTACTATGTAACCATCAACGGGCTGTTCCTAAAGGTAAGATTTTATATTACACTCATAATCACGGTTTTTATCTCCAAAGGGGTATGCCTACTGCGGTAGGTAGTTGGTTCATTAGTTGCGACTAATGAACCCACTTTTCGCCGTGCGCATGCCGTCCGATATTGTGATAGGAGGTGAGCCGATTGAAGACTTTATATTATAATATGCTTTATTTTGTAAAGTTAACTCTTTATAATGTATTATTAAAATTCTATAATGTCATTATTTTTAGGTCATTCCAAATCCATGGAAGCTTTGAAAGAAAAGATACAGGCCAAACGTGACCAAGTTGATGAAGCTGAGGAAGATTACAGAAATGCAGCAAAAGCATCTAAGCGTGGTTCTGTCAAAGAGAAACTGGCTTGTGATAAAAAACAAAAGGCTTTGGAACGTCTTAAAGATCAGTTGATGAAATTAGAATTGCAGGAGACAGATCGTGATGAAAATAAAACAATTGCACTTGGCACTTCAAAGCTTAATTATCTAGATCCACGTATCTCCGTTGCTTGGTGAGTGAAATTACATTTAATTATAAACTAATATGATTAAAGATGTAATCTTACTAATATTATAAAGGCGAAAGTTTGTAAGAATGTATGGATGTTTGTTACTCTTTCACGCAAAAACTACATGGGCTACATTTTATCCTGGGAAAATAAAAAGCGGGACTTTTATCCCTGAAAAGCTTTTTAACGCGGGCGGAGCCGCGGGCAAAAGCTAGTTAGTAATATTTGACACTAGTTGTATGAGAGGTCATGGGTTCGATTCCCAGTTCTGACAATACTTTAAGTTCTACTAAGGTAAGAACATGACAATGTGCATAAATATCTTGAACGCTCAATAACAGACTGACCTAACTCAAAAAACCCTTGGGAAATTGCAACATTCCCAACACTCAAAATATCTCCATACCAAATTTTATTGAAATCTGTTTAATCCTTTCGGAGATGTTCAGTAACAAACAACAAAAACACACAGACAAAATAATTATGAAAATCACATTTGTGTTCAATCACTTTTCTTTAGTCACTCCCTTTTTTATCATGTTTCTTCAATGTACAGACACACCAGGTTCTATGGCTTTATTATAGTATAGATGTGATTTATCCATATAAAACAGTTATTAATATCACAAAATTCAATACATGAGTTACAAACTCTTGTAAATACTTACCTATGGAAAGTAGGAAGTAGTAAGTAGGTGTTTTCCTGTATGAAAGTACTTCCTCACAAACACACTTTTATTATACCAATATGTTTTTTTTAAGATTAAAGAAAAATATTAAACACATTTAAATCTTCAGTCAAAATCTGTAGCAAAAGACACTGGTAACATCTTTTGTTGCTCTATGGTGGTTTGCTACAATATGATAATTTTCCTTCATATGTGTTAGCGTTGTGATAATGAAATGAAAAGACAGGAAGATATCGTCGATGAGGTACCAATACCTCCTAAGTGTTGAGAATCTAATTTTACACCAGAAGAAAAAAACTGTTTAATACATACGAATGAATGAATTCTGTCACTAAGTAGATATTTTCCATAGCTCAAGAAGCTTATTGGTAAAGAAATTTTGAATAGAAGTTAATTCATTCCATGCGAATATGAGTTTTATGTCTATTGTAATGAAAAAGTAATTTTGGATTAAATTGTCAGTTAGGAGGTATTGGTACTTCATCGACGATATGTTTTATTGGCAAAAGTGGGTGCCCTAATTGTGCCTCTGCCTACCCTTTCGGGGATATAAGATGTGAGTCTATATGTATACAAAGGGAGTTGCAGATATTGTCAATTCTCACCTATGTAGTTTTCCGCCCTGTGGATTGGGGGCGTTTGGAGAATTCCACCACGGTATCCCCTGCCTGTCGTAAAAGGCGACTAATAGGGGCCTCCGGGGGTCACGGGTGGGCGGGAGGGGCCGTCCACCTATTAGTCTAGCCAACTTCTGCCAACTGTGACCTCCGTGATGGACGGCAGCGTGTCTCACGCTGCCTCGGACGCCAAGGGCGTCCTTCGGTGTACGGGGGCTTCTGAGCCCCCGCAACAACAAGAGAAGGACCGCAACAGCGGTACGCGCAGGGGCGGTTGCGGACGACAACTTAGACGTGAGTCGGAGGAAGCCCGCAGCCGTCCCTAATGCGCCGAAGATGGCCACCGCGGAGTTTTAGTTGGTATGCCGTGCGGTGTACATAGGTTAGGGACTCGGCCCGGCGGTCGCCCGACGTTTTCCATCTTTCCGGGCGGCTCAACGTCGGGTCGTAAGGCACGGTGAACCCAACATAACCGCTCAGTCGTTCCCCTTGAACACTGGGCGGTAGTAATAAGTCACTTTCTCCGCAACAAAAAAAAAAAAAAAAAAAACCTATGTAGTTTTGAGAATAATCTTTGGTCATGTTCTCTGTATTAATCTGTGATAAAGCCATAGAATATTGCATTTATTTTAATCAGTCTCTTTAAAATAAAAACGCCATACTTTTCCTTTAATGGCATTGTGTACATAATGATATATGTGACTGTTTTGTAATTATTCCTGTGAAAAGGTCTGAACAGGAAAGAGATATATTATTTGTGATATAGGAAGAACAGATAACGTCAAGACATTTGTCTCTTTGTATGCTTAAGTCATTATGGACCTAAACCATAATCAGTTATTATTGAATGTGCAATCTCGCACCTTGAGTTGGAGTAGGATAAGAGCAGGTGGCATGATTCATTATTGTTACTGTTAAAATATATTCGTATACTTTTTTTTCAGGTGCAAAAAACACGGTGTGCCCATTGAGAAAATATACAATAAAACTCAACGCGACAAATTCCGTTGGGCGATTGATATGGCCGGTCCGGAATATATTTTTTAAGGTCAATATCGGGAATAGTTCTATAATATTATAAAACCACATAATAGTGTAACGTTCCACTTTATATACACATTACATGTTTCACACATGAAAGTAATTTTTTGGAATTTTTTGACCTGGTTTAAAATCACGAGTGATGTATTATTGTTTAGTAGTATTGGTATTATATTGCGTTTCGGACATAAGCTAATCAAAATATTGTTCCTCCCACGAATATAATCCAAATTAGAAGTCTGATTCTAATTTATTTTTATGTAGAACTTAGTTTCCAATCCTGTTTTAAGTCTATTAGGATAAGTAGTAGTTTTAAATGGTCTAGAGTAAGACTTGTGTACAGTATGTTTTGTTGTGATTAATAATCCTTACTTTATCATATGAATTTTTACAACCAACCCCACTCAGTTTACTAAATTATTAAGTTAAAAGACTTTATTTTCAGCCATATTTAAAATCAAGATACAGACTGCAATAATAAATGACAATGCTGTGAATAAGTCATTGCATGTCATGCGTTTTATTTATGTGATATAAGCTTTTTGTATATAAAAGTGAGGCTCCAAGTTTACCTTGAAATGTAAATCACTGTCATGCTACTTAAATATAAAACTATTTTTCAAGTTACAAGGAATAGCAAATAGATTTATTGACATACTGGAAATTCTTTGTGAATCTAAAGGGTGACATAATAGCAAAATGCAAATTTTCAGTATGTACTCCGCACATTGTGCAAGTAGCAAATTCTGTAAAGATATAAGGTTATTATTTTTTTATATAAATAGGCTCGAAAATTGTGGCAAAGGCCGTCAATGTTAATGAAGGTTACGAAAGGTACAATCTTGTAGCTAAATTTGTATTATTATATTGTGTGTGTCTTGTAAATATTAAATTTTTACCATGTCATAAATTTGTGAAATGAGATTATCCCAAATAAATAGAACATTGACACTAGGCATATTATGTTTTATTTTATCAGTTGCCTTAACAATAATTATATTATCAATCATCTTCATAATCTTCTCTTGCTTGAAAAAAGGACATATCCTCCATACCTTCTGGCATATAAGTTAATCCTGATTCATTCTTATGCATAAGATTATACCCTTTGCCATAATCTGTAATGTGTACCAAAAATTATAACATGTTAAACTTTTTTTTATGGCATTGAATGCCGAGACGAGCATGACGTTCGACTGGTGGTAATCGATACGACCGCCCATAAACAGTAGGAACACCATACAGCACTTTGAGTTACAAAGTAATGTGTCGCATTCCACTGTGCCCGTCATCCTGACAAGATGTTAAGTCTCATTATGCCCTGTAATTACACTAGCTACAATGTCCTTCAAACAGTTCAAACCGAAACATAATTATATTATAAAAGCAATAAATTACACTTAGTAATGAGAGGATAATTACTGACTCTGGTTTTTATATATATGCATACACAAATAATATTGAGACTAGGCAGCCGCTCGCCTCTTGATAGACTCACAATCGCGCATAAACCATAATTTTCGTAGTATTATAATGCTGTTTGAACCAAAAGCATCACCACTCAAACTTTAGCTTATAAAGAACTTCGTGGCACAGCACTGCGCTCTTTAGTCTGAGAGTTGAGACATTAGATGTTAAGTCCCACAATCTAGTCAAGTCTAGAAATGACCCTGGTTCCCATGTCGTTGAACTAAAATAGAACTCACAATGATTGCACCAAACAGTATTATATTAAATATAGATTCCTATCCATGCTCGCACACAAGAGATCTACCCCCAGTAAAATGTTTCACTAGGGTTATTTTACTTTTTCCATTCAACACTTCTGCCTCTGAATTTTAAGATTATAATAAGTAAAAGCATGATTAGTTTTAGATTCCACAAGTAACTAATCCATAATACACACTTAGTAATTAGTTATTTTTAACACAGTAAGTAATAGTATGCACTCACTTAATTGCTTCATAAGTTTTGTGGGCGCATTGCGTAAATGCAAAGGCACAGGAGGAAGAGGCCCTTTTGTTTCGACTAATGATTGCTGACATTTTTTCATAGCCTGGTATACTTCGCGACTCTTCGGCGCCCTCGCCAGCCGTACGGCACACTGAGCAAGTAATACGTCGCATTCTGGCATGCCAATGTTCTGACAACCTTGATAACAGGCCACAGCCTCAACTAAGGCGTTCTGATCAGCCAAACCTGTAATGAAATATACCAAATTTAATAAGATAAGCATTAATATGTATACCTTGTTGCACGCCCGTCAGTATGAATCTTCATTAACTTCGAATTCAAACTTCAACTTTCAGTGTTCAACTTCAGAGGATGATAAGAAACAAAATATATTAGTCCAGGACTCGATCTATTTTTGTGCCAATTTTCATCAAATTCTTTCTTTTTTACGGATGACGCACTAACCCTCAAAGATTTCACATATAATATTAATAGGATTATTAGGACTGCCTCGGTGGTGTAGTTGTATTACGGTACGATTGTAGTGCTGAGGTCTCGGGTTCGATCTCCGGGTCGGGCAAAGTGACATTGGATTTTTCTATTCGGTATCGGCCTGGAGTCTGGAATTTGTGCCCGATATAGCGATAGGCTCGCCCCCTATCACATCATAAGACTGAATACGCACGGTGATAAGTGTGTGCATTAGTTGCGCCTCTGCCTACCCTTTCGAGGCTAAAAGGTGCGCGCACGCGCGTGTGTGTGTGTGTGTGTGTGTGTGTGTGTGTGCGTGTGTGTGTGCGTGTGTGTGTGTGTGTGCGTGCGTGTGTGTAATAGGATTATTATACCGTTATTGTATCGGTTAGCTTAACAACCGGCTTGGAAATTGATTCAGACTACAGACACTAGTTCTCTGGTACATTTCCTGACTCTTCGAAGAACTTTGCGATATGTTCCGATTCCGAAAGCCCAAATCTTCCCGGTGTATAACATACCTAATATTACCTCTGTTAACGTATTTTTTTTTTTACATAATTAGAATATAAAATTATAACTTGAGCAATTCTCAAACGAATAGGTAATGATCAACGCCGCCGGCAACGGTAACTAGGGCATGTAGAATGTTAAATATGCTTTTGCTACTATTAACTTCGAGTACAGGTAGAAGTAACAAATATTTTTTGTTGTTATATCTTATTTGAATTTAATCGATTATATAATCACTATCGATTATATTATGTTATGTAATCGATTAAACTCACTATATGGCAACATAAATACTTAGTAATGTAAAATAAATAAACACAAAAAGGGAACTTGTTTCACCTATATCCTCACAAGCTGCCCTTACTAATCGCCGCGCGATGTACAGAGGGTCTTCGCCACCTTGCAAGGCTCTTACAGTCCAATATAGAGCAGCGTTATCGTCACCTGCGCGTATTGACTTCTGAAGCGCCGATATAATATTGTAATGCTCATCACCTTTACGATCGTAAAGAACGTGAGATCTCTAAAAACCAAAATTGCATTAATTTATTGAACTGATATGAAACCTTACTGTAAATTACATATATGTATATAATGCACTCACCTTGATTCCGTTTTGAATATCTTTTAAGGTGAGTGTTGCGGGCCCAGAAACAGCTACATCTCGGTCTGTATTGCGCGAGTCCAGCGCTAGTTCTAACGCTCCGAGAGCGACCCGCGCGTCTCCATCGCACACTTGCGCCAACCAAAGCAAAGATGGCTCTTCTACGATACATCTAATATTACGAATAGGAAAATTAACCAGTATATTAATATAGTTTTTCCAAAATAACTTAGAAATATCCATACACTTACCTAGGACAAGAATCAACATTTATTGTTTGAATATCTTTTTTGGAACTTGCTATAACTGTATCTTTACTTTTGTGAATTGCTTTTTTTAATATTTTCATTATATCATCTACAGACAATTTTTCCATAACAACAACCCTACACCTGCTTAGTAGTGCATTATTTAAACTAAATGATGGATTCTCTGTTGTAGCACCAATTAAAGTTATTGTACCATTCTCCACATGTGGCAAAAAAGTATCTTGTTGTAGCTTATTAAATCTAAAAAAAAATAGCGCAATTTATTTGATGCAGCACAGTTCTTTTTTATTTACTACTAGCTTTTGCCCGTGTCTCCGCCCGTGTGAAAGTTTTCCGGAATAAAGTCCTGCTTTATATTTTCCCCAGACTAATGTAACATATATCCTTTCTCAGGTTCCAGATTATCTGTGTACCAAATTTCATTTAAATCGGATCAGTAGTTTTGGCACGAAAGTGCGACAGACAGAGTAACTTTCTCATTTATAATAATATTAGTAAGGATGACTAAGACTCTAGTGGCAGATTATTCTCATGTTGGGAATCATATTATAATAGCATTTTTGTATGTCTTTGATTCCTTGTGCTCAATACTATATTAAAGGGTCTGCTTCATAACATCATTACAACAGAATTCTGGAAAAATGGTTATCAAATTACTATAAGCATGACAATAGAATATAGCTATAACTCTTTTTTCATTACATCATAATATATTCTTTCAGCCACCAGAAAGATGCCTGTATCAAATCAAAAAACAAAAAATATAACATGCTCCATAATATTCTTATGAACCTAAATAAAGCTATACCTCAAACTCACCTGTGGATTTTATCCATAAACAGAATAGTCTGCCTTTTAAATTGAGCTTCATTTTTAGCAACTTTTACAACTTCTTTGACATCACTGATACCAGACATAGTAGCAGATAGTTTAACAAATCGCATGGTATTTGTTTGCTCTTTACAAATATTTGCCACAATATTTGCTAATGATGTCTGAAGAAAAAAAGGGAATAGAAACAAAAGAAAATTACTTTTAAGTTTGCATTTTTTTAGATATCAATGAAAATATGTTATTTACTTTTTTTTTTTTTACCACGGACCTATCGGCCAGTAGCCTGACGAGAGTCGGCTTTTCTGGCCACACCGGACTTTAGGGTGAACGCAGAGGGCGCTCGCAACCCCTTAATTTAAGTGACCATGCTGAGGGCAACCCACTAACGGGTTACGAACCTCGGCTCAGGACGGCCACTGAGAGGATAAGGCATCATCGTTTGGGGAAGATGGTTTATACCTAATCCTACTCATTATGTTCGTAGTCTTCAGCACGCAGGCCGGGACTGCTAAGAGGGGTCAGGGTGACGGGGAATGCGGCGAGGTCCTCGAATGAAAATATGTTATTCACTTTATGTTTTTTTTTCTATATTGGCACTACAATTCCTAAAATGTACTTAATGTGTAATGAACAATACATTATTTCGGTAAAAATATTTTTTGTTGTAGTAGATTTGTAGGTATTTGGCAATAAAAAAAAATTACAATTGCTTATAGTATAGTATGCAACTAAAATCAATTCACCCAATTATGAAAATTGTCTGAAATGTTACCTTTCCACAACCAGGTGGGCCCCATAGTATCATGTTA
Source organism: Lapara coniferarum (assembly GCA_949316025.1). NCBI lineage: Eukaryota > Metazoa > Arthropoda > Insecta > Lepidoptera > Sphingidae > Lapara > Lapara coniferarum. The sequence continues at coordinate 7,149,245 of OX438926.1, forward strand.
GGGATTTTACTTTGCTCAAGCAGTGAGCGGATCATGGAACTTTGACCTAACGCTTGCTCCTGCCCCACCATGTCCTCCAGGCTTACTGGCCTCATTGCTTCTGCAAGAGGTTGTGTAGTTTTTTTTTCACTATGGGCATTTTTTCTACTCAAAGATTCTTCTGGGTATTCCTAAAAGTAAATTGTACCTCTATTGAAAGAAGTTACAAGTTTAACTAGAAAATTGCACCCAAAAATAATTGAAAAGCACTGTAGGCGTACCTTACTTTTTAAAGTCCAGTTGCCGGATTTCATTCGTTTTTCCGCAGAATTTAATATCGGTGAACTCCTTTTTGTGTTACTCGGTCCGGCATCTCTACCAGAATTATCCATTTGCGAGTTAGTTCGTTTATTGGTCCTACTTTGTTCAGTTGTATTAAGAAAAAGACATTTATTGACATGTTCTTCAATCACATCCTTGAAGAAAACTTTATTGCATATTGGACATAGAATATCCGTATTCGAGGTATCATTTTTAGATACGGAAGACATTTAAAAACTTGTTAAGTAACTGAAAAAGTCAATAATTACGAATACAAGATTTGTTTGCTGTAATTGCGCGCATTTCTTCTTTATCACGTATGCCAGTAGCCTTTGTTTATGTGCACAAATGATAATTTAAACAATATACTTTACTTCGAAATACAGAGCAGAGTACAAATTACATTTTTATTACCCTTTACGGGTTATCAAAATTAAATTAAACCAGATATCAGCTATGAAGCAGTTATAAATATATATATATATATATATATATATATATTATTTTTCTACTTAGAAACGTATGGCAAATGTAAACATAGAAACTAAAAAACTAAGTTGGCGCGAAATACAGACAGACTACAGTCCAGAGACAAACGGTAGAATTCAGTAGTGTTGTAGTTGTAGGACATAGAAGAGGCGAAACATTTGTCCAATGTCCCGTACATGACGTCAAAATGTAAGAGCGAATATTTTATATTGTACTACTTCCGGTAGTTGCGAAATCGCGTTACTCACTCTCTGTCTCATTAAAACTGTGGGACGACGACAGAGAGGGAGCGAGACGCAGCGCTACAGATTACAATGTACATCGACATTTTAATAACATGTAAAGTCTGTCTCACGAAAGAAGTCCCGCGGCAATATGTGGAACTAATCATGACAGATGTCACACATCGGCCATGTTGTCATTGTCAGGTGCTATTTACGTGCAGTGTTGCAAAAGTTCCCTATTTATCGGGAGATTTACCGATTTTGTCTGTAGTCTCCAGATATATCGATTTTACGATCATATCTCCCAATCTATTGAGATAAAATAAAATACTGAAATAAAACTGGTTATTCTATTTTACCTCCCTTTTTTTAATATTTCATTTTATATACGACGCTTTGAAGATTTTGCAAGCTTGCTCCATTACTATGAAATGCTGCAAAGCATTCAAAACGTTGGGAGTAAAATAAAATTGTAAACCCATCCCGGTTATCCTAAATCTCGTACATACCTGAAATTCCCCGTAACGCATATTCTTCGAATGCAGCAATATTGTTAACATTTTTATTTTTCTTTCACTTATTTAATTTTAATAAGTTTAATCACTAAAATATAATTATACTGTAATTTTTAATTGATTTCGGAACGTCTAACACCTTAAAGATAGCAACATTACGTCGCATGACTGGCGCGCCGCGTCTGCGGGACTTCTTTCGTGAGACAGACTTTATGTCATATTTGTACTCGTTACTTCAAATGTATCGCCGGACGCTTCGCCTCATTTGAAGTGGGACATTGTACTGGCTTAGTGCAAAAAAGGCTACTCTTATGTAAACTCTTTTTTATGTCGTGTCCAACACTAGAACACAGCAGTGAGCAAAATACAGCAGGGATGTCAGACGTACCAAATTCCTGGTACACGCACCAGTTTTCAGGGTCTTTTACCATGTACCAACTAAAAGTTGTGTTGGTAGCAACTTTCTACATCACTCACTGAATTGTTATTTTTCTTGTATTTAAGAATATATCACTATAAGTTGCATATACAAAATGTGGTTTTGGAATCTTAAAAAACAAAAAAAAAGGTCGCCGGAGAAATGTTGTACAGATTCTTTATGTTACAGTAGCAATTTATGTATATTATTGTGTGTACCATTTTTTTGTCAAATACCAACTTTCAGTGACATCTGCACTGCAGCAGCATTAGTCCCGTCTGGAGTTCCTCAAGGATCGTTGTTGGCTCCATTACTATTCACAATCTTTATAAGTGATATATCAGAATGTTTTCTTCACTCAAAAATAATCTTATACGCCGATGACATGAAAATTCTATCTCGCGTTTCAAGTGAAGCCGATTCTATTGCTCTCCAGTCTGATCTTAATAGGTTCTCTGATTATTGCACCTTGAACAAATTGGAATTAAATGTATCCAAATGTTATGTGTGCACCTTCACTCGCAAACCCAACCCTTTAAATTTCACGTACACACTCAATGGGACTATACTGGAAAGAGTTAATCTAATAAGAGACTTAGGCATAACTTTGACTCTAAACTTCTCTTTGATGTTCATATCTCTAACATTGTAAAAAAAGCGTCTCAGGCACTAGGATTTGTAATGAGATTATCTTCTCAATTTAAGAGCATTAAAACCATCAAAATCCTATACTGTGCTTTCGTCCGCAGTCATCTCGAATACTCCTCACAGGTGTGGAATCGAAACTACAAGATTTATATAAACAGACTTGAGAGTATTCAAAAAAAGTTTCTAAGATTTGTACAATATCGCTCCAAGACATACCTTCCCAATTATATAAGTCGCTGTAAGAAATTCCACTTGCTACCTCTGCAGGATCGGCGGCGTATTGCTGATTTAGCCTACCTTTTTGGTATAGCAAATGGTAAGGTTGATTGTCCCGAGCTTCTGGGTGAACTGGGGATTCGTACGCACCCCAATTTTGTAAGGTGTCCGAGATTGCTAAACGTTTCCCGCGCAAACACAATCTACTGCAAAAATATTAAAAGAGCCAGCAATTAATTTAACAATGTAATGTGGATTTAGATCTTTTTTGCACAAGTATTCCAAGACTTAAAAGAATTATGAGCGATGCATTCTTCCTCTGAGTTCGGTTCTTTGAGTTGCTTAAGTCAAACAATTTATAATAGTTATGATGTTTGAATTTTATATAATATAAAGATTCTAGTGTGTACCCAACCTATCAGTGGAAACTTTTAATTGGCCTTCTGTCACTATTATCCTACTAATATTATAAAGGCGAAAGTTTGTAAGAATATATGGATGTTTGGATGTATGGATGTTTGTTCCACTTTCACGCAAAAACTACTGAACGGATTTCGATGAAATTTGTCACACGGGTACATCATATCCTGGATTAACACATAGGCTACTTTTTATCCCAGGAAAACATAAAGCGGGACTTTTATCCTGGAAAAACTTTTTGACGCGGGCGGAGCTGCGGGCAAAAGCTAGTAATTTTATATATTATTGTATTAGCTGTAAGTTTTCTAAAATAAAATAAAAATAAATAAAATCTGTACCAGTATTAGTGAGACACTATCTGGCATCCCTGGAATACAGGGGAGTTTTGGCGGGAACGTGGAAGTATCATGAGGTGCTCTTGTTTCATTTCATTCATTCATTCATTAATTTGGTGATACCCTACTTTGTTATATTGCATAATTATGGTGGTATATCATCCAATATAGTTCTATTAAAGGCCTCAAATGAAATGAATTGAAATAACTGTGCCAATCAAGTGTTTTTTCGTTGCCGCCACAACTCCTCGATAAAGTCTTGCCTTGGTAAGGTAGCCACCGCCTTACAACGACACAGTCTCAGAGTAAGTATATACCTATAGAGAGCGCGTATGCAAGTGGGAACAATAGGCACGGTGGGAACATCGTCCTGCGCCGGCCGCAAGCGCTTGTAGTCACTCGAGTAGGAACGGCGTGAGCACACGCGAGTGAGATCTATGCGAATATTTGATTATTAATACTGCAAAATGGTTAAATGTTCTGTGGAATCTTGTAAAAACGACACTCGGAAACACACTTAACAGAATTCTAATATCACGGGCAAGCCATATTTCAGCATATTTTTAGGTAAAATTGAAATTACGCGTCGCGGTATGAAAGACGCTCGGGAGGCGAACACTTGTACCCCCCGCACTGCCCCGCATCCCACTTTTTCGATAGTGATGTTACGCGTCGATACCAGAATCGATGTAATATTTTCATATTATAGCATACGTATTTATTACTATCGAAGGCGATGCTTAATATAATGTAGCTTAGGTAACTATTTTTGTCTGTGTGTGATTTTTAAGCCAATTAATAATTGCGTTTTTGTTTATGAAATGAAAGAAATAATTACTGTTCCTAAAAATTGACTGATTACGATAATATTTTTAAGCTATTGCATAGCTTCTATCGCGGGTCTTGACAGTATAAGTTGGCAATCATTAAGATATATTTCTTTGTCATTTTTTAAACATTGGTAATAAATATTTCAAAAACTAGACGTGACTATTTTAGGCTTGGGGAGACTAGCTAAGAAATCCATGGTGCGATGCTCGGTTTATATCCATTGTGGTAGTTAAAAATACCACAATTTGAAATTTTAACGGTGGACTGTATTGATATTAAGGCTTATTTTTGTGCACTGGTAGTGTTCTATTATAGGTAGTATGCTAAAACAACTGATAAAGGGTACGGGAATAAAATAAGGGACTTACTGAGGCGCGGTAACCTGCCTGTTCCTGGAGCTCCCCGGGATCCCGGTTCTTCCGATCTTCAATGGTGGTGATGAGACGGCAGGCGGATGGCAAGTGTCAATAAAATTGACAACTAAGTGTCCAAAGACAATAGACAAGAGTTTGTTGCCAGCGCGCGTTCCTTATTCAAACTTGAGTGGATAATTGTAGGGAAAAGGAGTTGTGTTACTTAGCATATTAATAGACAGTGCACAGTGCATGATGCCAATACATTGTAACAATACCAACCATTTCCCCCGGGGTTTGAAGGTTCCCTTCAAAAAAAAAAATTAAAAGGAAATCAAACGCATATACATTAAGGCGCCGACAAAACAAAACCCGTAGGTATGTGAATGTTTGTGCGGTATAATGACAATTGAGTTACAAACATTGTACCTACTATCAAAAATTCATTATAATAGCTTAATTTACTACAACTAAATGCATCTTACACTATCTCTCTACTGTATAGGCAAAGGACAAAGCCGTACAACAGGACGATCATAAATACCAGTTTTAGTTTTTACTTGAACTACGCGAATTACACCATCCTTGCCAGGGTACAACTTGGTAATAATGCCTAAAGGCCACTGGAGAGGCGGAGCGTTATCGACATTTAGTAGAACAACAGTTCCTTCCCGCATTGGACTACTGGGAGTATTCCATTTTTCACGAGTTTGTAAGGTGTGCAGGTATTCAGCACGGAAACGTTTCCAGAACGACAGGACAAGCGAGTCCATTAGAGAGAAGCGTGTGGTAAGTCTGGTATGGCTCCCAGTTAAATCAGGTGCGGGCAAGAACGCCAGTGGCGTAGTAGTAAGAAAGTGAGACGGAGTTAATGCGGAAGGCTCTGATGGATCAGAGCTTAAACAATACAATGGACGACTATTTAACACAGCCTCGATTTGGGTGAGAACTGTGAACATCTCTTCATAAGTTAATATTTGCTTACCAATTATGCGGAACAACAAAGACTTTACACATTTAATGTTTGATTCCCAAATACCACCAAAATGACTAGCAGTGGGAGGATTCGTACGCCAGGTTAATCGATGCTTAGAAAGTTCATCGCAAAAAACCTTATAATAATCGTCAGATGTTAAAAACTTGTGAAGGTCATTCAAGTAGGCCTTGGATGCGATAAAATTCGTACCGTTGTCGCTATAAATAAACTTACAAGGGCCACGTCTAGATATAAATCTTTTAAGCGCATCTAGAAAAGAAGCGGAGCTTAAATCAGAGGATAGTTCGATGTGAACAGCTTTTGTCACAAGACATATAAAAATGCACAAGTATGCCTTCTGACTGCGCACACCTCGTTTCCTAGCTAACGTTATATACAGAGGGCCCGCGTAATCGACGCCGGTATGTGTGAAAGCCTTACATTCCTCTAAACGACACTTCGGTAAATCTGACATAGCGGGAAAAGTAGGTTTTGGATTCGTGCGGAAACAGTTACGACATCTGTAAATACGTTTGCGAATCAGACGTCTAGCGGATAAAATCCAAAACTTATGACGTAAAATTGACATTAGTAGTTGAGGTCCAGCATGTGCGTTATTACAGTGGTACCAATCAACTAGCATTTCTACAATGTGTCCGCTTTTAGGCAGCAATGCGGGATGCTTCTGTGAGTATTCCAGGGAGGATTGCGACAAGCGACCACCTACCCGAAGACTACCCCCAGAAACAAATGGAAATAATTTCCGAAGTGCGGAAGAACAAACTTTGTTATTCTGCATACTGTGCAAGTCATCAACAAAATAAGTATGTTGTATCGCTTGCACCACCCTCAACTCTGCGGCGTCAAGATCCTCAGCCGTTATGACACTAGAGCGCGGAATAAGTTTCAAAAACCTTAAAACATATGCCGTGGATCTCAAAAACCTGTTCCAGCAAGAGAATTTAGAACCAAGAGTTATTAAAAAATGTTCCTCTGACTTCGTGGCAACATGCGAAACTGTTATTTCTGCTGGTAAATTTGATAATGTTGAAGAAAATTTTTGAATTGGCCACTCTTGGCGTGGCAAACACAACCATGGAGGGCCCTGAAACCACAATTGGTTACCAGAAAGTTGCGAGGGTAACATACCGCGGGAAATAAAGTCAGCAGGATTTTGAGACCCAGGCACATGATAAAACTCCCCAGAAGGCATAGTAGTCTGCACTTCCGAGATTCTATTGGCTACATATGTGCCAAACCGGTGTGGCGAAGAGCTAACCCAACAGAGCGCCACTTCTGAATCAGAAAATGCGGATACGTTTTGTATAGTACATCTTTTCGATAAGCTAATATAAACGGCGCGCACTAATTTCGCAAGTAACACCAAACCGTTGAGTTCAAGCCTAGCCAACGTTATTGTAGGTTTTACAGGTGCGACTCGAGACTTCGAACATACGAGCGAGACGAGCGGAGGTTGATCGCCGTTAACGACATGTAGGTAAATTACGCAACCATACGCTTGCTGACTTGCATTAGAGAATGCAACCAGCGATATCTCTGAGCCATCTTCAATACCCATATAACGCGGAAATTTAAGGCTAGAAATCAAAGGCAACTCGGATAAATATTTTTTCCAAATGTTAACTATGCGTGAGGATGGTACTTCATCCCAATCAATTTTTTGAAGCCATAACTCTTTTATTAACAACTTAGCGAAAAGAATGACCGGTCCCGCCAATCCTAAAACATCATACAAACGTGCGGTTACTGAAAGAATTATACGCTTAGTGCAATGTGTCGGTGGAACAGCGGTTGCGAAAACGGAAACCATCTTCAGGACTCATAAACCTTTGAAAAGGCAGTTCCTGCATAGCCCTGGACCTTTTAACAGAGTCTTGAAGAGGTTCCGTAATAAATGCACAAAAGCAGCGGGTTGCGGGAGGGGATACAATGGGCGCGTCACCCATGATCAAATATCCTAAAGAAGTCTCAAAGGCAGAGGGGTCTCCAACAACTTTGTCGTAACGCAAAATTTTGCAACACGTGTTTACGCCCAACAACATGTCAATCGGGCCGGGTTCAAAAAAAGTATCATCAGCTAGGGGCAGCTTATCAAGATGTTTTAAAGACCCGAGATTGACGCGAGCGTCCGGGAGTTGTGACGTTATTTCGTTCACAACCAAAGGTTCGATATTATACACATATCCATTGTCGAAGCGAGATGTAATTGAAATATTGGTAACACCTAAAGTTTTTTGTTTCATCCCTCCTATACCTTGGACCTCAGAAAAGCGAGTTTGATTGTGTACATTCAGCGCTAAGCGCATACAACAATCAGCAGTAATATAATCACTTTGAGAGCCAGCATCCACTAAGCATCTCAAATAATGAGTGTGATTATATTTATCTACATATTTAACTTTAGCAGTACCTAATAAAGTAGTTTTATATAATCGATCAACACTATCACAAGACATAGTGCACACTGATGGGTTGCTCTTATTTAAATGCGGTGAATCAACATGGTGCGTACTGCACGCAGAGTTGAGAGTAGCGGATGCGATATGTTGTGACTCGGGCGTCTTTAAACAATGCATAGAGCCACTCGCAGTAGCGGGATTGAGAACCTCAGTGTGAGCGGAGCGAGATGTGTCTTGAGCGACCACATCGTTAGATTTATTTGATTTAGCGGGTTGCTTAAAATGCAATAATGAATGATGTTTGCCAGAACAACTTGAACACCTACCTTTAGAATTGCATACAGAAATTTTGTGTTTAATGCTTAAACAGTTGATACAAAATGAATTTGCTTTAACAAAATTAAACCTTTGGAGCGGAGTTAATTTTATAAAAGAAGGGCACTTACAAAGATGTTCATGGCTGCTGTTGCATAAAGTACAATTATTTGTATTATAAGTTGTTGTATCACACCTCAACTTGTCACCAGAACTACACCCCGAATCAGTATTGACAAAAGATTTTGTATATTTAACCTGCGGCAGTGTATTCTTTTTATTATGTGTAGTAACCTTTGAGGTGACAGCAGGCTTTCCTATTGAACGTGACAAAGATTTACTTTGCTCCTTCACAAATGTTACAAGATCATTATAAGAAGGTATTTTGTCTTTGCGGTGCATAATGTCAAACAAATGAACAGTATTGGAATCTAATTTTTCTAAAGCAAGATGTAAAAATATGAAATCAGACAAGTCATTTAATTTTAATTGTTTAAATGCTTGAACCGCTGAATCAAAATTTATTAAAAATGACTCTAAATTAGTTCCACTGTTATTATTTATTTGTTTAAAATTTAATATTTGGTTCAGGTAAGAATTAGCTAGAGACCGCGGATCATCATATTTATCAACTAAAGCATTCCAAATAATTAAATAATTTTCTTCGTTAGGTGCCAATCCGGAACAAACTGTTAAAGCGGGGCCTGACAACTTGCCTACTAAATATTGAACTTTGTCCCCGTCTGACAAATCTACATTATCGTGAACCACAGATTTAAATTGTTGGTAAAATATAGGCCAGGTACGAACATCCCCTGAGAAAGAAACCAAATCAATTGGCGGGAGGTATTTTTTAGAGCGCTGAAGTTGTGCACTATTTTCATTACTTGGTTTATTTTGGTCGGTTAATTCCGACAAAACTTGTTTTACATGGCAGTACAACTCATCAAAGGAAATAAATGACTGGTAACTAATGGTAGCGGTTGGATTTAACTTTAAAAAAAGCAAGTTATAATCATCTAATATAGTTTCAAACTCTTTGCGCAAGTTATCTATACCAGACGCAGTTGACACAAAAAGTTTACATTTACCTTGATCATTTAAATCATTTGACTTGTCGTATATGTACTGCATACGTTGAAAAAGTGCATCTCTCTTGGCCTGATACACCCGAAGCTGATTATTTTCAATGTCAATGGCATCTTGAAAATTTTGAGAGACAGTTTCCGACTGTTTTTTAGCCATTATCGAAACCTACTCAAATGACCTCCACAAGTTAAAACAATATATAATAATTGATTTTACCAACCTTAAGCGGTACAATCCGTGTTAAAACACTGTAGTCACTTTAAAACAGTTGAATTTTAATTATTCAAACACTACAGACACTATTAACACTTACACAAATCTACCCTCGACTTTCGGGAAAAAAAAAGTAACTACGTAAAAACCAATATTTTTGCACTGATCTTGCGGTGGTTATTTATTTTAATAATAAATACAATAAAATAAGTCTGTCAAAGCGGAAAATTAAAGTTTTAAAAACACTATAACAGCGTACGAAAACTTGACAGATTTTATTTCCTGACCAGCACAAAATTCACGTACGTAATTTAGCGGGATTGTAAAATCGGGGCAAATATGCGTTTGATATCTTGCACAATGCAATATATCGCGGTTCGAACGGACCAAAAAATTATGGTAGTTAAAAATACCACAATTTGAAAATTTTAACGGACTGTAGATATATATAGGCTTATTTTTTCGTGCACTGGTAGTGTTCTATTATAGGTAGTATGCTAAAACAACTGATAAAGGATACGGGAACAAAATAAGGGACTTACTGAGGCGCGGTGACCTGCCTGTTCCTGAAGCTCCCCGGGATCCCGGTTCTTCCGATCTTCAATGGTGGTGATGAGACGGCAGGCGGATGGCAAGTGTCAATAAAATTGACAACTAAGTGTCCAAAGACAATAGACAAGAGTTTGTTGCCAGCGCGCGTTCCTTATTCAAACTTGAGTGGATAATTGTAGGGAAAAGGAGTTGTGTTGCTTAGCATATTAATAGACAGTGCACAGTGCATGATGCCAATACATTGTAACAATACCAACCACATTGGTTCAATTATAATGGATATCCATTTCTCTTATTGGTTCTTAATGCTTGTAAAAACTGCTCTTGAGGTACCGTGTTTATAAATCATTCCACATGGCACTACACCAATTCGCAGCATAGCTTTTATCTATATTAAGGCAATACGCTTAAAATTACTCACAAGGCCATATTTTGTAGAACCACAATTTTTTAACAACAATATGTACCGCGCCGCCGGACCTGTACTTATCGATAACTGTTGCGTTGGTGCTGCTCGCGTGCCCATCCCTAGCAGTCGCCAACATTTCTATATAAGTAGCTATAGTTCACCTGCCTACGCTGGGTAGTGGGCGCACGATGCGATATTAGCCCTCTATAGGTATATACTTACTCTGAGGACACAGTACATAGTTAAAAAAAAAAACAAAAATATCACTTAAGACGAGGCTGAATGGACTTGAACCCTCTGCCTTCGCAATTTAAGGGAAAAGTTTAAAAAAAAATGACATGTGTCAAAAAGTTTAAAACTTGAGAAGGTACCGCTGGTTTTGGCGGGAACGTAGAAGTGTCATGAGGTGCTCTTGTTTTAATTCATTATTTTGGTGATACTTAGTGTTATATTGCATAATTATGGTGGTATATTATCCAATATAGTTCTATTAAAGTGCTCAAATGAAGTGAATTGAAATAACTGTGCCAATCAAGTGTTTTTTCGTTGCCGCCAAAACTCCTTGATAAAGTCTTGGTAAGGTAGCCACTGCTTTACTTCGACATAGTACGTAGGAAAAAAAAAAAAAAGTCAACCAAAAATATTACTTAAGACGAGGCTGTATGGGCTCGAACCCTTTGCCTTCCCTAAAGGGAAAATTATAAAAAAAAAAAAAAAAAAAATTGAGAAGGTACCATCCTAGTTTGTATTTATAAATAAATATTGAATAATGCTTGAAATTCGTATTTAATGAAGTACGCTGTGTTAATAAACTGTGAAAGGTATTAGATTCATAATGGAATTGGAGTCAAACATTATAAAACGAAAAGATATTAGGAAAACACATAATGAGGTCAATGAATTCCAACACAACAGTTATATTGATAAATCCATAACAACTTCTAAAAGAGAAGTAGTAAGTAATATTAGTATTTCATACATACAGTTCTAGAGATTGCTTTCTCAATAGCAAGAATGCAGAAACTCTGTCATAATTAACTGGCCTTTCTTCGTTGTTTAACCTTGTAAATTTATTTTAGCAGCCAAACAGTAATTGTAAGCTATCACCAGCCATAGCTTACAATTACTCTTGAATGATTGATAATTTATCAAAATTTCATTTTCTGATCCAGATCAGAAAATGAAATTTTGATTTCTTATTGGATGGTTTTCTCGGATAAAAGTCCCCCACTTTATATTTCCCTGAGATAAAAAGTAGCCGATGTTACTCACTGATAAACTAGTTTCATATTAGTGAAAGAATTTTTCAAACCAGTCCAGTAGCTTCAGAGCCTAATCAATACAAACAAACAGGCAAATCTTTCCTCTTTATAATATTAGTATATAGATGAAGAAAAAAGTTTCAACAAAACTTGTTGTAGGTGCTGTTTTTTTGTGTCTGACAATACATTGTACTGCAGTTAACTAATTTATTTATTATGTAATATGTAGGGTGATGGTGCACCAGCAGAGACAGAAAATGAGAAAACTATAATTTTGCCTGATGTGGAAAATATGGAGAAGTATTCAAATTTTTATTTGCATTTGAAAATTGACATTGTCTGTACCAGTTTGCTGGTTCTAGCTCTCGCTACTAGATTGTATAGGCTGGATGAACCTCATTACATTGTGTAAGTATATTCATTTGTTGTTAGCAGTGTTCTTAATCTGGTTGTTCGTTTACATTACATGATGTAAAATTATATCCAAAAAAAAAGGTTAGATAATTTTTGTACAAGAATTGTTTTGTTGTGACTTGTGTATTGTTTATCAATTATCATTTGCTGTAATGGTATATATTTGTATTCCATACTAAATTCTGTCAGACTAATGCTGGTGAGCGTGCACCTTTACGACATCTTATGAAGTCATACTATGAATATTTTTCTGATATAGATGTGTTTGCATTAAATGCCCATTATTTTATTATGTTATACATAGAAATTATTAGCAATTTCAATTCATGATGTATTTCAGATTTGATGAACTTCATTATGGTAGATATGTTTCTCTGTATACCAAAGGTGTGTTTTTCTTTGATGCACATCCACCACTAGGCAAGCAGTTGTTGTACTTGGCGGGTTGGGCAGCTGGATATGATGGGAATTTCACATTTGATCGAATAGGAACTCCATACACAGACAATGTGCCTGTGAGAGCTCTACGATTAGTCCCAGCTTTAGCAGGCAGTTTCGTTGTGCCAGTGACATATCAATTAATGTTAGAGATTTGTATGCATCCATGGACTGCTGTACTTGCTGCCCTGTTAGTTTTGTTTGGTGAGTAAATTATTGTTGAATTTTACAATAACCATTCAATAATAACAATTTGCTAAAAAATTATAATAAACATTTCTTTCAGAAAACTGTTTTCTAGCACAATCAAGATTTATGCTTCTAGAAAGCATACAAATTTTATTTGGTTTATGTGGAGTGTTATGTGCTATTAAAAGTACACGAAAATGTGGACTTGCTTCAATACTTTGGCTTTGCCTAGGTGCTTTTTTATTGGGTTGTTGTTTTTCGTAAGTACTTCAAAACTATTGTTTTAATTAACACACTTTTATTAGTTTCATATGTATGTATGTAACGGAAACTTTGAACACGATTTTGAACCTCTTCAAAACGTCAGATTAAATCGAAATTTGACATACTTATCAAAGACCGATGGCAATATTTTAAACTAAAAACACGCTTTTATAGAAAATCTAACTAAAAAATGAATAAATAATAGTTTATTTATTTTAGTGACATCTGTTGGACCATAGTAGAATTATAACTAAACTGGCTACTCTTGTGTGTAAAAAAATTCACCTTGTCGCAAGATGGCGTTTTCGTTTATTTTTTAGTGACATCTGTTGGACAATAGTAGAAAAGAACTATAAAATGAAAAATAAATAATAGTTTAAAAAAATAGAAAAACGCTTTATAGAAAATGTAACTAAAAAATAGAAAATAAATTTTAATAAAATTTAAAAGTGTGGGGTACCATGCACCCAATCAATAGTTATAAATATTTTATTGAAATAATACGCGTAGAAGGATTATCACTGTGATAATATCTTAAAAAGCACCCCACGTTTTTATTTTACAATAAAATACATGTTTTTCTTTTTTACACTATTCTCAATTCAAGTTTATTAAAAATTCTTTTCTATTTATTAGTTAAATGTTCTATAAAGCGTGTTTTTTAGTTTTTATAAACTATTATTTACAATAAAATATATTTATTGCTTATAAACACTATTCTTAATTCAAATTCATTTTCTAATTTTTAGTTGGATTTTCTGTAAAGCATATTTTTTAGTTTTATTAGTTGTAATTATTTTATGCGAAGTTGTACAGTAACATTAAACAAATTGATTTGATGTCAATATTTGCTATTTTCATGCTCAACATAATATTCTTATTTTGCAGGGTTAAATATTCGGGGCTCTACACTTATTTCCTATCGTTTTTCCTGGTGGGACGACATGTATGGCGACGATTTAGCTATTCAGAATCTGGCCTATATCTTGCATTTTCGACATTATGGAGAGTGTTAATTTTAGTCTCCATACCATTATCTGTCTACCTCGGCGTATTCTATGCGCATTTGCAGATGTTACCAAAAGCGGGACCTCATGACAGTGTGATGACAAGTGCTTTCCAAGCGTCACTGCAAGGAGGGCTCGCGAGTATCACGCGGGGACAACCGCTGCATGTTGCGCACGGCTCGCAGATTACTCTCAGGTATGATTTATAAAAAAAATACGAAAGTAATACATAAGGTAACATAAACTCACACTTCCCAAGAATAGGCAAAGGCATATCAAGTCCAGCCCGTTCAGCCATATCTATAATTATTGAAAAGTATAATAGATACACTAGCTTTTGCCTGCGGGTCAACCCGCATGAAAACGTTATTTCCAAAATAAATATTTTCTCGGAATAAAGGTATCCTATAAACTAAACATCCGAGAGTCATGTAGCTTCTAATTAGTGCAAGAATTTTTAAAATCTGTTCATTAGTTCCAGAGATTAGCCCCTTAAAAACCTTAATCTTTTTCTCTGTTCTTCTTAATCGTTTTCTACATCACTGCATGTCGTGTCCGTCTTGAAATGATTTGATGGAGTCGATGACTAGCTGTTCTCATGTTTATAATATTAATATAGATTATCTCTTTATCGGTGGCGTAGTTGTATTACGGTACGACCGCAATGCTGAGGTCTCGGGGTCGATTCCCGGGTAAGGTGATATTGTGTTTTTCTATTCAGTATCAGCTCGGAGTCTGGAATTTGTGCCCGATATGGCGATAGGCTCGCCCCCTATCACACCATGGGACAGAATAATGGCGAAAAGTGGGTGCACTAGTTGCGCCTCTGCCTACCCCTTCGGGGATGACAGGCGGGTATATGTATCTATGTATATATCTCTTTTCCTTAGGCATACACACGGACGCACATGTTGGTTACATTCGCACGCGCACGTATACCCTGTGCGCTATACCGACGGGCGCGGCTCATCGCATCAGCAGCAAGTGACGTGCTACAGTTTTAAGGACGTTAACAACTGGTGGATTGTGAAGCGGCCGGATCAGGCCACCCTCGTAGTCGCTCGACCACCCGATGCGATCCGACACGGAGATGTGGTGCAACTGCTTCACGGGATCACGAGCAGAGCGTTGAACTCGCACGACGTCGCTGCGCCGGTGTCGCCGCAATCTCAAGTATGTACACACATAATAAGTTGTGTTGCACATGAAGATTTAATTGACCAATTTATTTTGTGTAAAAACAAGGTGTAAATCCCGTCATAACAGCCCACGCCTGGTCAGCGATAACCATCTCACGTCAGACACTCGATCTACTCTACTCCACCTGCCGTCAGCTGCAGTGCCTCACATTGCCGTGCCCATATAAAAAAAAACAAACGGGAATAATATTATGTATACAATTTTTTTTCATTAACAAACTACTGTTAGTTTATGTTGTGACATCTATGTATTGGTTTACTTTAATTTTGAAACCCTATTTAACAAGTGCAAATTTATATTTTTAGGAAGTGTCTTGTTACATCGACTATAATGTCTCGATGCCAGCTCAAAATCTCTGGCGGGTGGACATTCTAAACCGTGATTCCGATGATGCAACATGGGACAGTATTCGCTCTTTGGTGCGCCTAATACACATCGATTCCGGTTCCGGTCTACGCTTCAGTGGTCGACAGCTTCCCTCGTGGGGATTCCATCAGCACGAAGTGGTCGCTGACAAGGTCCTGACCCACCAGGATACCATTTGGAATGTTGAAGAACATCGATATACTAAAGGTATTTTCCTTGTGTCTTCTTTACAAATAATAATTTAGCACCTATTCATGTAGTTTTCGTGTGTAAAATGTCAGACCTGAAGAAAAAGTTGGTATTAAAAGTAGCCTAAATTTTATCAAGATACAGCCATCGTTAATTTTAATGACCGACTGGGTTACTCCCGAGTGCCGTCGACTTCATTGTTTTTCGAGATTAAAGAGCGACAGGTTTATAAGAAAGATGAGGTAGATCATTCTAGCCAAAGAATTCTGCTACATAAATCAATTATCACAATGATGACCTAACCTATACATATAAATACAATTGGAGCTGTCTGTCTGTCTGTTTGTTCCGGTTAGTCGCTGAAATGGCTGGACCGATTTTGACGGGACTTTTATTGGCAAGTAGCTAATGTAACAAGGAGTAACTTAGGCTACGTTTTATCCCGGGAAAATATAAAGGGAAAATATTTTAACGCGGGCGGAGCCGCGGGCAATTGAATCATATAATTATTAAAGATAAATAATTCGTAACAGCGGAAGATAGACGGGAACGGGAACGTGAATTAGTGAGTGCGGAAATGATACCGACTGCTGTGACGCAGCTGAGCTATTGGGAGAAGTTCGTGGAGCTGCAGTACAAGATGATTGCGCACGCGCCGGACGCGCCGCACGGACACATGTTCGCCAGCGAGCCCGCAGAGTGGCCGCTGCTGGTGCGATCCATCGCTTACTGGCTCTCACCTAACTCTAATGTAAGTGTTACCACATAAGTAGGTATTATATGTCGTACCTTTAGAACGAAAACGACACAATTCAAAAACAGAAAATTGAGTTGTCAATTTTAAATGACTAAAAACTAGTCTCTTATTTATTAAAAATATAATAAAAAGGGGACCGATATAAAAGTTTTGTCCTTTTCCTGCTTGAATATAGCTGTGTTTGAACTATTATTGTATTGAGAACTTCGTTTTAACTAATTTTATGACGATACCTCAATTTTCTGTCTTTTTGAATTGTGTCGTTTTCATCCTAAAGGTGTGATGTATCTCCCGATATTTCAACTGCTTGATTGCGCAACATGCTCTTGCAACTTAAATAATTATTTTCCAATATGGGTCAGATGCTGCAAGTTCTCTTAGTTTGAGATTATTTGATTCAGGAAGGGCATTTGCTTGTATGTAATATTTACATTTTCCTACTTTTCAGGCCCAAATACATCTGATCGGCAACCTCGTGACTTGGTATGCAGGAACCATATCTGTACTTGTTTATACCGGGTTTCTGACCCTTTACGCTGTCCGACAACGTCGTGCATGTAGTGATTTACCCCAAAAAGCTCTGCAAAAGTTCTATGATGCTGGTTACATTCTCTTCCTTGGATACTGGATACATTACCTACCTTATTTCTTCGTAGATCGGACTTTATTTCTTCATCATTACCTCACTGCCTATATCTTTAAGATCCTCCTATTATCATACATTATAGACCATATTTACTGTGTTATGCGACTCAGAGAGAAGACGCGTTCATTTGCGAATTTATTTTTATTGTGTATAGTAGTTTGGTTGTCGTATGTTATAATAACTTTTAATAAGTTCAGTGTACTGAATTACGGAAATGTAGATTTGACTGAAAATGATCTTATAAGTCTAAGATGGAAAGACTCTTGGGATTTCATATTGCACAAAAAAGCTTAAAGAATACTCAACTGTTCATTTGACATTTTAGTATTTGTGACGTCTCAAATAATTTATTAATCAATGAATTATAATTTAAAGTAATTTGTTGTAAGTAATCATAATGCCATTTTGTATCACAAATATTTGTATTAAATTTAAATAGCCACCATGTACTCTATACAGTAAATACTTGTAATGTCTAAGTTATAATGTTTATATAATTTTCTAGAATTAAGTTTGTAAAAAATATAATTGATTATTTAAAGTAGGTGACTGTTGGTGATTTTATATGCATTTATATTTGCTACGAAACAATCCGTCCATAAATTAATGGCACAATTCGACAGTCTATTCAGTAGTACAATGAACCGAACCGAGACGAGCGGCGCGACGAGACGCCTGCCTTCGAACATGCTTTGCACTAAGCAGGCAAACAGTTAACGTATATTTATAAGTTGTTGTTTGAGTGCCATTTAGAAAAAATATTGTGTAGATTAAAATAATTCAAATTACACCCATGATCTTGGGACTGCTGATTTTTTTTTCATCCAAAATTATCATAATCTTTGAAATTTGCTTTCTGCATGATGGCATTGTCTCACTGTATGATTGTAATTGTGCTATTGCAAAGTATATATAATAAAATATATTTTAATAATATAAACTATGGTGTTTTACATTTAAAATATCTGTAGTTAGAAAATTGTTTTAATTCAATAACATTAGAGTACAGTTTAGTGTGTTTCCACTTCCATGGCCTGTGGACGGGACACCGAGTGTACAGCAACAGACTCTACTTCAAGAGGTATCACACGCTGTTTCAAAATTGCAGTAGTGCCTGGAGCATATCTGTATGAACCTTGTTTCTTACCCTAAAAAAAAAGGAACAATTTTAAAAGGAGGGTCAGTAATCAAAAAGACTTATTTAAAATTCAATAATATTTTTAGTCATACATTGTTTTTATCGTATTTGGAAGAAAAAAATATATAGGGATTGGTCCTGGATAGCATCTATGTTCTTGTATCTAAACAGGTATGTTTGTTTTTTCGTAAATATTGGCACTTAACCAATTAAGGTTCACTATTTCTCACTCTAGACATTGTTAAATAATTTCAATTATTCCTAAAAATAAACTCGTACAATATCTTGCATACCTTTATGTTAGCTTCCTCATAAGTCCTTAGATACTGAGCAGGCCCAGAATTGCGGATAACACACATATCAACGTTGGAGCCAGAACCCAAGTCATTGAATATACCGGCTGCAATTGCATCACGCACTAGCTTCTTGCCTTCTTCCTCAGACATGTTTGGTTTCCAGCCTGCTTCAAATACAGACATGGCTGCCAATGATCCAGATCCTGTCATGCCAAAATATTAGTAAAAATTTTAACTTACAAAATTTTGTAATGGAGAAGTTAATTTATACTACATAAACACAGCCATATGTATGTTATTAAAAATATTTTGATTTTAAACATACAACTGGTAGTAGTAGGTCTCTCACATGCGAGGGCCATTTGGGTAGGTTTCACTACAATGTCTATTTCTTTCGCCAAGCAGCAGTGCATGCACTTTTGTATTCTGGTTGAAAGGACATTGTAGCCAGTGTAACTGGGTATAATAAGACTTGACATCTAATGTTTCAGTGTGAAGAGTACAGTGCCATTCAAAGTTCCGTATGGTGTTGCTACCAACTCAGTATAGGGTAGTTGACTGCTTTTTTTTAATAAATATATCAAAAATGTATATTACCCAAAATCTAAAGGTAAAATAATTTTCAAATTTAGCACAATAATGAATGAAATGAAATCCTCCTAGCCAGTTTCGGCCACGGCGGCCAATCTCAACGGAGATCAGCCAGGTACGCAGGAGATATTATAGTGCACAAGTGTGTGCGCAATACACAGGTGCACTCGCTATTCCTTCACTCTCATAGTCCGGTGAGACGGCAATCCGACATGACCGGAGAGAGATCAGGCGCAGGACCAACGGCTTTACGTGCTTTCCGAGGCACGGGGGTGTATCACACCGCCAACTTCCTGACTCCGAGCTGCGACTGAGTAAATTTTAAGATGAAAATACCCAGTCACAATTTTTTTTGGCTCGACCCGGGATTCGAACCCAGGACCTCAGCGCGCAAATCGTACTCGTAATGCGTACGCAATACCACTACGCCACCGAGGCAGTCAGACACGCGCGAGAGGCGTGAGACACGCTGCCGTCCATCACGGGGGTCACAGAAGTTGGCTAGACTAATAGGTGGGCGGCCCTTCCCGCCCACCCGTGACCCCCGGAGATATCAGATTGTGACTTCACAGAGTGTCAATGACCATATCACTGCATGCGTGCGAAAGAGAAAGCGCGATATCCCCACCACACCCCCACTTTTAATGTTTTAAATATGAATAACTGTTTTATTTTTCAACCAATTTTGATGCTGATTTCACAGAAGAATTACTTATTCATAATATTTTCTGTTACATATAAAATAATGTACAAAATATAACATACAAAACTACCTTATTGTTTTATTTAAATGTTTGTAATAAGCATATGTACAAATATTTATGATACTTGATGTTTGTTGTGTATACAAAATAATGTTATCAATATGTGAATGAAAGATATAACCTATGTTACTGATTGATAATGCCCTCTAAGTAGGTATAAAAATCTCACCCATAGTAGCATAAGGTAGCTTGTCTACAGATCCATGTGGATAGATGCAGTAAATGTGAGGTCCAGTGCGATCAACACCACCAAGCACCAGAGCAGCACCTATGTGGCCTTGGTAACGGAACAGCATGCGCTTCAGCAGAGTCGACGCTGTCTCTACCGGCACAGTGCGCCCGGTGTGCAAACGCTGCAGCTCCAATTGCGACGACACCGTCTGAGTCGTCATTTCCGTGTCTGCAGCTGTACCCGCTCCGCAGCAATACATGTTCGATGCTAAATAATGGATTTTTTGACAGTTTTTGTCTGACACAACGGTGTTTTCTGTAGCTCGTGTGTCGGCACCAAGAATAACCCCATCCGCATAGATAATACCAACGATGGTAGTTCCAGTTTTAGTGGCTTTAGGAGCCGGAAAGCCTTTTTGAGCAAGAAAAGCATTGCTGAAATCAGATGAAATTATAAGTTCAGAGCTTTTAGACTATAAACAACACGATTCATTAGATTGAGGAATCATTTTGTTACTTACCGCTGACAATTTTCGAATGAAAATCCAGGCGCTGGTGTTTCAGGTAACAAGACTGATGCCATATTTATATAATGTTTCGTAAAATTTTGTTAACAATGTGCAATAAACAATATTTTGTGAGAAATTCGTATTCACCAACCACTACAATGCACTTTTCGGAATTGACAAATGACTGATGACATTAGTTACAGTTCATAGAGTAACGATGACTTTTAAATATTACTACTAAAGAGTAATCAAAGACATTTTTTTTTTTTTTTTTTTTTTTTTTATAATTCTCCCTTACAGGGAAGGCAAAGGGTTCAAGCCCATACAGCCTCGTCTTAAGTGATATCTCTGGTTGTCGTAGTAAAGCAGTGGCTACCTTACCAAGACTTTATCAAGGAGTTTTGGCGGCAACGAAAAAACACTTGATTGGCACAGTTATTTCAATTCACTTCATTTGAGCACTTTAATAGAACTATATTGGATAATATACCACCATAATTATGCAATATAACACTAAGTATCACCAAAATAATGAATTAAAACAAGAGCACCTCATGACACTTCCACATTCCCGCCAAAACTCCTAATCAAAGACAATCAGACATCGTTGTTCAAAATGGATGGCGTCCACTAGGCGAATCAGGCAGGTACACAACTCAAAAAACCGCATCCTATAAAATTATGCTTTGTATAAAACTGCGACCCAATACGATTCGTCTATAATGGAGGTAATTCTAAATAAATTATTTGGGAGCAATGATATCAGAGAGTTTATGACATGTCCCAACAAATCAAACGAAACAATTATTTCGTGTGCACACAAATGGGCGTAGCTATAGCTTTCACATGGGGGGGGGTCCTCCGATTTTATTCCAAAAAATGTTTGTTGACTTCACAAAAAAATACACTTTCATTGAATATTTCCATTTCATAAATAATGTCGTTTATTTATTTTAGCACCATAATGAGTGGACTTCCCATAGACGGAAGACGACATTTAGAGTAATTTAGACGTTATTATTTCGAGTCTTCAGACTGCACTTGCTAATTTCATATCTTACTTTTTCATAAATAATTGTTGGGAGGCGAATTTTTGCGAACCGGCCTGGCCGGGTCAGATCCGGTCAGCGACTATATAACCCCTAGACACCTAATGTTCAATATTTCTCTTCAAATTAATTCTGTCAACTAGCTGAGGTTTGAGGAAGCGGGGTACTGCATTATGATTGGTTCTTCCAACACCTTATCGCATTATATAACCTTGGAAACATAGGCATAGGGATAGGACGAGTTAAATGAAAACACGATTTTTTTATCGATATTACTTTTATGCAATAAAGTTTTATAGTAATATCATTATTATTTATTAAACATATTAATATTTTAACGAAACTCTTTATGTTATCGAATGACAGATGGCGCTTAGTAAGTCTCATCGACATTAACAAGAATATTTGAGCTGACTTGTAGGAATAACACAAAGAATAACTCAAAACAATCGTTATAATCAACAAACAAAATAAAAAAATTATCCTAATAACATTTATTTCTGATACCGCTAGTCAAAAATATATCCTAATCATATTTAAAATGAATTAACTATTACTAATGAACTAACCATTTAAAATAAGAAGCCTGTTAAAATTAAATAAGCCTCAGATAAATTGATTAGTTGAGTAGCGTTTGAGTATTCGGGCGACAGTTTCTTTTATTTTTAATTTTATCGATAGAACTATCGACAAATCCTTTTGGTGTATCACTTACTTTTAATGTTAAAAAACAAAACGAAATAGAAAATATAAAAAGTACTTTCGTCGGAAAGAGATGCAAATATAACAAGATGGCGCGTAAACACAACATGGCCAGTCTAAGATGAACTCCGTAAAATTTTAAATAAAATGTGATTATGTGTCGTTATTGACTTACCTGTGAAATGTAATGCCATTTTTCTGAAAATTTGAATTATGGCTATTTATACCACACCATTTTATTGTGCACGGGTTCATTACAATAGTTATTTATTCGCAAACACGGAAGTATTTACAGCTCACAGTTGTGGTCGCAACTGACTTGAAGATTTTGAACGGTAAGCTACATTGGATCTATTTGTCAGATGTGTTGCCCGAAGCCGATCGTCTGTTATTAGGAGTCTAGGGGTTATATAGTCGCTGGATCCGGTAAACCTAGTGGACGCGATCCATAAGTATACTTTGAAGACTTTGAACTTATATAAATGGTCTTTGTTTGCATTATTCTATACTAGCTTTTACCCGCGGCTCCACCCGCGTTAAAAAGTTTTTCTGGTATAAAAGTTTCGCTTTATATTTTCCCAGGATAAAAAGTAGCCTATGTTTTAATCCAGGACATGATCTACCCGTGTGCCAAAATTCATTGAAATCGGTTTAGTAGTTTTTGCGTGAAAGAGGAATCATACACACATCCATACATTCTTACAAACTTTCTCGTTTATAACATTAGTAGGATAAAAAAATATTCTTTAATCTTTAGTTATATGAAGCAAATAAAATATTGAAGTTATATATAATATTATATAAAAACACATGAACTGTTTTATCATTATTTATCTAATAATTGGATTCATATATTTTGTAAAAGCGACACGTATACTAAGCACGTATATTTTTCATCTGGAACATGAAATTGACCAATGAGAGCTGGACGAATTGTCTTCACACGCCTATTTGTCAAACCATCACCTTATGAAACAGTGAGCTGTCAAAAGTCGACATGTATTGAGGGAGATATTCACATTTTATCTTGGCGTTAATTTATTTTAGCTTCTAACTCAGTTCCTACTCCTAGGTGTAAAATGTTTGCCAACGCGGCATATGTGTGTTTAATTTATTTTATGTCGGCTCTAGTTTTAACATTAGCCGGCCGTGATTTTTACCAGATACTCGGTGTATCCCGTTCAGCTAGTGCTAATGAAATAAAAAAAGCTTACAGAAAACTAGCCAAAGCTTTACATCCTGATAAAAATCAAGATGATCCTGATGCTTCTCAAAAGTTCCAAGACTTGGGAGCCGCGTATGAGGCTCTGTCCGACCCAGAAAAGCGAGAGCTATATGACCGCTGCGGTGAAGATTGCTTAAAAAAAGATGGTATGATGAATAACAATGATCCTTTCGCGAGTTTCTTTGGCGACTTCGGTTTCCATTTTGGTGGGGAGCCACAACAGCATGAAACTCCTCGAGGGGCGGACATTGTTATGGAGCTCACAGTGTCTCTCGATGAACTTTATAATGGAAATTTCATTGAGGTAAGATCAATTTCTTGCTCATATGTTTGTAACGGCGTATTGACAATAACTAAACATTTTTTTTTGCTAACCAAAATTTAAAATTGATAATCAATAAATTGAAGCTGAAAACATTGATTTACACATTATTAAGATAGAAGCCAATTTAATTTAATCTTTATGAGATTTATAGTTTTAAAAATATTAGTGATTGTAAGTAGTAACCATTGATTTTATAAGATTTTAATATGTGACATAATATTTTGTAATTTTTGTCAATAAATTCAAACCATAGTTATGTCATTGTTCTTCAGATTACACGTAACAAGCCAGTTATTAAGCCAGCAGCTGGTACTCGCAAATGTAACTGCAGGCAAGAGATGGTGACCCGGAATCTGGGCCCTGGACGGTTCCAGATGATGCAGCAAACAGTCTGTGATGAATGTCCCAATGTTAAATTCGTAAATGAAGAGAGACTCCTAGAAATTGAGGTTTTTGCAATTTATAATATATTTTTTTGTGTATTGTCAAATTTTTTTTTTCCACTGCAGCAGATGTAAATGATCGTGAAAGTACGACTCTTTTGTGATAAACTAGAAACTCTTAAATTTTTTTTTTCATGGAGTAAATATTAGAATTTTATCATTATATTATCATTTTGGAGATCATATTTCTAAAATTGGTGGTAGATAAAAAATTTACACAATGTATTATTTCCATAATAAAATAAATTCACCTTGATAAAATAACATCTTGTAATAAAATACTTGTCATAAACACAAGTAACATTTTTGTTTCTAGGTAGAAGTAGGTGCACCAGATGGCCATAAATCAAGTCTGCGTGGTGAAGGTGAACCGCATGTGGATGGAGAGCCCGGTGACCTGATAATTGTTCTGAGGACAGAAAGACATGCCAAGTTCACACGTAAAGGAGATGATCTCTACACCAATGTCACTATATCTCTACAGGTAGGTTTATGTAGTTTTATTTTACAGTAGGAATCAGTCGTTTTAACATTCATGCCAAACAAAAGAATATGACATTTAAACTTTTAAGTCTATGATAAAAATATCTTATTATGACTAATTCACTTTTGGAATCTTGCCATAACAATATAAATCAAATTGATTAAAATAACAGTTACATACTTTCTTCTTTGTTATGAAATTTTACATTTTATTATTGAAGTTATGTTTCTTTAGGCGCATTATGAAAAAATGAGTGAAATTTTAAGATGCGCGCGCATCACTGTGACGAAAAAGGTTGAAGCTGTTTAATGAAAACTTTTTGATAAAAATGAAAAGTGAATATTAAATTAAGAAAATAATAAATATTTAAAAAATGAATAAACTTAAATTAAATTTTTAAATTTATTATTAAATTTATTTATTTACTTTTAAAGTATTAAGTTATCAATAATAAATATTTAAAATTAAGCATATTATAATATTTAGTACAAATTATGTCATACATATTTGTTATTATATCATATACTCTTAACTCGTACGCAATACAACTACGCCACCGAGGCAGTCTGTGATTTGCGCGCTGAGGTCCTGGGTTCGAATCCCGGGTCGGGCAAAAAAAAAACCATTGTGACTGGGTTTTTCCATCTTAAAAAAATTACTCAGTCGCAGCTGGGAGTCAGGAAGTTGGCGGTGTGATACCCCTGTGCCTCGGAAAGCATGCCCGTTGGCCGTTGGTCCTGCACCTGATCTCTCTCTGGTCATGTCGGATTACCGTCTGACCGGACTATGAGAGTGAAGTAATAGTGAGTGCACCTGTGTATTGCGCACACACTTATGCACTATAATATCTCCTGCGTACTTGGCTGATCTCAGTTGAGATTGGCCACCGTAGCTGAAACTGGCTAGGAGGATTTCAGAGATAATATCATATAACTTTTCTCATTTAAACCCAACTTTATTGACTGTTTTGACTATCCTTTTCCAGTCCTTTTATAATTTTATTGTAATTAATTATTTACATGCAATTAAAAACTATTTTTTAATGATGCCAAAGAAGTATAACTTGTCACGCACATACATAAGTAAATGCACCGATTTTTTTATTAGTTATTAAAAAGCTGATAAATATTTGCCTTTCCAAATTGTAATGTTAATGAAATCTCATGACAGTGTAGTTATAAAATAATTATTCAAACTGGTTTGTTAAGTAGACTTTATTATAGTCTTGCATCATCGAATTATATAATTAAAGGTATATGATTTAAAATTGGTATAAAATGCTAACAATATGGCTTTAATAAAGCTAGTAAAATGTACATATTATATTTATTCACATTATCTCTCTTTACATAAGGTTATATATATGACCTCTTTTAACATTCTTACAGATATTGAGTGTCAGTTGACTGATAAAATAATTATCCTTATTTGATGCTAAATAGTGTGCACGACATTGTGTTCCATCTCAATAAAATTTAAGTATTCAAATATAAAAAAATGCAGCAAAAATAATAATAATTTTGTTTTTCGCTAGGATGCTCTTACCGGCTTCACACTGGAACTGGACCACTTAGATGGACACAAAGTTCAAGTTTCCCGGGACAAGGTGACGTGGGTAGGAGCCCGTGTGAGGAAGAAGGGTGAAGGCATGCCAAACTTCGAAAACAACAACCTCCATGGAAACCTTTACATCACTTTTGATATTGATTTCCCAAAACAGGACTTCACAGATACAGAGAAAGAGGGTAAATATAATTCCTTCACTATTTCAGTATTAATATATGGAAAGATGTGCAGTAGTTTTACCATTATTGCAAATATGTACTATCCAATACAGTACATTTGAAATAGGGCTTCATCCATTAACAATAATGTATGTTCTATTTACATATTGGCAACACATTTATTAATGATAGGTGTAAAATTATGATACCAAGTTTAAGCCTTATAAGAAACTGTTTTTTTTTATATATTTGTGCAATTCAATTAACTACGTTTTTGTACACACTACAAATCTAATTGTTGCATTTATTATTTTCAGCTCTTCGGAAATTACTTAATCAGACTCCAAATAATAAAATATACAATGGACTATAGTGGCGATGCCAAGCCAGTATAATTGGTTTTAGTAGTGAAATGAGTGCAAAAGTGTAAAGAGGATTTGTGTTACCTGTGAGAGCATGTGATTGTTTTTATAAATTAAATTACCTCCTAATTTACGAGCTGTTTTCTTTATATAAAAAGAACTGGTTGTGGGTTTAGAATGTGGCAAAAAGGCACTAAATGTTAGTCGATGTTGTTTAATTTTGATATTTATGATTGATCAGTCACGTGGTAGTTTCTTAACCAATCCCAATAAAATGAAATGGAGACGTGTCCTGTTTATTGTTATCAGCCATTCTAAGCGCACTGTTTGCAAGATATCCATACTTGCCAATATCAAAAAGCGAAGAATTAAATAATTTTGTATCATTGAATATTCGCATATTGACTGCCTCGGTGGCGTAGTTGTATTACAGTACGACTGCGAAGCTGGGGTCTCGGGTTCGATCCCCGGGTCGGGCAAAGTGATATTGAGTTTTTCTATTCAGTATCAGCCCGGAGTCTGGAATTTGTGTCCGATATGGCGATAGGCTCGCCCCCTATCACATCATGGGACGGAATAACGGCGAAAAGTGGGTGCACTAGTTGCGCCTCTGCCTACCCCTTCGGGGATAACAGGCGTGAGTGTGTGTGTGTGTGTATGTGAATATTCGCATTTTATAACGAATTCTTAATATAGGCATACACAACTAACATTGTAACCTACTTTAATTAAACAACACATAATAAATAAATATAAGGTATATTTATAAAACATATTAATACACAATATTTTTGTAAAGTTTAAAAACTATCCTTCTAATGGCAAAATTTTTCAAGACCACAATACTGAGTTACTCAGTATAAATTAAATTACAGGTTGAAACAATGCATAGATTAGAACGATTTTCTAATAAATTACAAACATGTTCATATTAAAATCTAAAATAGATTTATAACTACACATTTTAAACCTCATTTGTGCTGTACGATTTTTCAAATATCACAGCCTAAATTTCAAAGTTCATTTACATGTCTTTTATCGGCATTATTATCCAATATATCCTAGTTTTAGACTTTAAGACCATCTCCTACATCCAATAAACGACAAACCTGGGCGGCGACGGCATTTTTGGGCATTGTATTCAGTTTTAAAGAGTTATAATATAGTAAAAATAAACAATTTAAAAAGATTTTTTTATCTTATTCTCTAACTTTACATCACAGTAAATCTAAAAAAACTTAGAAATTACATTATAATAGATGTCAAATATTATTTATTTATTATAGGTGGTATGCAATAATAATTCTGATCGTCTCATGTACGATGCAATATATTTTATTCTCAAATAAAGTACAAAAATTGTTCTCCAAGATTGTAGATAATTTAAACCGTCATGACCTTTTGGTCATGACTCTTAGAATCATGATTTATAGAATAAAATTAAATAAACAGCAATGTTAAAGGTAACTTATTTTTCCCTTTGACTCCTCAAGCCCCGCGACGGACACCGGTGTCCATATATATAGGGATTTCCCATACATCTATATATAAACGGGGCTTGAAGGGTAAATAGGTCGAAACTAGTCGGCGATTCTGACCAAGAATACGTGAGTGAAACCGTTATTTCTAGTAATTAATACAATATGTCTCGCGTAACTTTTAATAGTTTAGTTTCCTTATGTGTAACTAGTAGTGCTCGCTGCTCCGCCCGCGTGAAAAAGTTTTTCCGGGACAAAAATATTTTCCCGGGATAATAAGTAGCCTATAGCACTCGTGAGTTATGTAGCTTCCTATTAGTAAAAGAATTTTCAAAATCGGTCCAGTAGTTCCTGAGATTCGCGCGTTCAAACAAACAAACAAACTCTTCAGCTTTATAATCCTACTAGCTTTTGTCCACGGCTTCGCCCGCGTTAATAAGTTTTTCCGGGCTAAAAGTATGTACATAAAAACCTTCCCGTTGAATCACTCTATCCAACACATTTATTTGGATAAAGATTAATATTATGACGTTGATACAACTCTTAACAAATAATGCATTAATTTCGACCAAATTTGATTACCATAAAAACGGTTCTAGTGAGTTAATCTTAAAAGGTAGACATATACTGTCGTGGACATTTTTTTAGATTATCTCAAGAGGAATAATTATTTCATGCATATATTTTTGGTATCTTGGACCGTTTTCGCAGCGCACGCAATGGAAGCCCTCAAGGATGAATAATTTTCCCCATTTTTTTCACATTTTCCATTATTTCTTCGCTCTTAATAGTTGCATCGTGATGTTATATAGCCTAAAGCCTTCCTCGATAAATGGTCTATTCAACACAAAAAGAATTTTTCAATTCGAACCAGTAGTTCCTGAGATTAGCGCGTTCAAACAAACTCTTCAGCTTTATAATATTAGTATAGATATACTAATATTATAAAGGCGAAAGTTTGTAAGAATGTCTGGATGTATGGATGTTTGTTACTCTTTCAAACACGTAAAGCCGTTGGTCCTGCGCCTGATCTCTCTCCAGTCATGTCGGATTGCCGTCTCATCGGACTATGAGAGTGAAGGAATAGCGAGTGCACCTGTGTATTACGCACACGCTTGTGCACTATAATATCTCCTGCGTACCTGGCTGATCTCCGTTGAGATTGGCCGCTGTGGTGGAAACTGGCTAGGAGGATTTTCATTCACTCTTTCACGCCAAAACTACTGAACGGATTTCGATGAAACTTGGCACACGGGTAGATCATGTCCTGGATTAACACATAGGCTACATTTTATCCCGGGAAAATATAAAGCGAGACTTTTATCCCGGAAAAACTCATTCACGCGGGCGGAGCCGCGGGCAAAAGCTAGTATTAGCATAGATTTATGAGACGAGGCAGGAGGGCTGTGCGGTGGGTAACAGGTCGGTGGCGGCGCCCTGCAGCACCGTGTTGACGACGGCGCGCGCCAGGTACCCCACGCTCACCGGCGGCGGCGCCGAGCTCAGCGCAGAACTCGAGTCCGAGAGACCGATGTCCTGTCAAATAAATATAATGAGTTGATATTGAATGTATGGTTAATGTTTTGTTATCGTATAAAGATAACGCGCGGTGCTGTCATATGGGTCGGGCTATAGACCAGTGGGGCTAGAACGTGAAAAAAAACACGATGCGTCTCCGCTTCGTTTTATTGTGATTGGTTGAGTGACTGACGTATCGGTCTCTCGATCAATCACAAACATCAAAATACCCATACGTCAGTCACTCAACCAATCACAATAAAACGAAGCGGAAACGCATCGTATTTTTTTTTCACATTCTAAGCCCACTGGTCTATTACGGGTACCTTGGCGTAAGTGTCGTGCGCGTCGTCGAGCAGATGGTCGAGGTCGAGCGCGTGCCGCAGGTAGAGCTCGGGGTTGCGACGCAGGATGGTGGCGAGCGCGCACAGCAGCTCCACTGTGAGCACGCGCCGCGCCGCCCCCGCCCCCGCGCCCGCCCCCGCGCACGCCAGCGCGCGCTCCACCACCAGCGCGAACGACAGCTCCGACCGCGACATGTTCACCAGCGTCGGCTCCGCGGGGATCACGTGGCCCTACACACACACACCATACCAACACATATTACTATGTCACTACACTTACACTTTTACTTTCATACAACTGTCTTATTTTGAATTATGCCTTTAGCATAATTTTTCAAAAAAACATTAACCACCGTTTCGTATCGATATCAATGTTTTTTTTAAGGTCAGTCTCCATAATTGACCTGTCAGAATAGGGTAGTTTCCTATGTTTAATTTGGTACATTGTTTTATATGTAACAGAAAATAATACGAAAAACAAATTCTTCTGCAAAATCATAATCATAATTGATTCACAACTAAAGCAGTTTTTCATATTAAAAACATTGTTGTGAGCAAAAGTGGGAACGTAATGGGGATATCGCGTCATTTGTTTCGCACGCACGCAGCGTTATAGCTGGCGACAATCAGTGACGTCACATTCTGCTGTTTCCGTTATCTGACAGATGCCCCTTCCACCGAACTTCAAAGCTTTATAACTAATTTATTGTTGCTTGTATTTTAAAAATTCTTTTTCCTCTAGATTTTAGAAGACATAAATGTTTGATAACTGTGTTTAAAAAAAGTAGTCAACTACCCTATTATTTTCTTTACATATGTAGTATGTACAGTCAGCATAAATAGCTGAACATATTCAAAATGTCAAATTGCCTTCATACTTTTGTGTTCTTACTAATCTTTTTTTTTCTCTTCACAAAAATAAATTAAAAGAGGTTTGCTTTACTTCATACGAAGAATTTTTTTTCAGTTCAACTTAACACGTATATGAGCGATTTGAAATTTTGATTTTGTACAGATATTTATGCTGCTGTCTGTACTTACAAATGATCTGCACTGATCGATTTATCCTCGAGATCGGATCAAACACCAAGATTGGAGTCATTTATCATTAAAATTAGTCCTCAATATTACATTGTCCATGTTTCACTACATTACAATTAAACAATTAACCACCTGAACTATAATTCCTTTAGGTGTGCGCAACAATATATCCCAAACTTGTATATAAAAATGCTTGGGAACACGACACAGACAACCTTCTATCTGACGACGCTGCAACGGTGTCAATCTGAAAATTACAAAAATATAATATCAATAATCGATCACGAGTTAAAGAGAAAACATCATAACCTCGTACGCGACTTACCCTTTTTCTTCAGCCCAATCAGACACAGTCAGGACCCTCTGCAGCAAAATGCGCAATTTGTAGGGTGACAACGACTCTATGGTCGCATCGGGACGCTTCTCCTCCGGGAACAGCTGCAGGTAGATCCGTATGGCCTCCAGCACCCAGCCTACGCGGATCTTCAGTATGCCGCGAAACATGTCTGGATTCGTCGCGATTAGTCGACCACAGTACAATACTATCTCCTGCAACACAATATTGTTATTGTTTATATTTTATTAGAATAAAATTAAAAGTTATTTATGTAGGTCTCGGGTTCGATACCCGAGTCTCGGTCTCGATCAATCACAAACATCAAAATACCGATACGTCAGTCACTCAACCAATCACAATAAAACGAAACGAAGACGCATCGTGTTTTTTTTTCACATCCTAGCCCCACTGATTGATGATTATACATTCAGTTTGATTTTATTCGGAATCGACTAAGACGAGGGCGGTACTTTGAAAATAGGTCACCACAATATTGGTTACCTGCTGCAGCACAGCGCCGATGATGTCGTAGGGCTGTATTGTGGAGTACATCACCGACTGTATCTCGCCGGGCGTCATGGGCTTGTCGAATACAGTCTCCTTTTGCCCGATCACACCCACCGTTAACTATAAACAATATTACACAAATATGAAAAAAAAACGATCATAAATGTTTTATTTTTGTTATTCGTACTTTTAAAAGTAAATGCATTTTTTTTAAAGCAATAAATTAGGCGTCTAATAAAAATAAAATACACTCGCAATAACACTCCATTCGACCGCGCCAAATGGAGACGGCCGCGTTCCGTATTAACCGATCCAGAGGACGAAATTACTCTGGCCATCCGCCGTAAGAACGAGTTCTTGAGCCGAGGTTCGTAACCTGTTAGTGGGTTGCCCTCAGCATGGTCACTTAATTCAAAGGGTTACGAGCGCCTTCTGCGTTCACCCTAAAGACCGGTGTGGCCAGAAAAGCAGAGTCGCGTCAGGCTACTTGCAGTAGGGCCGTTAATAAAAAAAAACGCAATAGCCGTCCCTACTGGATTTTTTTTTACTACATCGAGTGACAAGACGAGCATGCCGTTCGTCTGATGGTAAGCGATACGAACGCCCATAAAGAGTAGCAACACCATACAGTACCTAGAGTTACGAAGTAATGTGTGGCATTCCACTGCGCTCGTCATCCTGAGACATAAGATGTTAAGTCTCATTATGTCCAGGGGCCCTACCACCATCTTTTACTAAACCATCATATCGCAGGAACGTTTTATTTCAAGCTTAAAGTAATATTACTCAGATTCGTACTATGAGCTTATAAAGCAGTATTGAAACAATAATGTTTTACTCCTGCGTAGTGATGTAAAAGATCGAATGATTGTCAAAGACGGCATTTAATTTTTATTTACGTTCCAAGTCACGCATATAGCGAATAACTTTTATGTATGTTGAAGTCAAAATTATATAATTTTGTCTTCGTTTTATAAGTGCTTTATGTTTAAAAAAAATAAATTGTATAATTTTAAATTAACTTTTTGCTTCTTTAAGCAGAAATTTACAAACTCAGACGTGTTTTTTAGTGACTGCAACGAGAACGGAACGGTTTACAATATGATTAGGCGCAAGTTTGTTTATAACTCTTTGAGTTCGCGGTTGCAGTTTAAAAGTTTTCCTAAGTGGCAGTGGTGCAATAAAATATTTATTAAAGTTGAGCAGTGTTTTAATTTGGAATTCTCGATATCATGTCAAGCAGCGAGTGAGTATAATGTGTTTTAATGCTTTAAGGATAGAACAATCAAGTAACTAACGCATTACAATATTTTGATAATCACTATTATATATTTGATTACAGTGTTATTTATGTAATTAAATAATTACAGTGAATATGACGTAATATACTATAATGTCTAAAAATTGAAGAAAATACCAATAAAACAATGAAATCATACAATCATGAGAACTCGACGCGACGCTGGAATTTCAAGTGGCTTAATTTTTTTTTGCAGTGTTAGAGTTCGGAGAGTTTCGGGGAAATAGCTCGACTTACTGTGGGAGTATTTAAATTCTCACACAGAAATTGCTAAGGCCTTCAATCGATCCCTGCAGGCAAAGGAGTATTCTAAACAAAAGTGGACCGAGATTGCAGGGATCTTAAACTCTCAAGGCGAAGGCACATACAAAGATTGGAAAGGCTGGTCTAAAGTAACTTCTTACTTTTATTAATGGATTCTTATATTACTAGTACCTAACTATGGTGATCTACTAGAGTTTACTCTTAGACTGTCTTGAATAAAAAATAGCTATTCATGTATGTGCAAATATGTATGCATTTATATACTTAACATTTAAATGATAAATTTCTTGTAGTTGTTTTTCATAAAATGTAACTGATAGGTGTATGCTAAACCCTACCCATAAATTTTTCAGTACTGGGTGGACTATAAAGCAAAATTAAAAAAGCGAGTGGCAGCTATACGTTCATCCCAGTCAAGGACTGGAGGAGGACCATGTGCCGAGTTACCCTTGACACATATAGAAAATAAATTTCTGCAATTACTTGGGGATGATTATGGTCAAGGGTTGCCTGGTGTACTAGTGGAACCTTTCATAGAAGTAAGTGTTAGAAACATTAAGCATTTAGATAAATTAATTCTTAATTTTGCTGACACATAATTAATTATAATTTTTTTCTACATTAACAGCATGCAGAAAATGCTGATGATGTTGGAGAATCCCCATCCCACCTAGAGATATTGCCTGATGCTGTAGTTATCCCATTCCAAGAGGTGTCCGGTGGTGCAGCACTAGCCCTCTCTCCATGCCGGACACCTTCACCACCTGCAGAGCCTGTATCAATATCATCAGCACAAGCAACGCCATGACGGTCGCCACGCCGCCGACTTCTGCACGCAGGTCCTCCTTCACTCTCTCAGCCACTAACAGTGGCGGGGACAATGACCCACAACCGGCGTCGCCACAGGAGAGTACAGCATATGTCACAAGAGGCTGCCAGGCGTGCCCTCGTCCAATCATCCCAAGACAAAGCCGAAGCTGCAGTTAAAAGTGCTCGAGCTTTGGAGGTGATCGGAGAGGGTATAGTGGGCATAAATAATAAATTGGGTAATATTGAAAGGTATAATATTACTTTATTTCATAAAAAAAATGATGTAAAAATGATGTGAAATAATATAATGCACCCTCTTTTCAGAATTTTGACATCTATAGATGCCGCCTTGTCCAGAGCTCCTGAATGAGAGTCCTTCGTGCAGCGCTACCCTGCTGCAAGGCGACATTGCTGCTGCGTGTGTGCTGAACGGTTGTTTCACTTGTATTATTGAGTTGTAATTGGACTTCTTGGTTCTGTTCTTCGTTGCTCAATTGCACCAAAGGAGTGTTAGCTCTATTGCAAATGTTGTGTAATATTACACAAGCATTAACAATAGATCCTGCCACATCAGGTGCGTAGTGCAAGACTCTGTGTACAAGTAAGCACCGAAAACGTGCCTTAGAAGTCCAATGGTTCGCTCAATAATGTTCCTGGTGCGAACATGCATATTTGTGTAGTGTGCTTCAGGCGTGTGTGGTACTGCATCCAATATGGGAGTAATCATGGTTTTCCTTAGTGGATACCCAGAATCACCTGAAAATTATAAAATATTATTAATTAATCATTATTGAGCAAGACAAAAAAGCATAAGAAATTTCAAAAAGACTAATATTAAAGTCAAGAAATTTTTGTGTAGAAACAAAGTCTAAGTCATACCTAGAAACCAAATATTTTCATTGTTGCTTAGATCTTCCAAGTGTCTTCTAAGTGGATGATGAGACCATATAAAGGAGTCATTAGTAGCACCACCATGACTTGCATCTACACTCATAATTTGCATGTTTGCATCACAAATCTGAAAAAATAAAATGAGACTGAATGAAGTATTGTTTCTATAATTGTTTCTTGTTTTTTGTAATAACAAGACTTTTAAACAATATATTCTTTAAATTGTTAACCTTATTTTATTGAACATTGTCTTTTGAGTATGCATTACTATGTTATACTATAATAATAAACAGCTATTAGGTATTAAGGGATAACTTGAGCATTTTTCTATTTACAAAAGTTGCATTAACATCAATTCAGTAATTTCTGAACATTCAAAGGTATATCACAGACTTAGATATATAGACTAACCTTCATAATTTATTTATAAAAATGACTTACCACTTGAACATTCAATGAATGGTAATGCTTGCGACAGTAATAGCGCTCTTCATGGACCACAGGTCTTACTATGGCCACTTGGGTACAGTCTATACACCCTAAGACCCCAGGCATTTGAAATTTATTGTAGAATCTGAAATGGTCAAAAACATTTATGTGTGTAATATAACTTAATTATTTGATAAATAAACTGTAGATAAAATTATCATGAGGCAATTTTATATTACCTATAATGCTTGGCGAATATTATTCAGTTGGATGTAGTAGGTCATAAATTACTATCTTATCTTTGTATCTTTTAATCATTATCTCAAGCAGATGCAAACTAAGGTAGAAACTGGTACTGCACAACAATGTCTAGTCTAATATAAAAAAAAATATTCTAGGGTTAAATTTATACTAATTACATATTATTATAAAGAGGTCTAAAAATAATTTACTATGAAATAACTATTACTTAAATCAATTACTGATATATTACTTGTTGAAGGAAAGTGTATATATTTTTGCCTCAATTCAATGGAGTTCAGACAGGCAGTAACTTGAGCAATCACCGAGGAAACTGTTTGTTGGGCTAAGAAGTGACCTTCTTGCTGGCCCACTGGACGTTGGTAGGAGCCCGTTGCGTAAAAAGATAGAGCAGTTAGTACCTATAAATGTGCATAAGTTTTTTTAGAAAACATCAATAGGTACATAATATGTTAAAAATCCTTAACTTTGATGCCCATTAAGTAATTATAAGATATTATTAAAGCATGTGTGTACGTGAATAACATAGTTACCTTTGATTCTACAGACAAATCTGTGGATCTTCTAGGTTTATTAAACAAAGGCCTCAATTCTTCGCAAAGATTTTGCGCGAGTTTCTTTGTCAGTCGATATCTACCAATAAACTCGGACTCGTCTAGGTTGAAGGGATCACATTCCTCTCGCAATCGCCTTCGTCTTAGCCTGTTCGCCGAGTTACTGGTAGAATTATCAGCTTCTAGAAATTCGAACATTTCGAATTCATTGGCCATCTAAAACACATCACATATATAATATTATTGAGCCCTTTTTGGACGAGATACCATTATAACACACATTATTAATATTAAAAATAGTTACGTAACTGTTTTTAATTACTTTTCATACAATAAATCAAAGAAAATCGAATAATAATGTTAAAAAAGTTGTGAAGGAGCAACTTTTTTAAGACTGCAAAATTTGACATAAAAACAATATTACTTACTGTCAAAAGACACTTCATGGTACGGTTAGAATCACGAATTAAAGATAGAATGGATAGAGCTTAGCATCAATTTACTAAGAAAACCAGTGTCGCCAAACTCACACATGCATATATTCGCATACTATCATCTCTTCATTATGATTGGCCAAAATCACCAATAAAGATAAAGCGTATAATACAAAATCATTTGCATTAAATTTAACCTTAATGCCATTACATAAACTTCGTATTCTAAAAATTCACATGACTTCATACGACATTATTCCTTCAGTCTGAATTTTGATTTTAATTCGATTTCATACCGCTAGTCCACGCGAGATGGCGTATAATCGCAATGGCATTCATAAGAACTCAATGGCAGTTGTTTTAAGATAAGTTATTGAATGACACCCAGTACGCTACGCATGCCGGTAATAGTGTTGCACCCATACGTTACCTTTTTGTAAACCTATCGATGGTGTTTGTTTTATAACTAACATTAATAAATGAAATGGACTTATAACAAAATTATATAATATTAATTTGATAAATACTGGAAAAGTTGTTGGAACTGTCTTGAATACAATTTTAACTCAGTAAATTAAAAAATATTTTAAATTTTAAGTATATATTTTAAATTCCTACTTTATAATTTCAATACTGCAGATATGTATGTTACACATACTATATTAGCTACACAGCTTATATAGCTAGTTTGCAATAAATTATAATGAGTATATATACTTATCATAGTGATTTCACTGCTGGGGTTAAGAGAGTAAGAGTAGACTTCACGTCTAAGCAAAACGTCAACCGGCAAGGCAAGAAAATATCCTTTGACGGACAGCAGAATTATGCCGGCCTGCTAATAGCTTCTGCAAGTTCCGTTTTAAGGACCCAATATCATAAGACTTGGAAACATTCGTGCCCGGCAACTGTTCCACAGTTTAATAGCAAAATTACGAACTTCTTAACCCGATTGATATGGGCTGAGATAGAAGAAATCACTAAGCAGTGGTTTCGCAAGCCAGCACGCGTGGTTCCCCTAAGGAAGTGTGAGGATGGCCTAAGGTTAAACTTTTGTCCAGAGCACTCACCAAGACACGGACGATAGAATACACTAAGTGAGGCAATGTCTCGGCGTAACTGCATTGATTCCAAACTGAATAGTGCTTTGTGCTGTTTATGAGTGGTCGTATCGCTTGTTGAGCGACATGCTCGTCTCGTCAAGCAAAAGTTGTTTAATTTTGTACCTGGATCTGACTCGGTAATATTTTACGCTTTTTGGGGGCAACAATTTCTTGTGCTTCGTTTGAAGAAGATACGCCTGCGTTTAAATTTATGATTTCAGGTTTACTTTGGAATCCACCACCCTAAGAAATAACATTAACGATGAGATATCAAGTAATACTCATAATATAATATCAAGTAACATAGCTGATCAAACATTGTTAACCTATAAAGCAGACAGGCACATTTATATGTAATTAAAAACAATTATTTAAAACTATGTGTTGTCTCAATAAAAAGCTTTTCCCGTTAGAAAAGCCCCTAAAACGCAGTACGACGCATAGAAAAAATATCCATTATATCCCATGGGAGCAAATTACCGGAATAAAAGTAGCCTATATGTGTTAATCCAGGGTATTATGATCTGGCTGCGGACGACAACTTAAACACTTTAGCCCGGGGAAACCCGCAGCCGTCCCTAATGCGCCGAAGAAGGCCACCGCAGAGTTTTAGTTGGCATGCCGTGCGTTGTACATAGGTTAGGGACTCGGCCCGGTGGCTCAACGCTGGGTCGTAAGGCACGGTGAACCGAACAAAACCACTCAGTCGCCTCCTTTGAAAGGCTAGGTGATAGTAATAAGTCACTTTCTCCGCGAAAAAAAAGGGTATTATGATCTACTCGTGTGCCAAATGTCTGAGTTTACTTCTAAGAAACATACAAACCAAACAAACATCCCGACATACAGAGATCCAAAAATTTCCACAAACATTTGCATTTATGATATTACTAAAATAAGACAAGAAGTAAGATAAGATTAAAAAGGGTATTTTTAAATAATAACCTATAGTTTTTTTAATAAATTTATGTAGTAAAATAAAACAATAAAATAAATATTATGGTGTGTGGCTTTCTTATAATTACTTATTGATTGATGAATTAGAATATTTATATGAGCTTCTGCATTCACTTTAAAATATTGATTTCCCCTTTTTTTTACATTACACATCTTCTACAAAATGTTCTGAACATATTACGGAAAATTTGGAAGGAAACCAATTTAACCTTCCCGTAGCATTGATCCAACTTTCCTTAATAAATTGATCTTTTGGAAAACTGAAAATTAACAATCTAGTATTGTTTCATTAATTAATTATTATATCGACCACAGCTATGCATCACAAGCGGATCATGCATCAGATAACTTTTCGTAATTTTCTGCATAACATAACGCTTCAGTGAAAAATTAATAATTATCGATAATATTTTATCGACCACGCATGCACTAATTGAGTAGCGATGACATTATGAATTGGTGACAAATCATTCTAGAACAACTGATTTTCGTTTGCGACAATTAACCATATAGTGAAAAGAATAAGGAACATTTTAAATTGTAATTTTTGTGTCATGTTTGACATAGAAAATCAAGATACATTTTTCAACTAAATAGCAATAAACCAGAAAATATTACTTACCGATGGTACGAAATACCTCCGTGGGACACATTTTTGGTACGGCTATTATTTTTGCATTCCAGAATAGCATAATAGGGCATTTTAATATTTTTAAATATTTTTTCCAATCATTAAACCTTTGACAATGCGCAATGACGACTGAGACCGTTCAAACAGTGAGTTTGTACTGCATTCTAAACTAGTATATCAAAGGTTACGCCCACTTTATAGTTCTATCTCTATCTCTGTTCTGTGGTTAGAATGAATGATTTGCGATGACGTCACACAAAACTGCTAGATAAAACATGATGGTTTTAAGCTTGTTTTAAGCTCGTCATGGTATGAAATTTCTAAGTAAGATTATAATAATACTGCTATAAGAGATGGTGGTAAGGCCCCAGTAGTTACACTAGCTACAATGTCCTTCAAACCGAAACACACAGTGCATGCACACTGCTCTGCTTGGCGTTAGAAATAGACATTGCAGTGATACCTACCCAGATGCACTCTTACATACAAGCGACCACCAGTAAATGCCATTATTTATTTATTTATTTATTTATTGGAAAACCAACAGCTAGAATACATCATAATAAGTAACAATGAATAGAGGAAACAAATCGCCATTTACAGGTTTTCACGAGTATGAGGCAGTATAATATACTAGCTTTTGCCCACGGCTTCGCCCGCGTTAATAAGTTTTTCCGGGCTAAAAGTACATACATAAAAACCTTCCCGTTGAATCACTCTATCCAACACATTTATTTGTATAAAGATTAATATTATGACGTTGATACAACTCTTAACAAATAATGCATTAATTTCGACCAAATTTGATTACCATAAAAACGGTTCTAGAGAGTTTATTTTAAAAGATAGACATATACTGTCGCGGACTTTTTTTTAGATCATTTCAAGAGGAATAATTCTTTCATACATATATTTTTGGTATCTTGAACCGTTTTCGCAGCGCACGCAATGGAAGCCCTCAAGGATGAATAATTTTCCCCGCTTTTTTCACATTTTCCATTATTTCTTCGCTCCTAATAGTTGCATCGTGATGTTATATAGCCTATAGCCTTCCTCGATAAATGGTCTATTCAACACAAAAAGAATTTTTCAATTCGCACCAGTAGTTCCTGAGATTAGCGCGTTCAAACAAACAAACAAACAAATAAACAAACAAACAAACTCTTCAGCTTTATAATATTAGTATAGATTACAATATGTCGTCATCGGCTCGAGTCATGCTACAATTTTTTTTTTTTTTTATTTATTTAAAGAAAGAAAGGCTTAGCAACCGTCGCACTGAACAAATACTTGTGTTAAATGGGTCACGTCGTTGTGTTATATTCAAATTAAAAGAAATCTACTACCGTTACCGCGAAAGACGAGCTAAAGCTTTTGTGTAGATATCGAAAATCAATATTGAAAGACTATAGTTGACCTGTTTCCCGTTGACGAGCACGGTGGTGATGAAGGGGCTGATGGAGTCGACGGTGTGGTTGAGCAGCGAGGAGCAGTAGCGCACGGCGCGCCAGTGTCGCAGCACGCCCGCCGTGTGGTACAGCGCCTTCAGCGACTGCAGCGCGCTCGTGCCGTTCACCTAACACACCACATCAGGGGGCTTAGAATGGAAAAAAAAACACGATGCGATGGTCTCTCGATCAATCACAAACATCAAAATATCGATACGTCAGTCTCTCAACCAATCACAATGAAACGAAGCGGAGACGCATGGTGTCTTTTTTTCACATTCTAAGCCCCCTGACGGGTCTCGACTCACGGCACATCAGTATACATTCAGTTTACCATCGTAAGCAAATATGCAAGTCTGTAGTCATTCTACAAATTATACAAAATATTGTAACCATTTGCAGAAAATAAAAATTAAAGTTAATACAATTTCCTTAAGTCTATGGTGTACAATTAGGCCTTATCGCTGCAAACGATCTCTTCCAGGAAACCTTTATATATTATATACCACGTTAGTTCAGTTGCAATTAAAACGTTCATCACAACTTATTTTATCATTAGTAAATTTTTCTCGTATTATACACATATTATTGATAGTGCACGCACAGCAGACCACATAATTATTTTTGATCCGGCTTGAAGGACCAATAATAATTATATGGTGACCCTTAAAATAGCTCCAGGGTTCCACGTACAGAATGGGAACCTAGTAAGTTTTTTTAACAGGATAAGACGGGATATGTGTTCCTTTACTGGGTCTTATCTTTACTCAATAGGGTACAGTGACGTAATCGGCCTTTTGTGCATGCGGTGCGAGATATTTTTACAAGTTCGCTTGGTAAATTATATTGAATAGGGGCACGTATGTACAGTTACTGCAACATGTTGCACCAATGACTGTTCTAAATATTGTTTCAAAAAGCATTTTTATTTAAGTCACAATCTGAATTTTTTATAACATTCAGGCATAAAAACACTGTAGGCTTTCTGGTTATATTTAAGTACTTATCCCACTCATACATACCTCATACATAGGTCCTTCTCTCTCCAGCAATATTCCCCACAGCTGGCACTGTGCGAAAATATTATCCGTGGACCTGAGCGCTGCTACCACGTCAGGAGTGGAGCGATGTTTATACGACTCGAAGGATATGGTCTCCTCGCGGTAGGTGAGTGTCCGCGGCACGTCCGTCAGCGACTGGTAGCCGATGTACTCGTGCTCCAGTTGTTTGAACTGACTGAACATCTCTGATGGAAATTCACCTTGGCTCATAAAATCCAGATGCTCTGGAAATCACAAAATAGTTGAATATCAAGCTATATTCTTTAAGGTAAATAATTAGGTCAGGTTCCAAGGTGT
Organism: Lapara coniferarum; assembly: GCA_949316025.1. Taxonomy (NCBI): domain Eukaryota; kingdom Metazoa; phylum Arthropoda; class Insecta; order Lepidoptera; family Sphingidae; genus Lapara; species Lapara coniferarum. The sequence goes on from OX438926.1 coordinate 7,192,145, forward strand.
TTAAAATTTGTCGTGAAAGTATCTAGAACGTCTGAAAATACATATTTTTTGAAGTTTCGTAATTTAATATCATGGTCGGTAAGCCTAAGTCCTAGGTAGGTAAGTCGAATTCATGACCTCAGCCGCAGTCATACTGTAAGACAACTACGCCACCAAGACAGACTCAATGATTTACAATATTGTTAGGATAAAAGTTTTGTAACGGTATTTGTAACATGCTAACCAGTTATGAAAACCAGTTGAAATGTAAAACTAATAGTGGAGGTGGTAGTTGGGTTTATAAAAAGGGTGCCATATCGATATTCACTCTCTTTAGCTCTCATTCGCTTTCATTCGTGCTTAAACGCTCATTCGGGCTCAGTCTCACAGTCGATCTCAGTTGACTTTCATGCTGGTCGGTTAGTTGCAGATATCTTTGTGAAAGTATTTTTAATAAGTGTGTTTATGTGAAATCAGTGATAAATCGTTTTTATTTAAATCAAAATCGCTTCTGTTTCTAACAACATAATTAAAAAACAATATAATATTATCGTTATAACCTTACCCATACAAGAGCTGGAGATCAGATTTTGTAGTCTGCCGAGACGTACTTTGACCCCGTCGCAATGTCCCTTCTTTAACATGGCGAACAGGTGCAGCATCTGTTTGAAGTGCGGATCGCGCATGTGTTCCTCGCGGACCAGCAGGCACACGGTGGGCCGACCCGACAGACGCCAGTACCTGAAAAAGTAAAAGTACACTCAGCCACAAAAATATATGAATATAGAAAAAATTTCAAATCACCTAGAAATTTTTGTATGTCCTAACTTATTGTTTATTTATTCTCTTTACTGAAATTAAGCAAAGAGTGTTGGTATGATTTAAAGATTTTTTTATTATAATAAACGTAATTTAAATACCTTTGTCGTTGGTCAATATTTGATTTGGATTACTTAGCATAGGATTAATTGGCGTGATATGGTCATGTAGCATAATAAAAAAAGCAACTAACTTACTTTCCAACAAACTGTAGTTCTGTTTTAATATCGTCTATCAGCAAAGCCATGTCGCGGTACAAATAGAACTCGGAAACTTCAAATATAAGCGGGTAACAAAGGACAGTCATTCCACATACTCTGTAAATCTAAAAAAAAACAGACACTGTTAAATTTGAACTATAGAGATTAATTATAGTTCTATATTATCTCTTCTATATTATAGATTAAACCATTTGTGTATAACTGATGAAAACTGCTCATTTTTTAATGTAGGACGAAGTAGAAATATGAAGAACGTTGGCACCATCGTCATGTAGCATGGTCAGAATTCGGAAAAAGAGGGAAAATTATAGTATCATACATACATAGCATCACGCATTTTTACCTTTTCAGGGATAGTCAGAGGTGTGAGATACCCACATTTTGCCAAGTATGTTATGTTCCACGTAATACGAGGCGGGCCTATTGCCATTAATATAGTATCATACTTAGGTAAATCGACTCAGGCTGACAAGCGCAGTGGAATACCAAACATTACTTTGTAACTCAAGGTGCTATATGATGTTGCTACTGTTTATGGATGGTCGTATCGCTTACCATCAAGCGAACAGCATGTTCGTCTCGTCATTCAATGCCATAAAAAAAATATGAGAGTGTACACACACACACACACACACACACACACACACACACACACACACACACACACACACACACACACACACACACACACACACACACACACTCACGCCTGTTATCCACGAAGGGATAGGCAGAGGCGCAACTAGTGCACCCACTTTTCGCAGTTATTCCGTCCCATGATATGATAGGGGGCGAGCCTATCGCCATATCGGGCATAAATCCAGACTCCAGGCTGATACTGAATAAAAAACTCAATATCACTTTGCCCGACCCGGAGATCGAACCCGAGACCTTTGCAGTCGTACTGTAATACAACTACGCCACCGAGGCAGTCAGAGAGTGTACTAAGGTGAATTTTGTATGTACCTTGCTAGTGCCCAATGAGCCAACCGGCCTGATCGGTCGACCCGTGAGCTTCAGCTTCTGACACACGCCCAGCTCGCGGTACACGTGCACTAGTTGTGTTGAACTGCATATCTGACAAAAACGTTGTTACGAATACAATAGGACCTTATTCTAGCAATGTGTCTTAACTGGAAGCTTTCATCTAATGTGTTAACAAAGTTGAAATAACTTTATTTGAGATCAACAAATATAGTCATATGAAAACCTAATACTTCTATTTGAAAATATAGTTCTGTTATTTTTCTTATACAAATAGGTAAAATAAACTCATAGTATCATTTTGTAAGACCTCACCTGTACAGGTTCTACCTCATGCGGCGTTTGCGTCTGTATGCCGTAGGTGCCCATCATCGCCTGCAGGCGCATCGACTCCGCAATCAACACCACTTGCACCACCAGGTCCGTTGCTATGCCCTAAGTTCATAATACTACGTTAGTGAATTCCTAGTGCCTCAAACCAAGAACAGCAACAGCTAACACCATAGCTTGGGCCTTAGTTATAGCTTACAATATGTCTCGTGCTTTTCCGCTATTGTCATGTGATATTATCGATAGTGATGTCAGCAATGGAGTAAAGATATCGGCATCAGACAATGCAGAAGATTGTCAATAAGCTTAAACCGTTGCACGTATTGGAAAACAGTAACGATCCAGCTGCATTTTAGCCAGAAGAAAGTGGACAGACTTATTTCATGCAACAGAACATCGATATAATTGCATAACATGCTTGTAATGCTACCATCGCAATACCTAATACTTACAAATGCCGGCTTAGCCTCCATTCACGCATGAAATAAAACCAATAGAAATGTATTAACAGGAACTAAAAAGGTTTTTTTATGCGAATGTCATAATACATTATAAGAATCGAATAGTTGTTCTATTGTAATGAAGGATATTTGTAATTCATATTCCTTTCCGCTCACCGTCTGAGACTCTGTCAGGAGCCTTCCTAATGTTGAAATAGCAATAGGCGTAAGTAATAACGTGAAAATTTTAGGGTTTATATTAATTAGTTGAGGTTTATGACCTAATTTTTGGATGCATTTTGCGTTCATCGACTATAATGCATACCCTAATAAGGAAATAAAATCCTAGAATCCGAGTATGGCGCCACCTACCGGACCCGATTATTAATCTAAAACTTTATCGAATCCATCTGAAGAAAAAAATTCATTAAAATCGGTCCAGCCGTTTAGGAGTTCAGTGACATACACACGCACAGAAGAATTATATATATTTTTTCGTTTTAACCATTCTCAATATAAACTTGATATTATGGAATAGTTTATAGTACCTATACATAGACTCTCAAAAAGTGTAAGGTGATCACTAAGTTTTTTTATTATTCCATTGAATGACGAAGCGAGCATGCCGTTCGCCTAATGGTAAGCGATACGACCACCCATAAACAGTAGCAACACCATCCAGCAACTTGAGTTACCAAGTACTGAGTGGCATTCCACTGCGCTCGTCATCCTGAGACAATATTGTTCTTAAGTCTCATTATATCCAGTAGTTACGCTGGCTACAATGTCCTTCAAACCGATATACAATAGAGCATGCACACTGCTGCTTGGCAGTAGAAATAGACATTGCGGTGGTACCCACACAGACGGACTCTTACATATGACTAATACATATTACATATGTCTAAATTAAATTAAAATATTTTGTACTATGGCATTAATTTAAATATTTATGAACATCATTGTTATATTATTATTGTGATACTAACTTTTGCCCGCGGCTCCGCCCGCTTTAAAAAGTTTTTCCGGGATAAATGTCCCGCTTTATATTTTCCCGGGATAAAAAGTAGCCTATGTGTTAATCCAGGACATGATCTACCCGTGTGCCAAATTTCATCGAAATCCGTTCAGTAGTTTTTGCGTGAAAGAGGAACAAACATCCTTACATCCAAACATCCATACATTCTTACAAATTTTCGCCTTTATAATATTAGTAGGATTATTGTACGAATGTTATGATGTTAACTTTAAATGTATGTATACTTTTATCTTGCAATTCATTTTATAATTTCATACTTTTTCAATTATTTCTGAAATTTCAAATGTTGTATACACCTGTAAAGGCATTTCACATTGTATAAAATCCTATATATTAAGTATCATTATATTGTATTGTGACGTGTCGTTGGTATAACATAATAATAATAAATAAATAAATAAATATGACCTACCACAAGTAAAGTATGATGGTTTAAACATTTACCTGGAAAGCGGAATATCTACCGGCCCTTCGAGGTCTGTTATAGGAAGGCAGATACCTCCTGATGGGGTCCAGCTCGTTAACATGAAGCAAGCCCCCGGTCAACAGCTGCGCCAGGACGAACAACGACTGCGCCCACAGGAACAAACCACCTGTGTCTATACAAATTGTTAGTGAAGGATACAAAATTGTGATAGTTATGGAATGTTAGAATTATCTACAGAGTATTAAAATGTTCCTTTACCAAGAAAGCTTTAGAGAACGGTACGTAAGAATATAAAAAGGAAGGTACTTTTAAAGAGGTTACCTTTGTCCAAACTGTTTCTATTTCAGTCAATTTTATTAGTAACTTGTTAGTAAAAAAATAATTGATTTTTAGTATAATGTTATGAAAGTTTATCTACATAAGGAAGTTCGAGAAATTTAATAATTCAGGGAAGATATAACACTATGATATACTAGCCGCGCCCTTAAACAAATTATTTTGAACCTATACAAGTTAGATTTTATAATCTAAAATCTAACTGTTTCCAGTACTACAAATTTAAATTGTAATTTACCTGAAACATAACAACTATTAGTCAAAGGCCCAAATGGACGTATTACTATACGTTTATTTGAGACTGACTGTACCTACAGGAATAATATCATTTAAAATAATTTCTCTGAGCGCGCGGGTTTAATATTTGACAAAGATGTTTAGTAAAAAAACAAAATAATTATTTATACTATAAAATAATAGGTCAAGCGCAGAAATATCCACACCCCGTCTTAAAACTGTTAAAAATAAAAAAGGAAATGTTAAAAAGTCCAAAGCAATTCACACTCGGAGTCAATGTATTTTTACCTTTATTTTCACTATCGCTCGGTTGGTCTGGAATTATATTTTATAATATTTTGTCAATGGCACATATTTATAAGTGAATATTATGAAACTATACACTTTTGTGTACTCACTGGCTGGTATTCTGCGTACTGAATTAGGCTCCGTTCTTTCGTTCTCGACGCCTTCTTTTGGTACATAATAATACCAAGGTATTACTGGATCTAAAATAAAATAAAACCAATTATATACATTGTTTTAAAAAATATACTATTGTTAGAGCAAAAATATTTTTTGTGTGGGTATTTATGACATCATCTACATTTTTTGCTATAAAAGCATAGAACGTTTGACAGTTCGAGTCAGTTGATCATGTTAGTCTAAAGTTGATCATTGCTTTCGTGCTGGTCCTTCGCTTGGTGATATTTTTTGTGAAAGTATTTCTGTAAAGTCAGTGGTACATATTTTTATTTAAATCAAAACCGTTGCAGTTTCTAATACTATGTTATCTACAGACATTATCATTGAACATTGTTATTAGAAAAACTTTTTAGGACAATTATAACCTAAATTACTCTCCAAGCGTTTTTCTTTCGAATGATTAATGTACAGTTGAAATCGGGCTAAATTTTAAAACATAAACTTTTTTATCTATATGCTTTCAATGCATTAATTAATTCCCTACTTCACTTAAAATCAAATCAATATTATGTAATCACTGACAAAATCTATTGTGGTACTGGTGGCAGGTCTCTCACATGTAAGAGTATCTCTGGGTGGGTACCACCGAAATGTCTATTTCTACCGCCAAGCAGCAGTGTGCATTCACTGTTGTGTTTCGATTTGAAAGACATTATAGCCAGTGCATGGAACGAAGTACTTTGTTACTCAAGGTGCTGTATGGTTTTGCTACTGTTTATGGGTCGTATCGCTTACCATCAGACGAACTGCAAGCTCGTCTCGTCGTTTAATGCAATAAAAAAAATGTACCTCCATTTTCATCCATATATATTCTCGCTTTCAATAATTTCTGATACTCCTCGACCTGGTCAGGTTGTGTTCGGAAAACGCCGTCAATGATCATCAACACGTAGAACAGTGGCCACTCTGACTCAATGCCGTCGAAATGTTTCAACTCTCCCTCGTGATAATATCTCCTGTTTGAATCTTCAAGTACGCACTTGTAGCCATCGCGACTGAACCTCTTAAACCCGTATTTGCCTTGCAACCTCCTTAATATGTTTGATTTTGTTAACTGCACTAAATGTTCTTCGTGTGTCGCAAAGGCAGGGAAAGATATTGTTGGTAGAAGAGCTGCGTCCACTCCCTGAAAAAAAAATAAAGTTGAAGTATAAAGTAAAATAGTATAAAGGTGAGGGTAGTCACACATTATAGTAAAGAAACATTTTAATGTTTATAATGAATTTTATTATAGAGCTTTCAATACAAAAGGTTACAATAGCACTGGCCCTTGGTCTTCACTAGAGTGTGTACGTTTGTGTAAACTATTGATATAGCTTTCGCCAAACAACTTGATCCATTGCTTGTAGATGTCCATGGGGAAGAGAGCGCAGAGCCACGGCGTATTGACCGGACGACTGATTGATCAGGGAAGTCTTGCCTCCCGCACTCCACTCAGCCCCCCTCCCCCCCTACTGGATCAACTTGTTTGACGAAATCTATAGGTAAGCATGACAGACGGACGCGCGTACTTCTCCCGCCTTAGTGTGTTTGTTCCCCCTCGATAGCCAACACATTATCGAAGTAACGAGAATACCTACATTACTTTTATTTCCACGTCAACGGCATGTCTGTTACTGCAGTAATTGCGAATAGAGTGTACGTTGCGACAGGCGGATGAAAATGAAATCCTCCTAGCCAGTTTCGGCCACGGCGGCCAATCTCAACGGAGATCAGCCAGGTACGCAGGAGATATTATAGTGCACAAGTGTGTGCGCAATACACAGATGCACTCGCTATTCCTTCACTCTCATAGTCCGGTGAGACGGCAATCCGCCATGACCGGAGAGAGATCAGGCGCAGGACCAACGGCTTTACGTGCTTTCCGAGGCACGGGGGTATCACACCGCCAACTTCCTGACTCCGAGCTGCGACTGAGTTATTTTTTTTTAAGATGGAAAAACCCAGTCACAAAGTTTTTGGCCCGACCCGGGATTTGAACCCAGGACCTCAGCGCGCAAATTGTACTCGTAACGCGTACGCAATACAACTACGCCACCGAGGCAGTCAAACACAGACAGGCGGATATCTAAGCGCTATAGTAATAGTGTTCTTTGTCTAAGCGTGTCCGAGGCTAGCCTGTATCGACTGAACGCCGGTGGTAGAAATATGATCGACATTAGCTCGTGTCGTCTTTCTTATGCCAAATGCTAGGGGACTGAAGAGCTGCATATTCTTTTGTGTGACTTACTTTCGAACTTGACTCACGAGGAAGCATAGTTTCAAAAATACTTCTGTTGCGATTGTGAGCATCTATATCAACGTAAACCACGCTCCAAGAAGCTCCTTTATCGCCGAATAAATTGCATCCGTTAATGGCTTCAAGGGCAGCTTTAGCCATACCTAAGAAAAATACAAAATATTAAAGTTAATACATAATATGTTTACTTGAAGCTAGACTACATAAAGTTTTGAGATAATTATATTATGTACTGTAAAATGAAAAGGTAAAATACCTTTTTTATGATTTGTTTACATTTAGTTAAATACTTAAACCGATGGAGTATTGGTGTTGCTCGAGCCTTCGCCCGCATAAAAAGCCTTTCCCGATACAAAAGTCCCAAACATATTGCGACGCCAGCGCCTTGTACTTATTGTATCAGATCAAAAATATCCATTATTTACCATGGGAGCGGATAACCAGGATAAAACCAGGACATGATCTACTCGTTTGCCAAATTTCATCCAAATCCGTATAGTTGTTCCTGCGTTTACTTCTAACAAACATACAAACATTCACACGATTTAAAATATTAGTAAGAAGTAAGATATGTACAGTCAGCAGCATAAATATGTGTACAAATTCAAAATTTCAAATCGCCTATATACGCGTTAAATATTATAACTGAGGTACCTGAGGGTAATAAGGCCTGTCGGATTATAAGGCCTGAGTAACAGAAATCGTACTTAAATTGTATTTACGCACTCAAACGCCACACGCATACAATGCTTTACTTGCGCACACGTTGCTACAAGCTCGGAGTCACACCTCCCCTGCTTCAAGCCCTCAGTATTGTACCAAACTCTGCGCCGGGAGGTAGCGCCGATCGAATAATAAAAAATCCCACCAGACAATCGTAATTATTTTTTGTTGTATTACAGTTAGCTAGTTGAATTTGTGTTCAATTTATAGTTTATCTAACCCTTATGTTGGTATCGAATCTTGTAGGAAGTATCTTAATATATTTTTTATTCATATTTTTAATTTCTTGCTTATATAGCTGGAGGCTATTAAGGCCTATAAAAAAAATCTATAGGCCTTGTTATCTTCCAACTTTTAATTAGTGATTTGTTCGATTTTTTAGATTATTTTGTGACTGTGCCTTATATTCCTTTCAATGTCTTTTGTAGATTGTCGGAAAGCCACATTGAACGAAGAACAGGAAGATGATTTAGTGAAGAGGATTATCAGGTTTTCTGAAATAGGATTGCCCGTGACACCACGCTTACTGCGTCGCTTTGTCTTTTTAAAAATAATAAAAAGAAAGTTAAGAAAACTGAAGCGAAAAAAAAGAATGATACCCCGCAGCAGGAAAGAGGATGGTACTGCCATGCTTAGCAAGCATAGCAGTACCATCCTCTTAGATGATATCATCATCATATATATCATCCTCTCAGCCGTCTTATCTTCTTAGATAAGACGTCTGACATGCGTAAATTCGGAAAATGTGGAAAATGGTTCTATGCAGAGTGTGTTGGTTTGTCGGTAGAACATACCGGCGCATTTGAGTGTCCTGATGGCTACAACGGGGAGGCATTCATCCTGCAATTAGCAAATTGATCGGTATCATTCTACTAGACCAGCAAAACCAGCGTTTTGTTTATAGTATTTAATGTTAAATTACTTGATTAACCTGATTGTGGATTTCAAATACCAAATATTTTTAGTTATTGTAATATTTAAGACTATTAAAGCAATAGGCCTTATTTACCTGCGATGGCAAATTAAGGCCTATGAGCAAGGTTTTTAAAAAACTTTCATTTTGTTTTTATTTACGGCAGAAGTCCCCATTTTATGTTACTTTTTTATAGTTCTTAAGTTAAATGACTGATTAGAAATAAAACCTGTCGATTAACGACTATATTTTTCATTTTATTTGAAATCTCCCTTAGCTAGGCCTTATTACCCTCCGGTACCTTGAATCTTTTTTCTTCGTATGAAGTAAGGCAAATCTCTTTTATTTTATTTTTGTGAAGAGAAAAAAGGTTAGTAAGAACACAAAAGGATGTAGGCAATTTGAAATTTTGAATTTTTACAGCTACTTATGCTGGTGACAGTACCTACATACCAATAGATGAAGCATGGATCTCCGGTTTTCCGTCATTATACTTAGATCCTCTTTCCCACATGCCATAATCTGGTGTCCTGTACGCGCGCTCTACATAGTACACCAGATTTTGAACAAATGCTACTTCATCCTGGAAACATAAAAATAGTATCTGTAAACTTTAGTTGTAATATTCCAATGAATACATTTGGAAGCTTTACTAGCAGGTCAAGCCATTTTGGAATTTCTTCAAACAATATAAAATGACTTTAAAATAAAATACCTGTGTATAAATAATCTGTAATCCGGACGTAATCATCTGAACAAGGAATATCAAATACAAGGATATGACGTCTATCTGTAGATGGTGGTACTGTTCGTCCGACAGCACAGGTTCGCCGGTGGTGAGATGAAATTTAACGTGAAGCGCGTGCGCAGCGCTCTGCCGTGTTTTGAACGCCTCGACCCGTGCCGCTTGCTTCACCCAACACTCCAGTATACCGCGCATACATTTCACTGTGCTTTGTCCGAGCTCATGTGATTTGCCTCTATCATCGTCAATACGCCTAGAATAGTAATTTTTTGACACGCTTTTATGAGCTTCAGACGTATGTATGTATGTATCTATGTAACAGAAACTTTGAACATGATTTTGAACCCCTTCAAAACTTCGGCTTAAGTCGAAATTTGGCATACTTATCAAGGATCGATGACAATTCAATATTTTAAACTAAAAACACGCGTTTATAGAATATTCAATCAAGAAATGAATAAATAATAGTTTATTTATTTTTTGTGACATCTGTTGGACCATAGAATTATAACTAAACAGTTATAACTAAACTAGTACTGGTTTGTGTAAAAAAATCTTACTTGTCAAAAGATGGCGCTTTCGTTTATTTTTAGTGACATCTGTTAGACAATAGTAGAACAAAACTAAAAAATAAATAATAGTTTAAAAAAACTAACAAACAAGCTTTTTAGAAAATCCAACAATAGTGTAAATAAGAAAAAAAATGTATTTTCTTGTAAAAAAAAAGTGGACGATAGCCTAGTTGGAAGTGGAAATTCTTAATTCAAATTTATTTTCTATTTTTAAGTTGGATTTTCTATTAAGCGTGTTTTTTAGTATTTTTTTAAATATTATTTATTAAATAGTTATATCCATAAGTGTACCCAATAGTTTCAATGTAGGAATTAATTTAGTACATACCTGTAAGCTTGGTAGAGACCCCACACAGCAGCAGCACAGTATACGCTATCTCTCACACTACCAACATGGAGGTCTGATGATAGTACAGGAAATAAGCCGGTGATGGGGCTTTGGAACCGCAATAACTGTCTTTTAACTGGAAAAAAGTATGTTAGTGTTTTGTTGACATGATGAGATTTTTTGTTTTTAACCCTTGGTGCACTAACAACCTTATTCCGAAATAGTTTATAAACATATTTTAGTTATAGAATGTTTTATCTTCTTCCCTCATACTCAAATCAACATGCTTTCAAAGAAGACAAAACATTAAATAATTATTTCAATCTGTTTAGAAATATAATGAAAGTTATAAAAAAAACATATTTATTTTTTTGCAGTGGGCTAATTAGGTTGTAGGAGAAAAAATACTGAGGGAGGCCTATATTGTCAGTATTGTCTTTATGTTTAGTAGTGGACTTCGAAAGGCTGAAGAAGAAGAAATAATATATTTTAGGAAGTCGGAAAGGTAAAAGGGGCTATAGCTTTCACATAGGAAGGGTTCTAGGACTTCTAGGATACCAAATGTCACTGGCGTAGCGTGAGTTCTTGCCGTCCCATGACACGAAAAAACACTCCCATCAACAAATAAGCCACATATACATCTCCCCCCCCATCACCAAAAGAAAAAAATTAAAGGTTCTTCTTCTTCTTTTCGTTTTGTGGCTTCCACCGTTTATTAAAGGTTTTATTTTACAAATTTTTAGTTTCAGTGGTGTTTTTGCGTTGGGTTTTGTCGAGTCTATTTCATCTTATTACAGACTCGGAAGTTTGTGGAAATGTTTGTATCTTTCTTAGGTGGGGGTCCAGACCCCACCCTCATATACCCCAATGGCCCCCTACATTTTTAATCCTGCCCTGCTTCTACCCACAAAGTGTAAACAACAACATGTCCAAATTCAATGCAGACTTAGCAAAGATAACCTTTTTAAGAATTTATTCAATTATTTGTAAATAGTTATAACATTAAATAATTGTTTTACTTTAGGCTGTCTGATGTTTATTATATTGTTAATATAATATAAATCCGAATTTTGCTGTAAGATGTGTCATACTTGTTTGTATTATTTTACTTTAGAGAGCTGTGGATTTTTGTAAAATAAATAAAACATCTTAATTTAAAACATAATGTCCTCAGATATAAATTTTATTAGATATAGATAGGTAATCATATAAGTATAGAATTTTTTAGCATTGATATACTTAGTCATAAAGTTTCTCTTGGGTACACACTCACCAATAGCATAGTAAATGTCTAACTGCCTTACAGTATCCTCATAGTTTGATATTTTCAGAAATTGCTGTGCATTTATATCATCGATACTTCCTTGACGTATCATTACGTCTGGAAACACCTGTAAGAAAATTAGTAAACAATTTGACTAGTCCGAAGTACATTATAATATACATTGCACATAATTTATGGAAACCAAATTATATATGACACCTCAAAAAACTACAACTTACAACTTTATGTAGTGAAATTGTATATTTAATAATTTATAATTAAAAAACTACGCAATATCTGTACAAATTTTTGTTTTTACAGATTTAATATTTTAAAATTTTATAGATGTTTACTTTACATATCAAGGTTCACAGTAATTGCATTTTCGATGTTTAACTTTAAACACACCTATATACGCTGGCGATAATGTTAAATGTAGACTTCTGCCCGCGGATCCACCCGCGTGAAATAGTTTTTCCGGTATAAAAAGTAGCCTATAGCGCGCAGGAATAATGTAGATTTCTATTAGTGTAAGAATTTTTTAAATCGGTCAAGTAGTTTTTGAGTTTATCCATTGCAAACATTGATGGGGCGTTTTATAATTTTTAATACATCAATGATTACAAACAATCAAATCTTTCCTCTTTATATTATGAGTATAGATGTAAGTAATTTCTATTAATTGTGTTGTGAATTAAATTGATACAGTTTCAATAACCTTTTAACTTATATAAGAAGGTATTTGGAAATAAGGATTTTGTTGATACTTGTTGGGTGTTCCTTTTCCCTAGTATTAAGGTATAATATTATATTATACACTTTGGTGTTCCTACTTGCCACTTCACTTCGTAAATTGAAAAAAAATACTTTATCCTAGCTAGTGACATTTGACCAAAGAGTTTTTTTTTTTTTTTTTTTTAATTTTCCCTTTGTTTTGGGAAGGCAAAGGGCTCGAGCCCATACAGCCTCGTCATGAGTAATATTCATATTTGAAATTCCGTGCATTAAAGGCCTAAGCCAATTCTTCATTATATTATTTCCATATTTTTAGTCTTATATTTAGGCCTAAGCCAAGTCTTCATTATATTATTTCCATATTTGTAGTCTTATATTTAGGCCAAAGCCAAGTCTTCATTATGTTTTCTTCATTTTTAGTTTTGAGCGAAGTCAAGTCATTAGACTGCTATCTATTATATCTTTATTTTTCCCTAAATATCCATTACCGTATGGCATATGTAATCATAAATAGCTTTGTATGTCTCTGGTCTTTTAAGTATTTCTTGCATAGAGCGCGGGACAAGCTCAGATTTGCCGTAGATGTTAATTAATTTATCAATAAGTATAATTCTTTGTATGTTGAAAGCAGAGCATTCAAATACTATGTGATTCATTGTTTGTTCAACATTCTGATCGCAATCTGTGCATATGGGGGACGAAATAATGCGCATTCTGTTAAGATGGGCTTTAAAACGACCATGTCCAAATCGAAGTCTATTTAATATAGTATAAAATTTTCGTTGCATGTTGAATTTGGATCTACAGAACCAAGGACACTTTCCCACATTAATATTGATTGCTGCGTAATAGGCACCTTTAATCTTTGTTGTAGTCAACCAATATTCTTTCCATTCATTAAGAATAGACTCTCTTACAAGTAGCTTTAAGTCCGAGAATGGTATGGCAACTTCATCAACAGCTTTCACACTGTCGCCGCTGTCACTGTCAACAATTGACTTTGCTAAAAAATCAACTTGCTCGTTTCCGATTACTCCCACGTGCGCAGGTGTCCAAAGGAATTGTACTTCTTTGCCTTGATTCTTCAATTGAAACCAACGACTCTTGATGTTGTATATAATGTAATTAATTTTACAGTCTAAACTATTACTTTGTAAGGCACATAAAACACTCATACTGTCCGTAATAACAAGCCAACGTTGATCATTTGCTTGACCAATATATTGCAATGCAAATAATATTGCCAAAGCCTCAGCGGAAAAGATACTCAACTCACACGAGAGTTTGCGACCAAATCCTAAACGCAGATGAGGAATATAGAACGCCATCGATACGTTTCTCGACTTGGAACCATCAGTAAATATTTTTCTATATTCATTATATTCAGCCAAAACATTGTTTACCTCTTCTTTATGCTTCATATTGTTATTTATATTTATCTCTATAGAAGTAAATTTGCTTTCAAAACTGTCCGTATAGCAAGCCCAGTTGTCAGGTTTATGAATTTTATATTTTTGATCAAGTTGAATCATAAATGAAAAATCATGAAGTGCATAAGGTACATTAGTGGTTGAAACAAAGGAACATTGACTATCAAAATGTTTATATTTTCTCAATAATAAATTATTAACCATAGAAAATAATTTGAGAAGAAAACAATATTTTAGATACTTAAATCTATATGACAAAGGAGGAGTATTGCACTCTACTTGCAATGAATTTATAGGGGTCGTCCTCATAGCACCAGTAATTAATCTCAGATTTTTATTTTGCAAAACATCCAATTTCTGAACAAGTTTGTCATTAGATGCGAAACACAAAAAACCATATTCAAAGTGACTACGGACAAGTGATTTATACAACATGAGCAAAATTTTTGGGTCAGCACCCCAAGACGTTCTTGCAAGTGATTTTAAGATATTGAATGCCTTACCTGCCCTTCCGATAATATAATCAACATATTTTTTCCATGACAGATTATTAGTCAAAATTACCCCTAAAAATTTAACTTCAGACACTTGTGGAATTTCTCTTTGGTCATAAAATAATTTAATTTTAAAGGGACGAGTTTTGTTAAATACCACCATTTTGGTTTTGTCAATATTAATATCAAGATTCAGATATTTAAAGTAAATGTGAAGATTCGTCAAAGCTGCATTAAGAGTATTAACAATGACATTTACATTAGACCCTGATGTATAAATAACAAGATCATCAGCAAATTGTAAATTTCTAACGTCTGAACCTAGTATTAAATTAAGTTTATAAATATACAATATAAATATTAAAGGGCTTAAAATTCCTCCTTGACACACACCTTTGAAAGACACTCTAGGTCCAATAAGTTGATTCTGAAATTTGACGTACACTACTCTACCATGTAAAAAGTTAAAAATCCATTTCACAATTTTTTCAGGAATACCAATGGTCAATAATTCAGAAGCTAATATGTGATGATTGACATTATTAAATGCTCCAACAATGTCAAAGAAAATACCTATTAGAACTTCTTTGTTCTTGAATGCATTGAAAACATCAAAATGTAAATGAGAAATACTTTCGCGACAAGAACGACCTTTGCGGAATCCAAACTGGTTTGATGGTAAAATATGATTGCTTTCTACAAAAAATTCTATTCTTTGTTTTAACAACTGTTCAAATATTTTTCCCATGCATGAAGTTAAAGCTATTGGCCTATAAGAATCAGCAAGTTCTTTCTCTTTATTGGGCTTTAAAATTGGTATTAAACAATCTGTTTTCCAACTTGAAGGAATGATTGAATTATTCCATAATAGATTATAAATATTTAACAAAACATGCTTTGAAGTATTTGATAAATGTTTAAGTACTTTATATGGAATTCCGTCGAGGCCAAAGGCTGTATCACGTCTAGAGGAAATGGCTGAATTCAATTCTGCAAAAGTAAATGAATTTGTAAGATAATCAGAACTCGAAGCAGTTATGAAGTTATTATTTAAATTTAATTCAGCCTCAACGGTGGAAGGTGTGTATTTTCTAATAAAATCAAAAATCCAATCTAATCTCTTACAGGAGTTATAGCTTGTATTTACGTTTTTAAAAATTTTCATGTAGTACCATATTCTAGATAAAGGAGTAGTTCTATTAAAGCTTTCACAAAGATTTTCCCAACTTTTTTGTCTTTCTTGCTTCAAGGTCAACTTTTTAATAGCTTGCAACTTTTTGAAATGTAAATAATTAGATTCAGTTGAATCATGTCTAAAGTTTACATATGCATGTTTGGCCTGTTCAACAGCAGAAGCACACCTGGCGTTCCACCAAGGTAGAGGTCTTCTATTTTTATTAAAATAAGTGCTGGAGTGACTTTGAGAATTAGGACGAAGTCCAATTGACATAGATAACTGAATAGCTGTATCCAAGAGACTCATTAATTCTTCATATGATTTTAAAGGATTTTCTTTGTTATAATGAAAATTATGCAGGAAACTATCTGAAATGGTTCTAAACATATCCCAATTAATTTTACGATAATTGTGTTGTTGAGGATATTGCTTACTATCGGGTAATAAAGTTTGTTTGTTACCAGAAACATTTCTAACAAAAACTTTTGTTATTACAGGTAAGTGATAGCTTCCTAGAGGGTCATCGTGCACAGACCAATCGCAGGAAACTGCAAGATCAGGAGAAACTATTGTAAGATCAAGTGCATTTTGTCGCCATTTATGGGAACCTACTGTTGTCATTTGACCATCATTCAGAATAACTAACAAATTATCATCTATACATTCTAATACTTCAGATCCACGAGTATCAGAAGTCATGCAACCCCAGCTATGGTGCAAGGCATTAAAGTCTCCAGCAATAAGCAAGGGCTCAGGTAGACTTTGAATTAGGTTGTTCAATTTATGTTTAGAGAAAGATGGAGAACATAGTTTGGGACTGTAAAGAGATACTATGGTCAGTTCCTTATTGTTACCATAATACAAACGAATTGCGCTATTTTGAATGGAATTATCGCTAAAAGTGTCTAATTTCTTAAAATTAAGGCTTTTGTGTACTAAAATAGCAACGCCGTTATGATCGTTACCACTGTCTAATCTCACCATCTCATAATTTTTAAAACTAATATGATGATGTGACTTCAACCAGGTCTCGCATATAATGGCAATATGAATGCTTTTCTCATAAAGAAAATGTGAAAAAATAAGTCGATTACTCATTAAACTCTGGGCATTCCATTGTACAATATTTATATAATCCATAAAAGAGAGAAAAAGATTTAAGAGGAGATTTTTTGGTCTTGTATGTTTTGGATGAGAAATTCTTTGATAGTTTTACTACAGATGCTAGTTTCATTTGCTTTGCTCATGGTAATCCTACTAATATTATAAAGGCGAAAGTTTGTAAGAATGTCTGGATGTTTGGATGTTTAGATGTTTGGATGTTTGGATGTATGGATGTAAGGATGTTTGTTCCTCTTTCACGCAAAAACTACTGAACGGATTTCGATGAAATTTGGCACACGGGTAGATCATGTCCTGGATTAACATATAGGCTACTTTTTATCCCGGGAAAATATAAACCAGGACTTTTATCCCGGAAAAACTTTTTAATGCGGGCGGAGCCGCGGGCAAAAGCTAGTAATTTTTATAACTGAATCAACTAGTACTTTCAAAAAGTGATCAGAGTCTAAAAGTGATATAAATAGTTCATTAGGACTTTTTTTCCTGCCACCTAGTGAAGGGAATGATTTTTCATTGACAACATCCACAAATGATCTTTTAATAAACTTTTCTTTGTTCTGTTTAATTTTATCTTGTTTTACTGGGCACTCTGATGAAATAGCAATATGGTTTCCTTTGCAATGAATACAACAAGCATTAGTTGGAGCAATAGTGCAATTCTTAAAATTGTGGCTGCCAGTACAGATTGAACATTTTTCTGAGTTCTTGCAAAATTTAGCTAAATGGCCATACCGGAGACAACGCAAACACTGTTTGACTGGAGGTATGTATGGTGAGATCTCAAATCGCCAACTATTAAGATCAACACTGTTGGGTAAAGTTTGGCAGGAAAATGTAATACATATAGTTTTAGTGGGTTGTAAAG
The DNA here is from genome assembly GCA_949316025.1 of Lapara coniferarum. Taxonomy (NCBI): domain Eukaryota; kingdom Metazoa; phylum Arthropoda; class Insecta; order Lepidoptera; family Sphingidae; genus Lapara; species Lapara coniferarum. The sequence goes on from OX438926.1 coordinate 7,210,029, forward strand.
TAAAGGTGCTGTCAACATTTTTTATTCTCCTCATAATTCTACGTATAGAAATAATGTTTTTTGTTGTTGTTAATGCAGTATAAATTTGTTCGTTGGATAGGTCTATCGGAACATGATGCATAACACCTGTAGTCTCGGTAGCGGCAGCCGGTATACTGGCTTTAAGCTTATTCATGTCTAGAAATTTTTTATTTGATAATGCAGCATTTGCAAGTGTTGCACTGTCGAAAATAGCGCCCACCTTATACTTATTCATGCGCACTAGTTGTTTTATGCCCTTATTATACCTTTTCAGATTATTTGCCAGAGACATCATATCTCTGTCCCCCAGCGGTTTATTGTTTTCGATACTTTCTAAGAAGACAATAAATTCGACATTACCTGTATTTTCTGCATACAGTCTGTGATAATTGGGTATTTGGAAAGTTCTATACTTATCCACAGCATCCACGGATTTTTGAGACGAAGAATCCGACGCCTCCAACTCCGCCTCATCATGCCCTGACTCATCTTTTTTCTTACGTTTTCTTGTCCCCCCCATTTTGGACAAATCTCTTCTTCAACTACCAAGATATAAATATGTACAATTATTTATACTTTACTCGTATAAAAATTATTTTTAATAAATAAGTTTAAAAATTGCGCCTTTTCTTTTCGACGTTCCCGCGCTTTTTTTTTCTTGACCAAAGAGTTTTTTTTTTTTTTTTTTTTTATAATTTTCCCTTTAGGGAAGGCAAAGGGTTCGAGCCCATACAGCCTCGTCTTAAGTAATATTTTTGGTTGACTTTTTTTTTTCCTACGTACTATGTCGTAGTAAAGCAGTGGCTACCTTACCAAGACTTTATCAAGGAGTTTTGGCGGCAACGAAAAAACACTTGATTGGCACAGTTATTTCAATTCACTTCATTTGAGCACTTTAATAGAACTATATTGGATAATATACCACCATAATTATGCAATATAACACTAAGTATCACCAAAATAATGAATTAAAACAAGAGCACCTCATGACACTTCTACGTTCCCGCCAAAAACTCTGACCAAAGAGTATTATATACATTGGGAACATTTGACATTACGACTGATTACGACTAGTACGTATATAAAAATAAAGCATAGGTCACATTAACTGGGTTGACCTTTACAAGTCATTAATTTTCTACTGTAACTAGGTGATCCTCGCAGCTCCACCCGCATGAAAAAGTTTTTCTGAGATAAAATATTTTTCCGGGATAAAAAGTTGCCAGTAGTTCTCAGGAGTTATGTGTATTGTAGCTTCCCATTATTGAAAGAATTTTCAAAATGGGTTCAGTAGTTCTTGAGATTAGCGCGTTCAACCAGACTAACAAATAAAATTTTCAGCGTCTAGGATAAAAAGTAGCCTATGTCCTTCCTTGGGTCTGAACCTATCTCCGTACTTATTTTCTCTCGGTTCCAAAAGCAGAAAACGATTTTCCAGGATAAAAAAGTACTGGGAAGCTCGTCCTGCTGAAGAAGGAGGGACGATCCGCGGAGTCGCCATCGGCCTACCGGCCCATCGTGTTGCTCGACGAGATCGCAAAACTCTTTGAGCGCATTATCCATGCTCGCCTCGTCGAGCATCTCGAGAGGGTCGGTCCGAACCTATCCGACTGGCAGTTCGGATTTCGGCGGGGCCGGTCGAGAGTCCACGCGATTCTGCGGGTCAAGGCATTAGCGGAGGAAGCGATGGCCCAGGGTCAGGTCGTTCTGGCGGTGTCCTTAGACATCGCCAACGCATTTAACACCCTGCCATGGGCCTGTATATACGAAGCACTGAGGTACCACGTGGTGCCGCCCTATCTCCGGCGTCTGGTGCACTCCTACTTGTCCAACAGGGATGTAGTATACCCTGGCGCTGACGGGTGGCACCGTAGAGCGATGACTTGCGGTGTTCCACAGGGCTCTGTCTTAGGCCCACTTCTGTGGAACATCGGTTATGACTGGGTGCTCCGTGGTACCAACCCCTGGGGCGTCGGCGTCACATGTTACGCCGACGATACGTTTGTCACAGCGACCGCCAGGACCTATCAGGAAGCCGCAACCTTGGCAGCAGTGGGCACCAGCCATGTCGTCTGTCGAATCCGAAGAATAGGATTAACGGTGGCTCTCAATAAAACCGAGGCCGTTTGTTTTCATGGGCCTCGGACGGGGCCACCGGCTGGTGCTCACATAATTGTGGAGGGGGTGCGGATTCCCATCGGTAAGTCGATAAAATATCTAGGTTTGTTTCTCGATAGCCGATGGAAATTTCGCGCCCACTTCGAAGGATTAAAGACCAAATTGTCTCGGGCAGTGGGTGCTCTTTCAAGCCTGCTGCCCAACCTGGAAGGTCCTGGCACCCCTTGCCGAACGCTATATCATGGAGTTGTGCGGTCCATGGCCCTTTACGGATGTCCCATTTGGGCCGACTCTCTGGGCGGCCGCTGCGTTGCTCTCCTGCGAAACCCGCAGCGAGTAGTGGCGCAGCGGGCGATCAGGGCGTACCACACGGTCCCTTTCGAGGCAGCTTGTGTACTGGCCGGATTTCTACCATGGGATCTGGATGCCAAAGCTCTCTCTGACTCTTTTCACTGGCGGGACGAAGCTTCCAGACGTGGTCAGCGTCCGGCCCTGAAAGAGGTTGAGGCCAAGCGGGCTTCCCTCCGCAGAGCTGCCATGGAGGAGTGGCGTCTTAGGCTGGAGGCCCCAACAGCGGGGCTCAGGGTCGGCTCGGCAGTGCGTCCTGTTTTTGCTGAATGGCTGGATAGGCGCCACGGCCCAGCGACGTTTCGTCTAACGCAGGTGCTCACCGGACATGGTTGCTTCGGTGAGTACTTGTGGCGGATCGTCAGAATCGAAGAATCGGCCGTGTGTCACCATTGTGACAACTGCCAGCAAGATACGGCCCAACACACGTCGGAGTTTTACCCAGCCTGGGATGAAGAGCGCAACGCTCTCATGTCAGTCGTCGGAGGAGATCTCTCGCTGCCAGCCGTGGTGTCATCCATGGTTGACAGCCGGAGTCTATAAGTACCCTTTCCAGGATTTAAAACTATCCCCATATCACATTCCATTGAAATCTGTTCAGTTGTTTGTCCGTAACGGCTCCGCACGTGTGAAACTATTTTCGATTTCGTGTGAAAGTTTACATGAAGTTTCAAGTTAGGAGGAAATTTTGTGAAATTCAACTCCTAAGGGGACTTAGGAGTTGAATTTCACAAAATCCCGTCTTAGTGAGCACCTACGTCCCAAAAGGAGCTCCTAAAAATTAGCCTTATACAATAAATAGTTTTATTTTAAACACCTCCGATTTTGAGATTTATGTAATTTTATTTTCCTTAAAAACTACGCTTATGGTGAGCGTTTTTAAAAAGTTACTTATAAATAGCGGGGTCTAAAAACATTTCTTTAATGGATCCAAAATCCATATTTGCCCGGAGCGCTGGTCACACTGGCCCAAGCGCAATTTTTTCGCGTGTCTGTCAACACGCGAAAATCGACCTACACGCACACATATAAGGCGCGTCAACACGCACACATATCGAGTTTGACAGCTGTCAGACCGGCCCGATTGGGCCGGTCCGGGCTCGAGAGGTTAATATCCCTTAAGTTTGAGTCTGGTTAGATTTTGAGACCCAGAACCTATACAAAAAGCGGACGTCGACTTTGTAAAGAAAGCAATGTTTTGGAAGGAAATATGCCAACTTGCCCATTACGATCATGTTAAACTTTGAGTATTCAACCAAATCAAAGATGTTAAAGTATGTTATAATGCATTTTATGTAGGTGTTTTGCTATTACCCGATAAATTGAGTTACTGATGAACAGGCTCAAAATTTTTCATGAAAATTTTCCCAACGTCCACTCTACATAATCTTAGAACTCTGGAATACTTTAATTAATATAAGAACAGTAAAAAAAATTAATGCATTGAAACAGTTTCACTTCATAGGTGTGTACAGTCAGCAGCATAAATATCTGTACAAAATCAAAGGAGATGTCCACTTTTTTTATAGGTAAGTAGTAGACCTCAAAATCTAAACAGGCTCAAACTTTAGGGATATTAAAGTGGCAACATATGGAACTTAGATCCATTAAAAAAATATTTTTAGACCCCTCCATTCATAACTTACTTTTTTGAAAACATTCATATTAAGTACATGTTTCGCTGAATCTCAAGCGGGACAAATTTTGTCTCAAATTGACAATGTTTATCAGAGAGTTGCCGATATGACAGGTATATATGCAAATTATTTACATTCTACAAGTTGAAGCATACATTTTGCACTGGGTTATAACATGAGTAACATAAAATTTACGATATTTTAGTGTTTTGTTGACAAAGGTTATGTTTACAAACCACTTATACACTGACTTAATTTTTTGATACTTGAGACATGAAAATAAATATGAATGTTTTGAAAGTTCATGCATGTTTGGTATTTATTTTAGGTAAATCAATCAATGCTAAAAAAACATTTGTTGAAGAAGGTGAACAAAATAATGGCATTTTTTCTACACCTGGGAAACATCGGCAAGGTCGATCAAAGAAAGATCTCGATGATTTTGACTTATGCGCAATTAGACAAATGGTTCATTTCTTCTACACCGTAAAAAAGCAGGTATGTCTAATATTTGATATTAGATTTTTGTCCCGGATCTGGCCATGGTAAAACGCTTTTGCGGGGTAAAGGTTCCAAAGAAAGAGCAATATTTAAAAATAATAATGCGTAATAGAAATCTGCCTACAAAATTACAAAAACATATTATTTATTTGGATGAAAGCTATATACACTTAAGCTCAAAAAATGTTGGCAATCCATTGATATCAGTGGAGTGAGACACAATATACCGGGTGGAAGGGAAACGCTCTCTATGCCGGAACGGTAAGAGAGAAGAACCATACCATTAACGAAAAACTATATTCATTTGCAAAGCTAAGCGATAATACTTACGATTTTAGTATTTCCGTAATTCATGCGCGCGCAATGTAAAGCATACAAAGAACTGGGCGGCCGTCGCGCTACGCCGGGACCGGCCCGCGGTCGTTAACCCGTCAGTTGATGTACGTGTTTCATTACGATTTTTTTGAAATATCGACCTTTTTTACTATGTTTTTCAGAATAATAGTTTGATTTATCTATCTATACGTAAAGCTGTACAGAAATTTGAGAAAATCCTACTAAAATTTCAACAATGCGATCGCGATTTTTTTAGTGCCATCACGTCAGGAATCACCAATACTATCACCTGTATTCGTTTCCGAGAGCGTTTCCCTTCCACCCGGTATACAAAGGAAAAATATATTTTATTGTCCATGCTGGTAGTTAAAGGGGGTTTGTGCATTATGTACTTCTAATTTTCAGTAGCCCAAACAAAAATGAAGATTATCATTCTGAAATGAACAAAGCAAACTTTATAAAATGGGTTACAGATAAATTAATACCTAATTTAACAGAACCTTCCATTTTTGTGATGAACAATGCACCTTACCATTTGGTAGTTGTCAATAAGGCACTAACCAGCGCAACAAAGGTTGCTGATGTAAAGCTGAGGTTGCTTCAAAATAATATACCTTTTGATGAAACGATGCGCAAACCTGAATTATTGATGCTGGTGAAACGCCATAAACTAACTTTTGGGGGATCATTGTCACACTGTGGTACGGCTTTCACCATATCATTGTGATCTTAATCCGATTGAATTGATATGGGGAATTGCAAAACATAAAATTGCCTCGGTCAATGTAGGATCCATTGACATAAAGATAGAGATCTAGTACATAATCATTTTTTCTTAATGTTATTAACTTGAACTCATAATTAGTAATATTTTACTCCAACAGATGGCAGCTGAACAAGCACTTCTAGCTATTACTGCTGAAGATTGTAAGAATTCCTGCCATCATATTATGAAAATTGAAAAGGAATATTATGATAGGGGTATGACTATGTATCACGATATTGAATAATTGGTTATTAATCTCAGAGAAGACAGCAGCAGCGACACTGCTTCAGAATCAGATGATTTTGTTGTTGCAGGAACATCTAGCCAAGACTAGGGCTGCCATCCGTCCGGATTTCCCCGGATTTGTCCTAGTTTGAAGGGCGTCCGGGGGCCGTCCGGCCGGGGTTTTAAAAATTGTCCGGGCAAAACCCGGACACTTTTGTTGTCAGGGGAAATCCATTTTTCATAGATGAGCGACAAATTGAAATAAATCTTAGTTAAAACATCATGCATCTGCCCGTATTCAAGAAGGAAAGGCAAAATATTTTTTCAGAGGTGTCCGGGGAAATACCCATATTTCGCCCAAATGTCCGGGATTTTTGCCGTGTTTATCCGGCGTCAGCAATTTAGATGATGGCAGCCCTAGCCAAGACACAATACAGTTTTTTGGGGTAGAATACTTAGAGGAAAGTGTTTTAGAATCAGATTAATTGTAATAGAAATTATGTGTTATTTAAATAAACTATGAAGATATAAAAATGTTTAAGTTTCCTAAATGTTTATTATACGATGAACGGATATTTATACTACAATAGTATTTTCTAACGATGATTAAACTTGCTCGAATCTCGCGAGAACAAGAAGGGCTAATAAATTATTTGAAAACAAATAATTCCATGAGTGAGCAGATGCTTCCATGTAATATTATTCAAAATTCAATGGACTCAAACTACTTACAAATTCAACTTATCAAAGACGTGATGGACAGCAGCATGCCTCACGCTGCCTCTGACGCCAAGGGCGTCCTTCGGTGTACGGGGGCTTCTGAGCCCCCGCAACAACAGGAGACGGACCGCAACAGCGGTACGCGCAGGGGCGGTTGCGGACGACTACTTAGACGTGAGTCGGAGGAAGCCCGCAGCCGAACCTAATGCGCCGAAGATGGCCACCGCGGAGTTTTAGTTGGTATGCCGTGCGGTGTACATAGGTTAGGGACTCGGCCCGGCGGTCGCCCGACGAACTTATCAAAGACCTAGTGCAAAAAATAAACCTCTTTTCTTTTGCATGTATTATAAATCTCTTTGTTCTTTTATACAAATAATATTTACCTGACGATTGGAAAGCATCCCTAAAGACTCAGTAGGTAAACAACAAGAAATGAACAAAACTGTGAGTTACATCAAACAAGAGGTTTTCGTAAGAAAAATGTTTTAATCAACAAGTTGTTTTTTTTTTCTTAATTTTGGATTCCTTTGTTCTGGCCAAACACAATGTGCCACGTCATAGTCATTGAAAAATAACAAGTATCTAAACACTTTACGTCGTAGTATACTGGGCTGCCATATTAGTGTTATATTAGACTTAGGCGCCCTCATTAAATCCACACTCTTTTTTGCCAAGCTGTAAAGCAAATCTCTTTTATTTTATTTTTGTGAAGAGAAAAAAGATTAGTAAGAACACAAAAATATGTAGACAGTATGAAATTTTGAATTTGTTCAGCTACTTATGCTGATGACTGTACATTAAATACACACATACACTTTTTTATTTATTCTTGTCTATGGATACAAGTACTGCTGAGTGTGGACGCATATGGTTGTTTTTTTTATCTTCAGAGGTACCTACCTATATCGTAGTGAAGTAGTGCCTTACCAGGACTTTAATGAAAAGTTTTGGCGGCAACAAAAAAAAAACACTATAAGGTGATGATGTGAAAATTGTAGATGGTAGAAAACACAGTCTTGAGAAGTATTATTGATCTCAAGATCAATGCTTAGGAGTCGTGTCCCAAAAGCAGTCTCACGCAGCGGAAGCTGATTCGGAAGCGCGACTTTTAGGTTATAACAAAAAGCGGCTTTCGTGGTAAAGTCTGGCGAGAGTCTCCGTGAGGAAAGCGCACCCTGTAGCTTTAAGGTGAAAAGGCCGTGAATTGAATTGCTTAGAGTCTCGAAATATCAAAGGCTCGAAGTCTGGTAATCTGGACATCAACAATTAGATGACATCGACGTCGTCTTATGTTATTGCAGTGAAGTAAACTATAGAGCGATGTAGTTCAATTGTGGCGCCATCTATTAGTAGCTTGGGATAAACTTGACTATTAAACCAATAAAGGTGGCGCTGCTGGCTTTGCTTGTTACAACACTTAATTAGCACAGTTATTTCAATATACTTCATTTGAGCCCTTTAATCAAATCATAAAACGCTCTATTACGACGAGTATTTGTGGTTTTTCAGTGAAAGAAAGCAGTATAAACAAGTTTCTTTTATGGGACAATAAATGTTTGGGACTAGAATCTCGCCGAGGCGATTTACCCGCACGTACCATGCTGCCAACATAACGCCATCGGAACTTAAAGTTGAAACACACTATAGCAGTACCTACTTTCTCCGCGAAATAAAAAAAAAGTTAGAAATCTTGTGGGTAGGTACAACAAAAAATATTTGGCAACACTTAGACTCAATTGTCAGACGTCAGTTGTCTGTCAAATAATTTTTGTTTTTTGTTTTTACGATTTTGGAAAGTTGAATTTACTTAACATTGGCGAAATCACCGATAGATAATCGGTGGAAGCAGTAATTTAAAAAGAAGAAGAAGTATTCATTTGAAACAACAGTATCACATTATATTCATGCCCTGAAAACTGATAAAGTTTACCTACGTACATAATCTAACAGGTTAGTCCGTAATTGCAATACCTAGGTACTTTACAACCATTCTATATCAGTATATATCTTTCAAACCCTTCCAATTGTTTAGAGTAACGACATAAAAAGTGACGGCAGTAGAGATACTATGATAACGCGAGAAACTGCTATAAAATGAGTCATGAAAGAAAGGAAGTACACTTCGAAAATCCTGAGAATATCAGCAGGGAGAACCAGGTTTTCTTTGCCATTTATTTTTATAAATGCTATAACTACAAAACTGCACAAATAAATCATGGGTATAAGAATTTTAACTTGAATGTCTTTTTAACACTGCAAACCTACTAAAAACAATTATTAAATAATACTTACATATTTGGGTTTATTGATATTGGATAAAACATAACACTTTTGCAATAATTGTGGATGTAAATATTGTATGTAGTACTGTTAATTTGTCATAAACTTATTTTAAATCCTATTTTATAACATTATATGCTTTTCAAATATCATTTTTTGGTGTTATTATAGTTCAGACAAATTAAGTTGGCCAGCATGACAATTTTTTACACTTCACGGAATACTATCTGTAGGGAAAACAAAAAATTGGTTGCTCCAAATAAACAATTCGTGATTTTTTATTCAAGGAGGTCATTGTATGTAAATAGAGTTAGATTATCATTAAGTCTTACATCGTCGATGAAGTACCAATACCTCCTAAGTGTTGAGAATCTAATTTTACACCGGAAGAAAAAATCTGTTAAATACATACGAACGAATGAATTCTGTCACATGTTGTGTGTTATGTGTTTTCACGTAGCTCAAGAAGCTTACTGGTAAAGAAATTAAGGATAGAAGTTAATTCAATCCATGCGAATATGAGTTTTATGTCTATTGTAATAAAAAAGTAATTTTGGACTAAATTTTCAGTTAGGAGGTATTGGTACTTCATCGACGACATGTTACAATCAGGAGTTTTTATTACAGTATTTAGTTATGGTTATACTCCGTCCAACCATTTATTTAACTTTTGACGTATGCACGCCTATGAAATTTTATAATTATTGACAAGGAATCAAAAACAAAATAATTGACTACTTTATGGATGCCATTTTGTATTTTCCGTGGTGTAACAACTGGTTGTTCATCTCTAATATTATGCCTTTGCCTACCCCATCGGGGATAAAAGGCATGAGTGTGTGTGTGTGTGGGTGTTTTAAATTAAAAAAGTATTTTTATTTACCTCCAATGTTTGGGTTTTTCTTTAGATATTGATTACATTTGGTTGCACAGAGATTTAAAACTTTTCTAACTCTATGCTCATAAAGTCCAGTATACAAAATTGTAAAAAAGTCACATTGTTATAAGAGTCAAGATTATATTCTCTATTTCAGTATGTTTTTACAATACTAAGTCAAATATGTTACATAAGTTGATACTCTTTAAGTATTTGTAATTATGTAGTTGACTTAGAATTTTTTGTGCAGGCGTTCTCACAAAATTAACGCGTCACGAAAAAATTAAATTGTCATACCTGCCAGCTTAGTTTGTCCCAACTATAGTTAATAATGTATCAACAAAATCAATTTTCTACTATTTACTTTAAAAAAAAATGTGTGCGTGTACTTATGGGTGATTATACAAAAGTTGGGTAACTTTTGAGGATATTTTGTTTACTATAGTTATTAAATCAAATTATTACAAATTCGTGTGCATATGATGGCTAATCTAATGATTATATTGTTCCAAATCGGGCCAGTCACTTTTTTTAGTAGATTGTGAGATATTTAATTTTTTCTGAACTTTACTGCCAGGGGACTGACGAGGCTAACATAGTACTGATAAAATAAACAATTTTGTAAGAATTATAATGAAGTTTCATAAAAAAAGATTTTTTTATAGGTGACTGCTTTGTTTTTTATCTTCCATAGTTTGTATTTATCTACTACATTTCCATATAACTTGTTTAAATTTTTTTCTTTCTTCATTACTCTTTAGTTTTCTTCTAATTGTGTTTTAATACTTTCCCCAAAAAGGGCCTTCTTCACTAATTCTTTCTTTTTGGTTATATCTTTACTCATGTCTTCAATTATGGCTTTTGACGTTTTTTCAACAGATTTTATTACTATTTTTAGCTGTTTTTTGACATGTCTATATTTTTGACGCTAAGTATTTAGTTTAGTTTTAAGCTTTGAAACTATAGCCTCCATCTTTTTTATTTTCCTGTTTCTAGATTTTCTCTGTCTTTCACTTCTCTTTTAGCTTTTATTGTTCTTTGGTCTTCGTTAATAACAGATCTATTGCTTCATTAACTATGGGTTGTATTTCGTCGTCAGTTGGTGGGGGAGTATTCTGGTGTATAAAATTATTAGTGGTTTGTTTCAATAGCTGTTTTTTTGTCTGTAGTTTAATGAATAATTTTTCAATTTTTTTCTAGTTGCTGTTGCTCTCGTGGTGTCATGTCTTCAACATTTTTTTCTACGTCCTTTCTTTTTTTTCCTCAAGTACTGAAGTTTTTTTTTCTTTGTATTCCTGCTAATTTAATGGGGTCACTTTTAATTCTGGCCAAGCGAGCCTTCTGTTCTGTTCTGGGGCTCCTTTTTCCCCACATAGCCCGTAGAGAGTCAGGCTGTTGTGCGTGATGTGCCAGCTACAAGTCTAGCCAGTTCAGCTCCTTCCAGAAGCGCAGGATCTTCCTGGTTCCTTCACAGGCTTCTCGGAGTGACCCCGGAGTGCCGAGGATATCAGCCCGTTGTGCAGCTATTCCTTCGCATTCCAGGATAACGTGGAAGGCTGTTTCGTCGGCCGACAGACATCTCCTGCAGAGGGGGCTATCGGTGATACCTAAAACATATAAATGTTTGTTTAATGAGCAGTGTCCGTTGATCGTAACCACCATTGTGCGTAGAAAGGCCCTGTCCAGAGACAGGAGACGTCTCGTCAGACGTCGGTCCGGGTTTGGCACTGTTTCCCGGGACTGTCTACATGCACTAGTACTTGCCCATTGATCCGCATGTTGTTCTTGTGTTCTGTGTCGCAGCCGTGACCTTAGCTGTTAAAAAGGTAGTGGTATAATTGGGATGGGTCCGAATACCACCTGGTTTGACCCCCTTTTGGCTAGTTCATCGGTCGCGTCGTTTCCTAGAGAGCCACTGTCCCCTTTCAGCGAGCCTTTTCGGCTTCGCTCTTTTTTTTATATTTCTTCCCTAGTCAAATCACTTTTGGCGTGCCGCATGATTTTTTAAACTGAAATATAAAATAAAAATGCTTATACACGGTAGTAATTAAGATAAAAGTGCTCTAAAACAAAGAAAACATCAGTACTATGGAGACACGTCAGTCCTTTGGCGCGATACCTGACAAAAGACTGACGCCAACGGACTGACGAAAAAGACATAATTTGAGGTTATAATCATAACTAATGTTTGTTTTGGTAATTTCGAACATCAACAAACTACATTTTAACAAATCATAGTTATCTATGTATAAATGAAAATAAACCTCAGATTAAAAAGAAAATAACGACTCACCACAGGACTGAAATTTTGACTGGCTTAGCACGTGTATAGACGACAACACACAACCCAAGCACTGGTACAGCTATGGCAGCAGTCGAATTGTGCGGTCCGCAACTAACTTCATTACCAACATTAAAACTTAAACAGGGATTTGACCTTGACTCAGTGATATTTGTCGCGAATTTCAAATTTAAAGAACACACAACGGACTGATGAATGAAACTAAACACAAAGTTTCTTATTTTTTTTTTAATAAAATGGAGAACATTGCATTATGAAAGTTGTAGTATATGATACTATGTATATCACAGATTGTAGTAAATTAGTAAGTTTTCTTAAATCAATGATAATGTTAAATGAATAGTCACTTGATTGTTGGTTTTCGGGATTGTGACATGCCACAGGACTGACGTTTTAAGTATTTATTTTGTTTTTTTTATTAACTTGTATTTAAAATGAAGAAGTGAAATTGGGTGACCAATTAAATGACTTTTCATTGTTTTAAAATAAATTGTTATTTCAATTAAATATAATAAGACTTTGTATATATTGGCTGATGATATTGAGTTACCCAATTTTTGTATATTCACCCTTATGTACTCGCATGGGAAGTTATATTTCTTTGGCATCATTAAAAAATAGTTTTAAATTGCATGTAAATAATAATTGATTATAAATTCAAAAATTGAATTTAAGTTTACTCGTTTTTTAAACATTTATGATTTTTTCAATTTAATATACATTTTTTAATTTTATCAAAAAATTTTCATTAAATTTGTTCATTTATTTTTATTAATATTTATTATTTATTCAATTTAACACTTGATGATAAATATTAATAATTAATATTTTAATTTGATGTTGGATTTTAATTTTTATCACAAATTTTTTAATAAATTTATTTCTTTATTTTGTAAATATCAAATAACCAATAATAAATATTTAACATTAATAATTTAATAATATTTAGTATTTATCATATTAAATAATATTATTTTAATTTACATCAATAAACTGGCTTTTGCCCGCGGCTCCGCCCGCGTCACAAAAAAAATTTCCGGGAATAAGCTCCACTTATATTTTCCCGGGATAAAATGTAGGCTATGTGTTAATCCAGGACATAACCTACCCGTGTGCCAAATTTCATAAAAGAGTAACAAACATACATCCATACATACATTCTTACAAACTTTCGCGTTTATAATATTAGTAGGATACGCATAAACCTTCCTCTTGAATCACACCGACCATTGTTGAAAAATGAATGAAAACCCGTTCGATAGTAGTTTGAGTTTATCGCATTCAAGTGACAAACAGATGCGATAGGGGACTTTGTTTTATAATAAGTAGTGATGTAAGGACTACTATCTTTAAAAATGAAAAGATATAAAACTACGAAAAAAAAAATCCGGTTTTTCCGGGATAAAAAATAGCCTAGATCCTTCCCAGAGTCTTAAACTATCTCTCTACCAAATTTCATCGAAATCGGTTCAGTGGCCTGGCCGTGACGTCTCCACTCGCAAGAACAAAAAATCCGGAATAAATTTTCCGGTTTATGTTTTTCCGGAATGAAAGTAGCTCGTGTCCTCCTCTGGATCTCAAACTATCCCCACTTATTTTCTTGCGGTTCCACTCGCAGTAAAAGATTTTTCGGTATAAAAGTCCCGGTCTATTTTTTCCTGGAATAAGAAATAGTCTGGGTCCTTTCAGGGTCTTAAACTATGTATGGGTTAAAAGTAGCCTATGTCTTCCTCTGGATCTCAAACTATCTCTATAATAAATTTCTGGCGGTTTCAACCAAGATTGTTTTTTTCCGGAATAAAAGTCCCGATTTATATTTTCCCGGCATAAGAAGTACCCTAGGTCCTTCCTAAAGTCTTAAACTATCTCCCTGCCAAATTTCATCGAAATCGGTTCAGTGGTTTGGCCGTGATAGCTCCACTCGCGCAAAAAAAAATCCGGGATAAAAGTCCCGGCTTATATTTTTCCGGGATAAAAGTAGCCTAAGTCCTTTCTCAGGCTCTAGACTATCTGTGTACCAAATTTCATTTAAATCGGTTCAGTAGTTATAGCGTGAAAGCGCAACAGACAGACATATAGACAGAGTTACTTTCGCATTTATAATATTAGTAAGGAAGTAAGGATATTAGTAAGGATAATACATAAGGATAGTTAACCTCAATTACATTGGAGCACTTGAAAAAGTATATAAGCACAATTTTTTTCACTAATATTTACGAATTGTAAATAATATTAATCAATATATTCGCGGGTTTAGCGGGCACCTTCTCCCGTGAGAATTTTGTGTCACACATGCGCGCGCATCTTAAAATTTCAATCTCATCATTTTTTCATAACGCGCCTAAAGAAGTATAACTTCAAAAACCGTTTTTTATGTAATAATAATGAAGATCACAATAATATACTTTAGGAAATATTAGCATAATCAAACCAACTCCATTATTGTCACAACTTTGGATAACTAATTAATGTCTTATTAATGGCCAGTCTCAATAACTTACTAATAGATAAACAAACAGTTGAAAAGCTTTCTTTGGTGGTTACCTGTGTTTCTATATACTAAGATAGATAAGAATACCTTATCCTTTTCTAATCCAATCTATCAAGAGGCTAATATGATGACTTTCATTGGTGCATTTGGTTTTTGCCAAAGATGAACATAGAGCTATTAATCATTGTAATAATAATCTATGCAGTATGTTATTTAAATTGCTTTACATCAAATCGAATGTGAAAAGAGTTATAGTTGAAAACATAAAAAGTACTCAATATTTTTTTTAAGACAAATTTATTAGTACTTAGTGCAAAATAAAATGCTTTGAAGGGTGCACTCACTAGAGTTACATCAATATTTTTGACATCGAAACAGCAGTAACAGTTAACGTAACCTTTACCATCGAGGTAGATAGCAAACTCCAGTTAAATGTTAGTAACTTATTGAGACTGGCCTTTGGGAACATTGTGTTTACAAATTGAGATTTAAAAATCCTACTAATATTATAAAGGCGAAAGTTTGTAAGAATGTATGGATGTTTGTTCCTCTTTCACGCAAAAACTACTGAACGGATTTCGATGAAATTTGGCACACGGGTAGATCATGATTTTAGCGTCAAACAGGAACAAACATCCCTACATTCTTACAAACTTTCGCCTTTATAATATTAGTAGGATTCATTCTTCACTTGGATTTTCTATAAAAGCGTGTTTTTGTTTAAAATATTGAATTGCCATCGATCCTTGATAAGTATGCCAAATTTCGATTTAATCCAACGTTTTGAAGGGGTCGAAATTATGTTCAAAGTGTCATACATACATACGTCTGAAGCTAATAAAAGCGTGTTAAAAGTAAATAAATGTTGATAACAGAAAACTCATAAATATGGGGTTGAATTATAACATCATATTAACATGGATACAATTTTCTACGGTATGCATGGTATATTCAAGTTGAATGGGTTTTAATTTGGAAGCATTCGTGAACTGGTGTCAGCTTGTTATGAATATCACCTTTTCTTGCTTGTTTAAATTTGGTTGTGTTGTAGATAGACCTATTCAATCTGATTGGTGGTGGTTGGCCACCTGCACTGCGTGAACCAGAACACCGAGAGTATGGGACAGTGAGCCCAAGTCGCAATCGCACTATGCAGCGTCCATCACAGAATGAAAGAATCAAGTCTGTAAATCTTTTAGCCCATTTAGCGCCTGAAAAACGACGTATCAAGCCCACGAATACAATCCTCACATCCACTGAAGAACCTCGAAACGCACCCAAAATGGTGCATGATACTAAGAAGATTGAAACAGGGATATTAGTTGGTAAGTATATAGAAATCTTCCCTTCTACTACGAAGTGGTCGGCCTGTTGTACGACAGGGTAAATTTAAGCAAGCCTCGTCGCTCAGACACAGGTGTATGTCTCCCCTAACTCCCTTCAATGTATAGTATAAATATTAATAACTAGCTTTTACCCGCGGCTCCGCCCGTGAAAAAGTTTTTCCGGGATAAAAGTCCCGCTTTATGTTTTCCCGGCATAAAAAGTAGCCTATGTGTTAATCCAGGACATGATCTACCCGTGTGCCAAATTTCATCAAAATCCGTTCAGTAGTTTTTGCGTGAAAGAGGAACAAACATCCATACATCCAGACATTCTTACAAACTTTCGCCTTAATAATATTAGTAGGATAGGATATACCTTCAGTTCTTATAAGCCAGGAATGCCAGGGCGCTGAATCGACAGTGGTTAGGGGCATGAGAGTAATTTACAATTAGGCGAACAAATTGCTTATCTCATAATATATTTTCACAATCCTACTAATGTTATAAAGTCGAAAATTTGTAAGAATGTATGGATATATGGATGTTTGTTCCTCTTTCACGCAAAAACTACTGAACGGATTTCGATGAAATTTAGCACACGTGTAGATCATGGCCGGGATTAACACATAGGCTACTTCTTATCCCGGGAAAAATAGTATAAACCTTTTAACTTTTATCCCGAAAAAACTTTTTAATGCGGGTGGAGCCGCGAGCAAAAGCTAGTAATTAATATAACATGCCAAGAAATAGTATATACCAATAAAATATATCTAACTACCCACAAAAATAATTTAGACAATTATTTAAAGTAGTAGATACTGCGCCTGCGTCGAACAATGGCAAGGGTTATTTCACTGGTAAAATTTAAAGTAAACACGTTTTCAATATTTTTCTATCTATATTAAAAAAAAAATACCCCGCATTAACGTCTTCGTATTTTGCACCTAATAAACTGTAAACTAAAATACTAAACGCTAAAATTTACTCCAAATAATTTAAACTAAATATTATTTTCAAGGGTATTGTACAAAATGTACCTTGTAAATTGTAGATACATAATATGCGAAGTCTTTCGAGTTTTTGTTGAAAATATTCTTGAAGTTATAATATTGTATGTGTACCTATAGTATTTAATTTTAAAATCACAAACACACCAATTATAAGATATTTACAAACAATAACACACGGTGTTAAATTTGGTATAATTGGGAAGAGGTAATTCAGTAAAAACAATTAGGTATTTACTCACCATTTTGATGTTAATATAATTGAATACCGCACCAATTACGTACTGCACATTCACAATCACACCGTAATTTTTCCTCTGAAAGGAATACCACAATTAATATTGACGTCTAGTAGTTTGCTCTTAGCTTTCCCAATTTCTAATTATAGACTCAGTGCGTGGCGGTGTGTGACCCCGCCACCGACCGCTCGCTCTACTTGTACTGTGTTTTATTGTTACAAAATGTCGTATGCGTATTTACCCGTGCTACCTCTCGATGAGATACCGCTCTGCGTCCTGCAATATGACGAGAGTAGGTGATGCAGTTACTTCATAAATTAGCAATTGAAATGTTTGTTATAATGTTTGCTTGATCATTCGTGGTGCAGACGTGTGTGGCAGTGAAGTCGCTGACGAGTTGTATGACTCGCCGCCGTTGGGATCGCCTCGGACTGTAGCACCGGCGCCGAAGCTCTCACAGCCATCGCCGGAGCACTTGCAGGAGGATATCGGCGTCGGCTCGCTTGTCGAAGTCGCCACAGATGTTGATCAACATTACTACGGCGTCGTCAGATGGATCGGTGTTATTGATGGTGAGTACCAAGTGCGAAAGTGATGTCTGGACTACTACTACTAATTCTCTAAGAAATAAAAATAGTCTAAATCAAATCCATACTTTAACAAGTCCGTTATAAGGTACAATAGTGTTGGCGTTTTCATTATAAAATCTCGTATCTTAAGGATATGGATATACATACCTAAGAATTCGAGGGTATTGAAGTCTACCAACCCGCACTAGGCCAGCGTGGTGGACTAAGGCCTAACCCCTCTCAGTAGTAGAGGAGGCCCGGGCTCAGCAGTGAGCAGTATATAATACAGGGCTGGTATTATTATTATTATTAAGGATATGGGAGTTGACTGCCTCGGTGGCGTAGTTGTATTGCGTACGCGTTAGGAGTACGATTTGCGTGCTGAGGTCCTGGGTTCGGATCCCGGGTCGAGCCAAAAATATTGTGATTGGGTTTTTCCATCTTAAAAATAACTCAGTCGCAGCTCGGAGTCAGGAAGTTGGCGGTGTGATACCCCCGTGCCTCGGAAAGCACGTAAAGCCGTTGGTCCTGCGCCTGATATCTCTCCAGTCATGTCGGATTGCCGTCTCACCACCTCACCGGTCTATGAGAGTGAAGGAATAGCGAGTGCACCTGTGTATTGCGCACACACTTGTGCACACCTACGCAGGAGATATTATAGTGCACCTGGCCACCGTGGCCGAAACTGGCTAGGAGGATTATTATGGTAGTAGAGTGTAAAATGGTCGGCAGATACCGCGACAGCGGGCGTGGAGTTGGAGCAGAGCGTGTGCGGGCTGGGCGACGGCAGCCGCGGCGGCACGTACTTGTTCCACTGCGCGCCGGGGCGGGCGCTGTTCGTGCCGCTGCCTCTGTGCCGAAGAGACGCCAGATTTAGAGACACTCCGCCTCCAGACCGCGCCGATTTACATGACATTGAAAATTTCGATCAGGCAAGTGTCCAGTGAATTTAACTTATTGCACGAATCTAATTGGAATTAATGTGGTCATAAGTGGGTACCGTGTTTAGTTCCTAAGATGGTGACAGGTGAATATTTGTACAAAATAGGTATCTCTCGGCTAATAAATTCTTATATGTTTATCAGAAGCCTATCTATCTTTAAACATATAATAAAACATTAGAATCAATGCGTCTGTACATTAAAAGAAGTGTGATAAAAAAGAAAGGGGTGATGACTAAAGAATAGTAATGGAAAATAAATCATTATATTTATAATTATTTTCTGTCTGTCTGATTGTTACTGCACAATCTCTGAAACTACTGAATGGATTTCGAAGAAATTTGGCACACGGGTAAATCATGTCCTGTATTAAACACATAGGCTGCTTATTATCCCGGGAAAATATAAAGCGGGACTTTTATCCCGGAAAAACTTTTTCTCGCGGGCAGAACCGCGAGCAAAAAATAGTGATTGAATATTTTAACAGTAAAATTATGATCTTATATTCCAAATATTAATCAATTAACAAGCTGTAAGAATTTCAGAATGCCTGAAACATTTGTTGGCGTATACTGATTAAAAACAATCTGGTGGTATAAATTAAAACTGACAAAATAGTCTGGCGAGCCGCGTGTTAATCCTGGATTATATATAAAATAAATAAAAATAAAAATAAGAATGAAATTTGGCACACGGGTAAATCATGTCCTGGATTAACACATAGGCTACTTTTTAACCCGGCAAAATATAAAGCAGGACTTTTATCCCGGAAAAACTTTTTAAAGCGGGCGGAGCCGCGGGCAAGTGCTTGTTGACTATATATATAGTATATTAAAAAATACAAATGATTTTAAGTTGCCTAAAACATATTTTATTGGTTGTTTTTTTTTTAATTCTATATAGGTACTGCGTAGTTGCAAAATAACCGCAATTACCCCGCCGGACTCACGATTTGAGATTCTCCTATTCATAAAATACTAATCCTTCAATGCTTGAAAGTACCTTCCCAAAATATCTCGCCAGCTCTTGGAATATTATGTTTATACTCTGCACTGACTCTCAAAATTTTAAGACTCTCTGTAAGGTTGACTTGGAGAAAATAACTTCGGCATTATGTCCGCCCATGTACATTTTTGTATGCAGTGCCCAACAAAAAACAAAAAATAGGTATATTTCACAATTTAATCATATTTTTTTGTTAAATTATTAATGGGGTTTCGTTACGCCTTAAATGCAGTTTCAAAGCGATCAGTGGCCGTCGTCAATTGTCATTGTTGTAATCTCCGGTTCGAAGTCGAAATCCAGGGTGCGCGAGCGCAGAATCTCTTTGTACATGAAGGCGGACTTGCGCGGAATGCGCGGACGGTCTGGGTCATTGTAGTCAATTTCGTACAGACCGAATCGCTCTCTGTGAATGTAAGGATATAATAAATAACCCATAAGGCTAATATAAATAAAAAAATGTCTCATATAAGAATCGCATTTTATAAATAAGAATTGAAATATGTTAAAATTCGTCTAGTTTACGGCCTACGTTTAGTGACCTGGGACTAAATCAATGAGGAATACCAATTAAAAGTAAACGAATAAAATACTTACGTGTATCCGTACATCCATTCGTAATTATCCATTAAGCTCCACGCGGTGTAGCCCCTGATGTCCGATCCGTCGTCTATAGCGTCCAACATTGCGTCCAAATATGACCTGTAGTAAGTGATGCGGTCGTCGTCATTTAACCCGCCCCAAGTAGCAAAGCCGTTCTCGGTAATAAATATCGGTGGATTGTTGTAGTCTTGTCTTAATTTCGTTAGCAGTTTGTAGAAACCCCAGGGTACCATCTAAAAATTATATTATTCATATTGAATACATAATAATACGTGCAAGACCATAAAATGTTTATTGAAACGGTTTTATTTAATTTAGGAAGCAACCCAATAAATTTACCTTAGTGAAGGACGATTCTCCAATAAGCCACTCGTTTTTCTGGTATAAACCAACTTCCAAATCGTCATATAACGAGGGGCTGTCGTAGCTACCATACACAGATTCATTCCGGTAAACTAACATGCAAGAATAATGGTTCAATCCCAAGACGTCGGAACTGCCTCGTATGTACTCAACCTCCTCTGGGCTCAGTTCGACCAGTCTGGAGCGAGCGAAGCCCTGAGCCGCGCTCTTAGCAGCCACCTTCTCTTTCACGATAGGAGGGAAGTCACCAGTCTCCGAATACACAGGGTGCACGTAATAAGCCCACTAAAACAACAAACATTGATTAAACGCGTGTCAAGTATGAAAGAGGTATAAACCGGAACAATCTATCTAGAAACACTATTTACTATGAACTGGCTAGCTTCTTCGGCAGCAGCGATGTCGTTTTCAGAGTCAGGCTCATACCATTGAGCACTGTATGATATAAATATTATTCCACCTTGTGAGGGTCGGAACTCCTCATCGTAAATATGGTAAGCCTTTGCGTGGGCTAACAGTAGATTTTTGCCGCAGATGTATTCTCCAATCCCTTTAATATTTAGTCGTGGCGCCTTCTGTTGTTCACCGTATCCTTGGTAGCAGACTTGGTAGGGTTCATTTATGGTGATCCAGTACTTTACTCTGTCCCCGAAAAGCTGAAACATAGTGCGAGCGTAGTCTCCGAACCAGTCGACGATGTGGGGGTTCGCCCACCCGCCAAGTTCTTGTAATTTCTGCGGCAAGTCCCAGTGATAGAGAGTTATCATTGGCTCAATATTATATTTAAGCATTTCATTTATTAAATTGTTGTAATAATGTACGCCCGCTTGGTTTATCTGGTCTGGAAAGCTGGTGGGCATAATACGCGGCCATGATAAAGAAAATCTGTAAAAATCGAGGCCCAATTCTCTCATCATTTCTACGTCTCGTTGGTATTTATGGTAGGAGTCAGCGGCAATGTCACCATTGGAACAGTCTTTGATGATACACGGGTCATTGTGAGTCATGTGGTCCCAGATGTTTTCAGATTTGCCTGCAAAAATTAACTACCATGTACCTACTAGCAAGTATATTATGTTGAAGCGAATATTCTAAGCGTTATTGAGAATTTCCATAGGTATAGTAGTCACGTACCGTCCTCATTCCAAGCGCCTTCTACTTGATAGGAGGCGGTCGATGTTCCGAATAGAAACCCGTCCGGAAACGGTCTAGCATTTTTCTTTAACTTGTGACTGTGACATACAGCCGCATAAAAACTTAAACTGAAAACAAATTGTTAATAATTTCTTATAAAATTTTATATTTAAACAGCAAATGGAAAAATATAGTTGAAAAAATACCTACAGTAGTATAATGTAACGCGACATCGTAAACCTATACCTTCTGACGCAAAATATGTGTAACTACTGTTTATATATTATCCTCACTTACCACCGTTTGTATCTCCATTTTATCAGGAAGCTTGGCACCAAACATTTTTAAGTTGTCAAACATGCATTGCATAATCTAAAGCCAGCAATACATGGTGGTCAAGCGTAGGCTAATGCCAGTATAGGCAAATTGATACAAGGCAAGTGTTACCATTTAGGCAACACAAAGCACCAAGCGGCCGATATAGACGAGTTTTATGGAGTTGCCCACACCCTGTGCTCTGTCAGTTTTTATTATGTATTAAAACATATGAACGACGTAGAAGCTGTTGCGTCTGCTGCTGTTTATTTAGTGATAGCGTGTGACTGTGAATTGTAACAAGCAACACCAAAGATGTCTTATACGCGTTGGCGCTTGTCTTTACTCAGCCAACTAGGCAATCGACTCCGAAGCGATGTTAAGCAAGGCAAAAATGTTGTCTATATGTGGGTATTGGCTTTCATTTAGCAACGCACAGCCAGCGTGTAACCGGCTTAAAGATGCGATAGCGGTACCTAAAGGGGGCTAGATAGTGCGTATAGTGTCATCCGGGTGAGCCATTTATCGGTAAAAGATGAATATGACATGTGATATGTGACATATCAGGTGTGGGTTATTGCGTAACAGTGAATTGCTTATTTACTATTTATATTCGATGTCAATATATATATAAAATCATCGATTTCTGTTCGTTAAAACTCGAGAACGGCTGGACTGGCTAATTTTGGTTTTGAATTACTTATTTGTGGAAGTCTAGGGAGGGTTTAAAAGTTGAGTATATGTGAAAAAAATGCTTGGAATATAGTAAAAACAACAATTTGGCTTTCCCTTAGGAACTATTGCTACCTGTCAAACATATGTCTGTTTTATTTGTTCCATAAGGAACCGGTTAAGGTAAAAAAAGACCACGGTGCTAACTCATAAGTAAAATTTGCTTCATTGCAAGTTTCCAAATGTCTCCTATCGAGCATATTTTTAATAAGAATTATTTTTGACGACATTTTTTACTAAAGTGGAAACATTCTACAATTATAATAATTCAGCTTTTTTACTTATTGATTCTGAGACGGTACGTAGTTTGCCGGGTCAGCTAGTATAACATAATAAAACAACAGAACCCGGATGAAAGGAATAAAACGAAAGGGGGTCAGTAAAGGAGAGAACACTAAGCAGCAATTTTTTTTATGTTTTGTTTTGCAGCCAGAATGTCCTGCAGTACTAGGCGTGGTGCCTCCACTCAATTCACTGGGAGACCTGGCCGGCAAAAACCGCGGCATACAAGGACATCACAACTCGTGCTACCTGGACGCGACGCTTTTCGCCATGTTCACGTTCACTAGCGTATTCGATGCGTTATTGTACAGACCACCAGAACCAGAGGTTAGTAGTAAAAACATATTATAATATTGCCCTCGTATGTTAACTTATTTCTTATCTTACTAATATTATAAATGTGAAAGTTTGTGAACATCTGAACGGATTTTGATGAAATTTTGCACACAGATAGACCATGTCCTTACTTTTATCTTGGTGTTTTGCTCCCGTGAGAAATAATAGGATGTTTTTATAATGACGCTGGCGTCTTTCACGTGGCGCTATACATCGCTACAGTATTTTAAGGGCTTTTGTAGCGGGAAAGGCCTTTAGGCGGGCGAAGCCGTGACCAACACCAAGAGATAACATAAAATAACGATAGTTGAATAAATGTCAATTAGCTAGCTATGCGAAGGAAGTAATTTTTAACCGACTACAGAAAAAGGAGGTACTGTATTCTACCCGTATGTATGTATGTAACTTTGTATGGCCGCGATTTTCTCAAAAACTACTAATCCGATTTGGATGGGGTTTACGTTATAATAATAATGATGGTCGCAGTATCATAATCACCAATTAGTTAAGGTGCAAATTATTTATGGCGCTGTAGGTAAATATATAATATTAAAATATTCACACTTTTTGTACATAAGTATGAAGCCACCTGTGACATAAATACAATTGATAAAACTCGGTTGTTTGTCAACTTGACACTTACTTACCTGCTGATAATAAATTTTGTTATGACAAGTAGAATTAGATAAATGCTTGTGTAATATGCACATTCGTGTAGATAAAATTTCTGTGGGATATTTGTATCCACACGGATACCGACCACCGCACACATGCTGTTGAACTCGCCATAGTGGCCCACGTAAGTGTGTCGCGATCAGCTTGTGTAGGTATGTCCTTACAAAAAGGCGGGCGAGGGGTAACCATCTCCTGCAGGGGACACGCTACCTAGACTCGGTTCCGCTTATTAACACACACACGCACACAAACACACACACACACACACACACGCGCGAGCGCAAACACACACACACACACACGCGCGCGCGCTTGCACGCACACACACACACACACACACGCGCACGCACGCTCGCACGCACGCACGCACGCAAGCACGCACGCACGCACACACACACACACACACATACACACACACATGCACACACACACACGTGCACACATGCACACACACATGCACACACACACACACACACATGCACACACACACACATGCACACACACACACATGCACACACACACACATGCACACACACACACATGCACACACACACACATGCACACACACACACACACACACACACACACACACACACACACACACACACACACACACACACACACACACACACACACATATGCACGCACACACGCGCCATTTATCCCCGAAAGGGTAAGCAGAGGCGCAATTAATGTACCCACTTTTCGTCGTGCGCATTCCGTCCCATGATGTGATAGGGGGCGAGCCTATCGCCATATCGGGCACAAAACACTAAAATATGCCACATTTCAGGAGGTAATTATCAATAACAGTCAAATCCATTACATGCCAAGGGATTTGACTACCTGATTTATATTTCTATACCAACTAATATTATAAATAAAGAGAAAAGATTTGATTGTCTGTTTGCAGTGACTAGGTTTCGAAACTACTGGACCTACTGGAACTACTGGATTTGAAAAATTCATTCACCAACATAAAGATACATTATCAGCGAGTTATATAGGCTACTTTTTATCCCGAGGAATATAAAGTGGGACTTTTATCTCGGAAAAACTCATTCACGCGGGTGGAGCCGCGAGCAGAAGTATTTTTTTACTATTTTTAAATACTTATGACTTAGTAGTAAGATACGTAAGTATAATATCGTCGATGAAGTACCAATACCTCCTAAGTGTTGAGAATCTAATTTTACACCAGAAGAAAAAAACTGTTAAATACATACGAACGAAAGAATTCTGTCACTAAGTAGATGTTTTCACATAGCTCAAGAAGCTTACTGGTAAAGAAATTACGGATAGAAGTTAATTCAATCCATGCGAATATGAGTTTTATGTCTATTGTAATAAAAAAGTAATTTTGGACTAAATTGTCAGTTAGAAGGTATTGGTACTTCATCGACGATATGTGTCTTATGTAAATGCCACTCTGTAAATAGTAGCTACAACAATGGGAGCTTTGAGGTATAAACATTTGCACGTCCAGTTCACGCCTTTATTAGGTTCGTGACAGAATAGATATTAACCCATCAATAGACGGTAATTACCTATCCTTTACGCATCGGTGACACTCATTCCGGGAAAAAAACATATTATACATATACACTCACGCCTGTTATCCGCGAAGGGGTAGGAAGAGGCACAACTAGTGCACCCAATTTTTCGCCATTATTCCGTCCCATGATGTGGTAGGGGGCGAGCCTATCGCCATATCTGGCATAAATTCAAAAAAATAAATAAGGAAAAAGACAATTCGTAAAGAATGCTTTCTCATTTAAGTATCCACATGGCTCATGAGTTACGTTTTGACCGTGGAGCACAAAGGTCTGTGCCCTGTGCCCTGTCACTACACTAGCACCGCTCTAGATTGGAATTCGGTACTCACAGTTTCCAGTGAGAACTGAGACAAACTAGATAAGTGTTTGAGTGTTATACCGGTCTGTTTGAATATAACGTAGGATTCTCCACATTACGCGGAGGTGCAAAGAGTCCTGCGGGAAGAGATCGTCAACCCTCTGCGGAAGCAGGGCTACGTGCGTGCCGACCGAGTGATGAAGCTCAGGACATTACTCGAGAAGCTCTCAGACGTTCCCGGTCTCACTTCAGAAGAAAAGGTTATATTCCATGATTTTTGTAGATTTTGCCTATATAATATAATAATACCAGCCCTGTATCGTATACTGTCCCACTGCTGGGCACGGGCCTCCCCCACAACTGAGAGGGCTTAGGCCTTAGTCCACCACGCTGGCCTAGTGCGGGTTGGTAGACTTCACATACCTTCGAAATTCTTATAAAGAACTTCATAGGTATGCAGGTTTCCTCACGATGTTTTGCTTCACCGTTAAAGCGAACGATAATTGATAAACAATACACACGTAACTTTGAAAAGTCAGAGCTGTGTGCCTTGGGTTTTGAACCTCCGGACATTGTCTCGGCAGACCGTTCCATTCCCAACTAGGCTATCGTCCACAGATTTTGCCTATAAAACAGTAATTTAGAATTTTTTCCATGTCTCAAGCGTTGTAGTTAGTGCAGAATGAACTCTCACTACATACCTTTTTAGTTGTTTTACTGTTTATATAGATAGGAAATAATGATGTCGATCTTAAATGACGATAATCGAAATTCTATAAAAAGAAACGTTAACTCAGATAATAATGATCCAAATACCTAATTGGTTTATCAATTTGCATTTGTACAAAATTTTCTATAATACATAAATATAATACATAAAATAATATGTAAATAACAATTACAGAGTGTGACTTTATATACAAGGTCATTTTTACATTGCGTTACTAAATGAAACCACATATTCTTCTATACCTCTGCTAACATCGTACTAAAAATTCTCAATGAATAACGAATACTTTCGCCAAAAATCGCAGTGCAGTATTCCAATTTTTTTATCATTTTATAATTTTGTGCGAATATGGTGTGTGCGTAAGTGTATTTCTGACTTAAAGTGTAATGTTGCTGCTGCGAGGAATTATCCTCGAGCAGTCATAGTGGCATTAGGGCGTGTAAACTTAAATACATTTTATTGATATTTATTTTGCTCGAAACTTACACTTTTTTATTTTACACCTATGGTTAAAATAACTTAATCAAAAGTGTTGCTTTCAACGAGATAAGTATATGGTTTCATTTATTAACGCAATGTCAAAATGACCCTGTATCCTACTAATATTATAAAGGCGAAAGTTTGTAAGAATGTATGGATGTTTGGATGTAAGGATGTTTGTTCCTCTTTAACGGAAGACTACTGAACGGATTTCGATGAAATTTGGCTCACGGGTAGATCATGTCCTGGATTGACACATAGGCTACTTTTTATCCCGGGAAAATATAAACCGGGACTTTCATCCCGGAAAAACTTTTTAATGCGGGCGGAGCCGCGGGCAAAAGCTAGTACATACATAACGTTTGCTATTGTTTTAGGATCCAGAGGAGTTTTTGAATGGTTTAGTGGCGCAACTGTTGCGTGCAGAACCGTTTCTCAAGTTGTCGTCGGGTCAGGAGGCATACTGCTACCAACTGTTTGTGGAAAAAGACGAACACGTGGCGATACCGACGGTGCAACAGCTTCTGGAGCAATCGTTTGCCACATCCGGAGTGAAGCTGAGCGAGGTGGGTGATTCAAATATGATGCATTGCTCTAAAACTGCTAGCGAAGCGCCGCACATAAAAGTCAGGAACATAATTCATGGTCAGGTTAGAAAAATTGGCCAATTGATTTTTTTGTTACAGGTCCCTGCTGCTTTTATCATACAAATGCCCAGGTTCGGGAAACAGTACAAACTCTATCAACGAGTTTTACCTTCACCATTATTAGACGTAACTGATTTGATCGAAGGCTGTAAGTAATTACTGCAGTACATCTATCGGCTATCACGAATATTTGTGTAATAGTATTCGTTAAGTTATAGTTTCCTTCAAGTCAATATTTGTATGGCAATTTGAACAGCGCCCAATGAGCTTATATGGTACTAAAATGTTACAGCAGAAACATTGGGCTTGTGTGAACTTAGAATAGTAAATCGTTTGAATAGTAAACTTTGTAGGGTATATGGGAATAGGCAACATGAAACTTTTACTCAAAGTTAATGCAGTAGGTAATTTTAGTCAAGGGACCTATTTAGACATACAGTAGTTCATACTTGCATGTAACTGATCTTAGAGTATGTATAAGTACCTATAGAGCGCGAATATCGCACCGTGCGCCCACGAAATGTTGGCGACTGCTAGGGATGGGCACGCGAGCAGCACCAACGCAACAGTTATCGATAAGTACAGGTCCGGCGGCGCGGTACATATTGTTGTTAAAAAATGAGGTTATACAAAATATGACCTTGTGGGTACTTTTCAGCGTGTTGCGTTAATATAGATAAAAACTATGCTGCGAATTAGTATAGTGCCATGTGGAATGATTTTTAGTGCCATCACGTCAGGAATCATCAGAACTATCACCTGTATTCGTTTCCGAGAGTGTGTCCCTTCCACCCGGTATACACAAAGTTATTTGCAACTTGCGCATAACCTCTTAAGGGCGTGTTTATTACATCAAAAAACATATTTTGTCTTTTGAAAAGTCGCGAAAAAAAGTTATCGTAATCGGACAATGTTTAGGAACAGTGATTGTTGCTTTCATTTCATAAACAAATACGCACTTATTAATTGGCTTAAAAATCACACACAGACAAAAACAGTTACCTAAGCTACATTATAATAAGCGTCATCTTCGATAGTAATAAATACGTATGCTATAATATGAAAATATTACATCGATTCTGGTGTCTACGCGTAACATCCCTATCGAAGTCCGGCAATTAAAGCGGGACGCGGGGCAGTACAAGTATTCGCCTCCCGCGCATCTTTCATACCGCGACGCGTGATTTCAATTTTACCTAAAAATATTCTGAAATATGAGTTGCATGTGAAATGTGATGTTAGAATTCTGTTTAGTGTGTTTCCGGGTATTGCTTTTACAAGATTCCACAGAACATTTAACCATTTTGCAGTATTAATCCTACTAATATCATAAAGGCGAAAGTTTGTAAGAATGAATGGATGTTTGGATGTATGGATGTAAGGATGTTTGTTCCTCTTTCACGCAAAAACTACTGAACGGATTTCTATGAAATTTGGCACACGGGTAGATCATGTCCTGGATTAACACATAGGCTACTTTTTATCCCGGGAAAATATAAACCGGGACTTTTATCCCGGAAAAAATTTTTTATGCGGGCGGAGCCGCGGGCAAAAGCTAGTAATCAAATATTCGCATAGATCTCACTCGCGCGTGCTCACTCTGTTTCTACTCGAGTGACTACAAGCGCTTGCGGCCGGGCGCAGGATGATGTTCCCACCCGTGCCTATTGTTGCCACTTGCATACACGCGCTCTATACGTAGTTATACATACTCTAAGTAACTGATATACTGAATTATAATATGCAAAAAATGATGATTATTAACAAAGTAAACCTCCAAGTTTTTTCATAAAAAGGCTCTCGCCTCTCACTTTGGGTACAAGTGTGCTATTTATTTTTATGTATGATCCGGTTTCCCTTCATACTTTAAAGCTGGCTTGGGAAGGCAAAAATGCCTAAGTGCCAAAATTCACATAAAAATAAGGCCATATATTTAAATACCAATCCGAATTGATTACGTTAATGGCAACGTCAAGCGAAGAGCTTGAGTGAGGTCGCCACAGAACGAGCCACACTTGTTTGACAATTTAAATGTCACTTAAGGTTTATATAAGGCCTAGCTCTCAAGAATAATGAGTACTGAACCAGTGGGCTGTGGGAGTGCTGGAGCAATCATTGGATTGGCTTGCATTGTGACGAAACACTGATTACCCTCCTTAACCTGTCAATATTCGCGACGTGTTCACGGGGGAACAAAACGTCACTTGCCAATCAAGCGGAAATCTTTTTACGCGTACCCATAGGATTCTAATAAGAAATTTAAAATGACAGCTGTCAAATTGACATGGAATATTAAAGTTTAAACAATAAATGTCTACCCTAAAACTTTGACACTGGCAGATGCGCAAACCGCGTCTTGCCAAAGAGAAAAAAAAAAGTTTAAACAGATCCCTCGACTAACGTTACATACTGTATAAAAGCTTGCGTTGCGGTTGTCAGTGCCGCGGCAGTGCTGCGTGTGCGGCTCGCTGGCGCGCTGGGAGTGCGGCGAGTGTGCGGGGGCGGGGGGCGCGCTCGACGCCGGCGTCTACTGCGCCGCCTGTCTGCGTCGCGCACACGCCAACCGCCATCACCACCAGGTAGGTACCACAGATTACCAGTGGTGGAGGGCTTGCGTTTCCACAAATTGGTTGAAGACGCATGGTACATATAATCCAATAGGCAACAAACATCGACCAAGGAAGGAATTGCGCGAAGCATCGACACGGTAGACATCAAATCAACCAATCAGGAGGCTTAGAATGTGAAAAAAAAACAGGATGCGTCTCCGCTTCGTTTTATTGCGATTTCCTCGCCCCCTACCATATCATGGGACGGACTAAAGGCGAAAAGTGGGTGCACTAGTTGCGCCTCTGCCTACTCCTTCGGGGATAAAAGGCGTGTGTGTGTGTGTGTGTGTGTGTGTGTGTGTGTGTGTGTCAACCTCAAAATAAATATCTGGGTATAACTTTGTTTACAAAAGACTGATCCAATGTCAGAATTGAAAAAAGTGGCCGCCATTTTGAATTTCTTTGTTTTGAGGCCAATCGACCTCAAAATCGATAACTGGGTATAAGTTTAGTTACAAAACACTGAACCAATGTCGGAATTGAAAAAATTGTAATGGTTCATGATTTTAAAGTCAGTATTTATTTATTTGTGTAATGGTTATAAATTTCTAGTGATGAATTTAATAAGCAAAATAGAAATCAGTTTACGATTTAATAAAACAGTGCTAATAATTTCAGGCAACGCCCTTAACAATATGCGAAGAATACGCCAGCATATTGGATTCGTGTCCTGTTCCAAGAGTGTATATGGAGTTATTTGCGGTTTTGTGCATAGAGACTAGTCATTACGTGGCTTTCGTTAAGGCGGGAGTGGGCAATGATGCTCCCTGGTGTTTTTTTGATTCCATGGCCGATCGAAAAGGTAAGATGTATAAGGAAACATTGCTGTTTATTTTTATTTATTTTTTCATTTTTAATTTTTTATCCCGGCTTTAGAATCAGTGGTCGCTTTAGGGGAGGGCGAACTGGGCAACCGCTTGGGGACTCGCGCATCGTTTTTAGGACCTTTTTTTAGATCACCACTCTATTTACCATCGCATCTTTAGCATTACCTATGAAATTGTTGAAATTTGGGACCTTTTCTTAAAGATCGGCCGCCCGAGCCCTCGTGTCTGTTAAGGCCACCACTGCTTGGAATATATTGTTCGGAATCGTAAATTGATTAAACGGGGATCCTGCCTTCTCGCCGAAAATTGTTTGGTCGATTTTCACTTGCCAACCAACAGTTCGCCTACTTTTCACTTTGCCAACTAAAGATTGTCAAATTTTATTGTTAAGCTGATTATTATAATGACACAAACTCCTTCACCCAGAAATCCCTCAATTGGTTAGGTTAGACATTTGTACCCCCGCGCGAGCCGAGCGAGCGTGCCACGGCAGCGGCTGGCGAGCGTCAGAAAAAAATGTTCAAGCGTGAAACATTCGCTACTTGTAAGTTGGGCTTTTGAAAAGTGTCATTATGAAAGTCAGACCAAACGTACAATCGGCAACTATTAGGTTGGGAAATAAAACAAAATGGAATAAAATTCTGCGAAACGTTAGTTGGCAAGTGATAATTTGCCAAACAATTTTCGGCCAAAAGTCAGAGATCCGATTAAACGTCATATACTCTTCCCGATCCGGTTTTATAAAATATTTTAGTTAGAAAAAACTATTTAACACGGCGTTACACATGTGTCATGTTCTTGATAATTGATTATCAGGTGAGCGCAATGGCTACAACATTCCCGAGATCGTATGCATCGAGGAGTTGGGCGCGTGGCTGGGGGAGGAGATGGCGCGTGGCGCGGGTGTGGGTGGTGCGGGGGGCGCGGGTGGTGCGGGGGGCGCGGGTGGTGCGGGGGGCCGCCTGCCCGCGCACGCGCGCCGGCTGCTCTCGGACGCCTACATGTGCTTCTACCGCAGCCCCGACGTCGCCATGTACCGATAGCTCCCATTTGTTTTTTTTTTCTTCGTTAATGGCCCTACTGCCAGTAGCCTGACGCGACTCTGCTTTTCTGGCCACACCGGTCTTTAGGGTGAACGCAGAAGGCGCTCGCAACCCTTTGAATTAAGTAACTCCCATTTGTGATAGAACCAGTTGTAATGTCAAAACAATTATTATAATGAAATATAACAATATGAATCAATGGAAGTATTCAAAACGAGGGTAAGAAAAAATAGAAGTGAAGAAATATTTGAAATTGATGTTCATCTTATTCTTTTTTCATGATTGATAATGCTGCTACCATATTTAGTCATTTTAATTTTGCTAGTAACATTCATTATAAATAGAGATTGCCTTTTATTTAAGTCTAAAAAACGAAGTCTTTTGAACGAATAACATCAAATTTGTTTAAAAAAAAACGCTAAACTCAACTAACAGTAAAATTAATAATAATTATCGAATAACTATCGTAATTTGATAATATCGTATTCGATCGAGAGACTAGTTGAGAATGGAACGGTCTGCCGAGACAATAGCCGGAGGTTCAAAGCCCAAGAAACAGCTCTGACTTTTCAAAGTTACGTGTGTATTGTTTATCAATTGTCGTTCGCTTTAACGGTGAAGGAAAACATCGTGAGGAAACCTGCATACCTATGAAGTTCTTTATAAGAATTTCGAAGGTATGTAAAGTCTACCTACCCACACTAGCGTGGTGGACTAAGGCCTAAACCCTCTCAGGAGTAGAGGAGGTTCATGCCCAGCAGTGGGACAGTATATAATACAGGGCTAGTATTATTATTATCGAATAAAGTGTTACAAGATTCCTCGTGTTATCAGGATCTTTTTATACGAGGCGTATCCGTCTTATTCAGCTACGGGCGTTCTAATCGAAGAACAGCTTTGACAGCCGTATAGCTAAGAGTCCGTTCAGTTCAAACAAAATCATCGCGAAGGAAAAGATAAAAAGGGTATTGAAGTTTAGTTACATTTGAAAGTGAAACATGAGTGTCATATAATGTCATTGTATCACAGCGAAATTTAATATTATGCCACTTCAGACTCGGAAGACTGTAATGTATAAAGTACTTATAATGTCCGTTTAAACGTTGTTTGTCGTTATTTTGCAAGAACACTGTAAAAAGCTGATTATTTGACGTGTTAAATTTGTGACATAAAAATTGATCAGTGCCTCCTCATTCAGTCTATTTTGGATGGGGCTTAAATTAAATAGTTTTCAGAAACCGAATCAATATCAATTATAATAGTTCTCACACATAAAAAATGTTCTTTTTTTATTGGGAGGAGAACCGCATTATATCCGGGAGTAAATAAAAACGTGTCTTTCATTTTGCAGTGAACCAAATAATATTATGCCTTCTTCAGTATGTTGGAATACGCATACTCACGCCTTTTATCCCTGAAGGGGTAGGCAGAAGCGCAAATAGTGCACCCATTTTTCGCCGTGCGTATTCCGTCTCATGTTCTGATAGGGTGCGAGCTTATCATCACATTGGGTACCTACAAATCGACTCCGGGCTAATACTGAATAGAAAAATCCATTATCACTTTGCCCGACCCGGGGATCTAACCAGAGACCTCAGCATTGCAGTCATATCGTAATACAACTGTGCCAGCACCACAAGTTTATACGATCTACAAGTCTTGTAAAAATATTTCATAAACATAATATACAAGAACTTGTAAAAAAATCTTTAACATGTAACTTGTGAGCTTGTAGACTTGTATTGTTTGATAAATACAAATATGGCATTGGCCATTGTTTAGTTAACACACATTCTGATTCCTTGGAATAACGAGGGTCAAACATCTACCACCCTTCTTAAGTATCATAGCGCAATGCAGCACAATTTATATGACACTAAATAACAATATAGATAAATTACCATTGGTTTGCAAGAACACATACATTCCTGTATGGACATTATTGTTCATAAAATTAAACTGATATAATTATTGTAAAAACACCTATTATATAAAAATTTATATAATAATTTAAGAAAACGAAGAAGATACAATCATTTAAAAATAAAGTAATATGAAGTAAAATAAAACTGAGAAAAAGTAAAATTTATTGTTTTATGTAAATAGTTATTATTCTATATTTACAATAGTAAAATAGGAAAATATTTTAAAGCTGTTTGATCAAATGCCATTATCTGTAGATATAATTACTAGATATCTTCGGCCTCATTCATAAACAGTTTATAAAACTATTTTAGTTACATAATGTTTTGTCCTTGTTCAAACTCAATTCGAAATTCATTCGAAGAAGACAGATTCGATAACTAACATAGATTTATAAACTGTTTATGACTAAGGCCACTTTTCTCTCCTTTCTTACACATCACACATTTAGAACGAAAACGACACAAATCAAAAAAAATAATATTGAGATGTTATTTTTAAATGACTAAAAACTGCTCCTTTATTTATGAAAATATAATGAAAAAGGTACCGATATAACAGTTTGGTCCTTTTCCTGCTTGAATATGGCTGTTTTTGAACTATTATAGCATTGAGAACTGCGTTTTAAGTAATTTTATGACGATAACTCAATTTCCATCTTTTTGAATTGTGTCGTTTTCATCCTAAAGGTGCGACATATTAAAAACTAAACTAATATGCTGTAATTTATTGTGATTAAACTAAGAAGTAAAAGAAGATTCCCAATGAGATTTAGTCTTGCCTTGTGTACTTACAACAGCTCATAGTATATGAGCATTCAATAAACAAGTCATGCGAAGAGCACTTGCTCTATATTTCAATCTTGTCAAAGTATTAATAATTATTATTGCTGTATTCCTTTTCAATCTTAGTGACAAGGAAGATCCACTTCGGCATCAATATTTTATGTTCTTAATTTGTTATGACTCATTTGAGCATCATAACTCATCTCGCGCATCCTTGTTGTATGGTTGGCACTCGCAAGGGAATTGTGGCTGAGGAACATGGGTCATGCCTCCCTTCACTTCTATGTCACTTTTGATTCTTTTACTCCATTCCTGGAAAAATCAAATATTTTTATGATAAAGTTATAATTTTTAATAATAAAGTGGGAACTACAGCCTTGATCAAGCTTTGATCAGGCTAAATGGAGAGTACTCAGAGTGTTTAACATCTCAAAGGGTATTAGACAGAGATTTTTTAATCCCTATACGTACAACTCTGAAAGAGATGAAATGTGGACTGAAAATAGATGAGTGTTGTGACGCACTCGCTATTCCTTCACTCTCATAGTCCGGTAATCCGACATGACCGGAGAGAGATCAGGCGCAGGAAAAAATATACATACAAAAAATATACATACACACACTCAAAACTGTCAAATCAAATCAAATCAAATCATTTTATTTGCTGAATACAGGTTACATGCATGTTACAGTTGTTATGTAATTATAAAAAGTCTCACCGTATTCAACCCTTACTGGGCATGCAAAGGAGTGAGCTAGATATATTTAATTTA
This sequence comes from Lapara coniferarum, assembly GCA_949316025.1. Classification (NCBI taxonomy): domain Eukaryota; kingdom Metazoa; phylum Arthropoda; class Insecta; order Lepidoptera; family Sphingidae; genus Lapara; species Lapara coniferarum. The sequence goes on from OX438926.1 coordinate 7,245,845, forward strand.
TTTCATTAACATTCATTAGGTATATCTATTACGAAAGTGATACATCATTACAATTCCATTATAATCTTGCTTGTGTATTGCGCAGTACTTACAAACAATATTTTAAAATTAAAATGTCAAAATGTTAAAAATGTCAATGAGTTATTTTATTATAATTATTAATTACAGTATTATAATTTATTTCCTTTTAGATTTCGTCATCAAGAAATTCTTTTATTGAATAATATGTCTTATCTAGCAAAAGCATTCTTAGTCTATTTTTGAATACATGAGGTGAAGCTGTTTCCTTAATTGTTAATGGTAACTTATTATAAATTTGGATTCCCATACTAAATATACTATCTTTATACAGTTTTGTTCTTGTCAAGTCTTCTTTATGCCGACAATCAAGTTTTACTTGCACCATTGACGAGAGAGCTACAAGACATGCAAAATTTAGTAAATGGTGTGTTTAAAGAGAAGGGAATGAAAGTATGAGTATGATGAAAGCTATGGTCATGGAAAGAGAGGAAAATGCTACTGAATGTAGCGGTCGTATCGTGGTGAACAAGTGAATAGAGTTTGTGTACCTGGGAAGTATGACGAAGAGGGATGGAAAGTGTGACATGAAAATTTGGAACAAGAGTTACAGCAGATAACAGTTGTATGGCGCTTTGCGTGTAATAATGGGAAGTCCGGCGGTGTCTGAAAAGCCAACAATGGCTATTTACAATAGTGCACTATTTTATTGGACTACATTTATTAAAGACGTATGTCATTCAAAATCTACGCAACAACAAAATAAGTTACAAAGCTTTGAAATTTTGTGAATGTTGTAGCTATCAAATAATAGTAAAAAAAGACCGACGTCACCGGCCATAACGCTGCGCGAGGGAGAAAGATAGCGCGGTAATCCCACTTCGCACCTACGATATACATAGAAAGGGTTAAATACATTTAGTTGAGGCTGAAAATTAAAATTACCGAAAATAGTACAGCATGATAGCAAATCACGTGCTGCGGCAGGAGGTGTTCATTGGCGAAAGCCCTGGCGTTCTTGGCTATTCGAGAAGCTTCGTAGTCATTCTCCAGCGCCCAATGCACGCGATCCACCAGATCGGACAAATCTCGTTTCACAGGCACGTAGTGTTCCCATTCATGAAGCTGTCCATAAAAGTGTTCGTAATATGGAGAATCTTGTTTCAGCACCATGCCACCACCAGCTAACAGATAAGGAAGGCGATAAGCTGCCACTGTTCCGTCGATGTTTATTTGATATTTGTACTGTAAAAATAATTAATTCAAAATCTGGGCTATCTACACCTAAATATTGGTGGTATAATGTTGATACATTATAATAATAGCCCTGTATTATATACTACACACTGCTAAGTATGGGCCTTCTTTACTGCTAATATACTGATGGAATGTTTACTTAAAAATTTTCATTTTAATATAAGTATTCACATGTGTAAATCCTTATTGTACTCTCTAATAAAATACAATGTATTAACAGCAATGTTGGTAACTTATAGTATGGAACAGATAATGTTTTCTATATTTCCAGTTTTGAACAAGGATTCTTGAATATTTCAAGTACTGTTTATTTTGTTTCCAGCTTCTCGTCACTCTCGTGATAGTTCTTTGCTGGAATAAAAGTTCCAGTATGCACATTTCTACGATAAAAACAATTTATCCAAGTCATGTTAATGTATCAGATTCTACATTTACTTTTTACTAACATTCAAACGCCGCACGAAATCTCGCATATTAGTTGGATGGTAAAGTATCGCACTTACATCAAAGAATTTAAAAAAAGATATGTGGGGTTGCTTGGGGCCATATTCTGCTTCTTTGTCACGGAAGAAAAAGAAGTTAGTGAGTGAAACATTGAAGAGTTGTGGATGTGCTCGTGCTATGTCGACGAGTTTGAGCCGCTCGGACCGAGAGTCGCGCCCGCGCCAGATGGCCCGAGGCTCACGCTGCGACCAACTTCGCTCCACGCCGCCTTGCACTGATAACGTGTCCAACGTCACCCTATGATGATAATTTCACTATCAGTTCTTATTTTATAGTCATTGATAGGTAAATTTTGAATTATATTGTTACCTTGCCATATTTTCAAGTGTAGATTCTGTAATATCATATGTAGGCATTACAATATCTATTGTATCATTACTCCCACACCATGAAAACATTGGCAGAGTTTCGGTATTTTGCCTAATTAATGGCCAGTCTCCTAAGTTGATAACCAGTTCTACATCAGGAAGCCGAACTTTACGTAGCAAAGCTAATAAAATATTATCAGAAAACATATTGAAACCAACATGTTTCCCATAACAGTCTCGGTATAGTTTGCTATCTTTAATAACATAATGGCAAAAACTTGTACTTTCTGGTTGATGATATTTTTTTATTATTTTCTTTACTTGCATTTTCATGTCAAGGGCCTGAAACGGTTTAAGATCTTTTTCAATCTGGCCATAACTATTTGAACAACCATAATTTCTTAACCATGTTTCAAATTCTTGTTCTGGACAATTACATTGATCAGGATGAATAGGTCCTGAAAGTAATAAAATATAATATTTAATTGAAAACAGACCTGTGCACTGATGCACATTATGAAGTTACAAATAAGTTTCATTCAAGATGCAGAATGAGTAAGTTGTTTGCCTCACAGCAGGATTTACATTTAAATCTCAGAGCCCTCAAAAATTCAGTATGCAAAGAAAGTGTGTACAATCAATCACAAATTGTTTTGGATTTTACTAGACTATATACAGCAATGGCTTTCCTTTTGTAGCCTTGCCATGTTCCAATGTTTTAATATCTGGCATTGTCACAACAGGTTCAAGTTTATAATAAGCTATAGATCATACCTTTATAAATGTAAGGTGAACCTTTGATATGTTTACTTTTGTAATAAAGACTTATTGACACATCATAACATGTTTCATAAATTTTATATCTCACTATGAAGGTGCCATCTTTTCTGTCTAGTTTGTTAGACCACACCCGACAATGTGGACTTTTATTGGTTCTTCCCTCAATATCAACTGCAAAACTGTTAGCTAACTCCAATGAGTATCTGTAAATTGCAATAATAATATTTAATTTTACTAACATTATAAATGCAAAAGTTTGAGAATTTTTTTTTGGATGTATTTTAGGAGTAAGCTCAGAAAAAACTAAACGGATTTGGATGAACATTGGCCAACAGGTAGATCATGTTCTGGATTAATGCATAATGCATATTTTTTATTCCAGTAATTTGCTCCGATGAGAAATAATGGATATTTTTAATCTGATTCTTTAAGTAGATGGCACTGGTGTCTTATTGTGTTTTAGGATTTTTTACAGCGGGAAAGGCTTTTCGCACGAGCAAAACCACGAGCAACACCTAGTATGCTATATAGATAATATAGATACTATAACTACTAAATATCTAAAAATTTGACGCAAGGATTGAATGAATCATATCCTCCTAGCCAGTTTCGGCCATGGCGGCCAATCTCAACAGAGATCAGCCAGGTACGCAGGAGATATTATAGTGCACAAGTGTGTGCGCAATACACAGGTGCACTCGCTATTCCTTTACTCTCATAGTCCGGTGAGACGGTAATCCGACATGACCGGAGAGAGGTCAGGCGCAGGACCAACGGCTTTACGTGCTTTCCGAGGCACGGGGTATCACACCGCCAACTTCCTGACTCTGAGCTGCGCTTGAGTAATTTTTTTAAGATGTAAAAACCCAGTCACATGTTTTTTGGCCTAACCCGGGATTCGAACCCAGGACCTCAGCGCGCAAATGGGACTCGTAACTCGTACGCAATACTACGCCATCGAGGCAGTCAAATGCAAGGATTATAATGCATATTATGTACCTATGTAGTATAATGGTAAGAAAATATAGTAAAAATAGAAGAATGGATAAGTGCATCAAGCTTGAATTTAAGATTGAATTCATATGTCGATAAATATTCACATTTTGTTTAAATAACTAATAAGATGTGATAACTTACGATCCAGAATCAATAAAAGTAAAATTTACAACGAAATATCTCGCCGGCAGTATTATATTCTCAGGTTCTAATCCTGGACCCGACACTACTATGAGATTCTGATGACTTCTTTGAACTAAAATGTACAGTATCAAAAAAGAGTAGCCGATTACTTTCTTCATTTGTAAGTTTAAATAATATTTGGTTATAACAAAATTCTATGTAGGTACATAACATCAAATTTCCCAAAGTATTTTTTTTTATAATTCCTTATAGGGAAGGCAAAGGGTTCAAGTCCATACAGACTCGTCTTAAGTGGTACCAAAGAGCATTATAATACTTGAGTGGTACTTTTGGTTGTTTTTTTTTTCCTATGTACTATGTAGTGGCAAAAAAAAATACTCAGTCGCAGCTCGGAGCAGCGTTCGGAACCGTACGATAATGATCGTACACATACGATAATTTTGTGCCTACGTACGATGTACGATAGCATATTATTATCGTACGCAGATTGTACGATAATTTCTATCATGATGCAAAATTTGAGAATATTTATTATTTCACTCATGCGTTGATAGTCTAAATCGCAGTAGCATGATTTTATTTTGTCCAATAAAATCTTGGGAAAATACCGGGAAATACAAGTTCTCTATTCCTATTGGTCCTTACGATCCGCTCTACTAAGTTTCACCACTGCCGATACTGTAACTTTATCCAGCGCCTGCTGTACATGCTTTTTTATTGGTTAGTATAGCATCTACCAATGCGAACAAGAGAATATAAGTTCAATATTTCGATATTTCTTAACGTAGTGATAATATTCTCTTTGAGTGTTCTGTTGATTTGACAGCGGTGGTTTAAAAAAGATAAACTATAGAGTACTTGCATGCATATCAATATTACAATATATATGATTTATTTATCTATAATAGACATTATCCTAAAAAATACGATAATTTCGATCCATGTACGATAATTTTACGCCCCTGGACGCCCCTGGTACGATAGTCAGTCCACTTCAATTTGCTAACGCTGCCTCGGAGTCAGGAAGTTGGCGGTGTAATACTAGAGGTGATCATTAAACGTTATAACTGTTAATTTAACTCATTATAAAAAAATAACTGTTAATTCCATAAACTACTATCGCAATATTCACTAAATGACTAATGAACGGACTGTGGAGGCAGTTAATGCTATCTGTTAATTTATCATTCAACTAAAATTGATAAAAGTGGTCGCCATTTTGAATTTCATTGTTTTAAGGACAATTGACCTTATAATCGGTATGTGGGTATAACTTTAATTACCAAAGACTGATCCAATGTCGGAATTGAAAAAAGTGGCCTGATACTGATTTTGAGGTCAATTGACCTTAAAACAAAGAAATTCAAAATGGCGCCCACTTTTTTTGATTCTAACATTGGGTCAGTTTTTGGTAACTAAAGTTATACCCAGATACCGATTTTGAGGTCAATTGGCCTTAAAACAAAGAAATTCTAAATGGCAAATGGGCGGAAAAAATTGTTAAATTTTTTTACTTTCATGAGGGGGGGGGGGTGTATGCGTGACTCTCGTTTGTTGAATTTACCTTCTTTTGATACATAATGGTCCCTAGAGTTTATAATTAAGGGGGTTTTCATTGTATATTGCTTGTTTTTTTGCATATACGATTTTTGCTCCAAATGTACCGATTTTTCTTGGCAACTCTACCGACTTCACATTTTGTCGTCTGACTGAAACTCTCTTTTAATGTAAAAGTGGACCGTTTGGCTAATGAGGCGATCATAAATGGTGATGTGTATCCCTACATAAATTACTGCAACGATTAGGCTGCGCTTCCGAGTAATTTTCTCAGGGAATCCTGGGTAAAGTGCTGGGTAGTAAGCAGTCAATCAAAAGGAAAATTATATTCTAAAGTCCAATCATGTATACCGGAGAAGCCTTGGTTTTCAAAATTGAAACTTAGCAAGCGATCTACTAGTATACTTATAAGAATGCGCTTGGGTCATGTGTGTTCGCCGGCTCATCTTGCCAGACTTGGTATTGTTGGTAGTAGAGCTTGTGAATGTGGTGAAGAAGATGGTGACCTTAATCACATGTTCTTCGCTTGTCCACTTTATGATCGTGCTCCTTTTATAAACCAACTCATTTCCTTTGGAGTTCCTTTTCCTTGTTGTATTTCTTTCCTCCTCTTATTTAATGTAAATATTTATAAAGTTATTTCCTCATTTATTGTACATAATAACATAAAAATATAGTTTCAACATATTTATCATATTGACAAGTATTATTATTATTAGCTCTATCTTATTATTATTTACTTAGTAATATATTATCGTGAAACCAACGTTTCTGATATATCTATTCCAAATTCCGAAACCTATTTCCTTCCCGTGATATGTTTCCCTAACTTTATTGTCGTTGGCGTAGCACAGCAACACAGTGCTTGTAGCCATAAAGAGAAAAAAAAAACTCTCTTGCTCTTTGCTCAGCAAAGAGCTAGAGAGTTTTCTTTTTTTTGCTCTCTTGTTTATTTGTCTCTGTTTAGGAGTTTTGGCGGGAACGTGAAAGTGTCATGAGGTGCTTTTGTTTTAATTTATTATTTTGGTGATACTTAGTGTTATATTGCTTAATTGTGGTGGTATATTATCCAATATAGTTCTATTAAAGTGCTCAAATGAAGTGAATTGAAACAACTGTGTCAATCAAGTGTTTTTTCGTTGCCGCCAAAACTCCTTGATAAAGTCTTGGTAAGGTAGCCACTGCTTTACTACGACAATCAGAGATATCACTTAAGACGAGGCTGTATGGGCTTGAACCCTTTGCCTTCCCTGTAAGGGAGAATTATATAAAAAAAAAAAAAAAAAAAATGTCTCTGTTTATTTGTCTCTGCTGAGAGAGTTTTGGCGGGAACGTAGAAGTGTCATGAGGTGCTCTTGTTTTAATTCATTATTTTGGTGATACTTAGTGTTATATTGCATAATTATGGTGGTATATTATCCAATATAGTTCTATTAAAGTGCTCAAATGAAGTGAATTGAAATAACTGTGTCAATCAAGTGTTTTTTCGTTGCCGCCAAAACTCCTTGATAAAGTCTTGGTAAGGTAGCCACTGCTTTACTACGACATAGTACGTAGGAAAAAAAAAAAGTCAACCAAAAATATTACTTAAGACGAGGCTGTATGGGCTCGAACCCTTTGCCTTCCCTAAAGGGAAAATTATAAAAAAAAAAAAAAAAAAAATGTCTCTGCTGAAAGAGTTTTTGGCGGGAACGTGAAAGTGTCATGAGGTGCTTTTGTTTTAATTTATTATTTTGGTGATACTTAGTGTTATATTGCTTAATTGTGGTGGTATATTATCCAATATAGTTCTATTAAAGTGCTCAAATGAAGTGAATTGAAACAACTGTGTCAATCAAGTGTTTTTTCGTTGCCGCCAAAACTCCTTGATAAAGTCTTGGTAAGGTAGCCACTGCTTTACTACGACAACCAGAGATATCACTTAAGACGAGGCTGTATGGGCTTGAACCCTTTGCCTTCCCTGTAAGGGAGAATTATATAAAAAAAAAAAAAAAAAATGTCTCTGCTGAAACCCAAGTGTGGTTTTGAGTTTTCTGTAAATTATATTTTTTCGTGAATTATAAAATGGTACATATTGAATAATAAAATTTATAATCTTATTTCAAATTTTCATAACATACGCCGCTATGTCTACAAGCAACTTAAAATTATTATGCACGAAGTTTAATAACTTGAAGTAAGTAAATTTTTCTTACATTGTCTTCGTGAAATAGGTACAATAAATGATTTGCTTGGTTTATTTGTTATTGTTTTATTATTGATAACATATATTGTGTTACATACATACTCAGACTGAGTAATTATTACCAGGCAATTTAAACAAGTAGAGGTTATATTTTGATGTGAGAATATTTTCGAATTATTGATAAAATATATTAAGCGTATTCAATGCATTGTTTTTTTTATAAATAATATTATCATGAACACATGTCATACATATGAAAGATACTGTTTTGTTGATGTATGAGAATCTACAATCCTGCACATTGCACATAATATACTGTAGGTACTTACTTTTTTTTTCAGATTAAACAACGTTATTACTCGAACAGCAAGTAATTGGAAGCCTCCCAAGTATCGTCCTCCTTACTGGTACATGCCAAAAGAAAGAGTGGTATGAATTTGTTAGTACATTCAGGGAAGCATGTTACTAATTGGGAACCTGAAATTTTAATCCTTTTTAAATAGCTGTATTTCTTATCTTATTTAGAGTCAGGAACGTTTTGAAGTGGGTAAATAATTCTATATATCATATTAAAACAAGAGGAGAATGACCAAATCTGGTCCCACTGTTTAAAGGGAGTGTATGGCCTTGTGAAATGAATCATAATTAACTAAATATTTTTAGAAATTGCTTCTATTTATTTGAAAGAAATACTTTTCGGGGTTCATTTTTCCATAAAACAAGACAATTTTAATTCCGTATCTGCCATTTTTATTGACATCATCATTCTAGTTGAGAATATTATTCACTTAGAGAATTGGATAAATTCTACTAGGTATTCATAATAATTCATTAAATACTAGCTTTTGCCCGCGGCTCCGCCCGCGTGAATTAGTTTTTCCGGGATAAAAGTCCCGCTTTGTATTTTCCGGGATAAAAAGTGGCCTATGTGTTAATCCAGGACATGATCTACCCGTGTGCCAAATTTCATCGAAATCCGTTCAGTAGTTTTTGCGTGAAAGAGGATCAAACATCCAGACATTCTTACAAAGTTTCGCCTTTATAATATTAAGTAGGATTAGTAGAAACTAGCTTTTGCCCGCGGCTCCGCCCGCTTTAAAAAGTTTTTCCGGGATAAAAGTCCCGCTTTATATTTTGCCGGGATAAAAGTAGCCTATGTGTTAATCCAGGGCATGATCTACCTGTGTGTCAAATTTCATCGAAATCAGTTCAGTAGTTTTTGCGTGAAAGAGTAACAAACATCCATACATCCATACATTCTTACAAACTTTCGCCTTTATAATATTAGTAAGATTACTTATGTGTTCCTTATATGTGTCTTACCTACTTTCTTATATGTACTTATATGTGCCTGTGTACTATAATCCTTTACTGGATATTATTTTTCAATTTGGTTAGACAATATTTGATTTCCGATTTTATTTAAAAATACAAGAATACTTTTAAAAATGAACATCAAAATTGGAGCTGTTCCTGAGGACTTGCCAACCAACCGAAGATTGCCTGTTTGTGTATTTATGGATGCAACAAAATTTAAATACTATAATCTCCTGCATTAGAAAAAAACATACCTTCATGTTTTTGAGACACCTACATCTGAGTTTTTGGGTGTTTGTTATGGGAGCAAGCATTTTCAAAGCAAAGATGGTTCTGTTTTATTTATACATGATATATTGTTAGTAATTTTTGTTAAAAAAAACCATTTCTTAGTTAACAGAAGACAACCTCACGCATGATAATCAAATGTTTATCAAAGAAGTTATTCAAGACAAGTTTCAAGCACAAACAGCAATGGAGTCCCCATTACAAAGTAGTACACAAACTGATACAGTACAATGGACTCCGGACAAAAAACGTGTAGGTCTTATAGCTCGCAAGATTGGAAACTATCCAATGTGGGATAAGGATGGGAAAAAAATGCTTACTACACTGCTACAGGTCAATATTTCTATGAATAAGTAAATCAAAGTTCAGTTTTTTTTACTTATCCGTTTATGGTATTCTTCTCATTACAAAAAAAAGTCAATTTCTGTTAAGGCTGGCTTGTACAACTCATGAAATAGTTTCTTTTAATTTTTTATACATAGGCACGATTTATTATTACTGAGGAGCAATGATTATCCCTCATAAGTCGACACAATTATACCAGCGTGTTTGAACCAGATATACGTAGGCGGGTCCTGGAATGTGGCTCACCTGTGCGGGCTACTATGCCAGGTTTTTATAGCTTCTGTAAGGTGGTTGTTTGCCGGGTGATACAGAATATATCCTACCACAAGCCAGCAGTATGATCAACCCTTAATATTTTTTTGTATCATGTGCTGTTTTTGACAATTCCCAATGGATGACAAGAGGCTATATGATCGCTGGTAGCAACACAAAGGTTTTAAATGTATTTAGAGCTTAAAAATGTTTGGTAAATTGTTATGCAAGCCAGCCTTAGGGCCAGTTTCTTCAGTTCCAAAGTTCCAGATAACTGCACAAAATTTTGTGCATAATGTTGGAAGTTCTTTGCCGCTAAATGTGCTGCCACCATTAGAGTCTTATGTCTGTTATAAAATTATCAAGTCCTGACTTATTTTCCTAAACGAATAATAATTTCAGGTGATTGACAATCATGTCATTAAATATATTCCTCCTGAGGACTTCAAACCAATGATACATAAAGTGAAACAACCCCAAGAACACAGGAGACTTGGTTGCATGCTTGTTGGTGCAGAGAATATTGACCCTAGCGTTGTGACTAGAGATTATTGTGGATTATTCAACAGTGTTGGCATGCTGCCAAAAAGACATTTATGCAGGTTTATGGTGTCTCCTGAAGCTGCTTTACCAACTGGCACACCATTATTTGCGACACATTTCAGAGTAGGAGATTTCATTGATATCAGGGCAAAAACGTGAGTAAGAAAATACGCATTTATATCCTTATGATGAATAAATTACAAACCATACACTCCCGCCTTTTATCCTCGAAGGGGTAGGCAGAGGAGAAACTATAAGTTTGAGTTTTTAATTCGACGTATGAAGTATAGAAGTAAGGAGGACCATATCAGTGTATTAATAAAAGGTGTCAGTTGAAAGAGAGCAAATTAAGGTGGCGCTATAGTAGTTAGTGAAAGATATTTTAAATAGAATGCCACAAATTATTAGAGAGATACTAAATTAAATTTGCTTCTATATTTTTTCTTTTTGTATTAACAACAACAAAGTCATTAAAATAACAAAGCTGTATCAACAAAATTTCATAAAAAACAAGTTCATAACATTTCCATTTCTATTACACTAGTGCTATTTCGGTGAGATTTCGAACTATAATTTGCTGTTTACAAGTGGACACTTTTTCGACTAATCGCCCATACAAGATGGTCCTCCTTACTTTTACCCTCCATTAGTTTGACAGCTGTGAATGCGCAAATGTTGCTAGTTAACCTTAGTGCTGATCCTATCGATACAAAACAAAAAAACAGATGCTATCGGTAGAACGGAAAGGTTTTACGATATTTTATATTATTTTTAACACACTTTTATTAGCTTCAGGCATATGTATGTATGTATCTATGCAACTGACACTTAGAACATGATTTTGACCCCCTTCAAAACTTCGGATTAAATCGAAATTTGACATACTTATCCAAGACCGATGACAATTCAATATTTTAAATTAAAAACACGCTTCTATAGAAAATGCAACTAAAAATGAATAATTTATTTATTTCTAGTGACATCTGTTGGACCATAGTAGAACTACAACTAAACTGGCTATTCTTATGTGTAAAAAAATCCTAAGTACTTTACAGAATTAACTACTACAGAATTAAAAAATGAGAAATAAATATTAGTTTAAAAAATACTAAAAAACACCCTTCATTGAAAATCCTCTGACTAACATAAATGGAGCAATGCGAACAAGCAGCACGGCTCGCAGCAGTGCCGCCAGATTAGGCGACTTTTCGCCATTTAGGCTATCTTGAAGAGTGTCGGGGCGACCAAAAATTGCGAATGGCGACTGGTCGCCGTTTAGGCTACGCGAATGGTGATTAATCGCCAATTTAGGCTACTTCAGAAAGTTCGTGTTTTATGCATTGTTTTTGTCGAATTTGAGGATATTTACAGTTTTGAGGGTACAAAACATGTACTCAAATACACCTTATTGAAAACTGAGGACCTTTTTTTTTTTGCTTTTTTCGTGTAAGTACTTGCCGGCAAACTGTCCATGTGTGCGCGTGTAGGGATACCTACTCACTACACTGAGCTCGTCATCCTGAGACATAAGATGTTAAGTCTCATTATGTCCTGTAGTTACACTGGCTACAATGCCCTTAAAACCGAACAGTGCATGCACACTACTGCTTGGCGGTTAAATAGACATTTCAGTGGTACCCGCCCAGGCGGCCTTTTACATATGAGAGTCCTACCACCAGTAAACCTACTACCACCAGTGTTTTTTTAGTCTTTTTTTTTTACTATTGTCTATTTCTTGGCTTCTTCGCCTTTCTATACGATGAGGCGACTTTATAGGCTACTTCTTGGCGACTTGAACCATCATACATCTGTGCATTGCCGTCCAATTTAAAATTCCACTTTAGTGCCCCTAGTTATCGGCGTGCGTAACATGATGTGATAGGGCGCGAGCTTATCACGATCTTAGGCACAGATACTGAGTAGAAAACACCAATACCATTTTGAGGATCGAACCCAAGGTCTAAACTGCAGTCGTACCATACAACTATACCACCAAGGAGGGCAAATAATAAACCTATAATCACCGTATTCTCAAAAATATTTCCTTTCAGAATTGATCGAGGTTTCCAAGGTGTCATGAAAAGATGGGGTTTCAAAGGAATGCCTGCCAGTCACGGTGTAACTAAAACGCATAGGAGGCCTGGTAATATTGGAGCGGGTGGTGAAAAAGCTAGAGTTTGGCCAGGCACTAAAATGCCAGGAAACATGGGCAATAGGTGTGTATGAATAACATTAAACCTATATAATAAAGAGTAAATAGAGCTACCAACCTGAATTATAGAATAATTCTTAGGCAACATAAGTATCTTATGTTTTACGAATACATAGGGTGAATAAAAGGCTTTAACCTATCTGGTACCGCGAGTTTGACAGCTGACAGCCTGACGTTTGTTTTTTTTTTATACTAAAACCTTATGGCGTAGGTAGGAACGACGATTTTCGCATTTATGACAGCAGCTCTCATGGTCCAAATGGACCAAGCGGGCCTGTGGGGCTAGGATGTGAAAAAAACACGATGCGTCTCCGCTTCCTTTTATTCTGATTGGTTGAGAGACTGACGTATCGGTCTCTCGATCAATCACAAACATCAAAATACCGATACGTCAGTCACTCAACCAATCACAATAAAACGAAGCGGAGACGCATCGTGTTTTTATTTCACATCCTAGCCCCACTGAACTATTAATCAAATCCCCAAGCGAATTTCTCAAATCACAAAAGGTCTTGTACCTACATAATATGCAAGAATTTACTGGTGGTAGGACTGTCATATGTAAGAGTCCGTCTGGGTGGGTACCACCGCAATGTTTATTTCTACCGCCAAGCAGCAGTGTGCATGCACTGTTGTGTTTCGGTTTGAAGGGTATTGTAGCCAGTGTAACTACAGGACATAATGAGACTTAACATCTTACGTCTCAGGATGACGAGCGCAGCGGAGTGCCATACGGTGCTTTGTAACTCAAGATGCTGGATGATGTTTCTACTGTTTATGGGTGGTCGTATCGCTTACCATCAGGTGAACGGCATGCTCGTCTCGTCACGCGCAGCCATAAAAAAAAAAAAAAAGAATATACCTGGCATCTTCGCATTCTCTATTTTAGCCATTAAACAACATTGCTTAGGTCATTTTGTGGTTTGAAAGACATAGTAGTCAATTTCAGTATGATCAGATCCGTGGTTCACATGATTGATACGTTGACTGCAGCTCAGGGGCAACGAATGAGTTTTCGGGTTCGCCTATTTCATGTACATTCGTTTTTTTTTTTCAGATGGAGAATAACTCGCGGTGTCAAAATTCTGCGCATCAATACGAAACATAATATAATATGGACTTTAGGTGTGGCTATTCCGGGAGAGACAGGAGCAATGTGTTACTTGTTCGACACAGTACTTCCATTGAAGAAGCACAAGACTTCCCCACCTTTCCCAACACATCCACCATTGGATAATTTGCCGCTAGAATATTACGACGAGTCCATACATCAATTCGAATCACCCACTATTTCGTTTGTAGAAACATAGACAATAAGTGTAAATAAACAACTAGTTATTTTTAGTTTAATGAATATTACTATTACTTTTTTTTTTTTTTTGTTTTCGCGGAGAAAGTAACTTATTACTACCGCCCAGCCTTCAAGGGGGGCGACTGAGCGGTGATGTTGGGTTCACCGTGCCTTACGACCCAGCGTTGAGCCGCCGGGCCGAGTCCCTAACCTATGTACACCGCACGGCATACCAACTAAAACTCCGCGGTGGCCTTCTTCGGCGTATTAGGGACGGCTGCGGGGTTCCCCGGACTAATAGTGTCTAAGTTGTCGTCCGCAGCCGCCCCTGCGCGGTGCCGCCTAATGCAGCCCGTCTCCTGTATCGGGGGCTCAGAAGCCCCCGCGCACCGAAGGACGCCCTCGGCGTCAACGGCAGCGTGAGGCCTACTTGCCACACTGCCGTCCATCACGGGGGTCGCAGCACTGTGCTAACAAACACGCACAAAACTGAAGACGGACAGCCCCCTGCCGCCCGCCCGCGACCCCCGGTGGCCCCTATTAGTCGCCTTTTACGACAGGCAGGGGATACCGTGGTGGAATTCTCCAAACGCCCCCAATCCACAGGGCGGAATATTACTATTACTTGATAGAAAACGTAGTGCGACTGACCTCGCACTATGTCCAACCAAGAAACTTTATTATCGTCAAGATCCTGTTTACCAACGCATCTTATTCACGAAATTTTTGAAATCAGGGTCTTTCTTTTTGGCTCGCGTCTGGGCCTCGTTCCGGTAAAGCCTGGGAGTACAAAGAAAAAAGGCCTCGAAAAGATCTGCCGTCTGGAGAATCGCGTTGGCGAAAGCCACCACTGCCCCGGCAGTGGTGGCTTTTTCACTGATCAACGAGTGATCCTCCAGGTAGCGGATCAGTTGAGCGTTAAAGATCTGCTCCATAACCTTGCATATCGCTGAAGTTATGGCGATTGGAGGTTAATTGGCAGGGTCCGACCGATCACCTTTTTTGGGGATCAGTTGCACATTGGCCTCCCTCCAAGAGACAGGCACAATACCTGATAGGTAGGACGCTTGGTCTCTACCAACTGTCTACTGCACTTACCAGCCTCTGCTGGTAAGTGTAGTAGACAACTCTGCTGCACATCGCTTCAAAACCACCGCCGGCATACCATCCGGCCTGTTGGCTTTCCGAGCATCGAGAAACCGCAGCTCCCGCCGCACGTCACACTGCATGATGCGGATATCTGACATTATGAATCCACAATCAGGCAGCGCCGATGGCGGCTGAAAGCTTCTGTCCTCGAGCCGGTAATTGCACGCAAAGAGATTTGCCAGTAGTGCCGATTCGTCGGGGCACCTCGGCGGTGGCAGCGATGGACGGCAGAAGTTAGACTGGACCTGGTCGTGGCCAGGCTCCAAAATGCATGGCTGCTCGAGGGATGGTTGGCCAAAGAACGCCCAATCCCACATATTCGCTGGGCATCCGCTTTTACATAGGCCTTCTTGCAGCCCTTGGTGGCACTGTTGTAGGCTGCCTTGAGGCAGTCGATATTAAGCTCCTTCATTGCGCGAGCCCTAATCCAAGCGCGATACGCCGCCTGTTTGTCAACAATAGCGTCGGCGCATGGGTGGTTGAACCACAGGAGCGTCCTCGACCATTGCCAGCGATCTCAGAGAAAGGATTGTAGTATTCCATTCCTAACCTGATCTCGCCAGCAATAGCGTCGGTACTCGCTGAAGGATCTTTTCCCTTAAAACAGCGCTGCCGCCAAGGGATGGAAGCGAAATATTCCCGCATACCATCCCAATCTGCCGACTAGAGCCAGAACCTCCGCTTGACTCGCACGGGACGCCCACGTCCCGTGCGAGTCAAGCGGAGCTCCAGGTGGAGCGGACGGCACTGACGACTGGACCAGGCAGTGAACGGAAGTGCCCAGAGGGGCACTAACGGTCACTTGATACCCGGCCGGGTGACTCGTCAAAAGAAGGTTCAGCATAGAAGGCGCATGACTCGCCACATCCGGGATCCTAGTTGGTTGGCTTACCAGCTGTGTCAAATCATGTGCCAGAGCGAATGCATGGGCAGTTCTGCCAGCATGGTCGGTCTTGGAGGAGCCCAACCACAAGTCATCCGCCGTCTTCCGCCGCCAGGCTAAGGTACCTGAACAGCTGAGTCGTCTACTGAATGAAACCACATACCTACTTATCTCCTTCAAAGCAACACTTATCATTAAGCTATTTAAACCATCGTAGTTAAAAAAAGTGTAAGTATCGAACAAAATAAATATCAATAAAAAGTAATCAAGTTTATTCGCCCTAAGGATTATTACGACTCTTAGGCGGTATTAATAAATCAATCTCAAGTTTGAGTTACATCGAAGTAGACGTAAATGTATTGAATTATGTGTACTTGAGATGTAACTCAAACTTGAGATTGATTTATTAAAACCGCCCTAAGGCTGCGTCCCGAGTCACGGCGCATCGCGCATGTTGATTACGGAGCGTAGGAATAAGCGGACGGCTGTCCTTAGTGCACGTTCGAGTGCGCCTGCGATCGCACGCGTATAGTGCTGTGCATATCATATTTATCAAATACAAACACACATACACTCAAGCCTTTTATCCCCGAAGGGGTAGGCAGAGGCGCAACTAGTGCACCCACTTTTCGCCGTGGGTATTCTCATGATGTGATAGGGGGCGGGCCCAACACCATATCGGGCACGAATCCAGACTCCGCGCTGATACTAATAGAAAAACCTAATACCACTGCCCGACCCGGTGATCGAACCCGAGACCTCAGCTTTTTTTTTTTATTTAATAAACCTAGTGCAGGCATATGACCACTATCTCACCTGGTGTTAAGCGACGATGCGGTCATTTGCCTTGAATTCGTCCAGATTATATCGTACGGGAAACACTTCAGCGGGCAGGTCGTTCCACTCCCTTGCAGTGCGCATTAAAAAAGTAGACCCAAATCAGCTTTGCAGTCGTACCGTAATATAACTACGCCACCGAGGCAGTCATATCATATTTATATACATATTAAAATTTCTATGATTTTAAATTTCTATTCTTATACTAATAAAAACCTGCAATAAAGAACAAAATATTTATTTTGTTTTTCGTTTATTGAATTAAAAATAATAATTATACAATGATTGTAAACAAACTTACTCACTAAATTTTATGAGAATACCGTTCAAAGTACTACCAAAAATAATTATTATTTAGTCAGGGAGTTAATAGTATACAATTTATATTTTATAGAATTGCTCATGGTTCGGCCCGCGTGAAAGTCTTTCTGGGATAGAAGAATACGGGGTAGTTCCAGAAATTAGCATGTTCAACCAAACAAACTTAACTCTTCAGCTTTGTAATAGTATAGTTATCACTGCATAAAAGGTCATAGTCACACATTCTGAGGACAAATCAAAAATTATCTTGCAGTTAAATGTGATGTAACCAATCATTGCTGCTAATGTTGAGTACATAAATTATACTGAACAAAGAGTTTGGGACACATACAATTCATATACTTATGATCACTTTACCTAGAAACATTCATTGATAAACCTAATAAACCAAAGACTGTGTTTATATTTTGGGTCTCTAAAAAACATTCTTTATATAATATGTAAAACAATATGATTCTAAAGAAGGCAAATGTTATTTTAGTTAAAATCCTGTTTCAATAGCATTGGTTCACACAAGACACCAATATAATTTATTACAAGTCACAACACAAATTTATTGTTGAGCTGGAGGTTGGAAACCATACCCAGGATAAGGTTGTGGAGCAGCTGGTGGAGGTGCTCCTGGGGCAGGAGCACGAGCATAAGGATAAGGAGAAGGTGGGTACTGTGCTGGTGGATATCCTTGTTGATAAGCATGTGGAGGATATGCCCCTCCAGCTGGTGGATAATTTTGAGGATTTTGAGCATATGAGGTCTGTGGTGGCCCTGCAGTAGATACTGATGGTGCTGGACTTCCAGGTTGAGATGAGGGACTTGAATAAGATGGTTGACTAGCTGGTGGATATGGTGGCTGTCCTGATGGGGGATATTGCTGTCCAGGGGCCCCGGGAGCAGGAGCACCAGAGGTTGCTGTGGCTGGTGATCCACTATTGCCATGGGAACTTGAGTTATATGTAGGAGATTGAGCAGATGGTGATCCGTATCCAGAACTTGTGGGATTCTGTGGAGTATAACCACTTGGTGGAGGTTGTGGTGAACGGTTTGGTTGAGTTGTAGGAGTTGAACTATAAGCGGATGTGGGGGTTGTGTTGGGGAAAGGTTGAGATTGATAGGATTGTTGCTGAGGTGGTGTGGAATTGTATGTACTGACACCAACATTAGGATAATTTGAGCCAGCTTGAGCCGGGGGATAAGCTGAATTTCCAGTGTAAACAGGCTGAGCTGCACCACGAATTGGGTATGGATTCCCAGCTGCAGCAGGACTGCCTGGTGGTGGAGCATATGGTTGTTGCACAGATGAAGGTGGGTAGCCTGATCCTGGATGACTAGATGGAGGATAACTGTTAGGAGCAGTTGTTATTGGTGGACCATAATTGGAGTTAGGAGGGTATCCTTGTGGTTGCTGTGATGGATTAGGTGGACCATATCCTTGACTAGGTGGTCCATAGCCTGCTTGAGGAGGATAAACCCCAGGTCCACCTTGATACTGTCCTTGGTATTGATTTTGAGGATACGGTCTCTGGCCATATGACTGTGTAGGTCTTGTTGGTGTTGTTGATACTCCAGATGCAGGTCGATAAGGCTGTTGTCCACCACTAGGCATGTCCACTCCAGTAGATGGTGAATTTATAGACTGCGCTTGCGAAACATTAGCAACTAGTTGATGAGGCGGCTAGAAACAAACATAGCATCACACACCTAAATAACGTTCAAGAATATTCACACAAATTAATTAGCCTTATTTACCGGCAAAATGTTCTGAATATTTTGATTTGCATCCGCCACAGAAGCTAGATATACAAGGTTTCTGTGCAAAACTTGTTGGTACTGGTGGCATTCCATGAGCTGCCCCTTCGCTTGGTATTCTTGTATTGTTTGTATTAGATGCGCATTCTCGTCCAACATCTTTTGAATTTGGGCCGGACTTAGGGGAGGACGATTCCCACGAGCAGCAAATGCGACAGACATGATGCTATTTTATACCTTTATTTATCGCAAACGAGTTGAGCTTTTGTAATTTCTTATCGCATGGCAAAAGTCAAAACCAGGGCAAAACGATACGAATAAGGAACGACCAGTGTTCCCAACAAGATTTTAAAAAATCCGTCAAGTTAGTCGCATATTTCCGTCAAAAATCCGATAGCTCAATTATTGACAAGGGTATAGTTTTTTTGCATGGGGGGAGGGTGCAACCGCGTGTTCTTAAGAAGACCTCATTTCACATGTACACCACACACACAACAACCCCGACATAAAAATGATATTTTTTCCGGATCCCGTCAGCCGCTAGATGGATTTTTTACCCTATCCAAATCCGTTAGAAATGACGGAAAATCCGTTATGTTGGCAACATTAGGAACGACTTCAAAAGATACAGCCCAGAGACTTTTTTTTATAACTTTCCCTTATAGGGCAGGCAAAGGGTTCAAGCCCATACAGCCTCGTCTTAAGTGATATTTTTGGTTGTCTTTTTTTTCCTACGTACGATTTACTATGTCGTAGTAAAGCAGTGGCTACCTTACCAAGACTTATCAAGGACTTTTGGCGACAACGAAAAACACTTGATTGGCACAGTTATTTCAATTCATTTCATTTGAGCACTTAATAGATTAGACTATAGACTATATTGGATAATATACCACCATAATTATGCAATATAACACTAAGTAACACCAAAATAATGAATTAAAACAAGAGCAGCTCATGACACTTCCACGTTCCCGCCAAAAGAGACAAATAAACCAAATTCATTTGTCTCTGTAATAAACCAAGAAACTTATACCTAAATGGAATGCGTACAACAATCTACATTCCGTTCCGAAGAGTGTACCCTTGAAGGACCTTGCTATCTCTTTCTAATAGTGCAGTCATTATACTGTCAGGACATTTTTATTTATTTCTACATATTGCACGTAATATTTGTATTTGTGTATAATAATTTATGTGTATAAGGTCAATACTTAGTTTTTGCATAAAATTTTAATCTGTAGGTAAATCAAATATGTTGCAGTTTATTTTATGATTAAAAAAAGTAATAAGGAGAGAAGTAATAGCATGGTTCGGGTCATATTTTTTTTTACATTAATATCTACCCAATATTCGCCCAGACTCAGAGTCAAATTTTGTGTGTGACGACTTCGCTTTTTACTCATTTTATTCAGAAAATGAATTTAAGATAGTTAATTAATCTTGAGAAAAATATCAAATTATGAAGGAGAAAATAATACCATCATGTAAAACTATTCTACAATAAAGCACTGCACTACTAATATATTTATTTATTACAAATATTATAAAAAAAATATTGGTTCGGTAATCGGGACCATCCAATTTATTCTACAAAGGAAACATGTTTACCCTACAGTGCAGGAGCTTTTTTTTTAGATCGCCACCCTATCCACTTAACCTACTGCTTTGATGTTACCGGCGGAAAAATCGAAATCGAGGATCTTTTTTCATTGCTAGGTACTCGCTCAAAATCCCCGATCTACTGTTTTCTGTGCTTATAGTCCTTATTCTGAGGTTTTCTGATTTCTTCTGTTTTTATATTAGTCATCTGTTGTTTTTTGGTTTCTTAGGGTTGCAACAGTGCACTCAGTTAATGCACGTAGTGTTGGTACATGGAATAAAGACTAAAGCAGTTGAGTAGGACACGACATGAAAAAGAGTTTGTAAGAGTAACCTCTTTTGCACTAAGACAGTACAATGTCCTACTTCAAATGAGGCGAGGTGTACTAGCTACTGGCTAGTCTACTATTGTAATTATGTAGCATACGTCTCGCCCTCAGAGGACAGAGATGTCCTCTTCCTATAGTTTTACGGAGACGGAGAGTGAGTAACGCGAAGTCGCGACATATTTGAAGCAGTACAATATAAAAAGTTGAGCCGCCGCGCCGCGCTCTTACATTTTGACGTCATGTACGAGACAAATGTACCGCCTCTTGTTGCCCTACAACACTAAATGCACATGATTGATTGCGAGAAAGTGCTGGTACCTATTCTTAATATATAGTTATGTGACCTATTCATTTGTGAGCAATTTCAAAAAAATTTGTACCCCCGGTTTTAGCCTTGCCCCTCGACTTTGCGCATTTATTTTTTTCTACCAAAGTTGGACGGAGATGTGAAATGTTGGTTTAAGGCATTTAAATCTACGTTGTTAGGAACAGAGTCTTGACGAGGTTTGCCAACTCCCAGTGACTTTAGAAATTTCCATATTATGGCTGGGTCACCATTTTCAACGGAACTGTGAATATGTTTGCGTTGAGCATACCTGCACACCTTGCTTTAATGACTAACTCCTAGCAGAATAAATTAATTTAAGCGACAAAAACATATCTTTATAATTGAATATAAATTGTCGTTTTGTTCTTACTTTACTAAATATAACATTTACGAAGGTTTTAAAACATTGAAGACCATCAAATTTACGTGTCCCCTTCCTTTCTTGTGAGACAACCATTGATAAATTAAAAAAAAAATAATGTTGCGAGTGGTTTAATTATTTTAACATTTAATTCTTAAAAGTCGAGTTTATCATTTTAAAGTATCAATAATATTTTTTTTTACTTATTTTCTATTAAAAAGAAATCTTATTTAAAATCGAAAATTTTGAACCAACTGGAACATTCCGTTTTGTGACCGCCATTTTTTGCAAAAATTCTTCTAAAAAAGGAATTATTAGACTTCAAATGGCAAAACAATATACCGTTCTTCCTCGAGAGACACCAGGTTGCCTTCATTGTCAAATAAATTGGAGGCCAGCGCGGACGCATTGTTGAAGTGTTCTGCGTTTCAATTTCTTGGCTCAGATATGTGATCAAGTTTAACTGCTATAAATCACTTTTCTGTAATTATTTTTATTGTTAACACATTATAAAGTTTATGTAGTATTTGATATCAAAAAGTTAATAGTGCTAAGTACGATAAGTAATTTTTAAAGAATTTAAAACTACAAGATGGTAGCATTATGTGACCTCCGATTTGTGACTTATTCTATGGTCACATATAACGAAACGGCAAGTCACAACAGGTTGGAATGCATAAAGATAGTTCACATCGAATATTCTTACTAACCAAATTAATGTATACTAAAGTTACATAAAAACTGAATTCTTTTTATTTCAATTTAAAATTTTACAGATTGAAGTTGCTGCTGACGATATTTAAATTAAGGAATTAATTTTAAGTAAGGAAGCTAAGAGAATAATAAAAATATAAGAATATTTAAAATTATTGTTTTATTTCTTATCGACGCTATTCTTCGTTTTTATTTTGTAAGTACATAGTTAATAATTAGCTTAAATAGTACGAATTTGAGGAGTAGAACTAACAATCTTTAAATAATCTTTTGATGTTATTTGTTTATTAAGTTTAATATTGTGTATTATTCGGGAAACTTTTAAATTATGTGTATACAGCCTTTGATTTTTAAAACTTCCATTTTGTCACTGTCCCTTCAAATTTATAGAGTTAAATGTGTGAAATCATAAGAGATTTTATCTTTTAAATCCGTACGGTCACAAATATGTTTTCAGTTAATGTATTACTTTTCGACAAAGCTATACATATTAAATATTATATTATGTTTTTTGAATAAATTAAAAAAATAACAAAGTAAAAAGCAACGGAGTCACAAAACTGAATAAAAAACAATCATTTCATGATAATCGTTGAAATTAGGCCAATTTTTTTTTATTTATCAATTAAATACAAGTATTTCTAGTCTAAATCAATTTTTAAAATACTTATTATATCATACTTTTCTTTAAAAAATATTTTAATTCTTGTCACACACCGGAACTAGTCTCGCCACAAATTCAGTTTTGTTTCGATATTATCTGGAAAATGCCTCTAATTCCGCATTCCTTTTTATATTTTTACAAAATTTGTACAAAAAAAAACATTTAAAAATAAGTCGAATTCTATAGCAGGGTAAACATAATTTTGAAATTGTCCTTGTATATTTATCGCTATTTCGCATCATGGAGTTACTAATCATACCAAAACGTTCTTCAATTATTAATCACTAACTGACTGACTTAATTTTTATTTACGTAACACAAAACTAATAGGGACAAAAATGCAAAATCCTTGAACTACATAGATCATAGTGTCCTGTTACATAGATACAAACGTATCCAAATATCCGTAAATCTGCGATGCTAGCGCTTTGGGTATACCCGCGCAACTTATTGCTCAACCACAGTGCCTATGTGTCTGAGTTGGACTAATATAATATAGTTATCTGTGGGTTAATACTTACTTCGTACTTTGTGCCCAATCCGACACTCTGTACCTGTAATAGTTTAAAGTGCAAACTTTCAGGTATGTACCTTGTAGACACTTTATAAAGCTACTGGTATAAATTGATTGTCTCAATTTCAATTCAATTCAATAAAATAAAAACACGAAGGTAAAGTAAAAAGTACATGTTATAAAGCTTCTTCTTTAATCACTCTATTAAAAAAACGCATCAAAATCCGTTGCGTACTTTTAAAGATCTAAGGGCCGTATTAATAATTCAATCTCAAGTTTGAGTTATATCTCAAGTAGACACAATGTATTGGATTCTTCATACATTATGTCTACTTGAGATGTAACTCAAACTTGAGACTGATTTATTAATACCGCCCTAAGCATACATAGGGAGTAGGGACAGACAGACAGCGGGTAGCGACTGCTTTATAATATGTAGTGATATGTACCTACCAGTTGCTGACCCGGCGAACTTCGTAACGCAGTTATTTTTTTCAGTCGCGGACTAAGGAATTATCAGTTGGATTATCACTAATTCCATACCTATGTTGACTCGTTTGATGTATCAGAAATGTTACACAATACGTTTATGTTCTGTTTATGAATAAGGTAGTTTCTATAATGGATCACGTATTTATAAAAATATGCTTATTTAGGAAGCCACGCTCACTTCGGGAGTTAAATAAAACCTAAAATTAGTGTCTTCTTCTTTTGTAGTGCGCCCTATAAAATTATGTTCACAAGCCCTTTTTTCTTGGGGAATAACTCGTTATCGCTACCATTCAGGGGGTTAGTGTAACAGTTATGTTGGTTTCACTGGTCTTACGGCCCAATGTCGACACTCGGGGGCTTAGCATCATCCGAGCGAGCATTGGACAGAGTCTGTCAACTTATATACACTGTACACCCTACACCTGTATACCAACCAAAGCCCGCGGTGGCCAGAGGGGGCCTTGGGGCATCTCGTTGCACTAAGATGCGCGGAAACCTCCCTGTGCGCGATGCCGCATTGGGGCCGACGTAAAAGCATGCGTTAGAGAGGTATTTATATCTTTATAGCATTTAACGAGTAACTATTTGTGATTATTTCTATTTCCAGGTGAACAACTATGGCACTAACGGGTATAAAAGTTTTAGAAGTCATGGGTCTCGCGCCTGGACCACTATGTGGAACAATCTTGGCTGATTTTGGGGCCAGTGTCACTGTTGTTCAAAAGGTTTTGAATTTTCTTGGTTATAATATTCCCAGTCCTGTAAACTTTCCTTCCGTGGGCCATAGACCTCTATTACTAAGAAGGGCGACGGTATAATCTTTCAAAATTCTTAGGTAGGTCTCAAAACGATGTTTTTGCACTGTCAAAACTTGTTCTAATTGATAAAGAAAAAACAGTACCTATCTTTTGAAAGTGAGTGTATCATATAGGTTTTGAACCTGTGATGTTTCTATGGGAAATTATGGAATCTGAGCTTTAAATAATTAAGTACCTATTTAATTTTACCTATATAGAATGAAAGAATAGCAGACGGAAATATATAACTTTATAGGTACCTACTCTTAATTATCTGCTTAAACCTATTCTTGTTTTGACCTCACCTAGAGCTTAGACGTGCACCACCTACCCTAGCTTATTAGTAGGTATTGGAATACTGTACTCCACGGCACGTCACCATGCTCGGCATGCTATGACGTCATATTTTAAGTAGTTATCGTAAGGTCCAGTGCCTTGTAAGTTGTATTTAATGGAGAAATTTCATGGTATTGATATGCAGTACCATAATATTTTACTCAAACCATATATCAGATCTAATAAACAAGTCGAAAAAATAACTCTTCCCCGAATATCTTTATGAAGATACTTAATCTTCATACCTACCTGTACGGGTTAACGCCCTACATATTTTATTTAGTCAGCATTTTGTGTACCGCGCGTCATTAGCAATTTATGTAAATAGTACGCAATCAATTATTGTCACCCGCGTCGCGTGTACTCAAGCTAGCAATTTACATTGAATTATCATATTTTAGTTATCATAATTCATCCTCATCTTTCTTAGATACTAATAAATATATAGTATAAAAACAAGCTAATATCTTTTACTACACTCTACAGTACCTACTTCTTTTAGCGCGGCAAAACAGAGGGTAGAACTCATGGCAATACTTTTTCATTTATAAGATCTAGTGGTTTTAATGCCAATTAACACAGACCCTATGTTGTTATTGCAGTTAATTGTAATATTTATTAATATCATGCTTTTTTGTTATTCCAGATGGAACCATTTCCGTTCGAGGTAATGTCTCGTGGGAAGAGAATGATATCCGTTAATTTAAAAACAAAAGAAGGGGTACACATTTTTAAAAATATGTCAAGATCATCGGACGTCGTTTTAGACACATTTCGCCCTGGGGTTATGGAAAAATTAGGATTAGGGCCTGAACAACTATTGAGGGAAAACCCTCGTCTTATTTATGCTAGACTCACAGGATACGGACAAAGTGGGTATTGTAGAAAGATGGCTGGTCATGATATTAATTACGTAGCAATGTCAGGAGTACTTTCATTGTTAAGTAAGAATAAAGAGCCTCCAATACCTCCAGTGAACCTTCTGGCGGACTTTGCTGGTGGTAGTGTAATGTGTGCTCTAGGTATTTTATTGGCTCTCTTTGAAAGGACAAAATCAGGCAATGGTCAAGTGTTAGATGCAAGTATGACAGAAGGATTATCATATATATCTACTTGGCTGTTTAAATCACGGAATCTGCCTATTTGGGTGGGAGAACCAGGAACTAATGTGTTGGATGGTGGAGTACCTTTTTATAATACATATAAAACTAAAGATGGAAAATTTATGGCTGTTGGTGCATTAGAACCACAGTTCTACTCAAACTTTTTAAAAGGATTGCAATTATCTGAAACTGAATATAGCCAAATAGGTGATCACGAAAAGAGCAAAAAAAAGTTTGAAGAAGTAATCTCATCAAAAACACAAGAAGAATGGTGCCAAATATTTGATGATTTGGATGCATGTGTTACTCCAGTCTTAGATTTTGATTCTGTTGACAAATATAAATACCATGCATCTAGAAAATTTTATAGTAGAGATGATGATGGAAACATTGTGCCCAAACCAGCACCAAGGCTATCCCGTACTCCTGGTACATCTGTAGGATGTAAAAGTAAATCAAAACCAGGTCAACACACAGTAGAAATATTAAAGGAATTGGGGTATGAAGATAATAAAATAGAAGAACTCATTAAAAATGGGCATGTGTATGTCAACAAAAAGGCACAACTATAAATAAATAAGCAAAAAGACAATGTTTATTCCAAAACACTGATAATTGCATTTTTTAAATTCATAAAATCACATTTAACTGATGACAGAGCATCTTTGTTATGGAATATGGGATCAATATTTATTAAATTTATTACATTAAGTATTTTTTTTAAATCAAGCTTGATGTGATTTATTCCTAAAGAAAAATTTTCAAACACAAATTGATTTCTATTTTGTAAAAGAGTTAATCTTTTCTGACCAATATAACACAAGAATTTTATAAAAGCCTCACAGTCCATCCCAAAAAGTGATTTTAAAATCAATTGACACTGCATGGGATACTCAGGTGTTTCTTTAAATTCAATAATTTCATTCTGCACCGCCACTAAGGTTTTAGCCAAAGAGTTCCAGACAATTTGGATGTTACACGCATTTACCCAATTATGATTGATTGATACGGTATCTTCTACATTCAAAACTTGATGGTACCATCCAGAAGGCACAAAAATTCCATCACCTTGTTCTTGAATAACTTCAAAATAATTTATATCTTTGGTTTTGTCAGGATCAAATGTCATTGGTAAATTGTCAAGTGAGTCTTTTATTGTACTTTCTTCACCTGGTGGAAATAAAATCCATTTCTTCCTTCCTATTACATTGACGGACCAGCTATATGAAGTGTAGACATCTGCATGAAGGGGTGTCCTGGAAATTAGAGACAATTCTTAAATAGGTATTACTTACTCCAACAGAATATTATATGGAAATTAAACTACTATAACGAATTTACCCGGCCCCGTGATCACGAAGTGCTGCAAAGCAATTAAACTACTATAAAATCTGTTATTGTAGTTTAATTTCAATGTCTAACATTCGCTTAAGAGGCCGTATCTAAAATTTCGACTATTTCAGTCACCTCTTCATCGTAATTATTTAAAAAATAAACTG
Source organism: Lapara coniferarum (assembly GCA_949316025.1). Classification (NCBI taxonomy): domain Eukaryota; kingdom Metazoa; phylum Arthropoda; class Insecta; order Lepidoptera; family Sphingidae; genus Lapara; species Lapara coniferarum. The sequence continues at coordinate 7,273,517 of OX438926.1, forward strand.
ATCTGATTAATTTATAACACAATATCGAAATGACTACATATTATACATATACCTACACTCATGCCTTTTATCCCCGAAGGGGCAGTCAGAGGCGCAACTAGTGCACCCACTTCTTGCTATTATTCCGTCCTATGATGTGATAGGGGGCGAGCCTATCGCCATATCGGGCACAAATTCCATACTCCGAGCTGATACTGAATAGAAAAACTCAAATCACTTTGCCCGACCCGGGGATCGAACCCGAGACCTCAGCATTGCAGTCGTACCATAATACAACACCACCGAGGCAGTCGGAAAGACTATCTCAACCCTAATGGAATAAACGAGCAAGATTTTTCATATCTGGCTCACCGTTATACCAATAACCAGTCATTTTCGTTAGTTAGTTTCAAGCACAATTTTGATTGAAAAAGACTACAAGTTTGAGTCTCCGTACAAAAAAATCTGAAACAGACGTTGGAACTTGGGGGATAGATTGAAATTAAAGAAAGTTATGAAAAATCTGGCTCGTTTATTCATAATGATATTAATTAACACAAGGAATCACCAGCTGTATAATGTGAGTCAAAAAAGAATAGGATCGACTTTACGCCATACTGTGACGTTTAAATAATTAAAGCTAATTTAGCAATCCCTCAAATCTTTTAAAAAGGGCTGTATATATGTTATGTATGTATGTATGTATGTATGCATGTACATATGTATGTATGTATTTTACACTCTCACACTCGCAAACTATCATATCTTATTTCATTATATGAGTTTTATTTAAAATCATTTTTTGATAATTTGTCTTTTGATAAGTTTCGATTTTGTATAACGTAAATATATCCGAAGGAAGGGTGTAAATAGCTGTAACCGCAGAGTAAGTATATACCCATAGAGAGCGCGTATGCAAGTGGGAACAATAGGCACGGGTGGGAACATCGTCCTGCGTCGGCCGCAAGCGCTTGTAGTCACTCGAGTAGGAACGGCGTGAGCACACGCGAGTGAGATCTATGCGAATATTTGATTATTAATACTGCAAAATGGTTAAATGTTCTGTGGAATGTTGTAAAAACGACACTCGGAAACACACTAAACAGAATTCTAATATCACGTTTCACAGGCAAGCCATATTTCAGTATATTTTTCGGTAAAATTTAAATCACGCGTCGCGGTATGAAAGACGCTCGGGAGGCGAACACTTGTACCCCCCGCACTGCCCCGCATCCCGCTTTTTCGATAGTGATGTTACGCGTCGATACCAGAATCGATGTAATATTTTCATAGTATAGCATACGTATTTATTACTATCGAAGGCGATGCTTAATATAATGTAGCTTAGGTAACTGTTTTTGTCTGTGTGTGATTTTTAAGCCAATTAATAATTGCGTTTTTGTTTATGAAATGAAAGAAATAATTACTGTTCCTAAAAATTGACTGATTACGATAATATTTTTAAGCTATTGCATAGCTTCTATCGCGGCTCTTGACAGTATAAGTTGGCAATCATTAAGATATATTTCTTTGTCATTTTTTTAACATTGGTAATAAATATTTCAAAAACTAGACGTGACTATTTTAGGCTTGGGGAGACTAGCTAAGAAATCCATGGTGCGATGCTCGGTTTATATCCATTGGTTCAATTATAATGGATATCCATTAATATTATTGGTTCTTAATGCTTGTAAAAACTGCTCTTGAGGTACCGTGTTTATAAATCATTCCACATGGCACTACACCAATTCGCAGCAAAGCTTTTATCTATATTAAGGCAATACGCTTAAAATTACTCACAAGGCCATATTTTGTAGAACCACAATTTTTTAACAACAATATGTACCGCGCCGCCGGACCTGTACTTATCGATAACTGTTGCGTTGGTGCTGCTCGCGTGCCCATCCCTAGCAGTCGCCAATATTTCTATATAAGTAGCTATAGTTCACCTGCCTACGCTGGGTAGTGGGCGCACGATGTGATATTAGCCCTTTATAGGTGGTAGTTATTAAAAACTCCACAATTTGAAATTTAACGGTGGACTGTATTGATATTAAGGCTTATTTTACGTGCACTGGTAGTGTTCTATTATAGGTAGTATGCTAAAACAACTGATAAAGGGTACGGGAATAAAATAAGGGACTTACTGCGGCGCGGTGACCTGCCTGTTCCTGGAGCTCCCCGGGATCCCGGTTCTTCCGATCTTCAATGGTGGTGATGAGACGGCAGGCGGATGGCAAGTGTCAATAATTGACAACTAAGTGTCCAAAGACAATAGACAAGAGTTTGTTGCCAGCGCGCGTTCCTTATTCAAACTTGAGTGGATAAGGGTAGGGAAAAGGAGTTGTGTTGCTTAGCATATTAATAGACAGTGCACAGTGCATGATGCCAATATATTGTAACAATACCAACCATTTCCCACGGGGTTTGAAGGTTCCCTTCAAAAAAAAAAAAATTAAAAGGAAATCAAACGCATATACATTAAGGCGCCGACAAAACAAAACCCGTAGGTATGTGAATGTTTGTGCGGTATAATGACAATAGAGTTACAAACATTGTACTTACTATCAAAAATTCATTAAAATAGCTTAATTTACTACAACTAAATGCATCTTACACTATCTCTCTACTGTATAGGCAAAGGACAAAGCCGTACAACAGGACGATCATAAATACCAGTTTTAGTTTTTACTTGAACTACGCGAATTACACCATCCTTGCCAGGGTACAACTTGGTAATAATGCCTAAAGGCCACTGGAGAGGCGGAGCGTTATCGACATTTAGTAGAACAACAGTTCCTTCCCGCATTGGACTACTGGGAGTATTCCATTTTTCACGAGTTTGTAAGGTGTGCAGGTATTCAGCACGGAAACGTTTCCAGAACGACTGGACAAGCGAATCCATTAGAGAGAAGCGTGTGGTAAGTCTGGTATGGCTCCCAGTTAAATCAGGTGCGGGCAAGAACGCCAGTGGCGTAGTAGTAAGAAAGTGAGACGGAGTTAATGCGGAAGGCTCTGATGGATCAGAGCTTAAACAATACAATGGACGACTATTTAACACAGCCTCGATTTGGGTGAGAACTGTGAACATCTCTTCATAAGTTAATATTTGCTTACCAATTATGCGGAACAACAAAGACTTTACACATTTAATGTTTGATTCCCAAATACCACCAAAATGACTAGCAGTGGGAGGATTCGTACGCCAGGTTATTGGGGTGCGAAGTCAGGAAACCTCCACGTGGTGCACCCTGGGCAACGGAGCGTCGGTCGAGTTGATCGGCGCAACGGCCAATATCCTGACAACAGTGGTCTCGGCGGTCGTCGCCGCTTTTTGCGGTGGCTGCCGCATTTTTTTTTTTTTTTTTTTTAGATGGTGGGCCCGTTTATTCGGGCGGCTCCCGGTTCATCCGGGAGTGTCGACGGGCTCGGTGTGCGCTAACACCGCCCCGAGCAGGCAGCGGGGGGGAACCTTCCTCTCCGCTGTCACCGTTGCAGATCGTAATCTAGTATGGAGGTCCGTGGACATGTCTCGCGCTCCTGCTGGACCGAGGGTCTTGGCTTAATCGCCCGGACCACGAGGGAGAAAACCTCTATAAAAAGTTCCCCGAATCCCAAGCGGCGGCGCACCGCGAGGGGATGCATGGCCGATGGGTAGTTCGGTCACTAGTGCGACCCCCGCCAGAGTACCGGCCGACCCTCTTGGCGGGTTACGCTAGGCTTACCCAGGTACAGGGGGCACTGCCTGGGTGGACTCTTATTTCCCCCATACTCGTGGGATTCATAATGAATATAAACTTAAACCCAAAAATAACTTTGACGAGGGTGCCTACTCCAGTTCCGGCTGGAGAGGCGGAGATTGGTGGGCGGAAGCCCGTTGATGGCGGACGAAGAGTCGGCGCGGACAAGATGTCCACAGGCGTCGACTCTGAGTCGAGTATGAGCGTTTCCTCCGCTCGGAGCCGTAGGCTCTGGAGGAAACGCTCGGAGCTGAATAACAGCAGGTCGTCCCTCGGGAGCGACACTGAGGAGCCGGTCCCGAAGTCGCAAGCGACAACCGGACGCGGCAGGGGAGGACCATCTTTGGTCGACGATTCCGTCGACCAAAGAAAAAGAGGTAAGGCGCGCGATCTCCTGCAGCGCAGGGAGGCCCGCCAAAGGGCGAGGAGAGAGGAGAGCGAGGAGGGAATGGTCCTTCGCTCTGCCGCTAAGCCGAAGGTGCCCGCCGCCGAGGTGGTTGTCGCCGCGGAACCGGCTCCGAGTGCTCGCCCTAAAGGCGAGGCCAAAAAGTGGCGCGACAAGTGCGCCAAGTTGGAGGAGGCGGTGAAGGAGCTGAAGCGTGAAAACGCTTCTCTCCTTCGCCGTCTGGAGGAGCTGGCAGCAGTGGAGGCCAAGTGGCAGGCCAGAATGGAGTCGGTGCTCCTAGGGCCGGCCCAGAGGCCTCCGCTGGCCCACGAGAGACGGTCCACCCCCGGGGACATACCACTCCCCGTCCAGGGTGGTTTCGTTGGAGGAGCTCCCCAGCCTTCCTCTAAGGGGAAGGGGAGGGGGAAGGGGAAAGGAGCAGTGCAGCCTGCTCCTCTCAAGGCTCCTGCCATCGTGGCCGGGCCCTCCACCTCTGCTGCCGTGGCGGTCGCTGGGCCGTCTGGGGTGCCCAAGAAGGGGAGGGGGAAAGGTGGTCCTCCTGCTCCCCCCGTCGCGAAGTCCGCTCCGAGGGAGCCCCGCCCACTGCCACCGGCCCCAGCGTCCATGGACGCTGAATGGACCGTGGTGGTGGGTAAGAAGAAGCGGGGGAAGCACACCCCCGCCGCGGCGCCTGCAGGGAACCCCCAGCAGAGGAGGCAGAGGCGTAAGGAGCCCAAGCTGCGTCAGCCACGCTCGGCAGCCATAGTGCTGTCGCTGACGCCAGCGGCGGTGGCCAAAGGGCTCACTTACGCCAAAGTGCTGACGGATGCCCAGCACCGAGTAGACCTCGCCGGCCTCGACATAGACAGGTTGAGGCCCAAGGTGGCAGCCACGGGTGCCATGTTGTACGAGGTGCCCGGGGCTGAGTCGGAGCGAAAGGCGGACTCCCTCGCCGCAAGGCTGAGGGAATGCTTTGGCGGGTCGGACGATGTTCAAATCTCCCGGCCCACCAAATGCACGGAGCTGCGGCTGTCGGAGCTAGATCCCGCAGCCACGTCCGAGACGGTCGCGGCGGCCCTTTGCCTTGCTGGCGAGTGTGCTGCGGACGCCGTAAAGGTGGGCCAAATCCGGCCCGATCGCTCCGGCCTGGGCTCCGTCTGGGCCAAGGTGCCGACCAGGGCGGCACAAAAAATAAAGGCGGGCCGCCTGAAGGTGGGGTGGACTGTGGCCCGGGTGACCGTGCTCGGGGCGCGCCCGATGCGCTGTTACCGTTGTTTGGAGCACGGTCACACGCAGAGTACCTGCGTCGGAGGACCGGACCGCAGCGATTTGTGCTATCGCTGCGGTAAACCGGGCCACAAAGCCCGTGAATGCGAGGCCGCGCCGAACTGCGCTGTCTGCGCGGCCGCAGGGAGGCCCGCCAAACATCCGGTGGGCGGGAAGGCGTGTCCCGCCCCCTCCCGTCGCGATAGGCGTCGCGACGGAAGACGAAGTGTTGCTGCCGCTGGGGCTTCGACCCAGCCGCAGGCAGCGAGCCCACCGCAAGGGGCCGCGATGGACGTGGTAGAGATCGCCCAATAATGGATTTAAATTTCCTCCAGGCGAACATCAACCACTGTGCCAGTGCCCAGGACCTGTTGTCCCAAAGCCTGGCGCAGTGGTCGGTGCAAGTGGCCGTGGTCGCTGAGCCGTACTTTGTCCCCCCCCGGGATAACTGGGCTGGGGACCTTGACGGCTTGGTGGCCATCATCAGCCGGGGCGCCGCTGGCTCCCCACCCTTCGAAAAAGTAGCGAAGGACAGGGGATGCGTGGCGGTTCTGTTGGGAGACATTTGGATAGTAGGAGTGTACTTTTCTCCCAACAGACCCCTCGCCGAATTCGAGTCTTTCCTCGTTCGGCTGGGGGCCTTGGTGGAACAAGGCCAACCTCACCCGGCGGTCGTCGCCGGCGACTTCAACGCCAAGTCCGTGGCTTGGGGTTCGCCGGCGACGAACGGTCGTGGTCGGGTCCTGGAGGAATGGGCGATCTCTGTCGGCCTGGTCGTCCTGAACAGGGGGTCGGTGGACACGTGCGTGCGGCACAACGGCGGGTCTATTATAGACCTGTCGTTGGCGAGTGCCGCCGTCGCACGCCGTGTCCGGGACTGGAGAGTCCTCGTGGGCGTGGAGACGTTGTCGGACCATCGTTACATCAGGTTCGGCGTCTCCGCGTCCCCGAGTGTCCAGTCCGGTGGTGTACCGAGTGCCCCAAATCAGGACGGCCCGCGGTGGGCGCTTCGTCGCCTCGATGGGGAGGCCCTAGTGCTGGCCGCTCTGGTCATGTCGTGGCTCCCCGTGCCGGACGGGCCGGTACGGGTTGAGCAGGAGGCGGAGTGGTTCGGGGTGGCAATGTCGGATGTCTGCGACGCCGGCATGCCCCGAGCTCTCCGCCGTTCGCCGGTGCGACAGGTGTACTGGTGGTCGGCGGAGCTAGCGCAGTTGCGCGCGTCGTGCGTGGCTGCGCGCCGCCGATACGCCAGGCATCGTCGTCGCCGGCTAAGAGACGAGAATCACGCAGACCAGGAGCGGCGGCTCTGTGGCCTCTACAAAGAGGCAAAGAGAGCGCTGCGGGTGGCCATTCATGGGGCCAAGGTCGCGGCACGTAAGGCGTTCGTGGGGACTCTCGACAGGGACCCGTGGGGGCGCCCTTACCGTCTGGTGATGACGAAGCTTCGCCCAGCGGCGCCCCCGCTGTCGCAGAGTCTCCGGCCAGAATTACTGGCCAACGTCGTCGCGGCCTTGTTCCCGGCCACCGAGGAGTTCACTCCTCCACCGATGGCGCCACCGGATGTGGCGTCATCGTCGAGTGAGAATCCGGCAAGGGATATCCCGGAGGTTTCGCCCGCTGAAATGCGGGCGGCAGTGCTTCGGCTGCGGAGCAAAAACACGGCCCCAGGGCTCGATGGCATCCCCGGGAAAGCCTGGGTGCTAGCCCTCGAGTACCTGGGCCCGAGGCTCCGCGGCTTATTCACCGCCTGCCTGGAGCAGGGCGTCTTCCCGGTGCGTTGGAAAACCGGGAAGCTCGTCCTGCTGAAGAAGGGAGGACGACCCGCAGAGTCGCCGTCGGCCTACCGGCCCATCGTGTTGCTCGACGAGGTGGCAAAGCTCTTCGAGCGCATCATTCATAACCGCCTCGTCGAGCACCTTGAAAGGGTCGGACCAAATCTGGCCGACGAGCAGTATGGATTTAGGAGGGGACGTTCCACTGTCCACGCGATTCTGCGGGTGAAGGCACAGGCGGAGGATGCAGTGGCTGGGGGCGATGTTGTAATCGCGGTGTCGTTGGACATCTCCAACGCATTCAACTCGCTGCCCTGGCCCTGCATCCACGAGGCACTGCGGTACCACGTGGTGCCGCCCTATCTCCGGCGTCTGGTGCACGCGTACCTGTCTGACAGGCACGTGGTGTATCCGGGCGCCGATGGGTGGCACCGAAGAGCGATGTCGTGCGGTGTTCCACAGGGCTCGGTTTTGGGCCCTCTCCTGTGGAACATCGGGTACGACTGGGTGCTCCGTGGTTCCAATCTCCGGGGCGTCGGCGTGACTTGTTACGCCGACGATACGTTAGTCACAGCGACTGCTGGGACCTTCCGGGACGCCGCAACTCTGGCGGCGGCGGGCACCGGCCAAGTAGTTGGTAGAATACAACGTCTAGGGTTGAAGGTGGCCCTCGAGAAAACCGAGGCCGTGTGTTTTCACGGACCTCGGAGAGGGCCACCGGCCGGTGCCGGCATCGTCGTTGGGGGGGTGCGGATCCCCATCGGCTCTAGCATGAGGTATCTAGGTTTAGTCCTGGATAGCCGATGGCGATTCCGCACCCACTTTAAGGAGTTGAGGACGAAATTGTCCCGGGCAGCGGGCGCTCTTTCCCGCCTGCTGCCCAACCTGGAAGGTCCTGGCTTCCCTTGCCGGAGGCTGTATCACGGAGTCGTGCGGTCCATAGCCCTTTATGGCAGCCCCGTCTGGGCTGACTCCCTGGGCCGCCCCTGCGTCGCCCTTCTGCGCGCCCCGCAGAGAGCTTTAGCGCAGCGGGCGGTCAGGGCGTACCGCACGGTCTCTTTCGAGGCGGCTTGCCTATTGGCCGGATTTCTGCCCTGGGACCTGGACGCCAAATCCCTTGCCGATGTATTCCATTGGCGGGAGGAGGCGTTCAGTCGCGGGGAGCGTCCGGCCCTGAAGGAGGTGGAGGCCAAGAGGGCCGCCTTACGGCGAGCCGCCGTGGAGGAGTGGCGTCTCAGGCTGGAGGCCCCGTCGTGGGGGCACCGGGTCGTAGAGGCAGTGCGTCCTGTCTTTGCCGAATGGCTGGACAGGCGCCACGGAGCGGCAACATACCGCCTGACACAGGTGCTCACCGGGCATGGCTGCTTCGGTGAGTTCCTGTTTCGGGTGGTACGGATAGAGGAGTCGGCCGTGTGTCACTATTGTGACAACTGCCCAATGGACACGGCCCAACATACGTTGGAGTGTTGTCCAGCCTGGGATGAGGAGCGCAGCGCTCTCAGAACAGTCGTCGGAGAAGACCTTTCGCTGCCGGCCGTGGTCGCTTCCATGGTCGGCGGCCGGGAGGCCTGGCAGGCGGTGGCCCACTTCTGCGAGGCGGTCCTCTCGCGGAAGGAGAGTGCCGAGAGGGATCGCCAGCGCAGTGGTGATCCCTCCCGCCGCCAGACGAGACGTAGGAGGCGTCGGGTGGACGACTGACCGACGTCTCCCGCCCTGTGGATTGGGGGCGTTTGGAGAATTCCACCACGGTATCCCCTGCCTGTCGTAAAAGGCGACTAATAGGGGCCTCCGGGGGTCACGGGTGGGCGGGACGTGCCGCCCACCCATTAGTCTAGCCAACTTCTGTGGCCCCCGTGATGGACATGTCCGAGGCAGCGTGTCTCACGCTGCCTCGGACAGCAAAAGGCGGACACGGTACGGTGTTTCGGGGGCTTCTGAGCCCCCTGCAACAGGAAAAAGGACCGCAAAAACGCGGTACGCGCAGGGGCGGTTGCGGACGACAACTTAGACGTGAGTCGGAGGAAGCCCGCAGCCGTCCCTAATGAGCCGAAGATGGCCATATAATAAAAAAAAAAAAAACGCCAGGTTATTCGATGCTTAGAAAGTTCATCGCAAAAAACCTTATAATAATCGTCAGATGTTAAAAACTTGTGAAGGTCATTCAAGTAGGCCTTGGATGCGATAAAATTCGTACCGTTGTCGCTATAAATAAATTTACAAGGGCCACGTCTAGATAGAAATCTTTTAAGCGCATCTAGAAAAGAAGCGGAGCTTAAATCAGAGGATAGTTCGATGTGAACAGCTTTTGTCACAAGACATATAAAAATGCACAAGTATGCCTTCTGACTGCGCACACCTCGTTTCCTAGCGAACGTTATATACAGAGGGCCCGCGTAATCGACGCCGGTATGTGTGAAAGCCTTACATTCCTCTAAACGACACTTCGGTAAATCTGACATAGCGGGAAAAGTAGGTTTTGGATTCGTGCGGAAACAGTTACGACATCTGTAAATACGTTTGCGAATCAGACGTCTAGCGGATAAAATCCAAAACTTATGACGTAAAATTGACATTAGTAGTTGAGGTCCACCATGTGCGTTATTACGGTGGTACCAATCAACTAGCATTTCTACAATGTGTCCGCTTTTAGGCAGCAATGCGGGATGCTTCTGTGAGTATTCCAGGGAGGATTGCGACAAGCGACCACCTACCCGAAGAATACCCCCAGAAACAAATGGAAATAATTTCCGAAGTGCGGAAGAACAAACTTTGTTATTCTGTATACTGTGCAAGTCATCAACAAAATAAGTATGTTGTATCGCTTGCACCACCCTCAACTCTGCGGCGTCAAGATCCTCAGCCGTTATGACACTAGAGCGCGGAATAAGTTTCAAAAAGCTTAAAACATATGCCGTGGATCTCAAAAACCTGTTCCAGCAAGAGAATTTAGAACCAAGAGTTATTAAAAAATGTTCCTCTGACTTCGTGGCAACATGCGAAACTGTTTTTTCTTCTGGTAAATTTGATAATGTTGAAGAAAATTCTTGAATTGGCCACTCTTGGCGTGGCAAACACATCCATGGAGGGCCCTGAAACCACAATTGGTTACCAGAAAGTTGCGAGGGTAACATACCGCGGGATATAAAGTCAGCAGGATTTTGAGACCCAGGCACATGATAAAACTCCCCAGAAGGCATAGTAGTCTGCACTTCCGAGATTCTATTAGCTACATATGTGCCAAACCGGTGTGGCGAAGAGCTAACCCAACAGAGCGCCTCTTCTGAATCAGAAAATGCGGATACGTTTTGTATAGTACATCTTTTCGATAAGCTAATATAAACGGCGCGCACTAATTTCGCAAGTAACACCAAACCGTTGAGTTCAAGCCTAGCCAACGTTATTGTAGGTTTTACAGGTGCAACTCGAGACTTCGAACACACGAGCGAGACGAGCGGAGGTTGATCGCCGTTAACGACATGTAGGTAAATTACGCAACCATACGCTTGCTGACTTGCATCAGAAAATGCAACCAGCGATATCTCTGAGCCATCTTCAATACCCATATAACGCGGAAATTTAAGGCTAGAAATCAAAGGCAACTCGGATAAATATTTTTTCCAAATGTTAACTATGCGTGAGGATGGTACTTCATCCCAATCAATTTTTTGAAGCCATAACTCTTTTATTAACAACTTAGCGAAAAGAATGACCGGTCCCACCAATCCCAAAACATCATACAAACGTGCGGTTACTGAAAGAATTATACGCTTAGTGCAATGCGTCGGTGGAACAGCGGTTGCGAAAACGGAAACCATCTTCAGGACTCATAAACCTTTGAAAAGGCAGTTCCTGCATAGCCCAGGACCTTTCAACAGAGTCTTGAAGAGGTTCCTTAATAAATGCACAAAAGCAGCGGGTTGCGGGAGGGGATACAATAGGTGCGTCACCCATGATGATATATCCCAAAGAAGTCTCAAAGGCCGAGGGTGAATTCGTATCTCCAACAACTTTGTCGGAACGCAAAATTTTGCAACACGTGTTTACGCCCAACAACATGTCAATCGGGCCGGGTTCAAAGAAAGTATCATCAGCTAGCGGCAGCTTATTAAGATGTTTTAAAGACCCGAGATTGACGCGAGCGTCCGGGAGTTGTGACGTTATTTCGTTCACAACCAAAGGTTCGACATTATACGCATACCCATTGTCGAAGCGAGATGTAATTGAAATATTGGTAACACCTAAAAGTTTTTGTTTTTGTTTCACCTAAGTTTTTGTTTCATCCCTCCTATACCTTGGACCTCAGAAAAGCGAGTTTGATTGCGTACATTCAGCGCTAAGCGCATACAACAATCAGCAGTAATATAATCACTTTGAGAGCCAGCGTCCACTAAGCATCTCAAATAATGAATGTGATTATATTTATCTACATATTTAACTTTAGCGGTACCTAATAAAGTAGTTTTATATAAACGATCAACACTATCACAAGACATAGTGCACACTGATGGGTTGCTCTTATTTAAATGCGGTGAATCAACATGGTGCGTACTGCACGCAGAGTTGAGAGTAGCGGATGCGATATGTTGTGACTCGGGGGTCTTTAAACGATGCATAGAGCCACTCGCAGTAGCGGGATTGAGAACCTCAGTGTGAGCGGAGCAAGATGTGTCTTGAGCGACCACATCATTAGATTTTTTTGATTTAGCGGGTTGCTTAAAATGCAATAATGAATGATGTTTGCCAGAACAACTTGAACACCTACCTTTAGAATTGCATACAGAAATTTTGTGTTTAATGCTTAAACAGTTGATACAAAATGAATTTGCTTTAACAAAGTTAAATCTTTGGAGCGGAGTTAATTTTATAAAAGAAGGGCACTTATAAAGATGTTCATGGCTGCTGTTGCATAAAGTACATTTATTTGTATTATAAGTAGTTGTATCACACCTCAACTTGTCACTAGAACTACACCCCGTATCAGTATTGACAAAAGATTTTGTATATTTAACCTGCGGCAGTGTATTCTTTTTATTGTGTGTAGTAACCTTTGAGGTGACAGCAGGCTTTCCAATTGAACGTGACAGAGATTTACTTTGCTCCTTCACAAATGTTACAAGATCACTATAAGAAGGTATTTTGTCTTTGCGGTGCATAATGTCAAACAAATGAACAGTATTGGAATCTAATTTTTCTAAAGCAAGATGTAAAAATATGAAATCAGACAAGTCATTTAATTTTAATTGTTTAAATGCTTGAACCGCTGAATCAAAATTTATTAAAAATGACTCTAAATTAGTTCCACTGTTATTATTTGTTTAAAATTTAATATTTGGTTCAGGTAAGAATTACCTAGAGACCGCGGATCATCATATTTATCAACTAAAGCATTCCAAATAATTAAATAATTTTCTTCGGTAGGTGCCAATCCGGAACAAACTGTTAAAGCGGGGCCTGACAACTTGCCTACTAAATATTGAACTTTGTCCCCGTCTGACAAATCTACATTATCGTGAACCACAGATTTAAATTGTTGGTAAAATATAGGCCAGGTACGAACATCCCCTGAGAAAAAAACCAAATCAATTGGCGGGAGGTATTTTTTAGAGCGCTGAGGTTGTGCACTATTTTCATTACTTGGTTTATTTTGGTCGGTTAATTCCGACAAAACTTGTTGTTCCGTACTTTTATTAATTTACAATTAGGTAATGCTGGCACAATACTACGGCATACAATTATTTATTTTCTATTATGAACGGATCTGTATCTGCCACAAAATCCGAACGCATTCTAAGCAGCGACAAGTGCTGCCACCCCGAACGTGCAATACAGACGTTCTCTCTCTTCCGTAAAAGCAACCGCTTCGAACGCAACGTAGTTCTGTGCGCGCTGTGTCTTATATTCCAAACATTAACATTATTCCAAGAACAAACTAGTGATACGTGTGGTGCAATACTTGACGGCAATCAGCAACCTATGGCCATTCACCAACGCTGGGTACCCAGGGAAACGAGCGGTGCTGCAGTTGCAGGTGAGTGGTAGATACAGTCCTCTATTTAACACCATCCGAAGGTCTGGTCGATTTCCCATACACTTGTTTTACATGGCAGTACAACTCATCAAAGGAAATAAATGACTGGTAACTAATGGTAGCGGTTGGATTTAACTTTAAAAAAAGCAAGTTATAATCATCTAATATAGTCTCAAACTCTTTGCGCAAGTTGTCTATACAAGACGCAGTTGATACAAAAAGTTTACATTTACCTAGATCATTTAAATCATTTGACTTGTCGTATATGCACTGCATACGTTGAAAAAGTGCATCTCTCTTGGCCTGATACACCCTAAGCTGATTATTTTCAATATCAATGGCATCTTGAAATTTTTGAGAGACAGTTTCCGACTGTTTTTTAGCCATTATCGAAACCTACTCAAATGACCTCCACAAGTTAAAACAATATATAATAATTGATTTTACCAACCTTAAGCGGTACAATCCGTGTTAAAACACTGTAGTCACTTTAAAACAGTTGAATTTTAATTATTTAAACACTACAGACACTTTCACGTTAGTCTGACACTATAACACATCTACCCTCGACTTTCGGAAAAAAAAAAATGTAACTACGTAAAAACCAATATTTTTGCACTGATCTTGCGATGATTATTTATTTTAATAATAAATACAACAAATAAGTCTGTCAAAGCGGAAAATTAAAGTTTTAAAAACACTATAAAAGCGTACGAAAACTTGACAGATTTTATTTCCTGACCAGCACAAAATTCACGTACGTAATTTAGCGGGATTGTAAAATCGGGGCAAATATGCGTTTGATATCTTGCACAATGCAATATATCCGGCTCGAAGGACCAAAAAATTATGGTAGTTATTAAAACTCCACAATTTGAAATTTAACGGTGGACTGTATTGATATTAAGGCTTATTTTACGTGCACTGGTAGTGTTCTATTATAGGTAGTATGCTAAAACAACTGATAAAGGGTACGGGAATAAAATAAGGGACTTACTGCGGCGCGGTGACCTGCCTGTTCCTGGAGCTCCCCGGGATCCCGGTTCTTCCGATCTTCAATGGTGGTGATGAGACGGCAGGCGGATGGCCAGTGTCAATAATTGACAACTAAGTGTCCAAAGACAATAGACAAGAGTTTGTTGCCAGCGCGCGTTCCTTATTCAAACTTGAGTGGATAAGGGTGGGGAAAAGGAGTTGTGTTGCTTAGCATATTAATAGACAGTGCACAGTGCATGATGCCAATATATTGTAACAATACCAACCAATAGGTATATACTTACTCTGAGGCTGTAACACAGTTTTTAACTACAACAGCTATTATCGTTTACTTTTGTTTTTGTATACTTTAAAAATGTGGTTCAAATAAAGGTTTTATTTATTTATTATATTACATGCGGATTGAATGGATCTCATTTTTAAATCTAAATTAAAACAATATTTCTCCCAGTCTGCTTTCGACAATCTGTATTTCATTCTTCTTCCATTCGACCGCGTTCCGTATTAACCGATCCAGAGGACGAAATCACTGTCGCCATCCGCCATAAGAACGAGTTCTTGAAACTCCAACACTCCACAAGACCGCAGTTTCGTCCTCGCCGTCGAGGACCTCGCCGCGTTCCCCCCCCCCCCCCCCCGACCCTCCTAGCAGTTCCAGCCCGCGTGCTGATGACAACATAATCTAATAGGATTAGGCCTAAAAACAATCTTTCCCTAATCGTTGATATCACATCCTCTCTCAGTGGCCGTCCTGAGCCGAGGTTCGCAACCCGTTAGTGGGTTGCCCTCAGCATGGTCACTTAATTCAAAGGGTTGCGAGCGCCTTCTGCGTTCACCCTAAAGACCGGTGTGGCCAGAAAAGCCGACTCGCGTCAGGATACTGGCAGTAGGGCCATTAACAAAAAAAAATGTATTTCAGAATGGGAGAGTAGCTCGGGCTAGGAAGAAGAAAGTAGTGCTATAAAGAAAGCACGAGGAAATGGTCGCTACCATACGAAAGCAAGAGTGGCGACCACGATATATGGTAGGGCATAAATTGGGAGATGCAAGTGTGAGGTCAACTGGGCTTACATTTTGAGAGGGCGAAACCCGCCTAGTTAATGAACAGTCATTAAGTATGCACACATTAAGGTCGTCAAATAAGTCAAGAAGTATAGCAGAACAAGGACCATTATAATTCGAACCCCACAAAATGTGATGACAGTTGAAATCCCCCATAAGAAACAAAGAAGGTGATCATCAGTGGTCGGGACATGTATAACAATCTTCAATGGTCAAAGCGGGCGAGGTGTTCTTTTTTGGACTTATATTACTAGTATCTATATGAGGACGTTTAGAAGCTTTCTTAACTAGAGTGTTAGTGCATATGGAGGGTAAAACTGCAGGGTTAACCCCACCACCCCCAGAAGGAGGCTCCTCCTCAATGACATCCATATTAAAAAGGGGGGGACAAACAAAAAGGTAACAAAGGATTGGAACGAAATAACTTTTTTTTTATTGCCCTTATAGGCAGACGAGCTAGCGGCCCGCCTGACGGTAAGCGGCCACCGCTGCTCATGAACTCGGCAATGCCAGGGACACAGACAAGCCGCTGCCTACCGACACATAACATAACTACAGAATATATAAACAAGATGACTACCTCGGTGGCGTAGTTGTATTACGGTACGACTGAAATGCTGAGGTCTTGGGTTCGATCCCCAGGTCGGGCAAAGTGATATTGGATTTTTCTATTCAGTATCAGTCCGGAGTCTGGAATTTGTGCCCGACATGGCGATAGACTCGCCTCCTATTACGTCATGGGACGGATCACGGAATACGCACGGCGAAAAGTGGGTGCACTAGTTACGCCTATGCCTGCCCCTTCGCGGAATAAAAGGAGTGAGTATGCGTATGCGCATGCTTACCACATGAAGCGAACTAAACAAAAAGAAAAAAGGTTTGGAGGGTAGAAAATAAAAACAATAACTTTACCGAGACCAACAAGAACACGTCAACGACCTATGCCAACTTCGGGGCGAATCCTAATTAAGCAATAAAATTTATATTTATATTTCAGGTATTTGTGTGTTTGTTTGGTTTGGTGTTTCAGGCCAATTGGACAAATTCTATGCAAATTTTGTACATTTCAAGTGTCATTTGACACATAAAGGTCATTGATGTTCCTATTCTTATTTGAATCGCATTGCACTTAGGTTTTGCTGTAGGTACTCCTGACATGTCCGTAGAATTGTATAGTAAATCAGTAAATAAAACCTAGACCACAGGATAAATCAAAGATTCCATTAAAAACCCAAATGTCCAAACCAATGAAAGAAAGTTTTAATTCAAATTCAAATACACTGTGGTGTATAGCTAACTAGCATTTGCCCGCGGCTCCGCCCGCATTAAAAAGTTTTTCCGGGATAAAAGTCCCGTTTTACATTTTCCCGGGATAAAAAGTAGCCTATGTGTTAATCCAGGTCATGATCTACCCGTGTGCCAAATTTCATCAAAATCCGTTCGGTAGTTTTTGCGTGAAAGAGGAACAAACATCCATACATCCAGACATACTTACAAACTTTTGCCTTTATAATATTAGTAGGATTAAAGACAGTAAAATGTAAAAAGTATAGTGAAAAAAAACTTGATCTGATGAAGGCAGAAAATTCTTTGAAACATCAGGAGCAAAATTTTAACAAATTTATCATGAATAATTCATAAATTCATTTTATTTCAATGTTGAATATTTGCATAAACATAAGATATCTTATATGCATAGGTAGATGGCGGTTCTGTGCTGTGCTGTCAGTTATCAACTACCTATTAGTTGACAATTCACAGCAAGCGGAATTAATAAAAAAATTTTTGAAATAAGCCTCTCTAAAAATAGTAAAAAAAAATATCCATGGGAGAATTAAATGTTACTGTTCCTGCAAGGATCTTAGACGGATGAATTGATTTTTTAAAATAGTCCTACTTCTTCCAGAGTTTTCTCTGACTCGAGCTTTTTGCTCGGATTAACCGACCACCTGCCCTGAAACCCTCAGGGAAAAGATGGTTCAGTCTCCCTGTTATTCCCCATATACGAAAAGCGGATCCCCTAACACTTTGTTCAATATTACAGACGTATGTATTGCTGCCTGTTTTTGGAAATGGTAATATCTATTTTGGAGTTTAATGTGTTTATAGATCTGGATAAACTTTTTGCTACTATACCTGTTGAACCTATTACTATAGGGATGACCTGAGTCTGCGTGTTCCATAGTCGCCTGATTTCGGTTTTGAGAAGATGGTATTTACTAAGTTTTTCTATTTCCTTTGCTCCTATATTATAATCTGAAGGTACCGTGACATCTATGAGGTAAGTGAAATTATTTACTTTATCTATACATATTAAATCTGGTCTATTATGTGTTACAGTGACATCTGTCTGAATTGGTATCTCCCACATTATTTTAGCTGTTTCATTTTCTACTACTTTCGGTTGTGTTAGATTTTCTTTCCACCATAATTTGTTTACCTCTATATTATGTTTTATATAATACTAGTAGTATAATACTATATAATATTAGTAGGACTATTTTATTAAATAGTCCTACTAATATTATAAAGACGAAAGTTTGTAAGAATGTATGGATGTTTGTTCCTCTTTCACGCAAAAACTACTGAACGGATTGCGATGAAATTTAGCACACTGGTAGATCATGTCCTGGATTAACACTTTTTATCCCGGGAAAACATAAACCGGGACTTTTATCCCGGAAAAACTTTTTAATGCGGGCGGAGCCGCGGGCAAAATTTAATATAATTTGTTTTCTCATAATACACTTATGTAGTTAGTTATGTTTGATTAATTATAAAACGGGTATTGTTGTGCAACTGTCTTCCTTTTCTTTTTATTTTCTTCAATTATTTACTACTGACTTAAACTCTGGTAAACAAGTTCAAAAACGTGAAAAATAGAGATAAAGGGCCTAAAAATATGAGCGATGGCTCATTCGATGCGTAATCACCTCTAGAAAAATGTTTTTGAAGGATTTTGGTGCAGGTTAAAAATTGCAATTGTTATTAACAAAATAAGATGAAAAAAAAATGATATTTCGTTTTTTATTAGTAACTCGTAAAATATTAACATTTAAGCAATTTTGAAAAAAGCTTGTTAAAGAGGAGGAAAATTCCAATAAAAAAGCCCTCACTCCCGGTATTCTATCTCCATTATTTATAATTTTAATTAGACATTGAAAATAGGGCTCCACGTGGCAATTACAGAGAGTTGAGCAATAAAAATAATTTATTTATAACATAAAAAGTGATTTTAAAAATTTATAATAAATCTAGTATCTTTTTAACACTTGAAAGAATCGAGCCCTGAAGAAAAAAAGTTTAATCACCATTTTTCAAAAAGTTATTCAATTGTTAACTAACCAATTTTTTCCCAATCTCCATTGGCATAAACAATGTGATGAAAGGTATAAATAATTGGTCTATAAATTTTAAACTTCGTGAAACCCTTCTGATACATGTACTTTATAAGATCCTGCGGTAAATTTTCATTAAAGTTTATTAATTTGTCAATTATGATTTTTTGTAAGTACTTAATTTTATAAATTTTTCAATATTTCAATAGTCAATGTATATTTTGCAGTAAAATAGTTGTGCATCCTAAAAAAAACATTACTTCTATTGTATTAATGCAATGGCTCGGATTAGTAAGCCATCACTGTATATAATATTCCAGTCAATCTATAATATTGATTTTTAAATATTTTGTTGTTTTAAGGTAGGTATTTCAATGTGGGGATCAAAAAGAATCAAATTATCATTTTTAGTAGTTTAAAGCTCCAATTGGATAAATGAGTTTTGTTGGGATAAAAGTTCAGCTTTATATTTTTACTAGTAGTGCGTGCGGCTCCACCCGCGTGAAAAGTTTTTCCGGGACAAAAATATTTTCCCGGGATAAAAAGTAGCCTATAGTACTCAGGAGTTATGTAGCTTCCTATTTGTGAAAGAACTTTCAAAATCGGTTCAGTAGTTCCTGAGATTAGCGCGTTCAAACAAACTCTTCAGCTTTATAATATTAGTATAGATTTGCTGAGACAAAAGTATCCTATATTACTCCCTGATAATTTAGCTTAATATTGGTGAAAAAAATTTTAAAATTGGTAGAGGATTTTATCCATTGCAAACCAAAAATAAAATCTTTCCCCTTTATAATATTAGTATGGAATGTATGGATATAGATAAAAAAAACAACTTACCATGAATGTTTTGGTCCTATGTACACAAACATAAAATCATCTTGTCCATTATCTTGAGCATATTCATTGAGCCAGTCGGAGGCAAATATTTTTGGTACATCATAAAATCTGTCATTGGGTCTCAACTTTTTCAAGTGCCAGTCTTTTAGATAAAGCAGCTTAGATTTTTCTGAATCTCTCATATAAGTCATGTAATCCCTGACCTTCATGTCTCTTTTACAGTGAGCATTATATGATATGTTATTACAGTCTGCCACAGGAGCTTCTAAGTCTCCATAATTCTCAATTAAATAATTATAATTTATTGAATTATTTGCAATCCATTTTTTTGTGCATTCCCATTCAGAAGTAATATTTTTTACTACACATGGTAAATTCTTCACTAAATTATTGTTAAAAAACTCTTCATATGTAAGATTTTCAACAGTAAATTTATCACATTCCCAGTGAATGTATCCATCTAAAAGCTCTTGCTCCGATTTACCATTCACTTGACAACCTATTTCGATTTCGTGCATATTGAAGTTATTTATAAACCTATGCAAATAATAACCTTATAAGAATAACACATAATTCTAAATGTTTGAAGGTATGTTGGAATTTGGAAACCTTTGGGAAACGTTGTAGGAAATCTGTCCCAACATTTTTCCATCTATGATAATAAAATGCCGTTGAATAGATATAATGACATCGTTTCGACGTTTTTTGTACACCCCGTAGTTCTTCTGAGTAGTCTGTGTACACCCCTTATCATTAAAAGACCTATAGATTCTTTGAGAATGAGATTCTATGAGAATGAGCAAACATAGAATATTCAATCTGAAGTTAGAATCATAGAAACCCAAACCTTACTTTCCGTAGTAATATAATGCTCTTTGCATTAATGTGCTCTTTGCTCTAATGAGTAACCACTACACTCAGGTATCAAATCAAAGAGTACTATATGACTATATGCATTGGGAATCTCAGATACTGTTAATAAAATAATAACAATAAACAATTACTTATTATACTTCGGTTATTTTACAAAGAGCTCCGGCCAGTGTTGCCAGATGTTTGACGCAGAGACAAATAAACAATTGACGGTTGAAGTCGCCGAAAATTCATTGTGAAGTAGCCTTAAGTCGCCTCATCGTATATGGAGAAGTGAAGGAGCAAAAAAAAAACCTCCCTAATTTTCCCTAGTAGCCTAAAGTCGCCTACTTGTGTAGTGACGCGGAGAGCTAAAAAAAAAACGGTCCCCAGCTTTCAATAATTGTGTGTAAGGGGATCTGAGTATGTACATGTTTTGTACCCTCAAACCTATAAATGTCCTCAAATTCGAC
Source organism: Lapara coniferarum (assembly GCA_949316025.1). Lineage (NCBI taxonomy): Eukaryota > Metazoa > Arthropoda > Insecta > Lepidoptera > Sphingidae > Lapara > Lapara coniferarum. Next base: position 7,294,248 of record OX438926.1, read on the forward strand.
AAAAACAAGATATAAAACACGAACTTTCCGAGGTAGCCTAACACACACACACACACACACACGCGCCTGTTATCCTCGAAGGGGTAGGCAGAGGCGCAACTAGTGCACCCACTTTTCGCCGTTATTCCGTCCTATGATGTGATAGGGGGTGAGCCTATAGCCATATCGGGCACAAATTCCAGACTCCGGGCTGATACTGAATTGAAAAACTCAATATCACTTTGCCCGACCCGGGGATCGAACCCGAGACCTCAGCTTTGCAGTCGTACTGTAATACAACTACGCCACCGACGCAGTTAGTAGGTAGCCTAAATTGGCGACTAATCACCATTCGCGTAGCCAAAACGGCGACCGGTCGCCATTCGCAATTTTTGGTCGCCCCGACACTCTTAGAGATAGCCTAAATGGCGAAAAGTTTTCTAATCTGGCAGCACTGGCTCCGGCCAAAGAGTATTATATACATTGGGAATAGAGAGACAACTCGTCGAGTTTGCATGCCAACCGACAATTGTCAAAATTAGGACTGCTTCAACTATTGATACATAGAGGGCGCCCACGATCTCTATTGCTATTGAAATACTACATATTAATGCAGTGTTCCTGTTTAAATTCAGGCTTACTGTAGTGGTTACTAATACTGTAAATATTAAACAGTTATAAAAGCAATGAATTGCATGCAATTAAAGTAAAGTTTTATTTACAGTTATATAATACAACGTGTTTAATGCTTTATTTACAGTATATATTTGACACTTACAATAAATATGGTTGTGTTAGTTTTACCATGTGAAATCAGACAAACTTATTAATCAAAATATTTTATTTCGTTTTTATGACGGAAAAAGAATTAATGTACAAAATGTAACTTAAAAAACAATATTTAGGTACTGACAATATATGAAACTACTTATAAAGAGGAACAATTTGTTTATTTTTTATCGATAATCTCCGATATCCAATAAACTACGGTACCAATTTCAATAATTTTTTCATGTAGTGAACGAAGACGAGAGCTTTTATGGAACCAAAGAAAGGATTCAACATACGCAAACAAAAATCTTTTCGAATGTTATGCAAAGAGATACAAAGCCGTATTGAATCTCAAACAAAAGTTACAAAATAGCCATTACATATAAAATCTATTAATAAATGCAAGGCCACCCTGACAATTTATAAATATAAATAAAAATGCTACATTTAAACAAAATATTAAAACATACAAAACAATGGTCGAACAGTATCAGATTCTAATAACATTGCTCAATTGTTAATGGATTTTTTATGAATTTAACATAGCAAAATGCAACAACAATCAGAATGCAACCGCATTCCTAGTGGAAGTCAATCGAATCGAATTCTATTTTTGTAAAATCTGTGGGAGCGAGTGAATTCAAAAAAAAAATCATTCTCTGAAAAATGTTGCCTACGACAAGATTCCTGTTAGGATCGTACAACATGTTATCACATAATAGTCTCTGCAATTTGAAGCTATATCATTATCTTAACCATAAAATACGGCAGTTTTTCAAATATTTTATATTTATTATATTATATTTAGACATGACAAAAGCTTCCGACCACATTCACCATATTTTGTTTAAAATCTTGCACCGTTATGGCATTTGAGGAGCACGAATCTATACTAATATTATAAAGCTGAAGAGTTTGTTTGTTCGTTTGAACGCGCTAATCTCAGGAACTACTAGTTCGAATTGAATAATCATTTTTGTGTTGAATAGACCATTTATCGAGGAAGGCTTTAGGCTATATAACATCACGATGCAACTATTAGGAGCGAAGAAATAATGGAAAATATGAAAAAAAGGGGGAAAATTATTCATCCTTGAGGGCTTCCATTGCGTGCGCTGCGAAAACGGTTCAAGATACCAAAAATATATGTATGAAAGAATTATTCCTCTTGAAATGATCTAAAAAAATGTCCACGACAGTATATGTCTATCTTTTAAGATTAACTCTCTAGAACCGTTTTTATGGTAATCAAATTTGGTCAAAATTAATGCATTATTTGTTAAGAGTTGTATCAACGTCATAATATTAATCTTTATCCAAATAAATGTGTTGGATAGTAGGGCTTTCATTTCGAGACTCTCGGTCTCGAAAATTTAGAGAGTCTCAACGATTTTTTTGTATTTTCGAGACTCGAGACTGCTGCTTCCAGTCTCGGGAAAAACGAGACTTTCGAAACTTGCATCAAATAATTATTAATATTGAAAAAAATACTAAACTATCAGGATCTTTTTAAATTCGGGTCAGAGGCGACACAGAAAAATTAAATTTTTGATAATCTGTCGGAAGTCGCAAGATAACCTTATTGAAACACTAGCTTTTGCCCACGGCTTCGCCCGCGTTAATAAGTTTTTCCGGGCTAAAAGTACATAAAAACCTTCCCGTTGAATCACTCTATCCAACACATTTATTTGGATTAAGATTACCTAATGTTATGACTTTGATACAACTCTTAACAAATAATTCATTAATTTCGACCAAATTTGATTACCATAAAAACGGTTCTAGTGAGTTAATCTTAAAAGATAGACATATACTGTCGTGGACATTTTTTTAGATCATTTCAAGAGGAATAATTCTTTCTTACATATATTTTTGGTATTTTGAACCGTTTTCGCAGCGCACGCAATGGAAGCCCTCAAGGATGAATAATTTTCCCCGTTTTTTTCACATTTTCCATTATTTCTTCGCTCCTAATAGTTGCATCGTAATGTTATATAGCCTAAAGCCTTCCTCGATAAATGGTCTATTCAACACAAAAATAATTATTCAATTCGAACCAGTAGTTCCTGAGATTAGCGCGTTCAAACAAACAAACAAACTCTTCAGCTTTATAATATTAGTATAGATATACGGGTGTTTATAATTAAGTTCATCATTGTTATGATAAATTGGGAAAGATCTCTTTTTGAAAATGATAACCATAGGGGGAAATACTCAAACTATTGCTAAATCCCTGCTAATTATGGTTTGGAAAGTTACGAAAAACCCTGGCCATGAGACAACCCAAAGCATTTATATAACATTATAATTAAGCATATCGAAGGTCACGGAGTGCACATGTGCATGCTATCGCAACTCACGTAGGAGTCGGCTCTAGAGCAGAGTCTCTCGCTGTTTGAAGATGGTACTCGAATAAAATGTCAAATAAGCTTGAAACACTACGCGGCACCCTCATACACTTTATTTATACGGTAGCGGGTCGCCGATCGCCCAACCGCTGTCAGCAGGCCTGCTTTAAAAGAGGCTAGAGATAGTCCCTTCTACGTCTATTACGAGAAGAGAGTTTTCACTTACTATAGCGTGACATGTTTCGACCCCAAAAACCTGCGACGCGAGACCGTTAAAAATACAAAAAGTCCCGATACTTTGAGACACGAGATGACCCAAACAGTAATGCTAACCTATACGTACTTCTAGCGTAGAATTAGAGAGATTTTTATTAATGTGATTTACTTCATTAAAAATTGTAAAACAAAATCCCCCGCTGAGTCTGTATGTATGTCTTATCGCCAAATTACTCAAATACTACCGAACAGCTTTTGTTGAATTTTGGTATGAAGATAGTTGGACACTCTGGAAAGGCTATAAGCTACTTTTTATCCTGGTAAAGTTATTTCACGTGGTCGAAGCGGTGAGCAAAAGTTTGTAATAAAATCAAATCCTCGCTCTGAAAGTAATTATCCAGCGCTCTTTGTCTTTTACGTGACAACTATAAAAATTGAAAATTCGTATAAGTAATTGGTAATTTAACGTCCATATGGGTTTATAACAGTGTGATTTATAAAGTACTTTATTGATATATCTTGTATTGACTGCCTAAAAAGTCTATGAGTCGTGGCCTACGAGTATAATGACTATTTTTGAAATAGTCTCGAAAGTCTCGTTTATTTTCGAGACCGGACCAAGTCTCCTTTTTTGTTCCCGAGACTCGTAAATGCACCGAGACTGAAAGCCCTATTGGATAGAGTGATTCAACGGGAAGGTTTTTATGTATGTACTTTTAGCCCGGAAAAACTTAATAACGCGGGCGAAGCCGTGGGCAAAGGCTAGTTTTTTATAAACTCAAAAACTACCCAACGTATTTTCATATGTCTTTCACCAGTTGACGGATTGATTCAAGAGGAAGGTTTATGAGTATACTAGCTTTTGCCTGCGGCTCCGCTCGCGTTAAAAAGTTTTTCCGGGATAAAAGTCCCGCTTTATGTTTTCCCGGGATTAAAAGTAGCCTATGTGTTAATCCAGAACATGATCTACCCGTGTACCAAATTTCATCGAAATCCGTTCATTAGTTTTTGCGTGAAAGAGGAACAAACATCCAGACATTCATACATCCATACATTCTTACAAACTTTCGCCTTTATAATATTAGTAGGATTCTGAGACTACGACATAGTACGTAGTGACAAAAAAGACAACCAAAAATATCACTTAAGACGAGGCTGTATGGGCTTGAACCCTTTGCCTTCCCTATAAGGGAAAATTATTAAAATAAATGTTAATTTGTAATACTGATGCGACGCGAGTAGGATTTTATGACTCGAGTCAATCGAGTTATTTCAATAAGTTACTCGAGATGGACTCGAGTTTTCGAGGGCTCGACTCAAATATTTTGTATTTTCACGCCATGCAACTTGAGTGACATTTTTATAGCAGTTTTTAAAACCTTTCTTCTTCTTCTTTTAAATTATGGCTTCCACCGATGAACTATCGGTGATTTCGTTTAAAACTTTTATGAAACTGTCAATATTCCCTTGCTAATTAAGCGAAAGTAGTTTTTACACGGTTACATATAGGATTCTTATAAGTTTGAAATAACAGCTGTCGAACTGACATGGAACATTGGCAATAATTAGTAATATACAATAATAAAAAAAAGCTAAATGTATTGAAATAATCGGTCTTTGCAATAATTATTGCAAAGACCGATACACTGCCTCGGTGGCGTAGTTGTATTACAGTACGACTGCAAAGCTGAGGTCTCGGGTTCGATCCCCGGGTGGGGCAAAGTGATATTGAGTTTTCCTATTCAGTATCAGCTCGGAGTCTGGAATTTGAGCCCGATATGGCGATAGGCTCGCCCCCATCACATCATAGGACGGAATAACGGCGAAAAGTGAGTGCAATAGTTGCGCCTCTGCCTACTCCTTCGGGGATAACAGGCGTGTGTGTGTGCAATATGTACCGCGCCGCCGGACCTGTACTTATCGATAAATGTTGCGTTGGTGCTGCTCGCGTGCCCATCCCTAGCAGTCGCCAACATTTTTATATAAGTAGCTATAGTTCACCTGTCTACGCTGGCTAGTAGGCGCACGGTGTAATATTAGCGCTCTATAGGTGCTTATACATACTCTAAGCCGAGTAGACTCTCGATGCACCGAGTTGACTTGGCAACTCGAGTGCAAATTGACTCAAGTTAATACTTTTTTCACTCGAGTCACTCGAGTACAAACGCGACTCGAGTCGCATCACTAATTTGTCATCAGAGACAATTTGTCATATTGTGATGGCGGTGCTTGGGGAGTTTCGCTAATTTATTTCTAAAACGTACGATAAAGTATATTAATATTGTTTTGATAACTATATTACTATTTAATTTTATATTTTTTTTATACCTGTGACTATTGTCATGCATTTACGTGTGAGTTTTGTGACATTTCTATGCATTGTAGTTGTTCGCGCTACGAATAATAAGACGCTCAAGAAAAAAATATACTTATTGGAAACTTATTAACACATAGATCGCAATCTCCCACTCAAAAATCTTATATATATTAGTAACAGTTAATATTTTTTCCAAATTGTTTTGTTGATGTTCGAAGATCAGTATATCAACATGAATGATGTTCGTGATAAAGTTGTGGCCGGATCATCATCGTGGGAAAACACTTTAGCCCATAGTGACTCCTCTCCGGAGAACCAGTCTTCGCCGAGTGCGAGTGGAGAGACCCCTCAGACGCCCGGTGCACCAGTGCCTCTCGCGCCACATCTTGCAACAGAATTACATCCAGATCTACTGCAACAAGGTTGGAGAAAGTACTGGTCTAAGAGAGAAAATAGACCGTACTTTTGGAACAAATTATCTGGGGAATCTATGTGGGAACTGCCAGCTATGAAGAGAGAGTTCGACCCAATAACAGATCCACTTGGAATTTGTCATGCTGGGTCCAATGCTGGCAACATGACACCTAGTGCAAGTAAACGAAGGCCATCAGAAGACAATGGGCCACCAGCCAAAAAATTTGTACTAGCAGGACCCTGGGATATTGAAGTTTCCACTAATGTGGTAATATATGAACGCCCTCCAACAATCTGCCCCCATCCACATCCTGATATTGAAGGTTACCGGTTTACTTTAGCTAATAAGTTGAGGCAATGCTATCAGGAACTATGCCACACCAGAGAAGGAATAGATGCACCCAAAGATTCATTTAATCGTTGGCTAATGGAAAGGAAAGTTAATGACCAAGGAGGATCAGACCCACTGTTACCAAGTCATTGTTTTCCAGAAATATCAAGGTCCATGTATGAAGAAATTATGAATGACATTCCTATAAAATTAACACACCCCAAATTTACTGGAGATGCTAGAAAACAACTATCAAAGTATGCTGAAGCAGCTAAAAAAATGATTGAATCTAGAAATGCTTCACCAGAGAGCCGTAAAGTCGTAAAATGGAATGCAGAGGACACATTTCAGTGGTTGCGGCGAACAGTGGGGGCAACATATGATGACTTCCAAGACAGACTGGCACACTTGCGGGTCAGAACATTTTATTTTTTAACTACAGATCCAGTTGTTTTTCACTATTATCAATATAAATGTTGAATTCTAAAATTAACAATAAAGTAAATGCATATATTTTTTTGGAATAAAATTAATTTGTTGCAATAAAATTCAATTGATAATATATTGATTTCAATGTTTTACGTTTTGATATTTTAATTTCAGAGGCAATGTCAACCACACTTAGCAGAGACGGTAAAAGCATCAGTGGAAGGTATTTGTCTTAAGATCTATCACCTGTCAGCAGACTATGCTCGTAAGATTAGAGAAAAACATGGTGCTCTACTCAAGGAAAATGGAATACAGGTTCAGTATTTTGAAAATTATTTCATTAGAATATATTTATTGCAACAATATTAAGGATGCTATTGTATTTTTAACATGTTCGATTTCAAATATTTGAATGACAAGAACGCATTTTACTTCACATAAAAAAAATATATAATAATAATAAAAATAATTTATTTGGCACAAACAATTTTGACAAAAAAAAAGTAGGAACTTACACATCAGTGGTTAAGTACTTAGAATATTAAGAATTATGTTAGTGCTTACAGCTAGTTTAAAATAAAACAGCACATGCGCACTTTGAAACCGGTTTACACTCAATATTATATTTAAACAAGCTAATCTTGATACTATACTAGGTATTATTTTACTCACCCATATTTATTTCTATGGAATTGTTGAGAGTTTACAATTATGTTTAATAATAATTATTATTATAATTTCATCATGTAATAGACATTATTATTATGCACATAAATATAATATCTAAAACTCCGCGGTGGCCCTCTTCAGTGCATTAATAACGGCTATGGGCATCCTCTGATGGAAGATATTTAAGTTGACCCTCAATTGCCCGTGCGCGTGCCCCCTCATGCGGCCCGTCTCTGTATGTGGAGAGGGGGCTCAGAAGCCCTCGCGCACCGAACGACGCTCTCGGCGTCAACAGCAGCGTGAGTCTTACATGTCACACTGCCGTCCATCAGGAGTTCGCAACAATATGCTAAATAGACAAAACTAAAGACGGCAGACGGCCGCGACCCCCGGTGGCCACTACTAGTTGCCTTTTGCGACGTAAAAAATTTACGTTTTGGTGCAGATTTTTATGGTAAACTATTGATTGCACTGCGGCTCACGTAGTAGTGGTCCTCCCTGGACGCGTCACGCAAGCCGCTAGCACGCAATTGGAGCGTTAAAAATCTAAGTCGGTCTCACGCGCTCGCGTAGCGCAGCCGAACGCCAGTACGGGAGAACATACTCCGTTCTTTTTTGTAACGCGCTATCTACAGCTGGTAGCCTGACGCAGGATTGCTCATCCCACTCCTGATGTCGACGAGGATTACACAGGGGCCAATAAAACGTAGCGAATACTTCGCAATTGTCATATTTGACCTTAATTTCTTCAACTCCTGATTCGTTTGTCACTCATCACTTTTTCAGGAATGGCATAGTAACCTAGTGGTTACTTAACTTAGTAGTTAGCATAGCGACTCTTTGATATCAAGTTAAACACGGAACGACGACCTATCGTTAAAACTAGACGTGTAGGTACTTGTCCACCAGCATTCGCGAGTGAGAGTTATAATATTTGATCAATGTCCATATTGTTTGTGTCGTACAGGAGCTGGCGGCGCCGCTACAGCAGGCGGCGCTGCGCAAGGTGTGGTGCTACCCGGTGCAGTTCGCGCTGCCAGCGCCGCGGGCTCCGCTCGTCGAGCATTTCGTAGACCGCGACCCGGCCATGTTACGCTATCTTGGCGAAACTCAGATCTTAAACGCTACATATCTACAGAAACTGGTAAAGTTTACTTCATTACGGGTCTGCTTAATGATTCCTTAGTAAATGCTTTTCGTCACCAAAATGTATAAGCCAAACAAAGAAAAACTTGTACACATTATTTAATTTTTTTATTACTTTTGGTGACGGGGGGGTGTATACGCGACATTTTGGTATCCTCGCATGTGAAAGCTATAGTTACGTCCGTGAATCTGCTCCCAAATAAATGGTAATTAAATGAGTACTATCTACATTAGGTATTTAATATGATAACTGTCAAATAAAATTTACTTGAAACTTGTAAAACAGGCCCTTAAACATTTTAATATGTAATCTGTACTCATTATTTAGTTCAGCATTTGCCAAACTAAGGGTCGCGAGGAAATTTTGCCATGATATGGGCTCTGGAAATAAGGATAATACATCGACCGACCGGTACAACAACTAGACAGCCAATGATGGACGAGAAGAATAACTAAAATTCTCATTTAACGTTTGCCGCACACGTTCAGTTTCCTGATTAGGTTTCCTGATCAGGAATTTAGATTCGGAAACCTGAATGCTCCGCTTACATAGAAAATGTTCAACAACGCGCACACGTTCCTGAATCTGAATTCCTGATCAGGAAACCTAATTAGGCAACTGAACCTGTTGGTACAAAAAACCGGACGTTTGCGGTAGTCACTCAGAATTCCGAATCTGAATTCCTGATCAGGAAACCGAACGTGTGCGGCAAGCGTTAGTAGCACTAGTTTTATGTAATTAATTATTTATTACACATTACTTAATGACAGGCAAGTGTTGGTCCAGAAATTGGAAGTTTTGTTCGGTGGGTCGAGACTCGCGGTCCAATCAACTTTGGGAACCACTGGTTTACTTTCAGTTGTATTTGATGATATGCCTATTATTATAAAAACATTAAAAAAAGATTTGATTTTTATATTGCTGTAAGAGCCCGTATATCAGTCAATCTTAAACTAATAAACCTTAACATTTAACAATATGGCTCGGTAAGTGTGTGGATTTTATTTACCATCAGAGTAGAGTTCATAGTAGGTTTTAACAATGACGAGTCGCAATGTTAGTTAAGGGAATGAAACAATGCTTTTATTTATTAACAGTTTATTTTTAAAGACTGATCTATCAGCCAAACCCTTTTTCGACAAAAGTTAAACAAAAATTGTAACACCAAATTTTATACACATACACATACACTCACGCCTGTTATCCCCGAAGGGGTAGGCAGAGGCGCAACTAGCGCACCCACTTTTCGCCGTTATTCCGCCCTATGATGTGATAGGGGGCGAGCCTATCGACATATCGGGCACAAATTCCAGACTCCGAGCTGATACTGAATAGAAAAACTCAATATCACTTTGCCCGACTCGGGAATCGAACCCGAGACCTCAGCATTGTAGTCGTACCTTAATACAACTACGCCACTGAGGCACCAAATTTTATGTTTAAATATTTTATGATTTCTTATATTTACGCGAATGTATAGACATTGAAATAAAACTATTTTATCGCGGTTTTTTAATTTCTAGTTTCTCCCTATGTTTAATTAACATAAATGACAACATGCAAAGTGTGTGACATTTACTTATTCTCTGAAGTAAAATTAAGATTTAGCGACGATGGTAGTAAAAGTTCGAAATGAAAAAATGATCTCAGAAAATTTCGGACATTTAGAGTTGGTAAATCTTAGGTAGTACTGGAAAACCTTGAAAACTTAAATAGATCTTTAGGGTTAAGACAACTATTATAGGATAATAATATTTTACTATAGTATGTATTGCTTTGAATGAAATTATTATTTCTCCATTAATTTTTTTTAATTTTCCGCCGCGGCGTTTAAATCCTCTCTAATTTGTGGGAAATCCCTTCAATTTGAGAATACAACTGGAGGCTTTTAATTTGAAAATTAACTGACATTAGGGATGCTCCGTATACATCAATACATATAATAATCCGATGTGTGTTGCTTAGGCGTATTTGTTTCATCCGTATAAATAAAGGTCTCATCACAGTGGCGAATTGAAAGCGAATTCATAGTGAGGCGAAGGCGCTGCGCGGTCGTCCCGTGTAATACGACTATTATGACGGATGAAACGTCGGTGCCTCGGTGACTATAATGATCAAGTCACATATAAACAAAGCTACATCACACACTAAAAGTAATTTAAAATGTCGATTATGTACGATTTATTCAGGAATGTCTGTACCGCTACAACTGTTTCGACGACAAGAAGTTCGAGCACTTCCTGTCGCGCGTGTGGTGCCTGCTGCGGCGGTACGCGGCGTGGGTGGGGGCGGGGGGCGAGGCGCAGCTGACGCAGATGTCGCTGCCGGTGCCGGTGCTGGACTGCCTGCACCGCTGCTTCGGCGTCACCTTCGAGTGCTTCGCCAGCCCGCTCGACTCGTACTTCAGGCAATATTGTTCGGCTTTTGCGGACACGGACACATACTTTGGATCGCGAGGGTGAGTTTTAGTAGTAGAAATCAATTGCCTCGGTGGCGTATTTGTATTACGGTACGTTAGCAAAGCTGAGGTCTCGAGTTCGATCCCCAGGTCAGGCAGTGATATTGAGTTTTTCTATTCAGTATCAGCTCGGAGTCTGGAATTTGTGCCCGATATGGCTATAGGCTCGCCCCCTATCACATCATGGAACGGAATAACGGCGAAAAGTAGGTGCACTAGTTGCGCCTCTGCCTACCCCTTCGGGGATAACAGGCGTGAGTGTGTGTGTTACAAAATGTAGGTGTACGGTGCAACCGAACAAAATTGCGCCCTCAGCATTTTATTCTATTACCGCAAATATCGGTAATACGTAGCTTCAGTTCGCGTACCGCTGAGCAACAAGCTGCGCGTGCTCATCAAGCAATAATTATCAATCAACTATCAGTCATCATTAAATCATTAACATTAATAGTGCTAAGTTATATCAATAAACTGTCGAACATTTATATCAAGTGTTGTTCTTTATCATTTATCATCAAATAAACTATAAGGTGTGTGGTGCTGAACATAGACCGTACAGTAGGTATAGTTTGTATACCGGGTGGAAGGGAAACGCTCTCGGAAACGAATACAGGTGATAGTATTGGTGATTCCTGACGTGATGGCACTAAAAAAATTGCGATCGCATTGTTACAATTTTAGTAGGTTTTTCTCAAATTTCTATACAGCTTCACGTATGGATAGTTAAATCAAACTATTATTCTGAAAAACATAGTAAAAAAGGTCAATATTTCAAAAAAATCGTAATGAAAGACGTACATCAGCTGACGGGTTAACGACCGCTGGCCGGTCCCGGCGCAGCGCGACGGCCGCCCAGTTCTTTGTACGCCTTACATTGCGCGCGCATGAATTACGGAAATACTAAAATCGTAAGTATTATCGCTTAGCTTTGCAAATGAATATAGTTTTTCGTTAATGTTATGGTTCTTCTCTCTTACCGTTCCGGTATAGAGAGCGTTTCCCTTCCACCCGGTATAAAGTGACTTGTACAGGAAAACTCTTTAATGCGGGCGACTATATTTATAATTGTATATTATAATTGTGTCATCAAACAAATATATTGTTGCACATTCTAGTCCATTTTTGGAGCTACGGCCTGTGTCGGGTTCGATGGTCGCACATCCACCCTACTGCGAAGAGTTACTGGAGGCGTCATTCCGACACATGGAGCGACTGCTTCAGGACTCTGCCGAGCCGCTCAGCTTCGTCGTGGTGTTGCCTGAGTGGCCCGACAGACAGACTCACGCCTTGCACAAACTTCAAGTCAGCCATTTCAAGAGAAAACAGGTAACCTTGTTTGTTTCAATGTTTCAACTCATTCGAGTCGTTCGTTTCGGCGTCGAAAAAGGCGGCGGTGACGCATTATAATCACCACTCCGTTTGAGAAAAGAAAACATAAATAATCGTATACATTTTACCTATAGTGCGTGCCTAATACCATGACAAAAGAGTGCATTCATCCCTCCCTACCAGTACACCCGATAACGACAGGAATTTTTTTCTCTTTCGCTACTCTATCGTAATTCATAAAGCTGTCGGACGTCAGTTGCCGTCGTATAGATTCCGAAGCCGACAGCAAATGATGTCAGACGTCACATAGTAGTGCCGTCTGCCGTCGCGGCACATGCTGTTGCCGTCTGCCGCTTTCTGCGGAATCACAGCTTAACGCGGTACCGGCGAGCTAGTTCTTTTTTGGTTAATTCCATTTACTACGATGCGTAGCGACATCAGTTTGCAAGAGATAAATGAATGAGTGATAAGGATTACTAATTGTGATATCTGGGTGGAGAATCGGGCAATGAACGCATTTGCCATGTCATTTGGCACACTCTATACCTACCTATATCCTGACTTATGAGTGATGGCTGTATTAAGCCTGCTTAGTGTTTAAATTTTTTTTTATTTTTCTTCTACTTTAGAGATAGCTAGGGTATTTTACACATTATACAAAGCCGATGAAAATGCGTTTACATATAAAATACTCGTAATATTTAATATTTATTATCGTCATTCTAGGTGGTGATACCCGCCTTTGAACATGAATACCGACACGGATTTCAACACGTACTACCCAAGTGAGTAATATATTGAGAATTGCATTGAACTAATAATTTTAGTGGCTATAATTTGGGATTGATTGAATTTAGTTACAAAGTTTACAATATTTTTTGTAATGAGACATTCTAAATGGGATTGCAATGGTTCATACATTATATTGGAACTCGCGAGCCCAAAATGTACCTTGATGTTAAAGGACGTGTCCAAAAACGGATTTTTGTTTGACGGAAATTCTAACTGATAATCGGTAATTTATCGTTAATCGGCTCATTATATTAAAATGATAAAGATCGATTTAAAAAACGATAAAACTGATAATCGATAAAAGAAATAAGATGTTACGTTACAAAGATTGCTTTATAGACAGCACTGTACCTTACATGTACATAATAATCACCATTAATATATTACGTGTTATTTATTATACTCGAGTTTTTAATTCCATGGAGTATTGATAGATGGGGTATTTAGTTACGTTAGTTAGTTACAAGCACAATTTTGATTGAAGAAGACTACAAGTTTAAGTCTCCTTACAAAAAAAAAATCTGAAACAGAGGTTGGAACTTGGGGGATAGATTGAAATTAAAGAAAGATATGAAAAATCTGGCTTGTTTATTCCATTAGTGTTGAAATAGTCTTTCCGATCATGTATTACAAATTAATCAGATCAGTTTATTTTTAAAATAATCACGATGAAGAGACGACTGAAACAGTCGAAATTTTAGCCTCTTAAAGTAGTGCAGTGCGCCCTGGCAGTTATAGCAACTAGACGCGTGGGTCGCGAATGTGTATAGCGACGGTGAGATGGCAGCACAACATGATTGCGCATTGGCCACAGGAACGAGGTGTACTTCCGCTGGGGTGGCGGCACGGTGGTGGTGTGGCTGCAGAACGCGGCCGGGTTCGCTCGCTGGGGCCCCACCGAGGAGCGCGTGGAGGCGCTGCTGGACGCGTGGCGGCCGCGCGCCAAGCTACGCGAGCCCGACGCGCCGGCGCCTGCCGCCCCGCCCCCACCCGCGCCCGCACCCCCCGCCACACCCGCGCCCGTCGCCTCCGACCTCACGCACCCCACACATCCGCAGCCGCCCGACAGACGCTAGGCAGTACGCACCGCCCTACAGACTGCAACTGTGTAAACTGTAAATAGTTAGCGGCCGACGGCCTCCAGATCGTTGCCCTTTAAGTTTATAGATATCTTTCTCTGTTGTATAGCGCGATGAAATTTTATTATGTTTTGATTGTTTATTATATTTTCAGAAAATGATTTATTTTTATATTAACCTGTTTCCTGGCCTCTAGCGATAATCTCAAATCGGAAATATTTGTACAGAAAAGTTTTAATATTTGTAGCTCTGCTGTGCGATGTCAACCTCCCCCATAATATGTTTGTCCGCCTCTGTGATGAAACTATATAATAACAATGTAATAGGTATCAACAGCTATCGTCAGGTATTATTTAAAGATCATTGCCGTCTAATGTCGTATCCGTATATTACGTCATGTCTTTATGCATTAAAATAATTATATTTTACAGAAATCTTATAAATAATTTTGGTGACCAATAAAATTCACGTAGTAAAGTGCATTTAAATAGTGGCTTGTCGTCATGAACGCACTGTACAATTGTGATTACGGTATTTGACGATGGATATTATGAACTTATTTATTTAAAATATGAATTGAAAAGGTAAAGTCTCTCACGAAAGTAGTCCCGCGGCAATATGTGGAACTATTCATGACAGATGTCACAGATCGGCCATGTTGTCATTGTCATGTGCTTTTTACGTGCAGTGTTGCAAAAGATCCCGATTTATCAGGAGATCTACCGATTTTTTCTGTAGTCTCCCGATGTACCGATTTTACTATCATATCTCCCGAACTATTGTGCTAAAATAAAATACTGAAATCACACTAGTTATTCGATTCCCCCCCTTTTTAATATTTCATTTTATATACGACGTTTCGAAGATTTTGCACGCTTGCTCCATTACTATGAAATGCTGCAAAGCACTCAAAACTTAGGGAGTAAATTAAAATTATAAACCCGTTCCGGTAACCTTATATCCCCTACCTAGTCTAAATCGCCCGTAACGCAGATTCTTCGAATACAGCAATATTAACATTTTGTTGTAGTCTTTCATAATCCCAAAAAAAGATATTATACCGTACACTTTTATTGATTTCGGGACGTCTAACACCTTAACGTTAGCAACATTACGTCGCATGACTGGCGCCGCGTCTGCGGGACTTCTTTCGTGAGACAAACTTTAGTAGTGTTTTTGGACTTTCAGTCAAAATTACAGTTGACATTAATTACTTTTTTTAGATTTTGTCATGCAAAAACAAACAGTAGAATTTTACAACACATCGGAGTAGTTAGTATGATACTGTTGTAACCCTAACGTTAATATTATGTTTTGACGTGTGATTGAACAGTGTGACTCGAATGTATAAATGTTTGTTGTAATATATTAATACAAATTGATTTTAAAACGGTCAAATACCCTATCTCAGTATTATAACATCGTGTTTGGGACCAAAATCCGATACATGTCACGTTTTAATTTTATTAAGACTACGTACAGTACAGTAGTTATCAGTCTTTATTGGTTTCTACCTAAATAGAAACAAAAATAAATGTGTAGATGTTTAACAAAAACACATGTAAATTCAGTTTACCTAAAATATTTAAATATACCTTTATTCCGTCGGGATATAAAAATTAACCAAAATAATAAAATGATGTACATACTTCGTGGTTTTTGCTTTTTAATTATGCACTAGAGAATATCCTAACCTAATCTTAAATAATATTGAAAATAATACAATATTGTAGTGCAATGTTAAATGTACAGATGCAATATGACAATTTCATACATATACTAATACAACTAATTATATTGGGATGCTTCAGGGATTCGTTAAATTAATCAGATTTAACAAAAAAAAAAATAAGAAAAGTGTAAAACATAAATTCATATCACGTAGAGAAGAATCAAAGCTTTTATGAAATTATCCCCATGTAGTCTTGATTCAAAACAAAAAACTAAAGATGTATCGGTTCAACTTAACGCGTAGACTCGGCCTGCTCTATAGTAGTGCGCATGAGCCACCATGCGACGCCTACATGGAAGGAATGCCATTTACCCAATAATAGCCAGGATAGACTTACAAAGTAAAATTCATAGCGCATTTCGTAGATAACCACACCCCTAATTTGCCAGGAAAATAGCTTATCACTTCATTATAATGTATAAAATGTTTACTTTTTGTTAAATCACTTTTGGGGTGAATATAGGCAGACAGCCTTAAATATTTTTTTGCCAGTAATATAGTTATTTTTATGACTATAAATCATCCACTGGACACAAATTATATTTTCGTTTCATAATTGGTATGAAAACTCTTTCTTAGTGAGAACGCATTTAATACCTAATACACAAAACTAGTTGACCTTAATATTTTATTGGTAATAAAAATCATATCAATACTTGTACACATGAATGAGTTCTTCAAATCGCCTCAGTATTAGAGACCAATGCACAGCAGTGGGTCAGAAAACAGATATATATATTCCTGGGCTAGTATCTATTTTTATCTATGAAAAGTTATTGGATTTAATTTGTCGACATGCTAGTTTAAATCCAAAGCGCAATATTTTATTAGTTTAGTACTATATTTATATTGAAATTTGAATATTTTGATTAAAATTATCAATTTTAGTAATGGTGCTGGTAGGGTTAAATTATTTAATTCTATACTCCATCGGTTTAGGTATTTCACTAAATGTAAAAAAATCATAAAAAAGGTATTTTACCTACCCATTTCTATTTACAAACTACGTTGTAACCAAAATAACGTCATCAGAACCTACACAACAATGAGCACTAAACTATTCCCGTTTATTACATTTATTTGGTTATTATATAGTTATAATTTATTCATTAATATGCGCAAACACAATTATTAAACATTTACAATATTTTATATAGGATCTCAATCGATCAATTATAAAAGACCTAATACGATAGGCACGCTAAATATTCTTACCTTGGATCGTAATAGGATAACCTTATAAAATTCGAGAGTACGACCGTTTTGTTTCTAAAGTGAAAGTAATCATTTTAAGTATTGTATGCCGTAGTTTCATTGACACAACAGTCTTCGTAAACACTTTCGTAAGAAAAGGTTGACTACCCAGGAATCATTTTTCATTATTTGTTTACATTTAGTTAAATACCTAAACCGTGAGAGTATACGACAAAGCTTATGCGACCATTTTAAACTATATGATACACATCTATAGTAATATTATAATACGATTTCCTATTTTAATGATATTTTATTACTAAATATATATTTTAAACTACAGCTTGCACCACACTTTATGGCCGAGCCACGTGCAAATAACTTTATGCCGGCTTTAAGGCCTGGTTTCCACGAAAGCAGGGAAGAGCGGAGAGGAAACGAAATATTTTGTGAACGATCAGTGAGCTTTAGATATTTACATGTCCTCCCCGCATAGTTTCAGTGGACACTACTCATGTGCGTAAGAGAGAATTTTCTTTTTCTAAAGCCGTGATTCTGCAGGACGCGGCAGACGGCATTACTATGCAGTATTAAATTGTAGGAGACCGATTCTGCACACGACGGCAAATGACGCCCGGCAGGACGTCACTTGCCGCGCGTCATTTGCCGTCGTTCTATTTTTTAGTTGGTTTCTATAAAGCGTGTTTTTTAGTTTTTATAAACTATTATTAATTTTTTATTAAATGCGATCTTATACAGGATCATTTTGACATTGCGTTACTAAATGAAACCACCTACTTATCTCGTTAAAAATAACACTTTCCATTCAGTTATTTTAACTATACATGTAAAATAAAAAGTGTAAGTTTTGAACAAAATAAATATCATTAAAAAGTAACTTTAAATTTACACGCCCTAATACCACTACTACTACTCTAAGAGGAGTCGTCGCAGAGGCGTCATCATACTTTCAGTCAGAAAAATACTCACGCACACGCCATATTCGTCTTAAACTAAAAAATGATAAAAAAAAAGGAAAGTAAATTTTTCATTTTTGCTGAAAATATTCATTTCTCATGGATGATTTTTGGCATAATGTTAGCGGAGGCAAAGACGAGTATGTGGTTTCATTTATTAACGAAATGTCAAAATGACTCTGTATAGTTTCGCTTGCTTGTAAATCATAGCGCGATCAAATTCTATGGTAGCGACATCTATTGAAGCACAAGGAAAACTAAAGTATTATTTATTTTGTTGGATTTCTATAAAAACGTATTTTTTTGTTTAAAATATTGTATTGCCATTATTGTATTGGTCCTTGATAAGTATGCCAAATTTCGATTTAACCTCTTGCGTACATAGCGCTGGCCACACTGGCGCAAGCGCAATTTTTCGCGTGTCTGTCAACACGCGAAAATCGACCTACACGCACACACATAAGGCGCGTCAACACGCACACATATCGAGTTTGACAAGCTGTCAGACCGGCCCGATTGGGCCGGTCGGGGCTCGAGAGGTTAGTCCGACGTTTTGAAGTGGGTCAAAATTATGTTCAAAGTGTAAGTTACATACATACAAACATACATACATATTACATACATACGTCTGAAGTTAATATAAGCGTGTTAAAAATCGGGAGAATCTTCTAGCTTTCCAAAAATCGTTGATAAATCATGTCATTTCGGTAGGACAGACCCAATATTGGTATAAATACTGAAAAATCGGTAGGTTCGAGACCACTGTATGGAGGGTAGAAGTAAGGAGAACCGCCTTGTATGGGGGATTAGTCGAAAAATTGTCCACTTGCAAACAGCAAATTATTGTTCGAACACTCATTTCGGTGAGTGTATGAAGTGGAAATCATATGAACTTAGCAGTTTTAAACAGTGTGAAGTGTGCTGGGTTGAAAAATTTAATATTTCTGATCTCAATTATTTACGTAGTCAACTGTAATTTAGTAAATAATATCCTATGAAACTCCTGGGAGTCGGAATGTGAAAAAAAAACACGACGCGTCCGTTTCGTTTTATTGATTGGTTGAGAGACTGACGTATCGGTCTCTCGATAAATCACAAACATCAAAATACCGATACGTCAGTCTTTCAACCAATCACAATAAAACGAAGCGGAGACGCATCGTGTTCTTTTTTTCACATTCTAAGTCCCCTGAAATAGCTAACGTGCATAGCGATTTGTTTTTTATAAAATTTTGTTGATACAGCTTTATTATTTTAATGACTTTATTTTTGTTAATACAAAAAGAAAAAATATGTAAGCATTTTTTTATTAGTTGCTTTTTACTGTAGTATCCTACTTTAATAATTTGTGGCGATCTATTTAAAATTCTTCCACTGGCTACTAATAGCGCCACCTTAACTTGCTCCCTTTCAACGGGCACTTTTTAATACACTGAAATGTATCCTTACTTCTACGCTCCATAACCGGGCCATATTGATGACAGCTATACGTTTGTATTGACTTGCACAAACGTGACAGCAGAATGATAGATATATCCGCGTTAATTTTTACATGGTTCGTGACCCAAAATCAAAAACCTAGAAAATTGACAGTGAAAATCCGTTATAGAAGAAACAATTTTTCTATAGAAAGAAAAGAATATATTACTAATGACCGAAATTTGTAAAAACGTTACATTACATAAGATGCATCAGAAACCAAGATCTGGAGTAGGTCCATGTAATCTAACATTGCTACAAATAGTTAATTGTGTTTGCAGTAATGTTCCTGGCGATTAGGATTTACCGGTGCCTAACATTTTAATAGTATATGCAGCATTTATCTTAACCAGTGTACGAAAGAAATAGAATACCTACTTACTTGTGGCAGTAAATAATAAATTTTACGAAATGAGATGTCTCTAGATCAGCAGACGTCTAATGCTTACGCTAGTCATCACGTAAAACGAAAGTGTTGGTACAAGCGCATATTTAATGCGGGTGAAGCCGCGGGCAAAAGATTGGTAAATAAAAAAAACTCAAGTAAGTACTCGAAGATAATTTGTGCATAATGTACAATTTTATTTATGTATTCAATTTGTAGAAATGGAGAACTTAAACACAAGGTAGTATCATGGAATTGATAGTGTGATTTCATAAATGCAGTTCAGTTTTAAACAAAAAAAAAATATTGGTATTTTACATGAAACCTGGTTTTATCAACTGCACACAGTCTTCTCGGACGACAAAATGTGAAATCGGCAGAGTTGCCAAGTAAAATCGGTATATTTGAAGTAAAAATCGGTATATGCAAAAAAATAACCAATATTCAATCAGAATCCCTTAATTTTAAACTCTAGGGACTATTATTTCACAAAAAGGAGGTAATTTTAACAAACGAGTATAATGTATACCCCCCCCCCCCCGCCGTTATCAAAGTAAAATTTTTAAACAAATTTTGCCGCCCCTTTTAAAGTACTGCCCCCCGACGCCCCAGACAGCAACATATTTAACCAAAGAATCTTAAAATATTAAAGAAAAAGGGGATTTTATCTTGGAATTTCTAAAAATCGAGAGAATCTTCTAGCTTTCTAATAATCGTTAAAGATCATGTCATTTCGGTAGCACAGGCCCAATATCGGTATAAATAACGAAAAATCGGTAGCTTCAAGACCACTGACTGCACTATTCCGTTCTCACTTTGTTTTCCACATAAAGAGGGTGCTGATGTATTGACATATTGTTAAGCCAATAGGCACTATTATCGATAATTAAAATAAATAAGAACATAGTGTTGCAGATACAGATTATCAATAAAAAATCAACATAAAGGGAGGACGAGTATTGGTAATGTCAGTAATTGATTAAAAATATTAATTATCAATATTAATTCAGAATAGGGATCCCAACATGCTAATATGATATACGTAAATATAATAACATCAGAGGCATGATTCTCTATGACATTGTTAACTCGTAACGCGGCCGCGTCACGTTCACTTCGTGTAATGGGCGTAAAATGGTATTCTGTATGCCAATTTCCATAGTGATAAACGCGACGAGTTACGTTACGCGCTTGTTACGAACGGTGAAAATAACGCGTGTCATAGAGAATAAGGGGGCTGATTGTCAACTTATGGCAATTTCCTATAAACGATCTTACCTACTACCGTCGATTTCATAAAGATATTGCACCAAGCTAAATAAAGTTTATTAGACTTTCTTACAGTTGAATTATTTGATTAGTTATTAGCGCAGTAAGCGGTTAGGATAGTTTATTGGGATCGGCCAATCGTTAATATTTTTAATAACTGCATAGGTAGGAACTTTTTAAATATTTGCCACTATTCAAGAACATAAAATCACATTTAAAAACGAAATATATTCAATATCCCTATTTTTTTCTTACACTGCCTCGGTGGCGTAGTTATATTACAGTACGACTGCAAAGCTGAGGTCTCGGGTTCGATCCCCGGGTCGGGCCAAGTGATATGAGATTTCTATTCAGTATCAGCCCGGAGTCTGGAATTTGTGCTCGATATGGCGATAGGCTCTCGCCCCCTATCACATCATGGGACGGAATGACGGCGAAAAGTGGGCGCACTAGTTGCGCCTCTGCCTACCCCTTCGGGGATAACAGGCGTGAGTGTATATGTATGTATATATGTTTTTTCTTACATTAGTGATAAGTAAACAATTGCACACTTTGTAATTAGCATTATTGTTTATACACCTATTCTGCAACAACCTGTGTTTATCCAAAAATAAATCATTACTGAGCGCTTTTATACCTTTGTTTTTTCAAAGTATTCGCTTCTGATACAAAATTTGAAAGAATTTTCGTTCTTTGATACATTTTACAGTGATTATTAATACATTATTATGTCGTAAGGTATTTTAATCTTAATACTATAAAATTAACAGTGAAATTGGTGAGTGCATGTAACCAAAATATTATGTATATTATTAAGACTGTTACAAATATTATAAGGAAGAATAACATTGTTCATGTCTATGCATTATTTTTTTAAGCTTGGTTGTTATAATTAATTCATGCACATTTGGCACAATCCACCTAGCCACTACTTGCTCAAACGCATGAACAAATAGTATCCTGTCAACATATATACATTTATCTGAAACAAAATTACATAATTTTGTTGCTCATTTATTGCATTTGTAGTGTATTCATTAATTATTATAATTCAACATTTAACCACAATAATATGTCTACAATTTATATTTTTACTCCATAACTATCATTATGAAGTTTTTTATGTCGGTCCTTTATCTGACAGCCCTGAACTCAGCTATCCTTTGCTTTACTCATCTCTCCTTACTCCTTTACTTTATGTATAGATTGTGCATTTTTCTAATCTTTGCAACAGTGTTTTTCAACGTGTGGGTGGCAACTCCAATGGGGGGTCGCTAAGCCTCTATAGGGGGTCACAGGAGGTCAAGAAAAAAATAAAATAAAAAAGCAATAAAGTTGAAAAAGATAAGACATTTATATATTTATCCAAATTCCAATTGTACATTTGCATAAAATTTTGTATGGATTGAATATTTTTAACATAATAAAATACATAAAGGAAAAAAAAGCTAATGGAGGGGGCGGGGGGGAATATTTATACTAGAGGGGTCGTGTCATGAAAAAGGTTGGAAAAACACTGCTTTACAATATTTACCTTTCCTCTCATATAGGGATTGCATCCGGTAGTAAGGGATACAAATTTTCATAATCTTAAATATTACATTTTTTTAAACTATAGGTATCTAGGGCATTTGACTTGTGTAATCAGCATCTTCAGTAACATTGATGAGAATCATAAATATAAATCTGGTCATTTGCATGATGTTGCAGTCACCTCATGCAGTTCACCTTGTTGACTAATATTGGTAATTATTAATACCTTCAGTTACCAATCCTCTAAACTTGTTTTTTTATAATACATACATAATCCTAAATTACCATCAAGAAAGTACTTATTTCGAAACTTTGAAAGGCCATCCACATAAAGACATTAATCTTACGACATTTATTACTTAGATTTTCATCAGATTTAAAGCAACAATATTTATTGTTGCATTGAATGTGGTTAGCTTAGCTTATAATAATATTATATTTAAAGGGATGTCCAAATAAGTAAAATCTTCAATTGTACTCTTCATCTTCATCCATAGCAAAATCAACACCAGAATCCACAGCACACACTGGACTAGAAAAAAAAGCATGGTTGTCAAATTAAGCCATCAAACCCCGCTGATATATATTATATAGATGTATGGGGAAACCCTATATACTCGGACGCGAACGTCCCTAGTGGGACTTGACGAGTCAACATTTCAAAATGATTATTTTAAAATCATAATACCAACCTTATAGCTCTGCATGTAAAGAAAACAATCCTCTTCAACTTCTTGTTATAAAAAAAGTAGTTGTATGCCCAGAGGCTGCCTGGTTCTCCAAATGGATCGCTGGCTAGGTCAGGATTGTAGCTATATATACGGCATTCATTTAAAAGCACTTCATCGTCAATGGCAGCCCAAAGTGCTGGACGCAGTTGACGCCAACGCATGCCACCTACAGCGGAGAGAGCTGCATCCACTGCACCTTGCACCCATGTAAGTGACGGTTCTGCACTGAATTCACTGCTCTGTATAAAATATTTTTTTATTAAGTACTTATTTTACCTATCGCTAGCATTTGAATACAGATTGATTGTATGAAAGAGTGAGTATTTGAATAGATAGGTACCACCACAATATCTGTGCTGTCAAGTAACACTCCTTTTTTTAATGAGAATGGTAAAATATTTCCACTGCGCCTGATGGCAAATGGAACGGTTTCCAGTTTTGTTCTATTTTGAACATTGTAGCTTGTTTAATTTTTGGGTATTGTATCTAGTGTAATTTTTGGGCATTGTGGGCTAGTTACGCCTTTGCCTACCCTTTCGGGGATAAACGGCGTGTGTGTGTGTGACTTAACATTCATGACTCCGTTTATGAGCACAGGATTGTCATGCAATCATTTATAATTAAAAATACAGTAATCTTACGTCTTAAAGTCATGTTGCTTACCATGAGTTGAGTGGTATGCTCATAATTCAATTGTTTAGAAAAAATATTATAACAAGCTAGTCAAAGTCGAACATTCAAACATTGAATTATATTTTAAATAGTAAAATACTTCTAAATTACCTTGGTCATTGAAAAGTCATAATCTGGAAAAGCAGCATTTAATGTTGCGATAAGATAAAATAAAGTCTTCCGAGAAATAGTGTCACAAAGAACTCCCTCATCATCACCAGACAAACTGCGACTAAAATCAGACAGGTAGTAAAAAAAATACACATATAATCATTAATTTTACCCAGCAATTTATCAGTATTCTAAAACTACTCCACTAAAGCCATGAGCAATTCATTTTATAAAAATAAGTTTTTTTTGCTCTACTATCTATAATGTGAATTGGCTCCACAATACCTGGTGCCATCATTTGTGATAAGGACGGTTCTACATACAATTTTGTACAGAGAAATAAATGTAAGAGTGCATTTTTTTTACTGATAATGAATATGTATTTATCTGACTTAAAAAAAATATTGTAAATACGTATTTTTTTCATTATGAGGGCAAAATAGTAACCACTGTCTACACAGTTAACAGCCATCCAACATGAAGTAATAGCAATACTGCCAAGTTACACACAAACAAAACAAATGGTCAGTATTTCAAAATCGAAAGTTGTAGGCATACAGTTGATAAATGTTGTTTACCTATATGTGACACTTTCTGGAGGTGACAGTGCATGGAGATTATGTGATGTTTCTCCAGCATCTGTGAACTTCTTATAGAAAGCTTTCTCCGTCCCAGCCATCTTGCAGCTGTAACTCTCGACGCGACCCTGGATGGCACTGTCTCCATTAAGGATAGCCAGAGCCCTACTCAGTGCTTCCAAACGTCCACTCTCCAAGAGTTTCATTGTTTCTACTCGTCTTACGACCTGCTGAATCTTTACCCGCTCAAAATACTTATTATTAGTGGGTTACTTATGTTTGTGCAGCACCTTGCACTATTTTTGTACATAGCCGTGGGGTGTATGAATATTCCTTTTCTTTTGGAGTGTAAAAGGTTCACACTCGGAATCAAGTTCGTCTTCTTTTCTTCTTCCGCGCTGATGGAATGCGGGAACATCACAAATGAGAAGAAAAAGTTGATTTTGTAAAGTGCTGTATATGAGCAAAGTATTATTAGATTGTTGTTGGCTTTACACAATCAACGGCGTCACTGCACTTGTAGTTCTACACAAGTCTAATAACACTGCGAAAACGTTACAGCCCAAAATCCATAGAATACATCGTTACAAACTGTGAAATATCAGCACTAATATGTTATTTTGTACGTTCTGCGACTTCGGAAACTATATTCCCAAATTAAACAACAATCACAACTCACAAACTCGACATTCACCAAACAATTTCCCGTGTCAGTGTTGCCCAAAGAGCATTATAATCAAAGAGCATTATAATACTACGGAAAGTGTTGCCGTTCTCGGTTCTGCACTAGTGTTGCCAACAAGATTTTTAAAAATCCGCTAAGTACGTCGTATATTTCCGTCAAAACCCGTTAAACTATCTCTCTACCTCATTTCATCGAAATAGGTTCAGTGGTTAGGCCGTGACGGCCCCACTCGCGTGAAATAAAAACCGGTATAAAATTCCCGGGTTATGTTCTTCCGGGATAAAAGTAGCCTATGTCCTCCTCAGGATCTCAAACTATCTCTATACTTTCTCATTTATAGACACGCGCCGCCGACCCCCCGGCCGTTACCACCGTGACAGCTATGTCCCTGCATTTTAAATCTGTAATATCTTCGAAAATATTTATTTAAATTACATGTCGTAAAGGGCCATATTGATCTATATTAAATGCACAATGTATTTATGGTACTTAATTGGATAAGGATTAATGCTGTATTGCTTAAAATCGCTTCGTAAATAAGCCATTATTTCTCGTCAAAAGTAAAGGATAAAAAATGGTTATTGTGGGTTATCTCTAAGAGATAGACAGATACCATCGCGGACTTTTTTGTAGACCTTTTGAAGGTGTACAAAAGTGTAGTACATTATTTTGATCTATCTTGTAGAGTTTAGCCAGCGTCTGCAATGTAAGCGCAAAAAAATGTGTTTATCTACGACATCACATTAGAAACCTTTTAAATTATCAATGTTTCTCTACTATATTATGAATGTATTATACATATAAACCTTCCTCTCGAATCATTCTATCTATTAAAAAAACCTGCATCAAAATCCGTTGCGTAGTTTAAACATACATAGGGACATGAGGACATAGGGACAGACAGCGGGAAGCGACTTTGTTTTATACTATGTAGTGATAAAAAAAAATACGTAGATCTACGAACTTTTCATATGTAATTTTTACTAAATCTACGTAATTTTCTAGAATAGTCTACACCTTTTCCAAAATACGAGTTGGCAACACTGGTTACAGGACCCGTGACAACCCGTGACCTGTCTTGTCATTGTCAAAGCCTCAAAGGTCAGTATAATGCTCTTTGGGTCAGGAGTTTTGGCGGGAACGTAGAAGTGTCATGAGGTGCTCTTGTTTTAATTCATTATTTTGGTGATACTTAGTGTTATATTGCATAATTATGGTGGTATATTATCCAATATAGTTCTATTAAAGTGCTCAAATGAAGTGAATTGAAATAACTGTGCCAATCAAGTGTTTTTTCGTTGCCGCCAAAACTCCTTGATAAAGTCTTGGTAAGGTAGCCACTGCTTTACTACGACATAGTACGTAGGAAAAAAAAAAAAGTCAACCAAAAATATTACTTAAGACGAGGCTGTATGGGCTCGAACCCTTTGCCTTCCCTAAAGGGAAAATTATAAAAAAAAAAAAAAAAAAAAAAAGCTCTTTGGGTCAGTAAAAAGCGCGGGAACGTCGAAAAGAAAAGGCGCAATTTTTAAACTTATTTATTAAAAATAATTTTTATACGAGTAAAGTATAAATAATTGTACATATTTATATCTTGGTAGTTGAAGAAGAGATTTGTCCAAAATGGGGGGGACAAGAAAACGTAAGAAAAAAGATGAGTCAGGGCATGATGAGGCGGAGTTGGAGGCGTCGGATTCTTCGTCTCAAAAATCCGTGGATGCTGTGGATAAGTATAGAACTTTCCAAATACCCAATTATCACAGACTGTATGCAGAAAATACAGGTAATGTCGAATTTATTGTCTTCTTAGAAAGTATCGAAAACAATAAACCGCTGGGGGACAGAGATATGATGTCTCTGGCAAATAATCTGAAAAGGTATAATAAGGGCATAAAACAACTAGTGCGCATGAATAAGTATAAGGTGGGCGCTATTTTCGACAGTGCAACACTTGCAAATGCTGCATTATCAAATAAAAAATTTCTAGACATGAATAAGCTTAAAGCCAGTATACCGGCTGCCGCTACCGAGACTACAGGTGTTATACATCATGTTCCGATAGACCTATCCAACGAACAAATTTATACTGCATTAACAACAACAAAAAACA
The DNA here is from genome assembly GCA_949316025.1 of Lapara coniferarum. NCBI lineage: Eukaryota > Metazoa > Arthropoda > Insecta > Lepidoptera > Sphingidae > Lapara > Lapara coniferarum. The sequence goes on from OX438926.1 coordinate 7,321,983, forward strand.
TTATTTCTATACGTAGAATTATGAGGAGAATAAAAAATGTTGACAGCACCTTTACTTTACAACCCACTAAAACTATATGTATTACATTTTCCTGCCAAACTTTACCCGACAGTGTTGATCTTAATAGTTGGCGATTTGAGATCTCACCATACATACCTCCAGTCAAACAGTGTTTGCGTTGTCTCCGGTATGGCCATTTAGTTAAATTTTGCAAGAACTCAGAAAAATGTTCAATCTGTACTGGCAGCCACAATTTTAAGAATTGCACTATTGCTCCAACTAATGCTTGTTGTATTCATTGCAAAGGAAACCATATTGCTATTTCATCAGAGTGCCCAGTAAAACAAGATAAAATTAAACAGAACAAAGAAAAGTTTATTAAAAGATCATTTGTGGATGTTGTCAATGAAAAATCATTCCCTTCACTAGGTAGCAGGAAAAAAAGTCCTAATGAACTATTTATATCACTTTTAGACTCTGATCACTTTTTGAAAGTACTAGTTGATTCAGTTATAAAAATTATTACCATGAGCAAAGCAAATGAAACTAGCATCTGTAGTAAAACTATCAAAGAATTTCTCATCCAAAACATACAAGACCAAAAAATCTCCTCTTAAATCTTTTTCTCTCTTTTATGGATTATATAAATATTGTACAATGGAATGCCCAGAGTTTAATGAGTAATCGACTTATTTTTTCACATTTTCTTTATGAGAAAAGCATTCATATTGCCATTATATGCGAGACCTGGTTGAAGTCACATCATCATATTAGTTTTAAAAATTATGAGATGGTGAGATTAGACAGTGGTAACGATCATAACGGCGTTGCTATTTTAGTACACAAAAGCCTTAATTTTAAGAAATTAGACACTTTTAGCGATAATTCCATTCAAAATAGCGCAATTCGTTTGTATTATGGTAACAATAAGGAACTGACCATAGTATCTCTTTACAGTCCCAAACTATGTTCTCCATCTTTCTCTAAACATAAATTGAACAACCTAATTCAAAGTCTACCTGAGCCCTTGCTTATTGCTGGAGACTTTAATGCCTTGCACCATAGCTGGGGTTGCATGACTTCTGATACTCGTGGATCTGAAGTATTAGAATGTATAGATGATAATTTGTTAGTTATTCTGAATGATGGTCAAATGACAACAGTAGGTTCCCATAAATGGCGACAAAATGCACTTGATCTTACAATAGTTTCTCCTGATCTTGCAGTTTCCTGCGATTGGTCTGTGCACGATGACCCTCTAGGAAGCTATCACTTACCTGTAATAACAAAAGTTTTTGTTAGAAATGTTTCTGGTAACAAACAAACTTTATTACCCGATAGTAAGCAATATCCTCAACAACACAATTATCGTAAAATTAATTGGGATATGTTTAGAACCATTTCAGATAGTTTCCTGCATAATTTTCATTATAACAAAGAAAATCCTTTAAAATCATATGAAGAATTAATGAGTCTCTTGGATACAGCTATTCAGTTATCTATGTCAATTGGACTTCGTCCTAATTCTCAAAGTCACTCCAGCACTTATTTTAATAAAAATAGAAGACCTCTACCTTGGTGGAACGCCAGGTGTGCTTCTGCTGTTGAACAGGCCAAACATGCATATGTAAACTTTAGACGTGATTCAACTGAATCTAATTATTTACATTTCAAAAAGTTGCAAGCTATTAAAAAGTTGACCTTGAAGCAAGAAAGACAAAAAAGTTGGGAAAATCTTTGTGAAAGCTTTAATAGAACTACTCCTTTATCTAGAATATGGTACTACATGAAAATTTTTAAAAACGTAAATACAAGCTATAACTCCTGTAAGAGATTAGATTGGATTTTTGATTTTATTAGAAAATACACACCTTCCACCGTTGAGGCTGAATTAAATTTAAATAATAACTTCATAACTGCTTCGAGTTCTGATTATCTTACAAATTCATTTACTTTTGCAGAATTGAATTCAGCCATTTCCTCTAGACGTGATACAGCCTTTGGCCTCGACGGAATTCCATATAAAGTACTTAAACATTTATCAAATACTTCAAAGCATGTTTTGTTAAATATTTATAATCTATTGTGGAATAATTCAATCATTCCTTCAAGTTGGAAAACAGATTGTTTAATACCAATTTTAAAGCCCAATAAAGAGAAAGAACTTGCTGATTCTTATAGGCCAATAGCTTTAACTTCATGCATGGGAAAAATATTTGAACAGTTGTTAAAACAAAGAATAGAATTTTTTGTAGAAAGCAATCATATTTTACCATCAAACCAGTTTGGATTCCGCAAAGGTCGTTCTTGTCGCGAAAGTATTTCTCATTTACATTTTGATGTTTTCAATGCATTCAAGAACAAAGAAGTTCTAATAGGTATTTTCTTTGACATAGTTGGAGCATTTAATAATGTCAATCATCACATATTAGCTTCTGAATTATTGACCATTGGTATTCCTGAAAAAATTGTGAAATGGATTTTTAACTTTTTACATGGTAGAGTAGTGTACGTCAAATTTCAAAATCAACTTATTGGACCTAGAGTGTCTTTCAAAGGTGTATGTCAAGGAGGAATTTTAAGCCCTTTAATATTTATATTGTATATTTATAAACTTAATTTAATACTAGGTTCAGACGTTAGAAATTTACAATTTGCTGATGATCTTGTTATTTATACATCAGGGTCTAATGTAAATGTCATTGTTAATACTCTTAATGCAGCTTTGACGAATCTTCACATTTACTTTAAATATCTGAATCTTGATATTAATATTGACAAAACCAAAATGGTGGTATTTAACAAAACTCGTCCCTTTAAAATTAAATTATTTTATGACCAAAGAGAAATTCCACAAGTGTCTGAAGTTAAATTTTTAGGGGTAATTTTGACTAATAATCTGTCATGGAAAAAATATGTTGATTATATTATCGGAAGGGCAGGTAAGGCATTCAATATCTTAAAATCACTTGCAAGAACGTCTTGGGGTGCTGACCAAAAAATTTTGCTCATGTTGTATAAATCACTTGTCCGTAGTCACTTTGAATATGGTTTTTTGTGTTTCGCATCTAATGACAAACTTGTTCAGAAATTGGATGTTTTGCAAAATAAAAATCTGAGATTAATTACTGGTGCTATGAGGACGACCCCTATAAATTCATTGCAAGTAGAGTGCAATACTCCTCCTTTGTCATATAGATTTAAGTATCTAAAATATTGTTTTCTTCTCAAATTATTTTCTATGGCTAATAATTTATTATTGAGAAAATATAAACATTTTGATAGTCAATGTTCCTTTGTTTCAACCACTAATGTACCTTATGCACTTCATGATTTTTCATTTATGATTCAACTTGATCAAAAATATAAAATTCATAAACCTGACAACTGGGCTTGCTATACGGACAGTTTTGAAAGCAAATTTACTTCTATAGAGATAAATATAAATAACAATATGAAGCATAAAGAAGAGGTAAACAATGTTTTGGCTGAATATAATGAATATAGAAAAATATTTACTGATGGTTCCAAGTCGAGAAACGTATCGATGGCGTTCTATATTCCTCATCTGCGTTTAGGATTTGGTCGCAAACTCTCGTGTGAGTTGAGTATCTTTTCCGCTGAGGCTTTGGCAATATTATTTGCATTGCAATATATTGGTCAAGCAAATGATCAACGTTGGCTTGTTATTACGGACAGTATGAGTGTTTTATGTGCCTTACAAAGTAATAGTTTAGACTGTAAAATTAATTACATTATATACAACATCAAGAGTCGTTGGTTTCAATTGAAGAATCAAGGCAAAGAAGTACAATTCCTTTGGACACCTGCGCACGTGGGAGTAATCGGAAACGAGCAAGTTGATTTTTTAGCAAAGTCAATTGTTGACAGTGACAGCGGCGACAGTGTGAAAGCTGTTGATGAAGTTGCCATACCATTCTCGGACTTAAAGCTACTTGTAAGAGAGTCTATTCTTAATGAATGGAAAGAATATTGGTTGACTACAACAAAGATTAAAGGTGCCTATTACGCTGCAATCAATATTAATGTGGGAAAGTGTCCTTGGTTCTGTAGATCCAAATTCAACATGCAACGAAAATTTTATACTATATTAAATAGACTTCGATTTGGACATGGTCGTTTTAAAGCCCATCTTAACAGAATGCGCATTATTTCGTCCCCCATATGCACAGATTGCGATCAGAATGTTGAACAAACAATGAATCACATAGTATTTGAATGCTCGGCTTTCAACATACAAAGAATTATACTTATTGATAAATTAATTAACATCTACGGCAAATCTGAGCTTGTCCCGCGCTCTATGCAAGAAATACTTAAAAGACCAGAGACATACAAAGCTATTTATGATTACATATGCCATACGGTAATGGATATTTAGGGAAAAATAAAGATATAATAGATAGCAGTCTAATGACTTGACTTCGCTCAAAACTAAAAATGAAGAAAACATAATGAAGACTTGGCTTTGGCCTAAATATAAGACTACAAATATGGAAATAATATAATGAAGACTTGGCTTAGGCCTAAATATAAGACTAAAAATATGGAAATAATATTATGAAGAATTGGCTTAGGCCTTTAATGCACGGAATTTCAAATATGAATATTACTCATGACGAGGCTGTATGGGCTCGAGCCCTTTGCCTTCCCAAAACAAAGGGAAAATTAAAAAAAAAAAAAAAAAAAAAAGCTCTTTGGGTCAGTCAATCAGCAAACTGTCAATTGCACAGATTACAGTGCTGCCAGATTAGGCGACTTTTCGCCATTTAGGCTATCTTGAAGAGTGTCGGGGCGACCAAAATTGCGAATGGCGACTGGTCGCCGTTTAGGCTACGCGAATGGTGATTAGTCGCCAATTTAGGCTACTTCGGAAAGTTCGTGTTTTATGCATTGTTTTTGTCGAATTTGAGGATATTTATAGGTTTGAGGGTACAGAACATGTACTCAGATCCCCCTTACACACAATTATTGAAAACTGGAGACCTTTTTTTTTTTTTGCTCCCCACGTCCCCATACAAGTGGGTGACTTTACGCTTCATCAAATTTTCGCTGCGATGGACAACTATAAATTTGAAATTGGGAAGATTTTTTTTTTGCTCCACCTCTCCATATACGAAGAGGCGACTTTAGGGTACTTTACAATTAATTTTCGGCGACTTCAACCGTCAAACATCTGGCAACACTGAGATTACTTGTCAATTGTTTTGGTCCATAACCTAAAATTTGAATAGAATTGTTTTGGGATTTGGTTAATACAATTACACATTTTTGTATGCAAAATATCAATTACCATCTAAAAAAATAGTATTAGGTACCTGAATAGAATAATCATCTCAATTTAAACATGTCTATTATAGCAACTGTTGCCAGAGCGATACTTAGATCAAGATGTTCGAATTGTTTATTATATAGAACCTATGGTGAGTACAAAGTAACAGTTCAGTAGTTTGTCTGCATAATTGCTTTAGAATATTGACATACATACACTCACGCCTCTTATCCCCGAAGGGGTAGGCAGAGGCGCAACTAATGCACCCACTTTTCGCCATTATTCCGTCCCATGATGTGATAGGGGGCGAGCCTATCGCCATATCGGGTACAAATTCCAGACTCCGAGCTGATACTGCATAGAAAAACTCAATATCACTTTGCCCGACCTGGAGATCGAACCCAAGACCTCAATATTGCAGTCGTACCATAATACAACCACGCCACCGAGGCAGTCTGAAATATTCAGTAACGATAATAACTTATACTATGTAAGAGTGGGGTAATTTTTACTTTTCTTATTCTGCAATGCTATCAAACTGTACTAGTGTATGCCTATAATCTGCGTTGAAGTATATCGAAATTTAAAACAGTTGGTATTCAAAAATTGATTTCAGCCACACGAAAAAGGTTCTATCGTAACACTGGCATCGTACAAAACGCCAGTAAATGGGAAGTTACACTGGACCATCGAAAGCTAAAAACACCGAACGGAAGTGTGCTTGTAGTAAACAGTGAACCATTGGCTCGTGCCATTGCGGCGGAATGGGATGCCCAAAGTGAGGCTATTGCGCAGGCAACTATGCATTTGGTGAGGTGTAAGCATTAATTATTAAAATAAAAAGTCAAACTTAACCATTTTCATATAAATAGGTGGGCCAGATATGAATCGAGGTAGCACATGTCTGAAACATAAACCAATACAAATTTTCATGTATAGTCCAAACTTTATTTGGTACTACAATGTTTTTAGGGTTCCGTACCTCAAAATGGGAAATTAAACCCTTATAGGATCACTCTGTTGTCTGCTTGCCTGTTAAGACCCCTTTTCTCAGGAATGCGTAGAGTCAAGTCTACGGTGTCTTTCAGCTGTGAAAAAATAAAACTTGTAAGTCAACACCATCAAATGATATGAAAGTTTATGACATACTAGCTTTTCCCCGCGGCTCCGCCCGCTGTAAAAAGTTTTTCCGGGATAAAAGTCCCGCTTTATATTTTCCAGGGACAAAAAGTAGCTTATGTGTTAATCCAGGACATGATCTACCCGTGTGCCAAATTTCATAGAAATCCGTTCAGTAGTTTTTGCGTGAAAGAGTAACAAACATCCAGACATCCATACATTCTTACAAACTTTCGCCTTTATAATATCAGTTGGATTAGTAGGATATTTTCCCAAGTTTTGTGATTTTGCAAGGGAATGAAAACCTATAGGGTGCTTCCAGTTGACCTAATATCATGGAATTTGGTAAGAAGCAAAGTATTACAGCGAAGAAAAAATCGGAAAACCTTAAATAGTAATAACAATAACAAAAAAAGAGAATTTACTATCACAAACGTTTCAAATTTGATTTATTTGTTGATTAATCTTGGCGAGCTATTTAACATAGATACCTTACCTACAAGTGTGTATGGAACCCCCAGTATGCAAGTATAATTCGCACTTGTTTGGATTTTATGAAATATATGTTTTATATCACTACCACAATGTATTTTGTACATTTCTCAATAATATTCAGCCACGAAAATAAATTTAAACAAATAGTACTTTTTTGGTAATCGGTTGGATTTGTCAATTAAACGGAGCATGATAGAGTTTATTGTATAGTGGATAGATGCTAACATAGATAGTTTTTAGCTCTTTTAATTGATTTTTCTAGAATTTAATCTCCATGTTTTAAAAAATGTAAAACCTTTAGGAGTTTTCATAATATTTTTAGTAATATTATTATCTTGTTCATTTACAGACAGCTTTGTGCAACACAGCATTGGATAATCCCGGAAAATTAACCTCACATGACATAGTAACTTATTTATTGGAATACTTTCCAACAGATACACTTCTCTTCTATAATGAGGTATGTGTCATATACTTTACACAGATTTTTGATTAACATAAACACAACAATTGGAAGTCCTGGATTTATTATTTGACCTTTGGTAGTTTAGTACACTTTGCTAGCATGGCTAAACTGACATGATAAATTCTGATACAAAAATAAAGACAGCCTACCGAAAACTGATACCAGTACATGATTCTGTAACCCCACCGTTTTAAAGTCTCATTGGTCTTGTTCGGTCGGTTGTTGGTTGTGTTGTCTTCTTGGTTGACCTCCGTCCCACACGTAAAAGCGGTATGCGCGCGAGCCGCATTCGCGATAAGCTAACTGCATTGGATCATCAATAAAAACAGTAGAATGTCCAACCGCGACAAGATTAGGATCATTATAACGTGTATTAGGCTGATTATGACATATGCATCGCCCGTATTCGCCCATTTACCGACTGCTCGTCTTAAGCGTATGAAGGTTTTGGAGAACAAATTTCTTCAACACGCCACCTCCACGTGGACACCAACATGCCAACCAACAGGCATTTTACGCAAAGTACCAACAAAAGTATTTCTATCGGGCGGTAAATCACCCAAGTACGCTCATCTGCAAAGCGTCGATCTACATTCCATTCGACCGCGCCAAATGGAGACGGCCGCGATCCGTATTAACCGATCCAGAGGACGAAATCACTCTGGCCATCCGCCGTATGAAGGAGTTCTTGAAACTCCAACACTCCACAAGACCGCAGTACCGTCCTCGCCGTCGAGGACCTCGCCGCACTCCCCGAACCCCCTAGCAGTTCTGGCCCGCGTGCCGATGACAACACAATCTAATAGGATGAGGTCCAAAAACCAATCTTTCCCTAATCGTTGATGTCTCATCCTCTCTCAGTGGCCCTCCTGAGCCGAGGTTCGTAACCCGTTAGTGGGTTGCCCTCAGCATGGTCACTTAATTCAAAGGGTTGCGAGCGCCTTCGGCGTTCACCCTAAAGACCGGTGTGGCCAGAAAAGCCGACTCGCGTCAGGCTACTGGTAGTAGGGCCATTAAAAAAAACTCCCATTGCACAGACAGTATTTTTTTTCTTTTTTGGAAATGGTTCTATTATACCTATAACATATATACTAATATTATAAAGCTGAAGCGTTTGTTTGTTTGAACGCGCTAATCTCAGGAACTACTGGTTCGAATCGAAAAATTATTTTTGTGTTGAATAGACCATTTATCGAGGAAGGCTTTTGGCTATATAACATCACGATGCAACTATTAGGAGCGAAGAAATAATGGAAAATGTGAAAAAAAAAACGGGGAAAATTATTCATCCTTGAGGGCTTCCATTGCGTGCGCTTCGAAAACGGTTCAAGATACCAAAAATATATGTATGAAAAAATTATTCCTCTTGAAATTATCTAAAAAAATGTCCGCGACAGTATATATAGTAGTCTATCTTTTAAGGCTAGGATATCTGAGCGCTGTTGGCATTTACAGCTGTCTAATGTACCGGCGCGTCAGGTGCCGCGATGTTGAATTTCAAATGAACTCGCTTGACACCGATGAGCCGCGACTACGTCACAATAAACAATTAAACGATAGTGAAGCAGTTTGTTTTACGACAAAAGATGTCCGCTTTTTTATGGGCGCTAGGCCTCAAAATCTAACACGGCTCAAACTATACGAATATTAAAAGGACAAAAATATGGATCTTGAATCCATAAAAAAAAATTAGACCCCTCCATCGATAGCTAATATATTTTAAACTAGACTTCTGCTCGCGGCTTCGTCCGCGTGAATGATTTCTGGGATAAAAGTCCCGCTTTATAATCCCTGGGATAATGGACCTTTATATTCATGAAAGAGTTTTTCAAATCGGTCCAGCAGTTTCGGAGCCTATTCAATGCCAACAAACATACAATTGAATCTTTCCTCTTTATAATATTAGTATAGATAAGTGTAGATGTAGTTTTTAAGCAAAATAAAATTACATACATCTCAAAATTGGAGGACTTTAAAATTATACGATTTATTGCGAAGTTCTAACTTTTGGGAGTACTATCCAAACATATGTATGTCGCAGGTAGAAATAGGCATATACGTAGGCATACATAATAAAAGTTACCTATGAATTATGTCTTGATGTCACGATTTATTGTTCGTTGATCAATGATTACGTAATCAAATGTTCGCAGAGTACAATACCACGTCTTGACGTGAATGAATCAGGATTCATTATTATCTTTACTTATTGTGACATAATATTGGTGATTGAGACAATTACTTAACCAATATTAACTATAATAATCGACTAGTCTAGTATCCTGAATATGACCTCAAGTTTAAACCCGAAACCCTTTCAGTATTCCGAGTTTGACAGGTGTCATTTCAGATTTTTTTATTAGAACCCTATGGGTAGGCGCGTAAAGACGATTTCCACTGAATGAAAAGTGACGTCTTGTTCGCCGGGGAAGACGCGAATATGGAATGGTTAACATAGTAACCGCTCAACTAAGCACTGACCGATATGAAAACCGCAATAGTTACTACTTAGTATTGAACTGCGCCGAAGTAGTTGCTTCATATGATTTGGCAGCCTTATTATATACCCAACTCTTGCGACTACTACCAGTCTGACAACTCAAATGGATTTTTCACGGTTATTATTTTATCTTACGCGACGTTATATATTCAGACACCCTCAATGAGATCAATAAAAAGGAATTACCCGACATACAAAATATCTTGGTAAGACATTGAAATAAAACCATTTTTTTATTTTATCGCGATTTTTTAAATGATATTTTCGTATTTGTTTACTACCTACTTTAAAGTTTGAACTGTATAGAAAATATTGACTTTGCTGTCCCATCTGAAAAATTTACTCCATATACCTATAAATATGTCGGACAGTATTTTTTCAAATCATAATAGTATGGTCTTCATATAAATTGTAGTCAAGTCCAAATTGCCGTAAAATCCTGAAAATATCTTATTATTTTGTATTAGTATGTACTATTGTGACTCATACTATCTTATTGTTGTTTCCTGGCAGCGTCGCCCGCATAAAATATTTTTTATAGGTTAAAAAGTATACCTATGCTCTACCCAGGGACTCAAGCTATCTCCATACCATTTCATAGATATCCGTTTAGAAGTGTCGGAGATGTGCGCTAACAAATAAACAGAAAAACAGATACGCAGACAAACAGCGAGAAAAGAATGAAATAAAAAATCGGTGATTTGTGTTCTATTACTCTTATTTAGTAGTCCCCTTATTTTATTTTTCTTTCTATGTACAGACACACCGGGTTCTAGTACTGCTTTATAGACGTTACACAAAGAAGCCTATACCGATACCTCCAGGGTCTGCAGAGCTCGTATGCATATTTATAAGCAGATACTTAATTTAGGGGACCCAAACCGGGATTTTTTCAAGAAAATGTGGGCTACTGGACCAAATGAAGAACTTAAAAATACCGATATTGATATCGCAATAATTAGGATTTACTTGTATCAATAATAAGGTAGCTGGCTCTGTGTTATTCTGTACTATGATCTTCTATCCTTAAATAGCAAATAAAAAACAAAAAACAAGCCTTATAGAAAATCCATCTAAAAATAGAAAATAAATTTAAATTAAGCTATGTAACGTACGTTTAAATGTATCTATGTAACAGAAACTTTGAACATGATTTTGACCGCCTTCAAAACGTCGGATGAAAATTTGGCATATTTATCAAGAACCGAAGACAATTCAATATTTTAAACAAAAACACTATTTTATAGAAAATCCAACTAATAATGAATAAATATTCAAAATGAATACGTAAATGATAGCTATTTTTTTTTTTACATCTGTTGGACCATAGTAGAGTTATAACTAAACTGGCTACTCTTATGTAAAAAAATAATCTTACTTGTTTTTAGTGACATCTGTTGGACAATAGTAGAACAAGACTAAAAAATGAAAAATAAATAACAGTTAGAAAAAAAAAACTAAAAAACATGTTTTATAGGAAATCCAACTAAAAATAGAAAATAAATTTCAATAAATTTGAATTAAGAATAGTGCAAATAAGAAAAAGATGTACTTATTTTATTGTAAAAAAAGCGTGGGGTGCTTTTTAAGATATTATCAAAATGATAATCCTTCTACTCATATTATCTTTCAATAAAATATTTATATGTATTAACACCATGCATCCCACGCTTTTTTTTACAATAAAGTACATTTTTCTTTGTTTACATTATTTTCCTTTGTATGTATAATGCCAAAATATTATCCAAATATATTATTTTAATATTTTACACGCAATAAATTCAAATGTGATCCTTTACTATTCAGCAAAAACAAACAAGAATTGAAACAAGTATGACAACGTGTTTAAAGAAGAAAGAAAAAGAATAGGAAAGATTCATAGAAAAATCCATCTATTACAAATAAGAATCCATAATTGTTGTTCAAAAGTAATTGGTTCCTTTTCTACATAACGCGGTCCAACTATAAACAAAAGCTGTCAAATACTTCGATAAATTAGTGGCAGCAAGCGCGAAAAATTGACGTAGGTCCGACCTCCACGGCGCCTCGGGCGCATCTGAAACGAGACGCGTTGTGCAGAATTGTTAAAAAATTCGTGTTTTTTTGAATTTTGAAAAGTGCGAATTACTTTTGTGAAAATTTTTTTGCATAGCAATCTGCTAAATGTTATTACCCTTTTATTGACTTATATTTTTAAAGTAATTGTTTAATATACTATAATTAATTTTTAAAAATAAAATCCGAATTTTCTCTGTTTTCGTGATTTTTTATGATCGAGCGAAGTTGTAAGTATCGTGTTTTGGAATCCACACCAATGTAGAATGATTATTTAACTATAACATATATTTTTCTCGGACCGAAATGTTGATTATTTCTTGGTTTAAAATTGAATAGAAAAGAAGGTGTTTTGGGATATGGCAGCCTTAAGATTATGGTAATAAAATTTGGTCGAAATTAATGCATTATTTGTTAAGAGTTGTATCAACGTCATAGTCATAGAGTGATTCAACGGGAAGGTTTTTATGTACTTTTAGCCCGGAAAAACTTATTAACGCGGGCGAAGCCGTGGGTAAAAGCTATAATGTATAAATTATCTCTGTAACACTAGGCCCAAAGTTCTATAAAGTTTCGCCCGTCTCCTTTCAATTTAATCCCACGTTTTGAAGTGGATCAAAATCATGTTCAAAGTGTAAGTTACTTACATACAGACATACATACATACGTCTGAAGCTAATAAAAGCGCGTTAATAACTAGTTTCGCGGTATTTTTTCGTTATATGATCTTACCTGTTAACCGAGCTTAGCCGAATGCATTACAACGATATAAATATCTAATGCCCGATTTCTGAATCTCCCAGTTAAACTTTCAATAACTATTGATCCATTAACCCCTGGAATGCCGGACTCAGTTTGCGTAAAAGACGCGTGCGTGCCGCCCATACATTTGAAAAAATCGGATTTTGAGTGTAAAGAATGTTCTAATTTATACAAGGATGTTCTAATTTATACACCATAAAATTCTTTTAGTACGAATTTTGAAAGTAAATAAGTAATATTTACTTATTTATTATGGATCAATGGTCACTAAAATATTCAGAAACATTGTGAGATTTGGCATAGACGGCCGCCATTTTGAATTTCTTTGTTTTGAGGCCGATTGACCTCAAAATCGAAATCTGAGTATATCTTTGGTTACAAAAGACGGATCCAATGCTTGAATTGAGAAAAATGGCCGCCATTTTGAATTTCTTTGTTTTAAGGCCAATCGACCTCAAAATCGATATCTGGGCAGGCCTTTAGGTACTGAAGACGGATCCAATGTTAGAATTCAAAAAAGTGGCCGCCATTTTGAATTTTTTTGTTTTAAGGTCAATCGACCTCAAAATCGATATCTGGGCAGGCCTTTAAGCACAAAAGACGGATCCAATGTCAGAATTGAAAAAAGTGGCCGCCATTTTGAATTTCTTTGTTTTAAGGCCAATCGACCTCAAAATCGATATCTGGGCAGGCCTTTAGGTATAAAAGACAGATCCAATGTCACAATTGAAAAAAGTGGCCGCCATTTTGAATTTCTTTGTTTTAAGGCCAATCGACCTCAAAATCGATATCTGGGCAGGCCTTTAAGCACAAAAGACGGATCCAATGTCAGAATTGAAAAAGTAGCCGCCATTTTGAATTTCTTTGTTTTGAGGCCGATTGACCTCAAAATCGAAATCTGAGTATATCTTTGGTTACAAAAGACGGATCCAATGCTTGAATTGAGAAAAATGGCCGCCATTTTGAATTTCTTTGTTTTAAGGCCAATCGACCTCACAATCGATTTCTGGGCATATCTTTAGTTACCAAAGACGGATCCAATGTCGGAATTGAAAAAAGATGCCACCACTTACGACTTCTTTATTTTAATCCAATTAACGTCAAAATCGATACTGGCCGATAGTAAAAAACAGGTCTAATGTTAGACTCAATAAAAGTGGTCGCCATTTTAAACTTCTTTGTTTTTAAGACTGATTGGATAGATATTTGGGCTTGTCTTTAGCCAAATAGAATAAATCGAGGTATTAATTTTACTAATTTAACAATTTCAGTACCCAATCTCATCAAAATTAAATACTTTTAAAAATTAACAAGGTGATCAACCTGAGTAGCCTTTTAAGTCTAGTGAAGGGGGGTAAATTAAAAAAAAAAACCGTGCGTGTACTTATGTACGCGCGTGAGAAGTTATACTTCTTTGGCATCATTAACCTTTATAGTTTGGGAAAATTGCAGTCTTGGCTTCGGCCTTTGAATTTTGAAAAAGTCCTTGGGTGTGGTAAAACAACAACAGACAAGGCTGCATGGCTAAGCGCCTCTGCCTTCTCCTTTTACTAAAAAATTAAATTATATTATATAATTATCAAATATAGAATTTAGAGAATAATAAATATATATGACATAATTTGTACTAAATGTTAGAAGATTCTTAATTCATAATATTTTTTATTGATTATTATTAAATTTTATTTAATAATAATCAATAAAAAATAATAATAATTTTATTGATTATTATTATATTAATTTTAAAAGTAAATAAATACATTTTATAATTAATTTTTAAAAAAGACAACCAATAATATCACTTAAGACGAGGCTGTATGGGCTTGAACCCTTTGCCTTCCCTATAAGGGGAAAATTATAAAAAAACAACTGTGAGAATTTTTGTGTCACAAATGCGCGCGCATCGTAAAATTTCACTCCCATCAATTTTTCATAACGCGCCTAAAGTATAACTTCAAAATAAAAGATACAGTAATCGAATGGCTACCCACCAGGGCATTACGATGTAGGGGAAGAAAAATATAGTAAGAGAATTTCTACTACACGGCTAATTATGCTTATAGCTATAATTGAATTGCTAACGACCCCCGGATTTTTAACCGATTTTGATGCTTTCACAGAAGAATTTACTTTATTAGCTGTTTGCTGCCACGGGCCACTTCTTAAATTCGAAGACAAATTCCTTATTTTGCGACATAACAAAGCTGCGATATTGTTATTGAAGAGAATTGAATAAGCTTTGATGGTGATATTATTTAAAAGTGCTATAATTAAAACCTACTATAGTTTGTGGCCATGTCCAGCGGATTTTGATTTTAAAACCAATAGCCTTTAAAACAAGAACATTTAACATGGAATGTAGTTCGTAAATTCCAACCTCGATTAATTATTTTTGGCAAGCCCAAATATCTATCTTAAATCCAATCAGTCTTAAAACAAAGAAGTACAAAATGGCGACCACTTTTCTTAAGTCTAACATTAGATCTGACTTTTACTATCAATGGCATGCCCAGTATCGATTTTGAGGTCAATTGGCCTTAAAACAAAGAAATTCAAAATGGCGGCCACTTTTTTCAATTCTAACATTGGATCCGTCTTTTGTACCTAAAGGCCTGCTCAGATATCGATTTTGAGGTCGATTGGCTTTAAAACAAAGAAATTCAAAATGGCGGCCACTTATTTCAGTTCTGACATTCGATCCTTCTTTTGTACCTACAGGTCTGCCCAGATATCGATTTTGAGGTCGATTGGTCTTAAAACAAAGAAATTCAAAATGGCGGCCACTTTTTCAATTCTAACATTGGATCAGTCTTTTGTACCTAAAGGCCAGCCCAGATATCGATTTTGAGGTCGATTGGCTTTAAAACAAAGAAATTCAAAATGGCGGCCACTTTTTTCAATTCTAACATTGGATCCGTCTTCAGTACCTAAAGGCCTGCACAGATATCGATTTTGAGGTCGAATGGCCTTAAAACAAAGAAATTCAAAATGGCGGCCACTTTTTTCAATTATGACATTGGATCCGTCTTTTGTACCTAAAGGCCTGCCCAGATATCGATTTTGAGGTCGATTGGCCTTAAAACAAAGAAATTCAAAATGGCGGCCACTTTTTTCAATTCTAACATTGGAACCATCTTTTGTACCTAAAGGCCTGCCCAGATATCGATTTTGAGGTCGATTGGCCTTAAAACAAAGAAATTCAAAATGGCGGCTACTTTTTTCAATTCTAACATTGGAGCCGTCTTTTGTACCTAAAGGCCTGCCCAGATATCGATTTTGAGGTCGATTGGCCTTAAAACAAAGAAATTCAAAATGGCGGCCACTTTTTTCAATTCTAACATTGGAACCATCTTTTGTACCTAAAGGCCTGCCCAGATATCGATTTTGAGGTCGATTGGCCTTAAAACAAAGAAATTCAAAATGGCGGCTTCTTTTTTCAATTCTAACATTGGAGCCGTCTTTTGTACTTAAAGCCATGTCCAGGTATCGATTTTGAGGTCAATCGGCCTCAAAACAAAGAAGTTCAAAATGGCGGCCACTTTTCTCAATTCTCATATATGATTAAGATTTGCATCCAATGGAAACAAAAAATAAGCTAAAAAGAAACCACCTGTAGATGTTCAGTTTTCATACATTTTGCAGAAATCGGCCCGAGCGTGGATCCACGCTCCCGGCAGAGTTTGAACACTTTTTTTTAGCGTGGATCCACGCTCCCGGCACGCGAGGGCTTAACGTTAAACTTAAGATAAAAGTCGGTTAACTTTTACCGTATTTCTGAACATATAATGAAGCATTCGATTACTATAAAACCGACAACCAATTCCTTATTTTGCTACTAGATGGCTCTTTTTTTAGCAGTCGACTTTAAAATTGATTTTATTACTAAAATTCATAACTAATAATTATTTTATATACAAAACTAAACTTATTTTAACATAGATCAACGCCTAAACATTATTTTCAGCTTTGCAGTCGTACTGTAATACAACTACACCACCGAGGCAGTCTTTTTATTTAGAATTTGAGAATTTATAATACTACTGAAACGGTTGTGATTGACCGTATCGATTATGTTCTCCTATTTTGTAACTAATATCTAACTCGGTTGACGTCGATTGTCATAAAATGACACGTCAAACAGTTATGGAACAGATAAACGGCAAAAATTTAAGATAAACAGCTCATTAAATCATAAAAAGTTAAGATAAACGAAGTTTAAGCTGAGTTTATTTGCAGTGCGTGGTTCAGAAGCGCAGTTTCATGGGTTATCGAACCAATAGCGCTAACGAATAGATAATTTGCCGTCAATAGTACTTTAGAAACCGAGCATACGTCTTATGTATGAGTATGATTGCAGGAAGAGAGAGAGTTAAGAATATTGCAAGAGAAGAAATGGGGCCCAATTCTGAACTGGTTCCAAAAAACATTTGATGTGACACAAGATGTTTCTAGTGGTTTTGAACCGCCACCTGTGCAAACAGAAACCAGAGCAATTCTAGCAAGGTACTTGCTTGCTTTTGACTTTGCAGCACTTAACGGTAAGTTAAAAAAAGGCCTAGATTTCTAATTGGTTAAATAACTGCTACAAAATGTTAATTTTTAACAGCTGAATACATTTCCATTACATTTTAAATACATTGCATATCAGCTCAGAAAATAGAATGGTTATGGGCAGAGTATATTTTATGTATATTTAGTAGTATGTGCAGAGTGATACTGCGTGGCTAATGAAAACATTTGAAACTCAATCTACCAAACATCAACATTGAGTAATTAGTGTAACAATTTCTTTCTCATAGAGATTTTATTAGCACAGAGAATTAGGATAATGTAAAAAACGTGAAATACTTAATATGATATAAAAAAAATATATAATCTCTCAATATTGTATTCATTTTATATGTATGTATAAATATTTTTTGCCAGCAATTAATTTTGGTGTTGAAGCATTGAAATCTCCAATCCTAATGTTAGCGTGTATAAACCGACGATTAGAGCCCAAGGACGCTGTCATGTTGGCTAGACTTGAAGAGGAGTATCAGGTTAGTTTAGACGTTAAAATAACATTTTTAACTAAGATAAATTTGTATACTAGACTAATGTAACACTTTTTAGTCAGTGGTGTATCGCACTTTTACACATTCTCAGGAAATAAAATCATCATCATAAATTAAGGGTGGGTTGCACAAAATCTGACGTTAGTGTTACCGTTAAATATAATTTTAACAGTGACAATAACAATGACTACTGAAATTGACTTGTGTGTTCCACCATTGTCGTAATTGTTAAAGTTAAAAGTAAACGAGTGACCAGTAACATGATGGTATATTACCCCAAAATACTTGCACGAGTAATATTGTAGCAATGGCGATGATATAAATATCAATTCATTATTGAAATTTCTATTATTACGCAGGTACATAGATAGGTATACATGTTTACATCCTGTTTGTTTCTATCGTACAATTTCAGTGGAATTATTTGCTTCTCCAAACTATTTGGATAGACCCACTATGCTATCAGAATCGCTATCATCCCGAGATCTTGTTTCGAACAGTATTTCGCGTACTAGACATTTTACGTAGGTATTTGACAGAGTAGTTATATTAAAATAGGGCATTGGATGTTATTATTGCAAATCGTTTGATAAATGACAACTATACAGAGTATACACACAGATTACGAAAACTAACCGTAACTTTAACATTAACCGCTCGAAACTGAGCGGTTAATGTTACCGGTATTCGTGACGTCATGTTGACAATTGTTAATTTTATGCTACCCGAAAATTGCTTAACCGAAGATTTGACAGTTGGTTAGACATTTGTTAGTGTTAAAGTTATTTTCTGCAACCAACCCACCCACCAAGTAGTTTTACAAAATATACGACGCGCCTTTATAAAGGTTTCTCATATCAAGCAAATTTTCCTATCGAAGGTGTTTGCCTGTTGAATAGCTCGATGAAGGTGTTGACCTATATTGCCGAATAATTTACTAGCATTAGTCATAATCATATTTGGATATGTAATTAAAGATTATGTAGGTATTATGTACCTGTATAATATCGACATATTACATAGTCGATTCATAGCCGTCACTCGAAATAGGTACACATCGGCATGTCGATGTCTAATTTAATCTAGAGCTAGATGTTCAAAGCATGCGAGGCCATATAGACAGTAAATACTCAGTTATATATTCAGTTAACAGTATTAATTTGACACCCATACTGTTTGAAGCGAAACCGCATGTTCTGGATTGTTAAACGCTCTGTATTTGGTAAACTTCATTCCCGTCAATAATCCCTGGCCGTATAAAAAAAAACGAAATAATACACATTACCCCTGATGGTAAGTGGTGTTAGGAGTAGAATTCAGATGGACTATCCGAATCCGTACAACACCACTTTGAGATCCCGGGTTCGAATCTCGCGTCGGCCAAAGTGGCTTATGCTGCTTAGTATCAGCTCAGAACCGGTAATATGTGCCCTTATGGCACGAAACACACATGGGGAAAAGTGAGTGGCTTGGTTGCACCTCTGCCTATCCCTGCAGGGATGAAGGCGTGATGTGTATTTTGTTGTTGTAGTTGTCGCGCTGGGGCCGCGTACCGTGGGCGCACGAGCTCAACCAGGCGGAACTGACGGCGCGTGTGGCCGCGTCTTTACTCGTCGTGCACTGCTCTTCCGAAACACATACCTCTAAACTCAAATCCCCTTCACAACAAGAAATGACACAATAAATAATGATTAATTGGTATGAAAGGAAGTCTTTTTATTTCTAAATTCTATGACAGCTGTCGTGGTACTACGGGTTATGAAACATGAAGCTTAAATATAATTGATCAAATTATATAAATTTAACGTCATCACTAATGTTTAAAATGTCAATAATATGAATTCATAATGTAATAAAATATTATATCCCCAAAATGTGTTCACCAGACGTGGAGGCAAAATTTACCTAATTATTATTAATGTTTTTTTCGGCAATGATTGACGAGACCAGCAAGCCGTTCGCATGACGGTAAGCGATACGACCACCCATAAACAGTAACAACACCATCCAGCACCTTCAGTTACAAAGTACTGTGTGGCATTCCACTGCGCTCGTCATCCTGAGACATAAGAAATCAAGTCTCATTATGTCCAGTAGTTGCACTGGCTACAATGCCCTTCAAACCGAAACACAACAGTGCATGCACACTGCTGCTTGGCGGTAGAAATAGACATTGCGGTGGTACCCACCCAGACCGACTCTTACATATATAAGAGTCCTACCACTACTAGTGAGTGAAACATTGAAGAGTTGTGGATGTGCTCGTGCTATGTCGACCAGTTTCAAGAAAAAGTACCCATTACAACAAAAAAAAAACCTTTATTTCTAGGTAAGTAACACATTTTGTGTGATGTAGCATGAGAGTTACCACCAGTTTATTTGGCGTAGGTACTTAATTCGGGCCATCTTAACAATTATAGATAAGTAAACATACATATGTATTATGTAGTAATAGTTGTCTTATATAATAGAACAGAATTAACAAATCCTAAAAAAGAATTATATGGAAAGTGGGCAGATCATATGTGTGTCATATACTTGTTTACGTTCTTTCTAGTTCAAGGTTGTTCAATAACACAGGCTAGAAGGCCAACACAGGCAACAAGGTTTGTGTCGTAAGTTTCAAAAACTAAAGGACTTATGAATCACGCTAACATATCAGGGCAAGAGTGGAATACATGGTGTCGATAGTAATAAAATATATTTTATTGACAGATATGCGTAGAAGGATTATCATTTTGGTAATATCTTGACTCGTCAAGCCCCACTAATGACGCCGGCGTCCGAGTATACCTATAGGGTTTCCACATATACCTACAGGTGTTACATAACTACCCGTAAAGCCGAAAGGAGGTTAAATGGGGCCGTATAACGAATCAATTCACAATATTTAAGAACCGTAGTAACGCTGTATAACATTCCAAAAAAATAAAAAATATATTATTATTTTCACTGGTGTGCAAACCTTATTTCAGTAAAATTAAAGGGTAAATTACGCAGAATGTACCTAAATTTCTATCCAATTGTCAGAAAGATTTTTTTTTAAAAGACCTAACCTAACGAGACAACCTAAAAGAACACTTACATAATAAACCTCAAATTTACAGAAACGGCTCAAAGTGTGCTCCGCTTTCCTCAATACACAACCTCGCTCGTCGGGATAGGGCTTGTGTGGCATTTCGCACCATCGTCGGAGTTATTGATGTGAAAACCGATCTAACACGCTGTTCCAACTCGGGAACCGTTAGGCAATCGGAGAAATATACTCTGTCCTTTACATAACCCCAAAAAAGGGAGTCCAAGGGTGTGAGGTCCGGAGAACGAGCAGGCCATAGCACCGGTCCCCCGCGGCCGAACCATCCTCGAGGAAAGCGGGCGTTAACGTTCCTGTACTTTGCGAGCAAAATGTGCCGGAGCTCCATCATGCTGAAACACCATGTTTCTGTGGTTCTCAAAATAATCCCAGTCAGCCACAGGAAAGTCGTCAATCACAATCACCTCTTCGAATTAATTTTGTAATAACGTTAGATAGTTGCTACCGTTCAGACGTGATGGCAAGATGACTGGACCGATGACATGCCCATCATAAAAGCCAGCCCACATATTCAGCCGCCACTGGTGTTGGAATCTGCCCTGCCGTGAATTATATGGATTCATGCGAGCACAAACATAATCGTTATGTATATTTGAAAGTCCTGCAACCTCATGAATGCTGCTTCGTCCGTCCAAAGAACATCGCTTACGTAATTAGGGTTTTCCTCTAACTGCCTGAGGTACCTATCGCAGAAGTTCCTCCTGTGAGCAAAATCGGCGGGTATTTCGCGGGCTAGCGCGGGAAAATAAGTGCGCCTCCTTTTATATTGATAATAAAGAAATTGTAGCATTTATCCTTTAGGCGACTCTTTATACCAATAAAAAGTAATTTTCGTTAGTTAGTTTCAAGCACGATTTTAAATGAAAACTACAAGTTTGAGTCTCCGTACTAAAAAAATTCTGAAACAGACGTTGGAACTTGGTGGATAGATTGAATTTAAAGAAAGATATGAAAAATCTGGCTCGTTTAGCCAATTTGTGTTGAAAAAGTCTTTCTGGTGACGTATACTAAATTAACCAGATCATATTATTTTTTAAAAAATCATGATAAAAAGTTGACTGAAAACGTCGAAATTGTGTATGCCTCTTAAAAAGCACACCACGCTTTTTTTTTACAAATAAATACGTTGTTTTCCTTATTTACACTAGGTATTCTTTATTCAAAAGACATGTCCAAAAATGGGCCTGAAAATCTATACAAGACAGTTTATGTATATTTGGATACAACTCCTAAAAACTAGTCGTTTAATTTTAAAGACCTCCAATTTTGAGATGCATGTAATTTTGTTTGGCTTGAAAACCACACGTAGGATGAAAGTTATTAAAAAAGTTGGTTATGAATGGAGGGGTTAAATGTTTTTTGTATGGATCTAGGTTCTAGATGTTACCCCTATCCCTAAAGTTTGAGCCTGTTTAGGTTTTGAGGCCCAGCACCCATACAAAAAGCGGACATCTCCTTTGTTAAAGTATTTTCTATATTTTAGTTGCAATTTCTATTCAAGCGTGTTTTTTTAGCTTTTTATTTATTTTTATTTTAATAACATTGGACTATGTTGTTGTATACGGAGTCAATTTTACATTGCGTTACTAAATGAAACCACACATTCGTCTATGCCTCTGCTAACATCGTGCTAAAAATCATCAATGAATAACGAATACTTTCGCCAAAAATCCTGGTTATAGTGTTCCAATTTTTTTATCATTTTGTAGCTTAGTGCGAATATGGTGGGTGCGTAAGTGTATTTCTGACTGAAAGTGTAATGTTGCTGCTGCGAAGAATTCTTCTATAGCAGTCATAGTGGCATTAGGGCGTGTAAACTTGAAGTTATTTTTTACTGTTATTTATTTTGTCCAAAACTTACACTTTTTTATTATACATCTATGGTTAAAATAACTTAAAAGAAAGTAATGTTTTCAACAAGATAAGTATGTGGTCGCAATGTCAATATGACCCTGTATAGATACGCTATTTTATATTTACATTAATGTAAAATAATGTTCACATGTTTATTTTATAGGAAGATCTGCAGAGACTCCACCAAGTACTACTCAATATTAGATAAATATTTGATTCAAATCAAGTAGGTACCTACGGATAAACAATGAAACATATTTATTTACTAGGTATGTGTGTTGTAATATTACTGTTAGGTATTATACTTGCACAAAGAGATAATGCGACTCGGCATTAAATTGCGTAGGTATAATGCTTACATACACATAATTTTGTTAAAAGTTATAAAATTTGCTAACAAGAGGATCGTCGTTTATTCGTTATATGCCTACGGTGTCTGTCGAAAAGTAGGACAAGGACGCAAATATACCAAGAACAATGTACATAAATTTCAACAAGTACGCATACTAGATCCAATTTTAAGTTTTTGGGAACGCAAAAATACAAGTATAAACTCAATTTATTTAGCGAAAGTGTGTGGTGCAGTTGTTTACGGGGGCATTTAAACATAAGAAGGAGTAGGAAGACAGATTTAAGTGTGTAGGGGAAACGAGAATGAAATGAAAATAGCAAAAATCAAGGCGCGAAGTTCTTCTAAATATAGATGGGCGGGCGGAACGTGCTGCGGACACTGCTCACACTCAATGCTCTAGATTGACCTCGCTTTGTTCACTGTCAGTCCAGCTGCGCGCTAATACATTGTTTTTTTAAGTTCACTTTAATAACAAAGCGTGATTACCGTACCTCAGACGTGTAAGAAACGTCTACGTTTTAAGTGTATAAATTGTGTGAAATGCGGGATATTGTTGAACAAGTTCCACAAATATGCAAAATTGAGGCTTTTGTGCTCTAGTCTTGCGAACCGAACTAACAGGCGCTGATTCATTTCATCAAATCGTAAGTACCGGCTGCTGATTTATATGACCTACTCGACCCACGGCTTCCCGATGTGCACTGCTCCATTCCACGTATTCGTGTCAGAAGTGTTCGTGTATAGTGTATACTATCCGACACATATATTTATTCAGAAGTTGAAACAGTCAAATAAATAAAAATCCATTTAATGAGAATGTTCTGCAACAGTGTTGACTAATAGACCGTGGGCCAGTAGCAAAATTTCGTCAGTCATTTTCTCCCGAACGATAATTGGTGAGATGCTTCAGAGACGTGTATCATAAAGCCTCGTGAACGTCAGCTTCGGCTCCGTGGGTGCCATGAGCGGTGGTAGCCTCCCAAAGATGTAGAAAAAAATATATTATTCAGTCATTTCCTCCCAACTAAGAATCATTTTAAATTGTAGCTAACCCGATACCTTGAAGAAAAAAAATAATCAGCTGACTGTAACTTGGGGCATTATGCGTCAGCTGGTCAATCAAACATGTAAAAAAATATATCATTTCAGTGATTTCCTCTCAACTACAAATTTACCTGATGATAGCTTATACGCAACTATGAATAAATATATATGTCAGCTGGCTGTATGCCGGGGCAAAAACCGTCAGCTGATGCCTTGAAAGTTATAACGCAGGTGTTAGGCGAGAGCTTCTATTACATAATTACATGCATCAGCTGACAATGTTTCCCTCGAATTAATGATAGTAGATTCTCTTTATTAATTACAGCATTGTATTATCAATCTATACATGTAAAATGCCTTGTCCTGAATGACTGACTGACGCACAGCCTAAACCTCTGACCGTAGAGACCTGAAACTTGCAGGGTGTGTTCTTTGTATGCCATAGGCATCTAATGAGATTGAATTTTCCGAAAGTCTACCCCTAAGAGGATGAAAAAGGGGGGCAAAGTTTGTATGGGCCAACGTGATTCCTTGGTCCAACCTACTTCAAATATTGCTTAAACTTATTTTTAACAGAACTGATAGAAGACGTGTTTCATGTTTTATTGAAATTCATCCCGTAATATATAATACGTATAAAAACGAAAGGTCATTAACTCACTCATCACGAAATCTGAGAAGCTACACGTGCTAGGAGTCTCAAATTTTGTGAAGATTCCTTTTAGGACGTTGGAGCTCACTAACACGGGATTTTGCGAAATTCAACCCCTAATGGGGTAAAAAGATTGTACGCGATAAACTCAAAGACTATCAAACGGATTTTGATTAAATTTGGTATGGAGATAATTCGAGCATCTGGGAAACTGGAAAGTTTTAGGCTACTTCTTATCCCGTGAAAATGTATAAGTGGGACCTTTATAAAAAAAAACTCTTTCGTACGACCGCGGCTGCGGGCAAAAGCTAGTCAGCTTATAAATTTTCATCTGGGAAGATATAATGTATCTTAAATGTTTGACTTTACGCTCAGATATGAGTTTTCCGATGAAATGTATAAATACTTTACGACTAATACGTATATAATTAAATAACTGAAGAAGTATTAAGAACAGTGATTATGAATTTATAGTTTATTGTACTCTCCGGAGTAAGATAAAGTGGTCAGCAGAAGACTTTTCAGATTAACACAACCTACTGCAGGTACCACCTTTGCAACACGTTTCTAATCTAAGGGTTAGAAAAGTGTTGCATGCCTACATCGCGTCATACAAGGAACACACCCTGCAAGTTTCAGATCTCTACGGTCAGAGGTTTGGGCTGTGCGTTTAACTGTCAGTCATTCAGGACAAAGCATTTTACATGTAAGTATTGATAATACAATGCTGTAATTAATAAAGAGAATCTACTATCATTAATTCGAGGGAAACATTGTCAGCTGATGCATGTAATTATGTGATAGAAGCTCTCGCCTAACACCTGCGTTATAACTTTCAAGGCATCAGCTGACGGTTTTTGCCCCGGCATACAGCCAGCTGACATATATATTTATTCATAGTTGCGTATAAGCTATCATCAGGTAAATTTGTAGTTGAGAGGAAATCACTGAAATGATATATTTTTTTTACATGTTTGATTGACCAGCTGACGCATAATACCCCAAGTTACAGTCAGCTGATTATTTTTTTTCTTCAAGGTATCGGGTTAGCTACAATTTAAAATGATTCTTAGTTGGGAGGAAATGACTGAATAATATATTTTTTTCTACATCTTTGGGAGGCTACCACCGCTCATGGCACCCACGGAGCCGAAGCTGAGGTTCACGAGGCTTTATGATACACGTCTCTGATGCGTCTCACCAATTATCGTTTGAGAGAAACTTGGTCATCGAAATCTGTCACTGGCCCACGGACCATAAGTATTATACAGATCTTGTTTCCTACATATTAGACAAAACTAAAGTGTTTAAATATGAAAGGTGTTAACGTGATACCCTTATATTACAGGGGTAATGAACGGAGACGTGGAAGGTGTGGCATCTCGGCCTCGTCCATTGTCTGGGGGTTTGTGGACCCTTTTTAACTGGTTACGTCGCGACGATCACTCCTCTTCTAACGAGAGTCTATCAAGCGTCGGCTCAGATAGGACTGCTGCAAGCTTTGCATTTCTAGCACCTGCAAATTATAACATCAGCAATACCCCGGTGTTCTTACCACCGCCTAGTCCACCTACGGACTCGTACCGGAAAAGAGTTCAGGAAAGAATCGTACGACGACAGCACGAACGTGATCTTACTTTACACAGGAAATACGGTCTCTATAGAAGTGAAGGCATTAATGGTTACGACGCCTTTAGCTTGCCACCAGCTCGAAGAGTCGAAAGTGATATATCTAATAAGTGGGAACGAGAGCGAAGAGCCACAAGTGAATGTTTCCAAAGACGAGCTGTGCATGTGCCCGGTAAACGCCGTGCTCCTCTTCCACCCGGTCGCACTTCTGCTGGATCTTCAGCAACACATTATAGGGGTCCTAGAAAAAGACCAGCCCCTCAACCACCAATAAAATTGATCGAAGAAAATAAAGATAGCGATCTAAAATCAAACAACGTGTCTATACACATGAATTCACAAGCTCTTCGCCATGATAATAATTTGCAAAACGCGAATACGATGACGGCGGATACTTCTGAAAAAAGCGTTAAAAAAGGAAATACTTCTAAAGAAGTAAAAACACGTTTAGAAAAAGGTTTTCTGAAACATATATTTGAAAACAGGAAAAGGAATTCCGCGATTGATACGTCAGCAGTAAAAATATTGCCCAGTATTAGTGAATTAGATAAACAAGCAGCTACCATTATAGAAAATGGGAAACTTGAAGCTTTAAAACAAAACTTGAAAACTGGTACACATCATCAGCAAAACATGTTGGTGGATGGTAAGAAAAAACCAGAGGCAGATAATTGGTTTTGTGTTAAATGTTTAAGAAAATATGATCCATCTATATCAGACTGTCCTTATTGCATATTTGAAAATAAACATGTATCTAAAGATTTAATAAAAACAATAAAACCATATGACGCAACAACTAGTGCTTGTAATAATTACACACAAACAGAAAGTGGCATCGTCGGTCAATCTTACAGAAGTAATGACAAAAGTGAAGACAAACAAAAGTTAAAAGAAATGTTAAAAGAAATGAAAGATTCTTTGCCGAAAAGGCCGAAACACGAAAATAAAGATGTTACAAACGACAATAAATTATCTTCTGCGCATACGATTTCTAAAACGCATATTGTTTCAGAAACTCCAACACTTAGGATAGGAGCTCACATTGCTATTGACAACAAAGCATCGACATCCGGTCTTAGAAATAACATCGTGGTGTCAAACAATGCAAGTCCTTTAGAATCTTTCAAAAGTGTTGTGACAACTACTCCAATGGTAATTCAACATGAAGCAAAACAAAATGATTTCAGAAAATCGAATGACCAAAATACAAAAACAAAAGAATCCATCCAAAAATCATTTGCACATAGTAACGTGGCTGAAAATGTATTAGCTAAATCTTCTCTCCTCGTAAATATGCAAAAAAGAGATAATGAGTTAGTTGGATCGGCTGGTTTAAATAAAAATCTACAAACTCCTTTAAGGATATCATCATTATTAAATCCAGTTTATGTACCGAAAAGCACAGATTCTAAAACTGCGGCGTCTGAAAATCCCTTAGATACACAGATTCCTATTAACAAATTGACCCGACTCGAAAATAAGTCTATCAATCAGATACCAGCAAAGTCAGAAAATGTAATTCATAAACCTGAAATTACGCATACACCAATCAATTCGCGTGCGGAAAATATGAATGCTAAAATGAATGATGTTACAAATAATAAAGAAAGTCTCAACATAGGTAACACAACTTTCGAAAAAGCGTCTTCACCACTGTCATCAATTAAGAAAATTACTAAGGTAGAAATGATAAAAGACGAAACCAAACCTGTAAATGCCGTAAAAAATATAAGTGACGCGCATCCGTCTACTTCCAGGGATATATTGAAAAATGAGGGCAAAATAAAAACAGTTGATGTGGAAGGAATAAATCAACACATCAAAAGGCGGGAATTAATCAATCAACTAGAAAAGTCAATAGCCAATGGCGATGAACATGCTGCAGCCGAAGCGGCTATAAAACTAGCACAACTGCGATTATCCTGTTCCGTGTTATCATTTTCATCGCAGATTATGTCTGAACCATCTGCATCGTCTTCAGCCACCCCAAAAACAATTCCTACAGGTTTAAGAGTAGCAACAAAAAATACTTCACTTAAAACGGAGATTAATAATGTGATAGCACCTACCGAATCAAGTTTACTTTTAAACACGAGCACGAAAATCACACCAGGCGCTTCCTCGTCACAAACATCCTTACAACAAAATGCAACAATATTTAAAGATTCTTCAGGAAGTGATAAAGCTGTGCCGTCATCTTCGAAAAATGTATCAGAAGAAATGGATCCACCTTTTAATAAAGTTTCTCAAAATGTATTGGCGCTTGAAGTTTCGCCTCCTAAAGAGAAAGAAGAGAAGGATGTGTCGTAAGTATTACTTTTTTTTTTTATAATTTTACACATACGTTACTTTAAATTACTGGATGTTTCCACGAAGTTATGAAGTTGCTCGTCTCGATAATCATTTGTAGGTATCTTAATATTAATGTGTAGGTATAATCAGCCACATAAGTAGCTGAACAAATTCAAAATTACAAATCGCCTGTACGCGTTAAGTTTAATTAAACACATACATATACACTCACGCCTTTTATCCCCGAAGGGGTAGGCAGAGGTGCAACTAGTGCACCCACTTTTCGCCATTATTCTGTCCCATGATGTGATAGGGGGCGAGCCTATCGCCATATCGGGCACCGGGCGTTAAGTTTAATTAATATACATTTTACTAGATTTTTGGGATAAAAGTCCCGCTTTTTATTTTCCCGGGATAAAATGTAGCCCATGTGTTAATCCCGAATATGACCTACCCGTGTGCCAAATTTCATCGAAATCCGTTAAGTAGTTTTTGCGTGAAGGAGTAACAAACATCCATACACACTTACAAACTTTCGCGTTTATTATATTAGTAAGATTTTTTATGTAAAGTAATCCCCTTTATTTTATTTTTGTGAAGAGAAAACGTAAATTGGTAGGAATACAAAAGTGCAGAGATCATTTGAAGTTTTAAATTTGTTCAGCTACTTCTGTGGCTGACTGTACCGACATATTCCTTTAATGTTATATCCTACTAGCTTTTGCCCGCGGCTCCGCCCGCATTAAAAAGTTTTTCCGGGACAAAAGTCCCGGTTTATATTTTCCCGGGATAAAAATAGCCTATGTATTAATCCAGGACATGATCTACCCGTGTGCCAAATTTCATCGAAATCCGTTCAGTAGTTTTTGGGTGAAAGAGGAACAAACATCCTTACATCCATACATCCAAACATTCTTACAAAATTTCGCCTTTATAATATTAGTAGGATGTACATTGTTCATTTTATTTAGTAGCTTTACTTATTTATATCTTAACCGATTATTCCACACGGGCTGTGACCTGAATTAGTTTTATCTTTATCTGTCTCTCAAGATACAAGCTTTTGCTTAGTTTAAAAGACAGCTGACCATCTAATAGATTTGCCTTTAGAGCTAGTAATAAGATATTTTTGTTATTTCTGTGCTTGCTAATAGGCTGTATTGGAAATTAAATTTATTATTATATTATATCGAATGCATATCAAACCATATGGTATAAAAATGTAACGTAAATCAATTAATTTAATTTAAATAAAAAAAATCATTTTCTTGTCCTAATGTTTCAGAATATCCGTGTGGGTCGAAGACAAGGAAGCTACTAGAGGTCCGATTAAATTAAAAACTCAACGCCAAGCTGTCGTTGGGGACCTAAGGCAACAAGCCGAGGCTGCACTTGGTCTCCCCTCACATTTACAACGCTGGATTGTTGGTCGCACCCTTTGCACCGATGATAACACGGCTCTCGTCACACTTGCAGGATCTGAATTTAATGCCCCATTTTATCTTTGTCTCGTGGAAACAGGTGCGTATATAAATAAATAAAATAAATGTATTACATAATAATGTTTTACAAACATAATAGGGTATTTATACCCATTTTTGAAGTGTCTTAATTAGATTCTATAGTGTTATTAAACCACTGAAAAGAATATAAAAATTTTATTCAATCGATAAGTGCCATAAAAATGCATTAAAATTTTACATTTTCAAATTTCGCGCGTAGTTTGTCAAAAACGCTGGACGCAGTGGACGCCATATTGCTCTGGGTAATAACGTCAGTTGGCTGGTTAAAAAAAACAAATTCGCTGATAAATTGACAGTTGAAGCTTTAGTTTACACAGCCGTGTGACGTAATAACATGGTGGCTACTAAATTTTTTTTCTCTTTGGCAAGGCGCGATTTGCGCATCTGCCAGTGTCAAAGTTTTAGGTAAGACATTTTTTAAAGTATGTAAGTTGCAGTTGTATTGTTTCTTTGTTATACTCAATACTAACTACTATGTCGAAGTAAAGCAGTGTCTACCTTACCAAGACTTTGTCGAGAAGTTTTGGCGGTAACAAAAAAAGCACTTGATTAGCACTGTTATTTCAATTCACTTCATTTGAGCCCTTTAATAGAACTATATTGGACAATATACCACCATAATTATGCAATATAACACTAAGTATCACCAAAAAAATGAATTAAAACAAGAGCACCTCATGACACTTCTACGTTCCCGCCAAAACTCCGGCTACTATTTCATGGTGTTAAACCAGTGGTTCCTAACCTGGGGGTAATTACCCATGTGGAGGTAAATCAGCGTTTCTCTGGGGGTAACAAAGAGTCTAATAATTGAGATCTAATCTATAAAGTTTATATAATATATAGGTAGTTACTATCTAGGTAGATTAATCCTTAATTATTAGGTTCTTTGTTAATGTGCGTTATGTAAGACTAATATGCAATTTATGATTAATAAAGGTATTTTTATTTGCTTGTGTTATAAAATTAAATAAATTATTGGGCGAACCCGTCGCAATCTTCATTTGAGTATCGATCGATTTTATTGATAACATTTTCAAGTTAGGGAAAGTCAGTTTTCCTCATAGATCACAGGGGTAATAGTATTGAAAAGGTTAGGAACCACTGTGTTAAACAGTGTTAAAGAACGGATTAAAAAAACTGAAAACTTTGAAATTAATTATAAAAAATATTCTATTATTTTATGATCTAAAACTAACATTTTTCCGACTGCTTTTTGCCTAAGGTATCTGAATAATATATTTTTAGATTTTTTGTCGTATACAGCAAAATACCCTATTATGTAATCTCAATTATACTCAATTATATAATTATCAATGTACGCAATTTATAAAAAATAGGTATTTCAATTACAGAAATAATTAGACGGATGGATGGAATAACCTGTTTATGTAAGTTAAATTATTGTAATTTTCAGACCCTCGACCATTGGGGATATCTCAAACTAATACAAAAACACCAAAAGTCGCAAATGGACATTATGACGCAGGAAATAACGTCTACAAAGAGTTAGTACAATTAGAGCAACAGGCTTTAGTACCTAATGCTGAAGTTTTCGAATGTGGTGTTTGTATAGAGGAATGCAAAGCAGGAAATGGTGTAGTATTGCGCGAATGTGTTCACATGTTCTGCAAAGATTGTTTAGCAGATGTTGTGAGGCATAGCGAAGAGCCAGATATATCTTGTCCAGCAATGGGTTGCAGTGGAGTATTACATGAACGAGAAATCCGAGGGCTCGTGTCTCCAGACGACTATGAGAAATGGTTAGCACGTGGTTTAACTGCGGCTGAAAGTGGCACGCGAAACGCATTCCATTGCCGCACCAGAGACTGCACAGGCTGGGCTCTGTGTGATCCCGGTGTTCGAAGATTTCTTTGTCCAGTGTGCAAACACAGCAATTGTGTGCCGTGTCAGGTAAATAAATATAAATTAATAACATTGTTTTTACGAACATTGCACGGGTCACTCTAGCATTAACCAAGATTAGCATTTTATTTTTAACAAAATGTAATGAAGAAATCTTTACCGCTACCCACCTATTGGGTACCCATTATTTATAAATCGATACACAATAAAACATCAGAAGCTTTTTGACGAAAGAAGAGCAAATAAACACAAATAGGCCATATTTTTTTTTTTCAAATGATTTTTATAATATAATTTTCACAGGTGGCCAGGGTATAAATTCATTATATCGCGAAAAAAGTTATGGGCATTAAAGATATTTGCAATTTAAAAGTTTTTAGGCTCAAAAAGACCCAAGTCTACGTAGACAAAAGCGTGGGCACAGCAGATGCGTAGCGTAGTTGGTGCGCAAGGACGGGACGCCCTGAGCGGCACCCTTAGGTGGCGGCAAAGTGCTTAAAATAAAACTTTTTTTTTTTACCTTTGTCGCATGTACAGAGTGAGTTCTTTGTTTTAGACGGTTTTTTGTTATCGCCCGGTGGCTTGACTTGGCAAGAAGTAACGCTACACCACTGGGGCACAGCTACTATAGTAATAATATAGACAATCTTTATTTCATTTCTAGGCTATTCATGAGGGAGAAACCTGCGAAAAATATCGATCTAAGCTTCAAGCCGTATCGAACCCAAATTCAAGTAAATCCGATGACAGCACTCGAGCTTTACTTACCAATCTTATTAACAAAGGGGAGGCACTCGAGTGTCCAGAATGTAAGGCCATCATCACAAAGATGTGGGGCTGCGACTGGGTGAAATGTTCTGCTTGTAAGACAGAGATCTGCTGGGTGACACGCGGCCGCCGGTGGGGTCCGGCCGGCCGTGGCGACACCAGCGCCGGGTGTCGTTGTGGTGTCGACGGCAAGCGGTGCCATCCTTCTTGTGGCTACTGTCATTAGATTTAATAAATTACTTATTGTCCCGATAAACATGGTAGAGATGATTTATGATTATTGTATAAATAAAATATTATTTATTATGATGCCTACAATAATTTTACAGAAATATCGATTCCAAAATTATAAAGCTGTGATTCCACAGAACGCGGCAGACGGCAACAGAATGTGCCGTGACGGCAGACGGCACTACTGTGCACTATTAAATTGTATGAGAACGATTCCGCACACGACGGCAAATGACGCCCGGTAGCACGTCACTTGCCGCGAGTCATTTGCAGTCATGTGCGGAATCGGTCTTATACAATTTAATACTGTATAGTAGTGTTGTCGGCCATCGTGGCACGTGCCGTCTGCCGCATTCTGCGGAATCACAGCTTAAATGTGAAAGTAACTTCATCTGTTACGCTAAAGGTGCGTTTCTCTATTCATCTAATATCTAGTAGCACGTAGTATTATTCAGAATTCTGTGCTAGTAGACTAAACCTAAACCATTGTGCCGATTTTACTGTAATTTGATATGAAGTAAGCTGGAACCATATGAAAGCAGGCCCTTTTTCCCGAAAGGTACACAGTTGGACTTTTTTCCGGGATAGGTTTATACGCAGGCCGCACGTCAAGACACGGACAACTAGTTCCTATCATGGGCCTAGGTAAGGGTGTGGAACGGTGGGCAAAGCCCAACATAGAAAATGCCTTGGAATCCGCTACAGGCGGCAAGGGTGGGCGATACCCACCTTATAATCATTTTTGATCACCCTACAAAAGGCTTGCGCTTACAGGAGTTTCGCATGGTGCAGGCCTTTTTTTACCTCCAACCAAATGCCTCCCCAGAGAAAATCCGTAGCCACGCCAAAGGTTTCTATATAACCGTGCCGCGTTGATTTATCCGTGGACAGTGGTCAGGTAAAGTCAAAGCTCTTATTTATTTATTTGCACTTTATACATATACATAAGTGTATCGGCGGACTTCATGCCAAAGGTATTCTCTCCCAGTGAACCTTAGGGTGGTGCGGAGATAAATAAGGTACTTAGGTGCAACATGGTCACTTGATATAAATTAAACAAACAATATAAACTTACATAAAAGTAAACATAATAGTTAATAAATAAAAAAAAAACATATAAGTTAATTTGTAAATCCATAAAATTCAAATATTTATAATATATATCATGTAGGTATATCATATACATTCAAGAAGTAAAAGTCATACGTGCACCCAAGCTTAATTTGTAAAAGATTTTTTATATACCTATTTCCCGTCTCCCCAAAAATGCCGTCCGGGGCGGACCGAGGTTCAATGAGGACAAGAACTGACCAAGTGCGAGTCGCACTGAGGGTTCTGTAAAAACGGTTTCCGCAATTGGTCTTTTATCTGTGCTATAACACGTTGCATTGTATCAAATTTTGAGACCCTGAGTCCACGGGTAAAACCCTGTAGGTTTTGATTCTCTTGCGAATTTCGATAATTTGCGGGATAAGCGGCTGTATCTTTTGATTGCGTTGGCTGTGAAGTTTCATCTTTTCACAGCTCCAAGGGGAGTTCTAATATCTTACTTCCTACTAATATTATAAAAGCGAAAGTTTGTATGTATGTATGGATGTCTGGATGTTTGTTACTCTTTCATGCAAAAACTACTGAACGGATTTCGGTGAAATTTGGCACACGGGTAGATTATCTCCTGGATTAACTCTTCAAGCCCCGCTCATATATTATATATAGATTAGAAAACCCTATATATATGGACACCGGTGTCCGTCACGGGGCTTGAGGAGTCAACACATAGGCTACATTTTTTCCCGGGAAAATAAAAAGCGGGACTTTTATCCCGGAAAACTATCTGCATACAGCTCCTGACTTTTTCGAAAAGTTATGTGTATTCTTTGTGAATTTTCCCTCGCTTTAACCGTGAACGAAAGACATCCTGAGGAAACCTGCATACCTGAAAAGTTCTGTATAAGGTATGTGAAGTCTGCCAACCTGCACTAGGCCAGCATTAACATGGACTAAGGCGTATTAGTCTCAGTAATAGAGGCCCGTGTCCAACAGTAGGACAGTATATAATACAAGGTTGATATAATGATACGAGTCATGTTCAGAATGACACCATGCAGCATCCTAAAGCTTAGTTGTTACGAAGAGTGCTGTCAGCTATGAGCAATCACTTTTTCTGTAGTATATTATTCTCTTTGAATCAGTTCTTCACAAAAACTGTTTTATTCATCAATATACAATTAATTGTATTCCAAGAGGCAACCAACTAAAAAAAAAATAGAGTACTATTTTTTTTTAATTATGATCAAATGATCCATATAAATTGTAACTTCCTATTACTAATAATATTTGAATTGTCACATGTCCGAGCTCTTCATAAAAGAACCAAAGTATAACTCTAAATGTAACTCTTCTTACTGTACAAGTTCAGTTGTAATGCAACCATCAAGCAACTAACAATAATATTTTCATTAGGTTAATAAACTATGACATAAATCTTCTTCTGGTTAACCCGTCAAACCCCATTTATATATATATGCAGATATATGGGGACACCCTATATACTCGGACACCGGCATCCATAGCAGGGCTTGAAGAGTCAATAGATTAAATTAACTAATTGTTTTGCTGAGTAAAATATAATGCAGAATAAATTTATTTATAGACTTAAAAAAACAAATTGCAATAACTTCTTTAATGTAATCACTAAATTTTTTTTTCCACATTTCCTTAAATTGTTGGAAAAAATACACATATTTGGCAATATTTCACCTTCTTAGTTACAATGCTTGG
Organism: Lapara coniferarum; assembly: GCA_949316025.1. Classification (NCBI taxonomy): domain Eukaryota; kingdom Metazoa; phylum Arthropoda; class Insecta; order Lepidoptera; family Sphingidae; genus Lapara; species Lapara coniferarum. The sequence goes on from OX438926.1 coordinate 7,357,816, forward strand.
ACAATGTTTATTTTGTTACTCGATTACATCCATTTAGTGTACCTCGACACTGATGTCACTTTTGTGCATCATATTACAGAACACTGATAGTAATGCATTATTTTACACTTATTTCATAACTTTATTGATGGATATACTAATAACGTCGCATTCCAGGAGGGCCCCGACTACCTGGACCACCACGACCCATACCAGGTGGTGCTCCCATCATTCCTGGTGGTGGGCCTCCCATCATGGGGCCGCCACGCATCTGGGGTGGTGCAGAGAGTTGTCCTCGTGATCCTGGTGCCATATGTTGTTGTGACGGACCCCCGACGCCACGAGCAGGTCCTTGAAGGCCTGGTGGCGCTCCTGATGGTCCAGCACCACGACCAGCTGCCCTGCCACCACCAGGACCTCCCATGGCCCCGGGCAGTGGAACGCGAGGCAAACCCTCTTCCGGAGGAGGTGGCCCTTCAATAGTCAATGACACAATATTTTCTCCACGCAGCAAAACAAATCCTAAAGTCCTTTTCTCTTCTCTGTCTGCAGTTTTACTGTTTTTAGATTTAATTTTTCTGAATTCCTCACAGTCCCCCAATATCAAATTCATATGTTTATCAAAAGCTTTAAATGTTCCAATAAATGTTCGAGAGTCTTGTAAAATTACTCGGACTCTATAGTTGATGTGTTGTTGCATCTTATTATTTTTTCCGATCGTCTGTAAGCAAACATGTAAAACCTTATTATCATGTTATATTATAAACTAGCTTTTGCCCGCGGCTTCGCCCACATTAAAGTTTTTCCTGTATAAGTCACTTTATGTACAAACTATACATTTTCTTGGACCAAATTGTAAATCCGAACAATTTTCGATCCACCTTAATACACACAAACACAAAGTGCAGTAGAGCGAAGCGCGGCTTTTGACGCGCTATTTATTGGCACGCGCCGCCAGCCCCCGGCCGGTACCGTCGCAACCGCCATGTCCCTGCATTTTAAATCTGTCATATCTTCGAAAATATTTATTTAAATTACATGCTGTAAAGGGCCATATTGATCTATATTAAATGCACAATGTATTTATGGTTCTTAATTAGATAAGAGTAAAGGATAATGCTGTATCTATTGCTTAAAATCGCTTCGTAAATAAGCCAATATTTCTCGTCAAAAGTAAAGGATAAAAAATGGTTATCCATAAGAGGGCATATACCATCGCGGATTTTTTTAAGACCTTTTCAAGGTGTACAATACTGTAGCACATTATTTTGATCTATCTCGTAGGGTGTATGTAGCCAACGTTTGCAATGTAAGCGCAAGAAAATGTGTTTGTTTACGACATCACATTAGAAACCTCTAAAATTATCAATGTTTCTCTATTATATTATGCATGTATTAAACATATAAACTATCCTCTTGAATCACTCTCATGTTGAAACCGCATCAAAACCAGTTGCCTAGTTTTAAAGATCTAAGCATACATAGGGACATAGCTGTGGGAAGCGACTTTGTGTTATACTATGTAGTCATAATGATTATTCCAACAGTTTATCGAATCTATTTACTTTATAGTTTGGCGGTTTTTATTTTTCAATAAATATTAACATCACGGCAAATAACACAATTTTTATCATAATTAATATAAAACACTTACCATTTTGTTCCTGTGATTATTAAGTAATTTACTGATATCTTTACAAATATCGTTCCAATTTATTTTCGGCTTTTCTTGACGATTGACATTAACTTGAAATATTGTTTACAACAATGGCCGCTTTTAGCAGTGTTACCAACTCCCAAAAAGAGTTACCCCTAACGCTTAGTCAAAAATGTCAATCGCCTGCTTGGATCCATACAATAAAGACTGAAGCAGGAAAACCGCTAAAACCCTTTCTTCGTTTTCACTTTTTCATTATATATTTGGGTATGAAAAATAATTCAAAGGAGATGTCCGCTTTTTTATGGGTGTTGGGCCCCAAAATCTAAACAGTCTAAAACTTTAGGGATATGAAAGGGGGCAACATATGGAATTTAGATCCGTTAAAAAAATTTTTTTAGACCCCTCCATTCATAACAAGTTTTTTAATAATATTCATACTAAGTTAGTTTTCAAGCCAAACAAAATTACATGTATCTCAAAATCGGAGGTCTTTAAAATTAAACGATTTATTGTAAAAGGCTAGTTTTTAGGTGTGCTATCCAAATATATATAAACTGTCTTGTTTAGATTTTCAGGCCCATTTTTGGACATGTCCTTTAGAGTTGATGGATTCAATGTCATGAATGTTCAACTATTTCAAAACAAATAAGAACCAATGTATTTCCAGCTAAGAATCTTAGCATAATATCTTAAAAATCTAATCTTGAAATTGTCACTGAAGACTAATAAATAAACCATATGTATAAAGCATAACCCAACATATTCTGCTGTTATATTTGACACCTCATCCTCAGTAACGTGAAATTATTGTACTAGATTTCACTTATGACCGTTTTCAATAAATGATCTCGATCTTCAATCCGATACCGAAAATAATTCAATTGTGTCGGTTACATTCTCTTTGAATTCGATCAAAAGGAATCTTTTGTAAGAATATCTAAAATGACTTTGTTCTGATTGGTGCATTCTCGGGATGAATAAGAAATAATTGAGATAATTTATTGAAAACGGTTGTTAATCGTTAGGTCAAAATATAAAATGTTTAAAAAAGAAATACATAAAATCAAAAAGAGACCCAAAAATATTATACCCCTAAAAAAACTTCTGATTCTCCGACTACATTCATTTTAATTTGCCCGCTATCTATGTGTGATTTTAGATACTTTCCATACAAAGGTTGCCTGGTAGAGATCGCTTGTAGCAATAAGGCCACCCATTGTACATCATAAAGGGCATGTACAAAAGAAAAACATGCTTAATAATCTAACCAAGATAGTTTGTATATGTTTGGATGGAACTCCTAAAAACTAGCCTTTTACAATAAATCGTTTCATTTTAAAAACCTCGGATTTTGAGATTTATGAAATTTTCATGTACTTAAAAACTGTATTTAAAATGAAAACGACCATATTATGCCCCATTATTATCCCTAGAGTTTGAAATATGGTTAATTGCACAGAACAGAGATAGAGATAATTGTTAAGTTCCAGCACCCATACACAAAGCTGACATCTCCTTTAAGGAAATTGTATAATTTTTTATTGATTTTATACACAGAACAGAGATAGAGAGTTTTATATTTCAAAATAGAGTATTATGGGTTTCAGGGGAAAACCCCAAAATCGGGAACCCTAGCTATTAATACACTAATTACGAGAAGAGTGCGTTTTATTTTATATTACCGATGGCGTGATGTTGGCATCCCAGTCTGACAAGATGGTGGACATTATTAACAACTATTCAGATTTTTTACATTTTATTAAGTTCTGTGTCGGAAACATTATAAAATGGTGAAAGACGGACAGCATTGAAAGTGGAGAACGCGTGTTACTGTGAAAAACTTGAAGAAGCCGCACTTAGTCCTTTGAAATGTGTTAAGACTCGTATTGCCGCCATTTCAGAAGACTCATTGAAAAACGAATGTCATTTTACTATGGTAAAAAATATAACTCTTTTTTTATTTATCAACCCGTCAAACCACGCTTATATATATATTGACGAGTCAATATATTATTAATAATGGTTTAGTATATAAAGGGACGATAGCCTAGTTGGGAATGGAACGGTCGGCCGAGACAATGTCCGGAGGTTCGAAACCCAAGGCACACACCTCTGACTTTTCGAAGTTATGTGTGTATTGTTTATCAATCATCGTTCGCTTTAACCAGGGACTATATAACCCCTAGACTCTAACAATATTTCTCTTCACATTAATTCTGTCAACTACCTGAGGTTTGATGAAGCGGGGTACTGCATTGGTTCCTCCAACACCTTATCGCATTATATAACCTTGGAAACATAGGCATAGGGATGGGACGAGTTAAATGAGAACACGATTTTTTTATCGATGTTACTTTTATGTAATAAAGTTTTATAATAATATTATTATTGTTTATTAAACATATTAATATTTTAACAAAACTATTTATGTTATCGAATGACAGATGGCGCTTAGTAAGTCTCATCGACATTAACAAGAATATTTGAGCTGACTTGTAGGAATAACACAAAGAATAACTCAAAATAATAGTTATAATCAACAAAAAAAATAAAAAATTATCCTAATAACATTTATTTCTGATATCGCTTGTCAAAAATATATCCTAATCATTTTTAAAATGAATTAACTATTACTAACGAACTAATCATTTAAAATAAGAAGCCTGTTAAAATTAAATAGGCCTCAGATAAATTGATTAGTTGAGTAGCGTTTGAGTATTCGGGCGATAGTTTCTCTTATTTTTAATTTTATCGATAGAACTATCGACAAATCCTTTTGGTGTATCACTTACTTTTAATGTTAAAAAACAAAACGAAATAGAAAATGTAAAAAGTACTTTCGTCGGAAAGAGATGCAAATATAACAAGATGGCGCGTAAACACCCAACATGGCCAGTGTAAGATGAACTCCGTAATATGAACATAAATAAAATGTGATTATGTGTCGTTATTGACTTACCTGTGAAATGTAATGCTATTTTTCTGAAAATTTGAATTATGGCTATTTATACCACACCATTTTATTGTGCACGGGGCCATTACAATAGTTATTTATTCGCAAACACGGAAGTATTTACAGCTCACAGTTGTGGTCGCAACTGACTTGAAGATTTTGAACAGTAAGCTACATTGGATCTACTTGTCAGATGTGTTGCCCGAAGCCAATCGTCTGTTATTAGGAGTCTAGGGGTTACATAGTCGCTGGCTTTAACGGTGAAGGAAAATATCGTGAGGAAACCTAAATACCTGAGAATTCTCTATAAGAATTTCGAGGGTGTGTGAAGTTTGCCAACCCGCACTAGGCCAGCGTGGTAGACTAAGGCCTAAAACCCTCTCAGTAGTAGAGGAGGCCCATGCTCAGCAGTGGGCAGTATATAATACAGGGCTGGTATTATTACATAAACATACTAAAGTTTATTTAGCTGCTAAATATCTACCCACCCATCAATTGTCTTTATAGTGTTTGATTTACTTCCGTAAGCTGCAGATTAATCCCATAGTATAATTTCGTGTCATAACTATTTGTTTTCCTGCACCATACCTCTTAGAAAAAAAGAAATATTTATTTTGGAAATAACAAAGTATGTTAATCATTACGAGCTTACGGCAGACTGCAATAATTTTAAAAATAAATTATTAAAAAGTGGGTACATGGTTTACGCATACCTATATATTTTAAAATTTGATTTGAAAATATTAGTGTTTTGTTACTAGACGAAACATATTCCGATTACAAAATAAATATCCTTTATTTCAGGGTAATACATTTTGTATAATGTAGTAGCACTGCATGTATCTTGATGCCAACATAACGCCATCGGAACTTAAAGTTGAAACGCACTATACATCACTACATAATTACAAATGGCGCCGTCTGTCGTTGGCAAGAAGATTATATATATAATGTGTATAAAGTTCTTGGTCGTTGGTGGAGCACAGCAACACAGTGCTTGTAGCCATAAAGAAAAAAAAAATAAATGGCGCCGTCCTTAGCGCATACATAAACTATAGAGCGTGCGCAATGCGCATCGCCTATTCCCCATTATGCCGAACGTAAGCAGAAGTACTATAGATACTTGTCTATCTGTATAGCGCAAATCTATAAAGTCTGTCTCTCAGAATAATAACTGGCTTTAGTTATTATTCTGAGGTCTGTCTCATGAAAGAAGTCCCGCGGCAACATGTGGAACTAATCATGACAGATGTCGCAGATCGGCCATGTTGGGTGCGTTCCACTAAGCGTTCACAACGCCCAAAATACTCTTTTGGCCGTTCCACATGGCGACTACGATCGTTGTGGTCGCGGCGAATACGTCATTAATGACGTCATAACTCACGCTCACGAGAAGCCCACAACGACCCATCTCTGGAGGTGGGTCGAAGTGAGCGTTGAGAAAAATAGCAAAGTTGTCAGAACTAAAAAGTCGAAGTTTTCTATTTTCACGATTATAATTTTCTAAAATTGTATTCCATTCTTCATCTGAACTGGATGAACTAGTACTTTCGACAGTATTATTGCATGCACGCATCATCAAATAACCTAGTGTTGTCGCTAAAAAAAATTTGAATCTATTTGAATGTAAAATAATTGAATACTTCATTGAAATTACATATAAAAATTTAATTACATATTTATTTTTCGACATAAACCAACTTCATTTATAATTTTTAAAATTTACACTTAAAACTCATTAAAACTTAGTAATGGTAGCCTAACGTATTAAAGCTTTTGCTTTATTTTTTCTAGCTCGCCATTTGTATTATTTCCTCAACGCCCAAAACGCTCCACAATACATTCCACTTGGGTTTACGATAACAACGCTCAGGATTAAGTGGAACGAGAAAATTCGTGGTCGTGAACGTGATCGTCGTGAGTGCTTAGTGGAACGTAGCCGTTATCGTTGTTAGGTGCTGTTTACGTGCAGTGTAGCAAAAGTTCCCGATTTATCGGGAGATTTACCGACATTATCTGTAGTCTCTCGATATACAGATATAGATTTTATAGATTTTACTACAATATCTCCCGATCTATTGTGCTGAAATAAAAACTTTAATAATACTTGTCATTCGACCCGCCCCTTTTATATATTTCATTTTATATACGACGTTTTGAAGCTTCTGCAAGCTTGCTCCATTACTAAGAAATGCTGCAAAGCATTCAAAACATTGAGAGTACAATAAAATTTCAAGCCAGTCCTGGTAACCCTAAATCCCCTACCTACCTTAAATCTCCGTAACGCAGATTCTTCACATATAGCAATATTGTTAATATTTTTGTTTTACTTTTTTATAATCACTCAAATATTATTATACCGTAAACTTTGTTGATTTCGGGACATCTAACACTTTAAGTCAGCAACATTACGTCGCATGACTGTGGCGCTGCGTCTGCGGGACTTCTTTCGTGAGACAACAGACTTTACTTACTCCGTCCAACCATTTAACTTTTTGACATATGCACACCTATGACTTTTTTTTAATAATTTTCGTTTAGCTCAGAATAAAGTAGTTCTTATTTCTATGTTAAATAGGGAAGACAAAGGGTTCAAGCCTATACAGCATCGTCTTAAAAGGCCGTTTCTAAAATTTCGACTATTTCAGTCATTTCTTCATCGTGATTATTTAAGAAATAAACTGATCTGATTAATTTATAACACATCTTCGGAAAGACTATTTCAACACTAATGGAATAAACGAGCCAGATTTTTCATATCTTTCTTTTTTTTCAATTTCAATCTGATTTCAAATTTCAATCTACTCCCCAAGTTCCAACGCCTGTTTCAGAATTTTTTTGTACGGAGACTTAAACTTGTAGTCGTTTTCAACAAAAATTGTGCTTGAAACTAACTTACGAAAATGACTGGTTATTGATATAAAAAGACGCCTAAAGGATATATGCGACAATATATTTATTTTGAGTATAAAATGAGGCCCACTTATTTTCGCGGGCTAGCGCGCGAAAATATGTGCGCCTCTTTTAGGCGACTTTTTATACCGTGTTTTATACCAATAACCAGTCATTTTCGTAAGTTAGTTTCAAGCACAATTTTTGTTGAAAACGGCTACAACTTTGAGTCTCCGTACAAACACTTTTAATAAATTTGAATCAAGAAGAATGAAAATAAGAAAATAATGTATTATATTGTAAAAAATAAGCGTGGGGTGCATGGTGTCAATAGTTATAAATATTTTATTGACAGATAATATGAGTAGAAGGATTATCATTTTGATGATATCAAAGCACAACACGCTTTTTGTACAACAAAATATTTTTTTTCTTATTTACGCTATTCTTAATTCAAATTTATTACCATTTTTTTTGTTGTAATTTCTAAAGCGTCTATTAAAGCGTGTTTTTTTAAGCTATTATTTATTTTTAATTTTTTTTCTGTTCTTTTATTGTCCAACAGATGTCACTAATAAACGATTATTTATTCATTTTTAGTTGGATTTTCTATAAAAGCGTGTTCTTAATTTAAAATATTGAATTATCATCGGTCCTTGATAGGTATTCCAAATTTCGGTTTAATCCGACGTTTTGAAGGGGGTAAAAATCATGTTTAAAGTCCCAGTTACATAGATAGATACATACATAACGTCTGAAGCTAATAAAAGCGTATTAAAAAAGCATCAAAATCCTTTGCGTGGTTTTAAATAATATCTAATCACACATAGGGACAGACAGACAGCGGGAAGCGACTTTGTTTTATACTATCAACTATGTAATGATGTAATATTTTCTTTTTGGTTTTTAGTGGTTTTGAATGGCGATTTTGTTTCTATGCGTTCTTGAAGTAGTTAATCGCTTTTCATTATCGTATTTAAATCTTCTCAATTTCTGAGGCTTGCCCCAATGTACTACCTAGGGCGGTATTAATAAATCAATTTTGAGTTACATCTCAAGTAGACGTAATTCAATACATTATGTCTACTTGAGATGTAACTTAAACTTGAGATTAATTTATTAATACCACCCTTAGTATGTGAATATGATGCGACGAACATGATGTTTCATGTAATTAGGTGAGACTGCTGATAGAAGTAAATAAATCAATAAATAAACTAATGACGAATGATATATTTTACTTAGGTTGATAAGCTTATACCATATTTCTATTTAAGATAAATACAAAACTTAATTTAATTCTTATAATATTAACGGCACTAATGCATTCAGACAGCTCTTTAATTAGTCTTTTCAATTCTTATTAACTACAAATACACTTGTACACATTATTTTGGTTATAATATTCCCGTTACATGTTTAAGTAAAGTAGTTTTTCCCAGATCAAGTATTACATCTTACAGGTTTACAACTATCACCTAAACAAGCGCTACAATCTCATGCAAGCAAGTCGTTAAAACAGCCTTCAAGTAGAAAACGCATCTTAAAAGTGTAATTCTACGTTTAAAATGTTCTAAGTATTACAATAATGGGAAAGAGTTACTACGAATCAGCGGCTGCCGGCGCGAATTGTATTACAGAAGTGTGCCGCACTACTGGCGGCGCCTCCATGTCGATGTGAGGAATGAGTTTTCTTTTTCTTGGCGGCAGGGACGACGGCGCTAGGGTATACTGTAAGGTAGCAGTGGTTGGAGGCGGCGTGGGTGGTTGCATCGGCGAGGACGACGGCGATGGCGACGACGCAGCTACTGCGGCGGGAGGCGGCACGGGCGGGCACTGAGGAGACGGCGGTGAGCTCGGCGGCGTCGGTGGAAGTTGCGGTAGTGGAACCAAATCACACATCACATTGCCGTTCACTACTATAGGTGCCGCAGACTGCAGGGACTGCGCTCGCGGTGTGGCTGCGCCGTGTTCCTTGTATATGTGAGCTTCCATTTGTTTTTTGGTATTAAATGTTCCATCACATACAGTGCACCGGTAGCAACGTTCCCCATAATGTTGGAAACGATGTAGTTTTAAAACGTGATTATAACCGAAATCTCGAAGGCAGATGTCGCAGGTGTATGGGCGTTCTCCGGTGTGAGTGCGGGAATGAACCTTTAACTGTTTTGAGCAAGTGAACCCTTTACCGCAGCCTGGCGCTGGGCAGCGATAGGGTTTTTCACCAGTGTGCGTCCTAAGGTGTATCACTAATTGGCCAGACTGAATAAAAGTCTTGTGACAGTGCGGACATGCGTGGGGCCTCTCTCCGGTGTGGATCCGAGCGTGGCGATGAAGCTTGCCCGAGTGCTCAAAGGCCGCATCACACACACCGCATCGGTAAGGACGTTCTTTGGTATGAATGCGCCGATGCACCTGCAAGTTCTCCTTGACGCTGAACATCTTGTGGCAATACTCGCACTCGAAGGGCCGCTCGCCGGTGTGGGTGCGGTAGTGGCGCACCAGCCTGGCGGGCACCGCGAACGTCTTGTGGCAGACGTCGCAACGGTGGGTATCTGCGGTGACACGGTGAGAGCGGGCGTGAGCGGTGAGCGCACTCCGAGTGGAAAGCGTCAAGCCGCATTCCCCGCATTGATGTACGCGTTCCTCCTCGCCTGTAGAACGATATTGGTTCACTTGAAATGTCGATAAAGATTCCATTATAACAGATCACCAAAGATGATTATGCGCGTCGGGTTTAGTACGCGACGACCGTTCGCAGTACAGTGTCTGTTGTGTATGGCATGCAACGATCAGGAATATCAGGATGCACCGACATAACACGGCCACAAAGGGGTAGGGGCAGCGAGAGGAGAGCGAGGCACAAGCGGAGTGAATGTCCTCTGACAACACGTGGAGGCCAGCACTGCGGCTTTATCGCGTCGAAACCGAGGTGCAGGCCTCCACGTGTTTGGGCCGCCGACCCCAATGTCCGCACCGTACCCGCCCCTCACGCAGCTCCTCGTGTATTTTTACTCGTCATTATAGGCAAAAGAAATACTTTTAGCATGAAAAAAAAGAGTGCAAAAAAGGATAATACCGTATTTAAATGACATAAGTACGTGCGATACACGTTAAGTATAAATTGTTTTAATTAAATGCAGATGAAGTAATAATATTATGTTCTTAGTTAGACTATAACTAATAATAATAATAAGACAACTAAGTAAACGTTCTTATTTTAAAAGTCTCTCTAGGTAAGTAAATAGGCACCTAATTGTTTATTTTACATAGATAAACAATGTAAATTCGGACTAGCGAATAACTGAAAATTACTAATCATTGAATATTAATAATATGTAGAATTTTCAGTCGCAATTCTGAATAGGGGAAGGGAAACCCTCCAATTCGTATACATTGTGTGGATTTCCCATTTGTTTTTAGTTCCTACATTTAATGATAAATGTGTAAGTATCTATATATCTCTTGCCGGTTTTAGGACATAATTTTGGGTTTCGCTTCATTTACCATGAGGTTTAGTAAAGCCACTTTGTCAAGCCATCGATAAAAAAAGTATCTATCACAGTATTCGTTAAAATTGATTACCATGTTATTATCTATAAAATCACCCCCATAAGCTCTTGAGTTATTATTTCACGTAAAATTGTATACTGTGATATTGAAAAAAGTTATCTTAGACAAATAATGTTTACAAATAAAACTAAATTATATTGAAATGTAATTAAAATAATACCGTAACATTGATTAGAATGTGGATTATCGATAAAATGTGTTCAATAAACAATCTGTCTTACCTATCATGTTATACAATGACGATGATTTGAAGCGAGGTCCAACGGATTCGATGTTGGTGTAGGTTGTGAACGATGCAGACAGAGAGCGTCCGTAACAAAGTACACTTTCTCGGCCGACAGTCTACGGCCGAATGACGCTCGCCCGAATTCGTTCGGTCGCGAAACGCGCAAACTGAGCGAGCAGGAAACACTGAGTGCCGCATCTACTCGCACCGATGATCTCCCGTGGTCCGTGCCGCCCGCGGCGCCCACCTACTCCATCACCCCTTCTGTAGTCGTTTATTTAATATTGGATTGTATATAGGTATTTGCTTATTTTTGTTTCATATCCTTTTAAATTAATTTTTTACACATAAATCAAATTACTTTTGAAGGCAATAATAATACGTAGCAAAGGTAGGTTGGTGTTACAATTCAACTGCATTAAAGTTATATAAATATATAATATATAAATAATATCAGCCCTGTATTATATACTGTCTCACTGCTGGGCACGGGCCTCCCCTACTACTGAGAGGATATAATCTTACCTTAGACTAACAAATCTTACTAGTCTAAGGATAATACTTACTATTCCCATTTGTTAATTTCAGTTCGTATAGGTATCTATTCTATAATAAACACTACAATATTATGCATTTTCTTCACGTATAAAATACTTCTCTTTGACTTACGCTTCTGCCTATCCTTGCAAAGTAACAGGTGTGTGTATGTTGTTTACTTTAATTACTTATTGATGTTCTAGCCCAGTCCAAGTCAGTAGGTACGTACTTAAATATGTAGAATTAATCAAAGATATGTAGATACGTAATACGGTAAACTTAAATACCTACCTAAAAAGTAAAATACTTACCTACTAAGTACGGATCCACAACATTAGAAATTAATAGGTATTATACACATTCACAACAATGTTTATACCTAGATAGTTGTACTTTGTACCCATACCGTCATCCTAGGTTAGTCTAAGGATCCTAGATATTTGTTACGAATCCACAAGTTACTTTCATACGTCTCTGGATAGGTGAATTTTGGATGACTAATCAACAATCTTTCGGAATGGGTAGGTCGGTAGCTACAGTAAGAAAATACACGTTCAGTGAACACAGACAATACGGCCGCGGCTCGGTTTTGGAAGGCGTATGACAATAAATTAATGTTATGAACATTGAATATGATTGAAATTCAGTAGAGAAACATATTTTTGAAGACAAATAATTTGTAATACTATAATTATTATAGTATTACACTTTACTACGCATCTATAAAATATTTATTGCCTTGGGTGAATGTACGTAGAGCACATTTCTCTTGAACAATCCTCGCTACGTCCTCGCGCGGGCCGAGGTTTTATCCCGTTACACGCGCAACGTATGTAGGTGCCTATCTAAAGTTCTCATTGATCTTATGACTCGAGGCAAGGTCCTTAGATTGTGAACATAATGATGTCCTGGGCTCCATCCCCAGGCTGGTCAATCAAAATTTGTGCAAGGTACCTGGATGGTAATTAAATTATGCTTGATATCGCAGTAGCCTCGATTCTCTCCTATAATGACGTGGGAGGGTATTCCTAAAAACCTGCACGGCGGACCAATGCTTTTTATTTTTAAAGGTAAGTACAATACTTGCTTCTCTGCCTACCACTTCAGATATCATACAGATAAATAGGTACTAAGACGACGAAGTGTTACCAATTTGTCTTGTATAGGTATACAATATCTTTACCTACCTAGTAATAGGACTATTATACTTACATAAATCATTTACATATTACATAGGTCTCGAAAACAATTGTAGCATGTGTAAGTATGTACTCAGTACTGTGCATACGTAATATGTATAGGTAGTATGAGTGTATGAACATGTATTATAATATACACAACACGATAGACGGTGCGCGGCGCGTTTGTTGAAGGTTGGTTGGAATGTGCGACTACGACCCGTGCGGCGATGGCCGGGCGCGGGTCGAGGGGGGAACCACGTGGAGGCCCACTGCGGTTTCGAAGCGCGCGTGTGAACTCTCGACAAGCGCGCGTGCGTAGCTCGAGTGTTGCGCCCCTTGCCCCGCGCCCATCGCCTCGCCGTTTGTATTTATCTGTCTAGGACAACATAAAACAACTGAGATAGGTGTGCTTTCTGATTTCATGCAATTGTTTTAAATTTATCAATTACGTATTATAGACCCATATTGACAAACTTACCGTTCCAGTTTAACTAAATCCGAACCTTAAGCAGGGATATATAATATGTAGATATCTATTTACTTGGCTCAAATTTATTTATGTATGTATGTAGGTCTTTATATTGATTGTACGATTAATAGGAGTAAGTATAATTAGAGGTACCTGTACGATATTAGAAGTAAGTACTATTTTCTTCTTACCTAGCAAATGACCCAATTTTCCAGGACTAGGTATTTAGTATCATTACAAATGTAGGTAGGTACCACCTAGCTATGTAAGAAGTACATGTTGTTCGTATGAACTGTGATGTCACAAGCATAAAATTGTTACTAGAATGTACAGATTTGGCACAGTGAATTTTGCAAGGCATTAAAACGACGTGTAAAACTCGGTCATAACACTTTAATTAATATACTCGCAGTTTGTTGTTTCTTGAAAGAAGTTATTTAAATTTCAAATGCAATAGGGGACATAATATTAAACTAAAATTTGCGTATAATATTTCATTGAATATTCAAGTATTTATTTACATATTTCCGTATCAATAATAGGTATTTGTTTTTTATCTACATAATATTAATTTTCGTGCAATTTATTTCTAGATCCTGTTTAGTGTTTAGCAAAAAAGTATTTGTATTTAGCACCGTTCAGACGACAGACCTACTCAAAAATTGGCGAATCGACGTATAATACCTACTTGAGTAAGGTTGGTTCTTAATTTTTTGCACGCACACACACACACACACATTCACGCTGTTATCCCCGAAGGGGTAGGCAGAGGCGCAACTAGTGCACCCATTTTTCGCCATTATTCGTCCCATGATGTGATAGCGGGCGAGCCTATCGCCATATCGAGCACAAATTCCAGACTCCGGGCTGATACTGAATAGAAAAACTCAATATCACTTTGCCCGACCGGGGGATCGAACCCGGCTTTGCGGCCGTACTGTAATACAGTACGTCACCGAGGCAGAGAGAGTTAATTTTTTGCCACATATATTTTTTTTATTGCAACGAATGACGAGATGAGCATGCCGTTCACCTGATGGTAAGCGATACGACCACCCATGAACCGTAGCAACACCATCCAGCACCTTGAGTTACAAAGTACCAACTGTGTGGCATTCCACTGCGCTCGTCATCCTGAGACGTAAGATGTTATTTGTTGTCTCATTATGTTCTGTAGTTACACTGGCTACAAGGCCCTTCAAACCGAAACACAACAGTGCATGTACTACACTGCTGCTTGGCGGTAGAAATAGGCATTATTATATGGCAACAGGCTCATCCCCTATCATAGAATGGCATAAGTTGCGTAGTGCCTTCCTCCTAATAAATATTCTATTTTGTTCTTTTCTATGTAAAAAAGTAATTAAAGAATTATATATTAAATGCCCGCGGCTCCGCCCGCGTTAATAAGTTTTTTCGGGGTAAAAGTAGCCTATGCCATATATAGCCAGTTGTGTTATAATCTATACTAATATTATAAAGCTGAAGAGTTTGTTTGTTTGTGTGTTTGTTTGAACGCGCTAATCTCAGGAACTACTGGTTCGAATTGAAAAATTCTTTTTGTGTTGAATAGACCATTTATCGAGAAAGGCTATAGGCTATATAACATCACGATGCAACTATTAGGAGCGAAGAAATAATGGAAAATGTGAAAAAAGCGGGGAAAATTATTCATCCTTGAGGGCTTCCATTGCGTGCGCTGCGAAAACGGTTCAAGATATCAAAAATATATGTATGAAAGAATTATTCCTCTTGAAATTATCTAAAAAAATGTCCGCAACAGTATATGTCTATCTTTTAAGATTAACTTACTAGAACCGTTTTTATGGTAATGAAATTTGGTCGAAATTAATGCATTATTTGTTAAGAGTTGTATCAACGACATAGTCATAGAGTGATTCAACAGGAAGGTTTTTATGTACTTTTAGCCCGGAAAAACTTATTAACGCGGGCGAAGCCGTGGGCAAAAGCTAGTGTTAATATATTGTGATGTTTTCATTCCGACTTGGTGTCCGCACGTCACTTGGGTCCCGCATTGCAAATATCAGCGCTGCAGTGTCAGTCAGGCTGATGCTGCAGCAAGAAGCTGAATGGGGGTTCCCGTTGTTGGCGCAATATTTACAATTATGTTATAATTTCTTTGTATTTAGTTTTTTCTCCCTTTTTTATAAAACATGTTATATTTTGTACCAATAATAAATATTTCTTTCTTTCTTTCTATGTCTTTCTCTGGATCTCAAACTATCTCCATACTTATTTTCTTGAGGTTCCACTCGCAGAAAACTATTTTCCGGGATTAAGGTCCCGGCTTATATTTTCCCGGGATAAAAGTAGCCTATGTTCTTTTCTGGCTCTCAAACTATCTCCATACTCATTTTCTTGTGGTTCCACTCGCAGAAAACTATTTTCCGGGATCAAAGTCCCGGCTTATATTTTCCCGGGATAAGAAGTATCCTAGATCCCTCCCAGGGTCTTAAACTATCTCCCTATCAATTTGCATCGAAATCGGTTCAGTGGTATGGCTGTGGTGGCTCCACTCGCAAGAACATAAATTCCGGGATAACATTCCCAGGTAATGCTTTTCCGGGATAAAAGTAGCCTATGTGCTTTTCTGGATCTCGAACTATCTACATACTTTTTTCTTGTGGTTCCACTAGCAGAAAACTATTTTCCGGGATTAAAGTCCCGGTTTATATTTTCCCGGGATAAGAAGTACCCTAAGCCCTTTCCAGGGTCTTAAAATATCTTCCTACCAAATTTCATTGAAATCGGTTCAGTGGTTTGGCTGTGACGGCTCCACTCGCGAGAACATAAAATCCGGGATAAAATTCCCGGGTAATGTTTTTCCGGGACAAAAGTAGCCTATGTCCTTCTCTGGATCTCAAACTATCTCCATACTTATTTTCTTGTGGTTCCACTCGCAGAGAACTATTTTCCGGGATTAAAGTCCCGGTTTATATTTTCCCGGGATCAGAAGTACCCTAGGTCCCTCCCAGGGTCTTAAACTATCTCCCTACCAAATTGAATCGAAATCAGTTCAGTGGTTTCGCTGTGGCGGCTCCACTCGCAAGAACATAAAATCCGGGATAAAAGTCCCGCATTATATTTTCCCGGGATAAAAAGTAGCCTATGTCCTTTCTCAGGCTGTAGACTATCTGTGTACCAAATTTCATTCAAATCGGTTCAGCAGTTTTGGCGTGAAAGCTTAACAGACAGACAGAGTTACTTTCGCATTTATAATATTAGTATGGATAAGTAAGGATTATTAATATCGACCAAATTTGATTACCATAAAAACGGTTCTAGTGAGTTAATCTTAAAAGATAGACACATACTGTCGTAGACATTTTTTTAGATCATTTCAAGAGGAATAATTCTTTCATACATATATTTTTGGTATCTTGAACAGTTTTCGCAGCGCACGCAATGGAAGCCCTCAAGGATGAATATTTTTCCCCGTTTTTTTTCACATTTTCCATTATTTCTTCGCTCCTAATAGTTGCATCGTGATGTTATATAGCTTAAAGCCTTCCTCGATAAATGGTCTATTCAACACAAATAGAATTTTTCAATTGTAACCAGTAGTTCCTGAGATTAGGGCGTTCAAACAAAGAAACAAACAATCAAACTCTTCAGCTTTATAATATTAGTATAGATGACCGCCAAAACGCTCTCCACGTGTCAACTTTAGCGCTGAATAAATATCACCACGAATTCATTTGGTAATTCATACATATTCGTAATGCACAGCAGTTGTATTATTTAATTTTTATTCAGTAAATAAAATGTTTTTTTATTTATTTAAATAAGGTCACACCTCATAATTTCCTATGCAATGATGATAATAATCGGCTTGTGATTTCACAACCACAAGCCATAACGTAAAAAATGCCTGCACTAGAAAAATGACCAAGATGAAAACAAAATATTATTATGATGTATTGATAAACGTTATAGGCAAGAAGTTTATAATAGTTATAGGTGGTTATATTTTTTTGTATCTTTGGTTTTCTAACCAGTAATAATGTTTCTAATAATTTGGAAATAAACTAGGACAAGAAATAAAATAGAGGTATTTGAGAAAAGAAAAATACAGTTTAATCTATTTAGATAAAAGCCTGTACTCGATGTACTATATGATTCGAAGTACACCTACTTATACATATTGAATGTTTTATTATTTGTTCCCGACACGAGGTTGTGTTACATATTGACAAGTTAAATTATTGATTGATAAGTAATGTGAGATGTAAAATATTATCGGCGTTTATGCAAACATGAATACTAAAATAACAACTTGAATATTACGAAATTTATCATTCAAGGTGTATAGATAATATAGAGGTAAAGGCCTTTGCGTTACATAGCTTACACGGGTTTTGTAAATTAGTGGTGACCTGTTTTTTTGTTCCGTTATTTGTTTTTGTACATCGATATGCTATTAACTAAGAAAAACTTGAAATTGGAGTGGTTAAGCCTACTTACTAATATACCTATATAGATTAAGTACCTTTGAGTTAGTACTTAGTATAACGACAAATAACTTTCGCACCATTAGGTAACCGGTGTTTATAGTGAGAAAATGATTAAATAGCATTAATAGTCTAAGCAACAACTTAAAAAACGTGAAAAATAGAGATAAAGGGCCTAAAAATATGAGCGATGGCTCATTCGATTCGTAATCACCTCTAGATAAATGTTTTTGAAGGATTTTGGTGCAGGTTAAAAATTGCAATTGTTATTAACAAAATAAGATGAAAAAAAATGATATTTAGTTTTTTGTTAATAACTCGTAAAATATTAACATTTAAGCAATTTTGAAAAAAGCTCGTTAAAGAGGAGGGAAATTCCAATAAAAAAGCCCTAACTCCCGGAATTCTATCTCCATTATTTATAATTTTAATTAGACGTTGAAAATAAGGCTCCGCGCGGCAATTACGGCATGCGCGCGCTGCCGCCAAAAGTGAGTTCAGCAATAAAAATAATTTATTTATAATATAAAATGTGATTTTAAAAATTTGTAAAAAATCTAGTATCTTCTTAACACTTGAAAGAATCGAGCCCTGAAGAAAATAAGTTTAATCACTATTTTTCAAAAAGTTATTCAATTGTTAACTAACCATTTTTTCCCAATCTCCATTGGCATAAACAATGTGATGAAAGGTATAAATAATTGGCCTATAAATTTTAAACTTCGTTCGTTGTTTATAACTATTGAAAAATTTATAAAATTAAGTAGTTTTAAAAATTCATAATTCACAAATGTAATATAGCCGAAGGCATTAAATAAATACGCATCGACTATAAAAACGATTTTTTATTGAAAGAAGTTACAACTATACGAACATAGGGCGCATGGGCATGACATTTATAATCCTACATACGTCGCACAGTGTTGCCGCGGGCCGACTCGAGACGCGTGCGGCGGCCGGCGCGTGGACGCGGCGCAGGCGCGCGGGGGAGCCGCGCGCGGGGCGAGGTATCGTTACGCCCACATAAACCGCGCGGGGTAGGCACAGAGCATACGGGTCATCAATACGTGTTACATGCTCCCCCTCTAGTTCGAACGGGGCGTCCTCGCGTTCGGACTAGAACCTGCTACGATTCTTCCGGGGCCTACCACGTCGGCGCTTTTCCCTAACGGGGGTCTCGACATCGCCAACAAACGGAGTCAATTGAGACACGTGGTAACGTCCAACCTGTTCACTTCCGCTGGTCCTCACTATCAAGTAGGTAGTGGGACTCACCACCTCTTTGATCTTATAAGGGCCGTCCCTCCGTGGTATGAATTTGGCAGATTGGCCAGGATCCACGTCGTTCATCCCCTGGATCTTAATCAAAACTAAATCACCTACCTTGTAATCTGGGGGCGCGCGCCTACCTTCATCCGCATATTTCTTATGGAGCGACTGAGCTTGCTCGTGAACATCCCTAGCGTTGAGGAGGGCTGTCGACAACTTACGTAAGTACGGCGTGATGTTAGCAACGAAGTTGTCGTCGTCCACGATGGTCTTCATATCAGCCACGACGTCGGATGGTGCGCGTAGCTCTCTCCCAAACGTGAGAAAGGCCGGCGAAAAGCTGGTGCTCGCCGTAACGGCAGAATTCATCGCAAACCTTATAGCTGCGAGGTGCTTATCCCACGACAGGTGGTCTCTCCCTACCAATATAGCCAATTGCGGCTTTAAGTCGCGGTTTTTCCGCTCAACGGGGTTTGCAGCGGGGTGGTACAACGGCGTCAAGCACTGCTTGATCCCCATCACATGACAGACTTGTTGCATCACTTCAGCAACGAACTGAACCCCGTTGTCGCTGATTATCCGGCGCGGAACTCCGTAGCGCAGGAAGACTTCGGATATAAGTGTTTCAGCGCATTCGACACTTGTAGCGTTCTCCAGAGCGAAAAGCTCAACCCATTGAGAACAGGTGTCCTCTGCGATTAAAATCCATCGCGACCCTTTGGATGTCTTCGGCAAAGGGCCGAACAAATCCACGGACAGTACCTCAAACCGTCGGGTTGATGCGGGGGTTTGAAGCAGACCCGTGGGTTTCCTATTATCAGCCTTGTATCGCTGACAAGCTGAACAACGTTTAACGTAATCGTTAACGAAAGCTCTCAGACCTGACCAGTAGTATCTCTTGCTGATACGCTGCAGTGTCCGCTCAGCACCGAAGTGGCCTGCAGTTGGAGCATCATGGAAATCAGCAAGGATACTGTCTCTCTCGTGCTTTGGGACAACGAGACAGGCGGAATCTTGGTCTTCGGCCTCGGGTGTATATCTATATAACACGCCATCAGAAATCAAATATCCGCGATTTGACCAACTCCTCCCCCTGAACAAATCGTCGGTATCCTCTAAATCCTCTATGATACCTTTCAGCTCGGGATCCTTGAGTTGGTTCTCGCGTACATCGACAGGCGATCTGTGCGGCACATCAACGGTCACCAGGCACACCTCACATCCACCTGTGGTCGCTTCGCAGCAGGCGGGGCGGCTGAGTGCGTCAGCTATCACGTTGACCTTACCTGGAGTGTATTGTATGCGTAGGTTGTAGGCCTGGAGAGTTAGGGCCCACCTCGCAAGGCGACCGCTGGGAGATTTGAGGCTCATCAGCCATCTTAACGGCTGATGGTCGGATTTCACTACCACTTCGGACCCTTCTATATATCCCCTAAACTTTGTCACTGCCCAGACAACGGCGAGGGCTTCCCTTTCAGTGGTAGTGTAATTCCGCTCAGCCGGCTCCAAGAGGCGGCTGGCGTACTCTATGGGTCTTTCGTCGGGTCCCTCCCCCTGCATCAGAACCGCGCCGAGGCAGTATCCGCTGCTGTCTGTCATGAGGGAGAAAGGTTTGGACTCGTCGGCCTGGCGGAGAATAGGCGCAGTGACCAGGAGCTGTTTAATATGCTCAAAAGCGGTCTGCTGTGCGTTTCCCCATTGCCAGCTGCTGTTCTTCTTCAGCAGATCCGTCAAGGGTTTTGCGACGGAAGCATACCCGGGTACGAAGCGCCGGAACCAGCTGGAGGTCGCCAAAAACCCTTTCAGCTGCCTCTCGGTCTTCGGAGCGGGCATATCAGCAATAGCCAGAGTCTTATCTGGATCCACCTGCAGCCCACCAGGAACGATTATGTGCCCCAGAAATTTTACTGAGTCACATGCGAAGCAGCTTTTCTTCCTATTGACTCGCAACTTGAACATTTCGAGTCTATCGAAAACTGCTTCGAGGTCCTCGATATGTCCCTCGAAAGACGGTGACAGGATTATTAGATCGTCGAGGTATCCTAATATCGTCACGGGCCTACTACCTTCGAAGTCTTGTCCGGTCACGGTGCCATCGTAAGACTTCGAAGCTCGTCGGTGAACGTTCAGGTTCGACTTGAACCTGTCGATAAGCCGCTGAAACGTGGCACCGGAGTTACGTAGGCCCATGGGCATTCTTATAAATCTAAAGGTACCTGAGGGTGTAACAAAAGCGGTTTTGTCGCGGTCCTCTTCCGCGACACAAACCTGCAAATAGCCAGAGTGGAGGTCGAGCGTCGTCATGTAGCTAGTCGTCTTGGCCGCATGGAGTACATCCTCCAAACGCGGAAGTGGGTACCGGTCGGGCTCAGTCACGGCGTTGAGCTTGCGGTAGTCCACGCACAGCCGGACGCCGCCGTCCTTCTTTGAGACTAGAACTACGCTAGCCGCCCAAGGCGACTCGCACTCTTCTATCACCTCCGCACGCGGCAGTTTCTCGAGCTCGCCATCCAGCAGCTCTTTCTTACCTTGAGACATGCGGTACGGTGGTGAAGCGGTTGGCTCCTGCTTCTCATCCACCCGGATGCGATGGGTGGCATACGTGGTGGGAGGTCCTTCGGTGTCGAAGCGCTTAGCTCTCCCGACTATAAGCCGATTCAGCTGTGTTCGTTGGGAGGGTGACAGTTTGGATCCCTCGTCATCCCTCAGTGTAAGGTGACTCGTGTCAGCTTGCATTAATTCTGCATCGCTCGTGGTAGTAAGGCTATACGAGCGTGTAAACGGAAATTTATGCTGTGGTAAGTCCGAAAAGTACCAGCAGTTCTGCGCGAGGTCAAGCAGGATGCCTGCTTGAGCAATAAAGTTTTGGCCCAGGAGCGTACGATTATTCGCTTCTGGCATCGCTAAGAATGTTGTGGCGATATTACGTCCACAAACAGTGACGGTCGTATCACATGACAAAACAGTACGTACCTGCTGTGTACCATCGGCGAGTCCTATGGAACGTTGCGATTTTTCAAAAACGACTCCACTATTCACCAATATCTTATATAAGCCGGGACTGGCAAGGCTCTCGGTGGCACCGGTATCTAGCACGGCGACGCCCATTAAAGAAGCAACCTGTATCTTTATAACGGGCCGAACCGGGTCCGAGTCCTGGGTTACCTGGGTAAAAACGGTTTGAAAACTAACCTTATCGGAGGTTGCGCCTTTGCAGTGAGGGCACTTAGAACGAATCGTTCCCTGTCGTCCGCACCCATAACATGACAGGGGTACCTTTTGTGTCTCACTATCATCGGTTTTCGGCTTCTTTTTGCACTCGTCGGCCGAGTGGCCGAACCGCCTACAAGAAGCGCAACGTGGCCTAATGCGTTTAGGTAACGAATTATGAATATCGTTCGAACTAGAAAGGGTGGTACAAACATCTTTACAAACATTCGATGTGTGTGTGGCGGGTGAAACCACGGGTAAAACATTAACACAACTACTCGCGTTTTTACTATCGCTCGTGCCTTCCCCGCTTGGATTATGTAACAGAGACCTTACCTCGCTCAGCGACTCCTCCACGCGCCTGGCTTGCTCGAGCAGGCCGTCGAGTCCCGCGGTAACACTTTCGCGAGTTACACGTTTCCTAATTTTTCTGTTTAATAATCCGTACACAATATCGATTTGCATCACTTCGGGTACACTATAAGGTAACCTCGCGAGGTTAGCGCGCACTCGCGAAATAAATGTGTCCACGCGGTCGTCATCTTGTTCACGGGAGAAAATCTCGCGGAGGATCTTGTGGGCCGGGCGTGGCGCGCCGTACATCGCTCGTAGCCGACGGATCGCCTCGTCCCACGTCGTCACCGTTGCCTTGACGCCGCGCCACCACACGGCGGCTTCTCCAGTAAGCAGCATGGCGAGGCCACGCAGCGCGTGCTCGTCGCTCACGGATGCGCACTCCTTATACACGACCACGCTGTCCACGAAGGCTTCCAATTCATCGGCGCTCCGGGCGGCGCCGTCGAATCGAGCTGTACATCGCGAAAAGTTTCTAGAACTCGTTGAAGCTACGCAGCTCATGGTCGATGGGGTCGGGGTATGGCTCTCACGCTCGTCGGTTGACGGCGGTGTCCCGACCCTTCCGATGACGCTGGATATCAGCCTCGTCAATTGTTCTTCGGAGATCCCGATCAAGTCATCGCGGCGCTCCGCCGAAATCGGCGCCGCCGCTGCCGCAAGGTCCGAGCGCGTAGGTTCTACAACCTGTAAGCTTCGCTCGTCATCGGTTGACTCGTCGCTGGCTCCGTCAGTGTTTTTCGCATTTAATCGAGTCTTCCGCGGCATCTTTGTATGCTTTCTTCTCAACGAAATAAATGCACGACGTAAATTTTGGATTTGCGAAATGTCCGTTACACCGACGCGTCGCGTTCCCTCGGTAGGTACTTATTAGCACTCGCGATCTCAGTTCGTAGTACTTGCCCCACGTTGGGCGCCATGTAATATAGCCGAAGGCATTAAATAAATACGCATCGACTATAAAAACGATTTTTTATTGAAAGAAGTTACAACTATACGAACATAGGGCGCATGGGCATGACATTTATAATCCTACATACGTCGCACAGTGTTGCCGCGGGCCGACTCGAGACGCGTGCGGCGGCCGGCGCGTGGACGCGGCGCAGGCGCGCGGGGGAGCCGCGCGCGGGGCGAGGTATCGTTACGCCCACATAAACCGCGCGGGGTAGGCACAGAGCATACGGGTCATCAATACGTGTTACACAAATTAATAAACATTAATGAAAATTTACCGCAGGATCTTATAAAGTACATGTATCAGAAGGGCTCCACAAAAAATTTATAGGCCAATTATTTATACCTTTCATCACATTGTTTATGGCAATGGAGATTGGGCAAAATTGGTTAGTTAACAATTGAATAACTTTTTGAAAAATAGTGATTAAAATTTTTTTCTTCAGGGCTCGATTCTTTCAAGTGTTAAGAAGATACTAGATTTTTTACAAATTTTTAAAATCACATTTTATGTTATAAATAAATTATTTTTATTGCTCAACTCTCTTTAGCTGCAGCGCGCGCATGCCGTAATTGCCGCGCGGAGCCTTATTTTCAACGTCTAATTAAAATTATAAATAATTGAGATAGAATTCCGGGAGTTAGGGCTTTTTTATTGGAATTTCCCTCCTCTTTAACGATCTTTTTTCAAAATTGCTTAAATGTTAATATTTTACGAGTTGTTAACAAAAAACCAAATATCATTTTTTTTCATCTTATTTTGTTAATAACAATTGCAATTTTTAACCTGCACCAAAATCCTTCAAAAACATTTATCTAGAGGTGATTACGAATCGAATGAGCTATCGCTCATATTTTTAGGCCCTTTATCTCTATTTTTCACGTTTTTTAAGTTGTTGCTTAGACTATAACATATCATTAATTGAAATGTGTGCAGCATATTACTTATATCACGAAGTATGTACACACTACTCACATATTGTGTACTATTTAGTAAAATATATTATTATGTACAGTTAGTGGGTGTATTAATAAAATGTAACCAAAATATAGGTAGATTTTGTAATTATGTTGTTTGTTTGCCCTGGATTTTTCCTAGTTAAAAGAGACCGGAGAGAATCATCAAAACACTACAAGCGTGGAAGATGGAAATCACTATGGGGCTTTAAGAATGTATGTGGCGGAATACATAAAAATTTATATCCAAGTACTAGTTTACAGTCCTATAAATACTTTTCAAATGCAATATGCATCTCTAATTTTGGCGGAACATTGGCATTCAATGTTCATACTTACTATTTTTTTATAAATATTAAAATGCAGCCTTAGGGAAGCGACTTTGCTTTATACTATGTTAAGAAGCCACTGTTGTTACTTTGGAATACTTAATTTAAATGTCTTATATTATTATTATGTTGTGAACCTGAGACGTTCAATTTCATTTTATTATTTCCTATTACTTTTTAATTACAGTAACTAATAACAATAATTTTTAAAACGAATTATTGTTCCGGAAGGTTGATTTAATTAGGCTAGCTCGTAATAGATTAAAGAACCGTGAAGTAATATTAGGTACAGCACAAATTAAGAGTCCAGCTCTTCTCATTGCCGGCGATATACAATATACGTTTTAATAAAAGTGAATAATCTTCTATGCTGCGTAGCATGCACATAATTATATTGATACCGTCTAGTGAATAATGTATAAACAACTTTGTGAGACATTAGACGTGCATTGCTGCGCACTTATTATGTCGTTGAGCCGACTCGTAATTATATTTCGTTTCAACTTGCAGGCCTCAGTCCAATACGTATTTTTTATTTTTATTTTTAGAAGTATACTTAAAAAAATTAAAAAAATATTTTAGTTTCTAGTTCAGCTGCCGTTTTATAATCGATTCCATAATTAAAACTATATATTAATTCTAAAAATACTTGTAAAACTAACTGTGAATTTGAATTTAGAATACCTGATAAGGAACTATTAATTATATATATGAATTGCAATACTCACTACATAATCTTCAGATATGCTAACGTAATGGCAATCCACAGCCCTTTTAAAAACAATCTTGCTAATAAAGGGATTGAGGAAGGTTAGTTAGGTAGGAAGCAAGTAGTAAAATAAAGTTTGTAATTTGTGTTTTATTTTTCTTCAGTATATTTTTTGTCTGCAAATTATAATAATATACTTATATATTTTATTTTGATCCTATATGTAATATAACTCAATGCGATTGCAGTATCTACTTGCAGAACATTGTCACCACGAAGTGGGAAAATTCACATCATTTCTATAGCCGTTGTTACAATCATTTACAAACAATGTTTTATCAATCGTCACTGATACGAAATGCTTTTTATTTCACCTTCAGCGATTACCTGTTTTTAATCTGACCATCATAAGTCAATATCGATAGTTCTTGATTTATAAATATAATATCTAGACGGATAAGAAAGTAATATAAAAAAATGCATTTTGTTGCTGATCATTGGGTCAGGTCTGCTATTAGTCTAATAATACATAAAATATGTAAAAACTACGGAATAAGTTTATTGCTTAAGCTTATAGAGTGTGGAGGGTGCAGGCAAAAGAGTGGCATGAGGAAGGGAGGGGAGTGCGCGGCGGGGAGGAGTCGACACGCGCTGCACGGTCACTGAACGTTCGGAACCGCAGTATTTGAGGCCGCTCGACTCGTGCACTCGATTCAACCTTCCTCAACGCGACCGCAACTGACCCGCGCCACGAGCCGAGCCGCCCGTCCCCGCAGACCCCGCTTACACCGCTATCGCCGGTATCGCGCTCTTGTTACCTTTTTCTACATTATAATCATTCCCATTGACGTTATTCACCTACAGACATATTCCTTTTTAGTACTTATAAAAAAAAATGTTTATTAGTTATTAAATTCTTAATATGTAAGTACATAAATAATCACTTAGTTATAAGACTAATAATACGTAATATAAGCTATGTAGGTAGAAGGTACTAGGTTAGTGCTAACCTAACCGGAACTTCCTAGCAGCGACTGATTAAGAGTTCTGACCGCCCTAGGCTAATTATGAGGACGCGCCCCCGCCAGGTGTAAGTGATACGGTAGGCCTAAAAAGTAGTATAATAGTTTGACTTTGTTTACTAGTGTGAAAATTTTAACATGGTTCATTCTACCTATAAATGTTTTCAGATCGATCAGTGCAACTAATGTGGTCCATTAATCTACAAGATATTCAGCCTTAGCGTGGCAAACCATTTTTTTAGCTGACCGTATATAAAGGCGCTTTATACGACCTCGCGAATTATACGACCAAAATCATGACAAGTGACTCCAGGCTACCAAGTAGAAAACCAAATCCATGTCGTGTTTGGCCGCATGACTTGTATTGGCTTAATTTCTATAGAGAAGTTAGTTGTTGCGGCCATTAACCATGTGCGTGGTCATCTAGTGTGTGAAGTTGCATTTATCCTTTAGGCGACTTTTATACCAATAAATAGTAATTTTTATTAATTAGTTTCAAGCACGATTTTGATTGAAAACGACAAGTTTGAGTCTCCGTACGTCAAAATTTCTGAAACAGACGTTGGAACTTGGTGGCTAGATTGAAATTAAAGAAAGATATGAAAAATCTCGCTCGTTTATTCTATTAGTGTTGAAATAGTCTTTCCGATAATGTATTATAAATTAATCAGATCAGCTTATTTTAAAAAAAAAAATCACTATGAAGAGTAAGCTGAAACAGTCAAAATTTTAGATACGGCCTCTTAATTCTTGACTGAAGACCAGACATATTGCTAGCATTATCATAGCTTTGGCCACGACAGTCTTTAATATCAAGTCCCAAAGTTTTATCAATTGTCGCCAGAACAGCCTTCCCCATGTCTTCACCTTTATGACCGCAATTGGGTAAAAAGGTGACAAAACGTTCGACAGGTTCTCCGTCAGGCAAAACATAACGAATTATAAATGTCAACTGATCGGTGTGTGGAATATCTGCAGTAGAATCAATGCTAATCGAATAATATTTTGCATTTTTTATTTCTCCAATAATCGAAAGTCGAACTTCATCAGTAGGTACGCCGCTGCTGCGGCTAAACATGATGTCTCTACTGTAATTATGAAACATCTTGCATACTCATGTGCGTATGAATACTCATGTTTATACAAATAAAAATTATCTTATCTTATCTTATCAGCGAGAAGTAAAATAAATTCATCGATTATAGAGGATGACAAGTACGATGGAGCACCTCTGCCTTTTTGTCCAAATCTCACCAAACTCTCAGCCATGAAAGGATCAAATTTGGATATAAGCTCAATACCGCCAAGAAAATTTCTGATTAGTGCAGATCCAATAATTTCATTTTGACCGTGAAATGGAAGGCCACGAGAAGCTAAAAACTTAATTGTTTCTATTACACGTATTTCTTCATTATATTGTTTGATTATTTTGGGTATCCAATCGTTGTAAAAGTTTCCTCTACATACATATTATTGTCCCAAACATTTACGATGATCCGGAGAATTGTCATGATCAGTTAGAATTTTTCCAGTCATTAAATCCACTTTTGGCAAATATGGATGTTCCTCCATATAATTTACAAGGACCACAAAACACGTGACCTGTGGATTCTGAGTATACTAACCAGCTTCTCTTCACAATTTCGCCATTAACAAGCTTTATCACAAACATATGTTTAGATAGAAATCTTTTTTAATTTTTATACTACCTTTCTAGACTGCCTCGGTGGCGTAGTTGTATTACGGTACGACTGCAATGCTGAGGTCTCGGGTTCGATTCCCGGGTCGGGCAAAGTCATATTGAGTTTTTCTATTCAGTATCAGCTCGGAGTCTGGAATTTGTGCCCGATATGGCGATAAGCTCGCCCCCTATCACATCATGGGACGGAATAACGGCGAAAAGTGGGTGCACTAGTTGCGCCTCTGCCTACCCCTTCGGGGATAACAGGCGTGAGTGTATATGTATGTATAGTACCTTTCTGATCTGGAAAAGTCTAATTTTTCGTATTGTTGCAGTCCTTTTTTAACAATATAATCTCGAAATTCATCGTTTACATGCCACAGTCCAGGGTCACTTGACGTCTCAGGCTGGAGGCCCCGTCGTCGGGGCTCAGGGTCGTAGAGGCAGTGCGTCCTGTCTTTGCCGATTGGCTGGACAGGCGCCACGGAGCGGCAACGTTCCGCCTGACGCAGGTGCTCACCGGACATGGTTGCTTCGGTGAGTTCCTGTTTCGGGTGGTACGGAAGGAGGTGTCGGCCGTGTGTCACCATTGTGACAACTGCCCGCTGGATACGGCCCAACATACATTGGAGTTTTGCCCAACCTGGTATGAGGAACGCAGCGCTCTCAGAGCAGTCATCGGAGAAGATCTCTCGCTCCCAGCCGTGGTCGTTTCCATGGTCGGCGGCCGGGAGGCCTGGCAGGTGGTGGCCCACTTCTGCGAGGTGGTCCTCTCGTGGAAGGAGAGTGCCGAGAGGGATCGCCAGCGCAGTGGTGATCCCTCTCGCCGCCAGACGAGACGTGTAGGAGGCGTCGGGTGGACGACTGACCGACGTCTCCCGCCCTGTGGATTGGGGGCGTTTGGAGAATTCCACCACGGTATCCCCTGCCTGTCGTAAAAGGCGACTAATAGGGGCCTCCGGGGGTAGCAGGTGGGCGGAAGGGGCCGTCCACCTATTAGTCTAGCCAACTTTTGTGACCCCCGTGATGGACGGCAGCGTGGCGGTTAGGCCTCGCGCTGCCTTTGACGCCGAGGGCGTCCTTCGGTGTACGGGGGCTTCTGAGCCCCCCTAACAACAGGAGACGGACCGCAATAGCGGTACGCGCATGGGCGTTTGCGGACGACAACTTAGACGTGAGTCGGAGGAAGCCCGCAGCCGTCCCTAATGCGCCGAAGATGGCCACCGCGGAGTTTTGGTTGGTATGCCGTGCGGTGTACATAGGTTAGGGACTCGGCCCGGCGGTCGCCCGACGTTTTCCATCTCTCCGGGCGGCTCAACGTCGGGTCGTAAGGCACGGTGAACCCAACATAACCGCTCAGTCTTCCCCTTGAAGGCTGGGCGGTAGTAATTAGTCACATTCTCCGCGTTAAAAAAAAAAAGGGTCACTTGACGGAATAGACGGCTTTTCTTCTATTAGAATTTCGTCTTCATTGTAGGTCGTCGGCGTCGTCGCTACTATAGGACTAGTGTTGGACGGAGAAACGTAAGAACAGTCCGCGATAGAAGGACCAGGGCAAGAAATCGCTGGCGATAGTTCAGCATTCTTCACCGTTTTGTTCCTTTCTGCAGAGCTCGTAAAAAATGTTTCCAGTTTACGAGTATGTTTTAAAATGTTTTCTTTCTTCTTTTCCTTTTCTTTTGCTTTTTTCTGTATTCTGTTCCACTTGGCTTTTTTACTAGCGAAATACTCTCATTACTACTCATAGTCTTAATAAAATACCGAAATATGAAGGAAAGGACAATAAATATCAATCACCAAAAAACGAATATATTCGAGTGCGTGATAATATGACGGACGAACGACGATTAACGAAAGAGAATGAAGCGCGGCAAAGTATACTGACTATTAACCACTGGGGAGTCCTCGCGCGTCGTTGACGTCGCTCCAAGCGAGTGAGTGAGACGAGTGAGTTGGCAACATCGCAGTCGAGCGAGTCGCTCGACCACCGACCGATTCGAGTGATAAATCAGTTTGTTTTTCGCGCGCTTTTTAAAGTAACAAATCAGGGAGTCCCAGGCTTTTTCAGTTCACAGTGCATTTAGTTTTAGTATTTTGGCTCGGTCTAGTTGTAATATGTAGGTTAGATGCAATGATGCTAGATTAATAGTGCATGCGATGACACGATTTCAGCGCGCCCCCCCAATCCTCGCGCCCTAGGCTGCAGCCTAATTAGCCTAATGGTTAATCAGGCCCTGCTTCCTAGTAGGTAAGAACGTATCTACTTAGCTATTTTATCCTTCCTTTACGCTGTAAATAGAAAAAAACCTTCACAGGCGAAACCTTTCTATAGGTAAGTATAAAATATTTATTTTTGCTTAGAATAATAACACATAGAAACCGTTACAGTAGAATATCTTCATACAAACGGTCGGAACACGTGTTATGACTCTTGCCTCGAGATTGGTACACATTAAGTACACAAATAGTCGCGAGTGCGCCGCAGTGACGAACGGACGTGTGATGGTTTTGTAAGCAGTACACGTACATTTTGTGAATATTTGAATTAAATAAGGTACTACTTATGACAAAGAGTAATTATAGACTACATTGTGCTGTTTTTGGTTGCTTGAATTCTGAAATAACGCACCCAGAAAGGGTAGGCGTATCCACGAAAGGGTAGGCAGAGGCTCAGCTAGTCAGACCCATTTTTCGCCGTGTATATTCCGTCCCATGATGTGATAGGGGTGAGTCTATCACCATATCGGGCACAAATTCCAGACCCCGGGCCAATTCTGAATAGAAAAATCCAATGAAATCCTCCTAGCCAGTTTCGGCCACGGCGGCCAATCTCAACGGAGATCAGCCAGGTAAGCAGGAGATATTATAGTGCACAAGTGTATGCGCAATACACAGGTGCACTCGCTATTCCTTCACTCTCATAGTCCGGTGAGACGGCAATCCGACATGACCGGAGAGAGATCAGGCGCAGGACCAACGGCTTAACGTGCTTTCCGAGGCACGGGGGTATCGCACCGCCAACTTCCTGACTCCGAGCTGCGACTGAGTAAATTTTAAGATGGAAAAACCCAGTCACAATTTTTTTTTTGGCTCGACCCGGGATTCGAACCCAGGACCTCAGCGCGCAAATCGTACTCGTATATGTCGCGGCACGAAACTCTAGCGCTGAGCGAAACGTGGAGGGGATAGCTGCGCATACCGTCGCGCACGCAATACAAATTAGTAATTTAATTGCTTAATTAAAAACAGCAAAATAATGTTTTAATGTAAAGTCAAATAGTAAGTCTAGCGGTGAACAAAATGTGGAACTTAACTGCGTATGGGTACTGTCACGCACGCAAATATTACTTAAGTAATATTACTTCATGTTACCTACAATATAATTTTTAACAAGTTTATGGGGAGTAGAAAAATAAATACACTATCGGATTTGTAAATTTTTATATTAAATACCAAATAATAATAATTTTTATATTAAGTCCGAATTACATAAGAACCTACTGAAGTTTCTTCTCAGGATAGAAGAAACCTGCGAGTTCGGCAGGGTGTGGACATCAGACACCGCATTCTCCTTTCCGATATCTAGTCCGAATCAGCCAATGGTCTTACACCTTCAATAGTATCCCAACAGGGCCTTTTGCTTACTGAGGGCCCCGGCTCAGGGCTGCTTCGGTCGTCGGCACTAACAGCGTCATCGTCATCAGACTCACCAAGGCTATCCTCTGAACTGTCACCATCAACGCGAATGATGAATTCTTCTGTAACCAAATCCACGACATGGTCACTCTTGACATATTGCTCTTCTATGTCCTTTACCTTTTGGCATAACTTTCCCCAATCCCAAGCACCCATCAGCAAAACTTTTTCTTGAATTAGTTCTATACATTTAGCAACACTCCACTTCACATTTTTACTGCCTACATATTGCTTTATGTCAGACCATGCCATTTCGATTGGATTTAGATCTGGGTGGTATGGTGGCAGTCTTAGCACTTGATGTCCTTGCTCTGCTAGTATCCTGTCAATTGAAAATGTTTTAAATCTATCTTTGTTAGCCCGTATTAAATTGTATAGTTGAGGTTTTAGTAGAGTTTCCTCATATTGTATGCCCTTTTCAGTAAGCCAACCCTGCATGTCAGCTTTTTTGGAATTAGAAGTGGGTGCAAGGTCCCATTGCTTATTATGGTATGATGCGTTGTCGACTACCACGACAGAATTAGGCGGTAAGTTCGGCAATAACTGTGTCCTCAGCCATTTTTCGTAGTTGTCGTAGTTCATATTGTCGTGGTAATCGCCTGATTTCGCACCAGCTTTAAAAGTTAACAGTGCGTTTGGTATGAACCCAGCCTCTGATCCTGCGTGGACAATGACCACCCGCTGTCCTTTGGAGATAGGTTTTTTGAGACCTTTTGTAGTACCATCGGTCCAGGCTTTTGGAGCAGAGTGCGATGAATCTACGTAAGATTCATCTGTATATACGATGGGCCTTCCCTCTTGGCGATATTGTTTTATTTTGCGTAAGTATTCGATACGTAGTAAACGTATATTTGAACTTTCAATCAGTACTTTTCGATTGTTTTCAGTATTTTTCCACCGAAACCCTAAACTCTTAATTATTCGTCGAAGACTTCGTTCTGAGCCTTTGAAATTTATATCTTCCTCTAGCTTCTTTCTCAACTTTCCGACGGTGGGAAGTTCATTATTTGTCCTATGAAAGTTATGTATGCACCTCTTTATTACTCCTTGATCAAAGTTATCAATATCTGTGACCGGTTTTGATCTGGAGCGTTTTTTGCCTGGTGTTCTAAATACTGATAATAAGTCGGAATTATTGGCTTCAGTGGAGATTTTCCTTACCGTTGCTATGGACGTCTTTGTAGATTCAGCTGTCCTTTTCTGAATTTTCTGTAAGTCACTAATTATACTATTTAATTTTATATTTCCCGCCTGAATAACTTCTGCAGTTTGTTTTATTTCACTTATATCTACAGTGCTGCGGTCAGAATCGAGTAAAATACTCGCAGCTTCGCCAATTTCACTTTGAATTTGTTTCAGGGAATTAATGAAATCATTCGATTCCCTTTTCAGAAAACAATGCACGTCAAACACCATTTTCCGTGCCTGTCTTTTCAAAACAGTATTCCTTCTCGGCCTCGGCATTTTCACTGTTTAAAAACTGTTCAAACTTAATCAAACAGTGAATAAACTAACAAACACAACAAACAAATCAACAAAACAAACTTAACAAAAAACAACAACAAAAATTAACGATGACAACAAAACAATTCAGAACGCGACTGTACACTGGAAGTGCGCGGAGCGTCGTATCGGCACGGGGGACGGAGTACGACTGGAGAGCCAATCGGCGCAACGCACGCTCGCCCTTCACCCCTGTACCCCGCCAAGACACCTTATTTTTTACTTCTGCGCAATAACGGTCAGCGCTAGAGTTTCGTGCCGCGACTTATAATGCGTACGCAATACCACTACGCCACCGAGGCAGTCAATCAGAAAAATCCAATATCACATTGCCCGACCCGGGGATCGAACCCGAGACCTCAGCAATCACATAATAATAAATTCAATTAGCCAAAATATCATCATGAAATAATTATGGGAATATCCCCTGGAACGTCGGCCTTATTTTTTTTTTAAATCGTTTACTTTTTAAAAACTTTTATTTAATTAGCAACGTATCATGACTGCCTCGGTGGCGTAGTTGTATTACAGTACGACTGCAAAGCTGAGGTCTCGGGTTCGATCCGCAGGTCGGGCAAAGTGATATTGAGTTTTTCAATTCAGTATCAGCCCGGAGTCTGGAATTTGTGCCCGATATGGCGATAGGCTCGCCCCCTATCACATCATGGGACGGAATAACGGCGAAAAGTGGGTGCACTAGTTGCGCCGGGGTGCGAAGTCAGGAAACCTCCACGTGGTGCACCCTGGGCAATGGAGCGTCGGTCGAGTTGATCGGCGCTACGGCCAATATCCTGACGAACAGTGGTCTTGGCGGTAGTCGCCGCTTTTTGCGGTGGCTGCCGCATCTTTAGATGGTGGGCCCGATTATTCGGGCGGCTCCTGGTTCATCCGGGGGTGTCGACGGGCTCGGTGTGCGCTAACACCGCCCCGAGCAGGCAGTGGGGGGGAATTTTCCTCTCCGCTGTCACCGTTGCAGATCGTAATCCAGTATGGAGGTCCGTGGACATGTCTCGCGCTCCTGCTGGACCGAGGGTCTTGGCTTAATCGCCCGGACCACGAGGGAGAAAACCTCTATAAAAAGTTCCCCGAATCCCAAGCGGCGGCGCACCGCGAGGGGATGCATGGCCGATGGGTAGTTCGGTCACTAGTGCGACCCCCGCCAGAGTACCGGCCGACCCTCTTGGCGGGTTACGCTAGGCTTACCCAGGTACAGGGGGCACTGCCTGGGCGGACTCTTATTTCCCCCATGCTCGTGGGATTAGTCATGGATAAACTAGAACCAAAAATTATTTTGACGAGGGTGCCTACTCCAGTTTCGGCTGGAGAGGCGGAGATTGGTGGGCGAAAGCCCGTTGATGGCGGACGAAGAGTCGGCGCGGACAAGATGTCCACAGGCGTCGACTCGGAGTCGAGTGGGAGCGTTTCCTCCGTTCGGAGCCATAGGCTCTGGAGGAAACGTTCCGAGTTGGACAAGGGCAGCAGGTCGTCCCTGGGAAGCGACACGGAGGAGCCAACTCCGAAGTCGCAGACGACTGCTGGACGTGGCAGGGGAGGCCCAGCTTCGGTCGACGTATTCGTCGAACCGAAGCCAAGGGAGAGGGTGCGCGACCTCATAAAGCGCAGGGAGGCCCGCCAAAGGGCGAGAAGGGTGGAGAGCGGGGAAGGCATGGTCCTTCGCTCCGCCGACCCAAAGGTGCCCGCCGAGGAGGTGGCTGTCGCGGCGGCGGCGGAACCGGCACCGAGTGCTCGCCCTAAAGGCGAGGCCAAGAAGTGGCGCGATAAATGCGCCAAACTAGAGGAGGCGGTGAAGGAGCTGAAGCGTGAAAACGCTTCTCTCCTTCGCCGTCTGGAGGAGCTGGCAGCAGTGGAGGCCAAGTGGCAGGCCAGGATGGAGTCGGTGCTCTTAGGGCCGGCCCAGAGGCCTCCGCTGGCCCACGAAAGAAGGTCCACCCCCGGGGACATACCACTCCCCGTCCAGGGTGGTTTCGTTGGGGGAGCTCCCCAGCCTTCCTCTAAGGGGAAGGGGAGGGGGAAGGGGAAAGGAGCAGTGCAGCCTGCTCCTTTCAAGGCTCCTGCCATCGTGGCCGGGCCCTCCACCTCAGCTGCCGTGGCGGTCGCTGGACCGTCTGGGGTGCCCAAAAAAGGGAGGGGGAAAGTCGCCACCCCCGCTGCCCCCGTCGTCGCGAGGACTGCTCCAAGGGAGCCTCGCCCGCTACCACCAGCCCCAGCGTCCATGGACACTGAATGGACGGTGGTGGTGGGAAAGAAGAAGCGGGGGAAGAACCCCGCCGCAGCGCCCGCAGTTATACCGCAGACGCAACAGAGGAGGCAGAGGCGCAAAGAGCCCAAACTGCGTCAGCCACGCTCGGCGGCCATAGTGCTGTCGCTGACGCCGGCGGCGGTGGCCAAGGGGCTGACCTACGCGAAGGTGCTGACGGACGCTCAGCACCGCGTGGACCTCGCCGGCCTCGGCATTGATAGGCTGAGGCCCAAGGTGGCAGCCACGGGTGCCATGCTCTACGAGGTGCCCGGGGCTGAGTCGGAGCGGAAGGCGGACTCCCTCGCCGCAAGGCTGAGGGAATGCTTTGGCGGGTCGGAGGATGTCCAAATCTCCCGGCCCACCAAGTGCACGGAGCTGCGGCTGACGGAGTTGGATCCGGCAGCCACTTCCGAGACGGTCGCAGCGGCACTCAGCGTTGCTGGCGAGTGCGCAGTCGACGCTGTCAAGGTCGGACAGATCCGGCCTGACCGCTCCGGCCTGGGCGCAGTTTGGGCCAAGGTGCCAACAAAAGTGGCACAAAAAATAAAGGCGGGCCGCCTGATGGTGGGGTGGACAGTGGCCCGGGTGACGGTGCTAGGGGCGCGCCCTATGCGCTGTTT
Source organism: Lapara coniferarum (assembly GCA_949316025.1). NCBI lineage: Eukaryota > Metazoa > Arthropoda > Insecta > Lepidoptera > Sphingidae > Lapara > Lapara coniferarum. The sequence continues at coordinate 7,394,322 of OX438926.1, forward strand.
CCGTTGCCTTGAGCACGGACACACGCAGAGCACCTGCACCGGAGGACCGGACCGCAGCGATCTCTGTTATCGCTGCGGCAAACCGGGCCACAAAGCCCTCGGATGCGAGGCCGCGCCGAACTGCGCAGTCTGCGCGGCTGCAGGGAGGCCCGCCAAGCATCCGGTGGGCGGGAAGGCGTGTCCCGCCCCCTCCCGTCGCGATAGGCGCCGCGACGGGACACGAAGTGCTGCTGCCGCTGGGGCCTCGACCCAGCCGCAGTCAGCGAGCCCACCGCAAGGGGCCGCGATGGATGTGGTAGAGATCGCCCAATAATGGAATTAAATTTCCTCCAGGCGAACATCAACCACTGTGCCAGTGCCCAGGACCTGTTGTCCCAAAGCCTGGCGCAGTGGTCGGTGCAAGTGGCCGTGGTCGCTGAGCCGTACTTTGTCCCCCCCCGGGATAACTGGGCTGGGGACCTTGACGGCTTGGTGGCTATCATCAGCCGGGGCGCCGCTGGCTCCCCACCCTTCGAAAAAGTAGCGAAGGACAGGGGATGCGTGGCGGTTCTGTTGGGAGACATTTGGATAGTAGGAGTGTACTTTTCTCCCAACAGACCCCTCGCCGAATTTGAGTCTTTCCTCGTTCGGCTGGGGGCCTTGGTGGAACAAGGCCAACCTCACCCGGCGGTCGTCGCCGGCGACTTCAACGCCAAGTCCGTGGCTTGGGGTTCGCCGGCGACGAACGGTCGTGGTCGGGTCCTGGAGGAATGGGCGATCTCTGTCGGCCTGGTCGTCCTGAACAGGGGGTCGGTGGACACGTGCGTGCGGCACAACGGCGGGTCGATTATAGACCTATCGTTTGCGAGTGCCGCCGTCGCACGCCGTGTCCGGGACTGGAGAGTCCTCGTGGGCGTGGAGACGTTGTCGGACCATCGTTACGTCAGGTTCGGCGTCTCCGCGTCCCCGAGTGTCCAGTGCGGTGGTGTACCGAGTGCCCCAAATCAGGACGGCCCGCGGTGGGCGCTTCGTCGCCTCGATGGGGAGGCCCTAGTGCTGGCCGCTCTGGTCATGTCGTGGCTCCCCGTGCCGGACGCGCCGGTACGGGTTGAGCAGGAGGCGGAGTGGTTCGGGGTGGCAATGTCGGATGTCTGCGACGCCGGCATGCCCCGAGCTCTCCGCCGTTCGCCGGTGCGACAGGTGTACTGGTGGTCGGCGGAGCTATCGCAGTTGCGCGCGTCGTGCGTTGCTGCGCGCCGCCGATACGCCAGGCATCGTCGTCGCCGGCTCAGAGAGGAGAATCACGCAGACCAGGAGCGGCAGCTCTATGGCCTCTACAAAGAGGTAAAGAGAGCGCTGCGGGTGGCCATTCATGGGGCCAAGGTCGCGGCACGTAAGGCGTTCGTGGGGACTCTCGACAGGGACCCGTGGGGGCGCCCTTACCGTGTGGTGATGAAGAAGCTTCGCCCAGCGGCGCCCCCGCTGTCGCAGAGTCTCCGGCCAGAATTACTGGCCAACGTAGTCGCGGCCTTGTTCCCGGCCACCGAGGAGTTCACTCCTCCACCGATGGCGCCACCGGATGTGGCGTCATCGTCGAGTGCGAATCCGGCAAGGGATATCCCGGAGGTTTCGCCCGCTGAAATGCGGGCGGCAGTGCTTCGGCTGCGGAGCAAAAACACGGCCCCAGGGCTCGATGGCATCCCCGGGAAAGCCTGGGTGCTAGCCCTCGAGTACCTGGGCCCGAGGCTCCGCAGCTTATTCACCGCCTGCCTGGAGCAGGGCGTCTTCCCGGTGCGTTGGAAAACCGGGAAGCTCGTCCTGCTGAAGAAGGGAGGACGACCCGCAGAGTCGCCGTCGGCCTACCGGCCCATCGTGTTGCTCGACGAGGTGGCAAAGCTCTTCGAGCGCATCATTCATACCCGCCTCGTCGAGCACCTTGAAAGGGTCGGACCAAATCTGGCCGACGAGCAGTTTGGATTTAGGAGGGGACGTTCCACTGTCCACGCGATTCTGCGGGTGAAGGCACAGGCGGAGGATGCAGTGGCCACAGGCAGTGTAGTGATAGCAGTGTCGTTAGACATTTCTAACGCATTCAACTCGCTGCCCTGGCCCTGCATCCACGATGCACTGCGGTACCACGTGGTGCCGCCCTATCTCCGGCGTCTGGTGCACGCGTACCTGTCTGACAGGCACGTGGTGTATCCGGGCGCCGATGGGTGGCACCGAAGAGCGATGTCGTGCGGTGTTCCACAGGGCTCGGTTTTGGGCCCTCTCCTGTGGAACATCGGGTACGACTGGGTGCTCCGTGGTTCCAATCTCCGGGGCGTCGGCGTGACATGTTACGCCGACGATACGTTAGTCACAGCGACTGCTGGGACCTTCCGGGACGCCGCAACTCTGGCGGCGGCGGGCACCGGCCAAGTAGTTGGAAGAATTCAACGTTTAGGTTTGAAGGTGGCCCTCGAGAAAACCGAGGCCGTGTGTTTTCACGGACCTCGGAGAGGGCCACCGGCCGGTGCCGGCATCGTCGTTGGGGGGGTGCGGATCCCCATCGGCTCTAGCATGAGGTATCTGGGTTTAGTCCTGGATAGCCGATGGCGATTCCGCACCCACTTTAAGGAGTTGAGGACGAAATTGTCCCGGGCAGCGGGCGCTCTTTCCCGCCTGCTGCCCAACCTGGAAGGTCCTGGCTTCCCTTGCCGGAGGCTGTATCACGGAGTCGTGCGGTCCATAGCCCTTTACGGCAGCCCCGTTTGGGCTGACTCCCTGGGCCGCCCCTGCGTCGCCCTTCTGCGCGCCCCGCAGAGAGCTTTAGCGCAGCGGGCGGTCAGGGCGTACCGCACGGTCTCTTTCGAGGCGGCTTGCCTATTGGCCGGATTTCTGCCCTGGGACCTGGACGCCAAATCCCTTGCCGATGTATTCCATTGGCGGGAGGAGGCGTTCAGTCGCGGGGAGCGTCCGGCCCTGAAGGAGGTGGAGGCCAAGAGGGCCGCCTTACGGCGAGCCGCCGTGGAGGAGTGGCGTCTCAGGCTGGAGGCCCCGTCGTGGGGGCACCGGGTCGTAGAGGCAGTGCGTCCTGTCTTTGCCGAATGGCTGGACAGGCGCCACGGAGCGGCAACATACCGCCTGACGCAGGTGCTCACCGGGCATGGCTGCTTCGGTGAGTTCCTGTTTCGGGTGGTAGGTATAGAGGAGTCGGCCGTGTGTCACTATTGTGACAACTGCCCAATGGACACGGCCCAACATACGTTGGAGTGTTGTCCAGCCTGGGATGAGGAGCGCAGCGCTCTCAGAACAGTCGTCGGAGAAGACCTCTCGCTGCCGGCCGTGGTCGCTTCCATGGTCGGCGGCCGAGAGGCCTGGCAGGCGGTGGCCCACTTCTGCGAGGCGGTCCTCTCGCGGAAGGAGAGTGCCGAGAGGGATCGCCAGCGCAGTGGTGATCCCTCCCGCCGCCAGACGAGACGTAGGAGGCGTCGGGTGGACGACTGACCGACGTCTCCCGCCCTGTGGATTGGGGGCGTTTGGAGAATTCCACCACGGTATCCCCTGCCTGTCGTAAAAGGCGACTAATAGGGGCCTCCGGGGGTCATGGGTGGGCGGGATGTGCCGCCCACCCATTAGTCTAGCCAACTCTTGTGACCCCCGTGATGGACATGTCCGAGGCAGCGTGTCTCACGCTGCCTCGTACACCAAAAGGCGGACACGGTACGGTGTTTCGGGGGCTTCTGAGCCCCCGCTACAGGAAAAGGACCGCAATAGCGGTACGTGCAGGGGCGGTTGCGGACGACAACTTAGACGTGAGTCGGAGGAAGCCCGCAGCCGTCCCTAATGCGCCGAAGATGGCATTTTAAAAAAAAAAAAAAAAAACTAGTTGCGCCTCTGCCTACCCCTTCGGGGTTAACAGGCGTGTGTGTGTGTGTGTGTGTGTGTGTGTGTGTGTGTATCATGTATGTTTGTTCGGGTGGAATCTTGCAACTCAATTTTGAAGCAGTTACCCTCAACCGATTGTGTTGTTTTGCATACGCGTTCAGTTTGGATGGTAATGCATTGTTACTAAGTGACGTCGTTATGAATTCAATATGGCGGACGGCCCAAGATGAAGAACTAGTCCAGTGAAGGCCGATATGATGGTGATCGGCCGATGTCCTGTCATAGCTAGCCTGCAGACCGAAGCCTCAATATTGCTCAAGCTTTCGGGAGTTTCTAGCGGTATACAATGTACGGACCTTTTATAATAAATGAGAGTTCCTCCAAGACGGCCACTGGTACGATCGTTGCGTACCAGTTTGAAGTTTGGGATGTTGGGATTAGAGGTGGTGCGTATTTACGCAACCAGGTTTTTACACCAGGTATTTGCAAGTACGCCGACCAGGTGCCGACCCGAAACACTTGCAAGACTTGAAAGTACGCCGCGCTACGTCCGCGCGCAATTATGGTTCTTATTTCAACAAGCTAGTGAACAATTTCCTATGCAAGTATTTAAGTGTTAAAAGTATTATATTTGTTAACGCGATTGTGCTCCTTATTAGTGCCAAATCATGGGTCAATATCCTATGCAGGTAAAAAATACTTGAAAGTATTAGGTTTTTCGACTATCCAAGTGCTACAAGTACTTTATTTCTGAACGCGATTCGGCTCTTTATTCGCATTGAACACGGATCAATTTCCTATACAGAAATAAAATACTTAGTATTTATAGAATCGAAGTGTTCGAAATTTTTATTAGTGAACGCGATTGTGTTCTTTATTTGTATAGAAGCACGGATTAATTTCCTATGCAGAAATAAAATACTTGAAAGTATTTCGAAACCTGATTTTTTTAGGCGGACTTACTTGTAAGCCCTGGTTCACGATTTTGCAAGTACGACCCATGCCTAGTTGGGATCGCGGTGAGAGGGCTTGAGGAACGTCTATTTTCTATTATCGCTGACAAAGGAAGAAATTTCGGCTCTTTGGTCCCGATGCCCGAATACCGTTACAGTTGAAAAACCCCACTCTGAGGGAGCGAGGTTTTGTCCGCTGAGCGAGAAAAGTGTCCAACATCATATAATTTCGCTGGCTTGTAAACCATAGCGCGATCTATTTTTACGCTAGCGCAATCTATTGAGCTAAAAGGAAAACTTGTGTTACAAAAGTAAATATGAAACTAAGAAAACAATGAATATTTAAATAATGAATAAACTTAAATTCAAATTTTGAATTTATTAATTTACTTTTAAAATATTAAATAATAATAAACGTTTAAAATTAAGAATCTTATAATCAATCAATCAGCCTATCGCCGTCCACTGCTGAACGTAGGCCTCCCCAAGTGAGCGCCAACCATCCCGGTCTTGGGCAGCCCGCATCCATCCGCTACCCGCCGCCTTTTCAAGTCGTCGGTCCATCGTGCAGCAGGGCGTCCTACACTTCGTTTACCTAAACGCGGTCTCCACTCTAGCACTTCTCTGCTCCAGCGACCGTCTGTCCGTCTGCAGACATGTCCGGCCCACTTCCACTTCAGCGTGCTGATTTTGCGGGCGACGTCGGTTACTCTGGTTCTCTGGCGGATAACTTCATTTCTGATTTTATCTACCAAAGAGACCCCGAGCATCGCTCGTTCCATAGCACGCTGAGTGACTTTAAGCTTGTGGATCAGGCCACTGGTCAGTGTCCACGTCTCGGCTGCGTACTCGTATAATATTTAGTACAAATTACGTCATACATATTTATTATTCTCTCAATTATATTTTTAATAATTATATATATCTCTATTTAATATTTCAAATTTAAACTGAACTTTATTGACTGCGTTGACTATCCTTTTCCAGTGCTTTTATCATTTTATTGTAATTAATTATTTGCATGCAATCAAAAATTATTTTTTAATGATGCCAAAGAAGTATAACTTCTCACACGCGTACATACGTACACGCACCGATTTTTTATTTTTTTCACATCCTGGCCCCACAGTTATTTATTGTGCACGTCCATAATATGGATATCAAATGAAAGGGCTTGCTGAGAGTAACTCAAAAATATCTAAAATAAATAAAAAGTAATTTTTTTTTATTTTATTCACAAAGATTTTAACTTTTTAAATCACATCTTTTACAATCTCAAAACTAGAAATATGCTCAAGTATCTTAGAATAAATTAAAATACTGTAGACGAGCAGCCCTATCGGATGTTTACGTACCGCGCGGCTGAAGGTAATTATTTCAAGGACACGGCCGAGTGAGACTACTTTTAGTTAGTTGTGCTATGACCCTATCGTAGCGCTAGCAGCTCTTGAATCTCGATATTAACACGCTTTTATTAGCTTCAGACGTATGTATGTATGTATGAATGTATGTATGTTGTATGTTGTATGTGTGTATGTATGTATGTCTGTAGTATGGACCGCACCGGTGGCAATACAATATTTTAAACAAAAAAATATGTTTTTATAGAAATCCAACTAAATAAGTAATACTTAAGTTTTCCTTGTGCTTCAATAGAAGGCGCCAGCATAGAATTAGGTCGCGCCATGGTTTACAATAGTGATGTGATTAATGGTTAAAAATTATTAATGGTTAATAGTTAAACATTAAAAAAAAATAACGTGTTAAATTAATAGTTAAGTTATAACGGTCAAGAAGTAAGGAGTTACGTGAAAAGCATTAGCGATAACATGTTCAACACGTCTCTTGCGTCGTTTATTTTAATTAAGAAATTCACAATGGCGGCCACTTTTTTCAATTCTAACATTGGATCCGTCTTTTGTACCTACAGGCCTACCCAGATATCGATTTTGAGGTCGATAGGCCTTAAAACAAAGAAATTCAAAATGGCGGCCACTTTTTTCCATTCCGACATTGGAATGTTCTTTGGTAACTAAAGTTATACTCAGATGTCGAATTTGAGGTCGATTGGCCTTAAAACAAAGAAAATCAAAATGGCGGCCACTTTTTTCAATTCTATCATTGGATCCGTCTTTTGTAAGTACAGGCCTACCCAGATATCGATTTTGAGGTCGATAGGCCTTAAAACAAAGAAATTCAAAATGGCCGCCACTTTTTTCCATTCCGACATTGGAATGTTCTTTGGTAACTAAAGTTATACTCAGATGTCGAATTTGAAGTCAATTGGCTTTAAAACAAAGGAATTCAAAATGGCGGCCACTTTTTTCAATTCTAACATTGGATCCGTCTTTTGTACCTACAGGCCTGCCCCGATATCGATTTTGAGGTCGATAGGCTTTAATACAAAGAAATTCAAAATGGCGGCCACTTTTTTCTATTCCGACATTGGAATGTTCTTTGGTAACTAGAGTTAAACACAGATACCGATTTTGAGGTCAATTGGCCTTAAAACAAAGAAATTCAAAATGGCGGCCACTTTTTTCTATTCCGACATTGGAATGTTCTTTGGTAACTAGAGTTAAACACAGATACCGATTTTGAGGTCAATTGGCCTTAAAACAAAGAAATTCAAAATGGCGGCCACTTTTTTCAATTCTGACATTGGATCAGTCTTTGGTAATTAAAGTTATACCCACATACCGATTTTGAGGTCAATTGACCTTAAAACAAATAAATTCAAAATGGCGGCCACTTTTTTCTATTCCGACATTGGAATGTTCTTTGGTAACTAGAGTTAAACACAGATACCGATTTTGAGGTCAATTGGCCTTAAAACAAAGAAATTCAAAATGGCGGCCACTTTTTTCTATTCCGACATTGGAATGTTCTTTGGTAACTAGAGTTAAACACAGATACCGATTTTGAGGTCAATTGGCCTTAAAACAAAGAAATTCAAAATGGCGGCCACTTTTTTCAATTCTGACATTGGATCAGTCTTTGGTAATTAAAGTTATACCCACATACCGATTTTGAGGTCAATTGACCTTAAAACAAAGAAATTCAAAATGGTGCCACTTTTATCAATTCTGACGTTATCTAAATAAAATTATTTTCGCAGTCATTGCAAGTGGCGATTTTATTGTTCACAAATCACGACAAGGCATAATTTAAGTCTTAGCTAAAGAAAAAATATAATTTTTGTGCTTATAAGTAGTATTAAATTTCGTTTAACAAATAACCTATAGAGGCGTTATTAGCATTTTTCTATGATTAACAGTTATCAAGTTTAGTTGATTAATAAATTAACGGATGGCATTAACTGCCTCCGCAGTCCGTTAATTAGTTTAAACGTTTAATGAATATTGCAATAGTAGTTAATAGAATTAACAGCTATTTTTTTATAATGAGTTAAATTAACAGTTATAACGTTTAATGATCACCTCTAGTTTACAAGCAAGCGAAACTATATAAGTTCCCATTTTTAATAATCCTATTTGTTTTTTAGTGAACTAAAAAATGAAAAATAAATAATCTATACTAATATTATAAAGCTGAAGACTTTGTTTGTTTGAACGCGCTAATCTCAGGAACTCTACTGAACCGATTTTGAAAATTCTGTCACTAATAGGAAGCTTCATAACTCCTGAGTGCTATAGGCTACTTTTTATCCCGGGAAAATATTTTTGTCCTGGAAAAACTTTTTCACGCGGGCGGAGCCGCGAGCACCACTAGTAGTTTATAAAAACTAAAAAAAACACGTTCTGAAAATCCAACTACATAGGGCTGCCATCCGTCCGGAATTCCCCGGATTCGTCCTAGTTTGAAGGGTGTCCGGGGGCGGACCGGTAGGAGTTTTTTAAAAGTGTTGTCAGGGACACTTGTGTTTTCAGGGAAAATCCATATTTTTATAGATAAGCGATAAATTGAAATAAATTTTAGTTTAAATATCTATTCATAATAACCCGCATTCTAGAAGGCATGGCAAATATTTTTTCAGAGGTGTCCGGGGAAAAACCCATATTTCGCCCCATTATTCCGTCCCGTGATGTGATAGGGGGCGAGCCTATCGCCATATCGGGCACAAATTCCAGACTCCGGGCTGATACTGAATAGAAAAAAAAACTTGAGAGGTGTCAAGGGACACTCGGATGGAACGAAGTTCTTTTCGATTAATTAGTGAAGATATTGTAATAAATTATTTTTTTTAAGTTATAATAATAATTGTAATTTACTTCTACCTACACAATAGATATGTCATCGAATCACGATCATCACCTAAGCAAGCATTGACATTAAAATTAACATACAACTAACGAAAAAAAAAAACTACTCTAAAAAGCATTTAAATTGTCTTTTCATATTTAAATTTCATACATATTTTATTCGTTCCAAAACTACTCTAAAAAGCATTTAAATTGTCTTTTTTATTTAAATTTCGAATGTCACTTTTACGGCCAGTTCTTTATTGTTAATGGCTGGTTTCACAGGGCAAGTATAAAAGTGTCGTCCACCTTTTCGTGAGAATTTTTTCCGTCTAGCTCCCTTTCACAGCGCGCGATAAGGAACTTCGTTCCAAAAACTCAATATCACTTTGCCCGACCAGGGATCGAACCCGAGACCTCAGCTTGTAGGCGTACCGTAATACAACTGCGCCACCGAGTCAGTCCATTGTGCTGCCAGTATTAGGAAAATATCATTTTTCTGCTGATTTAATTTTGAATGTATTTATTTTAGCTATTAATTCTGTCCTAAAAGATAACTGCATCTCAACTGACGTGTGATTGTTTAAAATATTCCCTGTTGGGTAAGAGTACGGGATTAAAAGTACGCACGCTGTTATAACTTCATTACAATGAAAAGTAACATCAAGCGTTCCTAAAATTACAGTGATCAACTATCTCTATATGAAACTATCATTCTTGGCGTTATTATTCTATGCATATTATAACTTTAGAAAAATAACGGTTATTAATGCTATTATTGATGAATAAAAATTATTTTTAGTTTAAAAATTTTTTGACGGAAGTATGCAACGAGCTTGGCTGTTGAACTAGAATGTGTTGGCAGCACTGTGTGAGTGTCAAAGAGTTTAGAGAATATACCTAGAATAGGTAAAACCACCAAGGAACTTATATAGTATATAAGTTCCTTTTTTTCCTATCTGGCTCTGTCCTTTAGGACAATTTTGCCAATGTCAAAATGAGGAGTTCCTTGAAAACCACTAAACTAAGTGTCAACTGTCAAGTGCAGCGTTGCCGATTTGTGGGGAATTCCCCAAATTGCGGGGAATCCCAAGTCGATTTGGGATTGGTTGTATGTGGGGAAAACGTGGGGAATTTATACTTATACCAAAAGTATCGAAAAATTACTTTTAGGATATTCTCTTGGTAGAATGCAACTATGAAGTCGACTATTAGGCATGTTAGCGACAACTTTTTCATTACAGGACATCCATAGTTCGGGTAATGTAAGAATGTATATTTCGAGCGGATCCATAGGTTGAGTATGCACCCCCCCTCCCCATCGGCGTGATGTTTTGTTGGGTCTATTTCATTTATAATAAATTTCTCCGCAATTTGGAAATTTATCTTCGATTTTTGGGGAATTGAGGAAATAGGTGTACGCAACCCTGGTGAAGTGTCACAGCATGTCACAGCTGTCACTGTTATCGTCCACTCCAGCGTCCTGAGCTAAGAGAATTTGTTATCTGATAATGATTATAATGGTCTTTGATTATAATGTCCTACATGAAATTTAAGCAATTTATTTTATTTTAAACATATGGCGCGTTTACATCATCGATCGTGATTCGTGAAGTTTGTGCACTCAGGATTATTTGCCCAAGTTTTTGAGTCTAGACGATAATAAAAGCTCCATTGAAAATGGGAGGTGGTGATTTAGTAAGTAGTTTTTTTTTCTTACATATTGCCATAGGTGATTATGTTTCATTAAATTATTTGACAAACCGCAGTTAATTTGCAATGGATTTATATTACAATTCAGAATTCCAAGAAATCATGGCATCCAAACACAATGAAGAATCAAGAGCGGGTATGGAAAGCAGAGCAAGCCGCCGCCGAAGAGAAGAAGCGCATAATGGAGCTGCAGCGCGAGCGCGCCGAGGAGAGAGACCGAGCAGAACTCAACAATATAATCAAACAAAATGCTGCAGCAAACATGGATGACCGGCTTCACTGGATGTATGATGTATGTATAATATTTTTTTATGACATTGAATGACTTGACAAGCATGCCGTTCGCCTGATGGTAAGTCATACAACTGCCCACAAACCCATCCACCACTTTGAGCTACAAAGTACTGTGTGGCATACCTCTGCGCTCGTCATCCTGAGACATAAGATGTTAAGTCTCATTATGTCCTGTAGTTACACTGGCTACAATGTTCTTCAAGCATAAACACAACAGTACATGCACACTACAGCTTGGTGTAGAAATAGACATTGCGGTGGTACCCAGCCAGTAAACAGAAATTTTGTGTTTAATATCATACTCAATCAACTCTTTTTCTTATTCAGAATGATTATAAAAGAGTGTTAACATAATATTAAATATATATCTGTATCTTGATTTTTAATATAGGCATGCTGGTGAACAGGCAACTGCATTACTTAATGTAGTGTGTTATCTACTGCCTCTTTAAACCCAATCATACTTACTCAGCAATGAATGCATTGCCAACCTTAAAGGGAAGTAATAGTAATAAATAGGATGTTCTGTGATCTGTCTCCAGAATTCATTCACCTATCTAAAGCTGCAGCAAGTCATTGCTTCACATTGGTTTCCTGTTAGACTGTGGTATAAGCCAGACCATTAGGCTATAGCCATAGGTCTGCAGGAAATCTGTACCACATTTCTCTGTTAACACCTTTGAAACATGCTATAGCTTATGCCTTATTCATATTATCCTGACAGATCAATAGAAAATTAATTTAAAATGGAAAATCTTGGTTTAAATCAGATTTTGATACAAATCAATTCTCAATTTGATTTAACATTTATATATTTTACATGCTGTAGTTTAAAATACTGTACAAAATAAAGGTTTTCACTCTTTGTAACATGTAGAATCGGCAGTACTGCGATGTTCAAAAAGATATCTTCTATTCCAGAAGCCAGATAAAAAGGAACAGCAAGAAGAATACTTGCTTGGAAAAGCTATTGATAAAAGAAGTGATTATTCTGACAAACCAGAAGCTGAGTCTATACCGGCTGTCACCCGTCGTGTGGTGGGCTCCAGTATGTTATCAGCAGTTGGAGCTGGAGACTCTCAAGTAGACTTAGTGCGAAAGATCCGTGAAGATCCCTTGCTTCTGATTAAAGAGCGAGAGCGGGCTGCTCGAGCTGCACTGTTGAACAACCCACTACAACGTCGTAAGATTGCTGAACTGTTAAGGAAGGAACAAGTAAGGATTAGACTATTGGTTTATCTACCCATCTAACCAATTAAATGCTAATATTAAAGTAGTTTTTAATTGATTTTAAAACAGATGATCTCTTTTCTTTAGTTTGCCATATGTTACTTCCCAGAATTTGGTCCTTACTCATGGCACTATTGAATGGTGTAACAATACAGTGTAATTTTTTGTCAAACTCAACAGATTCAATTCTTGACTATAAATATTGACATTTCAAAAATCTAATCATGCAGTTTTCGTTTTCATCAAAATCGGCTCAGACTCTGGAGACTCCTTTGTGCATTTTTCGCTATTCCTCATAGTTTGAGATTTCGTACGTCCACATCATTCACGCCCACTTGAAAAGTTCACATTGTAAACTCTCTGATTGTTCCATAATTTTCATCAATTTTGGTTTTTGAATCAAAATAACCGGATTAAGTATATTATCCCAGTTAACATACAAAATACATATAACAGTTAATGTATATTGCTTTCCTATGACATTTCCAGTGGTATTTTTACATTGGGTTCTGTGAGATCGATTTCTTATTGTATTTACAATTGTAAACCAAAGTATGAAACAACTTTAGAAGTTTTTTAAGTGGTTCTTGTTCTACAAATAAAAAGCATTACATATTATGTTTGATTATTCTTAGGATTTAAAGATTCAAAGTTAAAGGTCATAATTTCTCGTACAACACAATTCAATCAATTTAATCCCCTGCTAATAGCAGCTTTGAGACAAGATCCCATAACTTTATTAGAACCAGTATCACCAGATAAGGAGTTAAGAGTTTTAATTTATCTCAACCAAACTGCTACCTATTCATTATTGCTTGCCATATAAACATAACGACCATTGAAAACATGTGATTTATGTTGAATATTGATATTTTAATTTATTACAGGATCAAAAAAAGGAAAGCTTGAATATAAAAAAGAATAAAAAAAAAGGTAAAGATTTAGATAGTGTGCTAGCAGCAAAGTTAAATGCTCTAAGTGCTGAAAAAAGCCTTGATTTAGCAACTTTACTTGACTCTGACGATTCTGGTTCTGATTCGTCATCATCGTCATCGTCTTCTACATCAAACAAACAAAAATCCAAGAAAAAGAAGAAAAGGAAAAAACAGGAAAAAATCATTAAACTAAAAAAAATAAAAAAAAAGAAGAATCATTCTTCAGATTCCGATCAGTCAGATAATCAGAAAACACGTGATAAATCAGAGAAAAGGCGTACAAGAGAGGAGTCTGCGCACACAGGCCGTGATAATCAATTCACAAGTCGAAAGCGACATTCTAGTCATAATGAAACAGTTGACAACAAAAGCAAAGCAAAACGAAGTAGGAGAGATCGCACCCCACCACAATCAAATGATTATGATCGGTCTCGGCGTCGCCGCTCCCGAACAAGGAGTCGTGAAGAATATTCACGTCGAAAGGGATCACCTTCACGACATAAACAAGTACAAAAAAATACCAAAGGTGAGGGCATGAGCGAAGAACAACGTGCCGCCAGACTAGCGGCGATGGTGGCGGCCGGCGCCGAGCGCGAGGTGGAGCGCGGCCGGCGAGTGGCGCAGCAGCGGGCGGCCGACCAACGCGACCACGACCCGCCGCCAAGGGGCTTAGTGCGCAACGAGGCTCGCTCTCTACCAGACTCACTCGAAACTCGCATACATTCAAACAGACATTATATACAACGGAACAGTCGCCACATGAATGAACATTTCGCTCGAAGATAGAATAAATAAATAAAGACTGTAAATAAAACGTAATAAAGACTAGAAGATAATATTATTTTATTTGGTATTTATAATATTTATATTAATAAATTTTTAACTTGGGAGAATGTGTTGAACTCAATAACACATTGTGATTATTTTGTTGATGTCCTTCATTGGCTGTAGTCGTAGTGCATAATGATCGTATCAATCAAGAGGTATTTTTTCTCTTACAATCTGAAAAAAAAAAGAATAAATAAACAAATGGTCATACAGTACATACACTAGTCTTATACATGTAGTATAGTACCACCTCGGTGGCGTAGTTGTAATATATATAATTAGTACGACTCCAATGCTGAGGTCTCTGGTTCGATTTCCAGGTCTGGCAAAGTGATATTGAGTTTTTCTATTCACTATCAATTCGGAGTCTGGAATTTATGCCCGATATAGCGATAGGCTCGCCCCCTATCACATCATGGGACGGAATAACGGCGAAAAGTGGATGCACTAGTTGCGCTTGTGCCTACCCCTTCAGGGATAAAAGGCGTGAGTGTATATGTATATATATGTGTGTATATAGTATTTGTAGCTAACTCTGATTGGTTTTTGTGAATTGAACAAATGCTACACTTTTGCGTTTTAACATGATGAGTAAAAAAAAACAACTGTTTAAAACGTAATAAAGTTGACACCGTGATTTGTTGAGATTGCGTTGCTTTGCTTAACTTAGAACAATGTTAAGTACCTCGGCGCACATCCCTGCATAGATGGGGTCAGTGTCCCACGGACCGCGTTCGGGTAACGGCAGTGCGCGGCGCCGAAGTTCCGCAACCAGTTCGGTCACATCCATGATGGGAATAGGGTCGAGCCCGCGAGCCAGCCCCGCCAGGTACTCCACGTAATGAGCCCTGTCAAGAATTCAAGAATAGGGGCCGTGAACACACCTCGATAAGGCCCCTCTTGTAGAGGCCGTCTAGCGAGCCGTAGGGGCGCGGTGGGGGTCGCAGGGCGGCACGCCGCACCAGAGTTTCAAGATCATCCACGTCCAGGATCGGTAGAGGGTCGACCACGTTTCGCCGCACCAATCGGCTCAGGTACTCCAGATAATGGTTCCTGTAAGCACATGCCGATCTGACCCCCTGCTTGTCATTTACATACTTTTTAGTTTTATTGTTATACTAGCGGCCCCGACAGACGTTGTCCTGCCCTAAAAAGGAAATGAAATCCTAGAACCCGAGTACAGCGCCACCTACCGGATCTAATTGTTAATCGAAACTATTCTCAAACCCACCTGAGGACACAAAAAAATCATTAAAATCGGTCCAGCCGCTTAGGAGGAATTCAGTGACATACACGTTTAATATGGCGGTTAAGTATTCTTAAATTTTCAAATTTTCCGCGTAATTTTCTTGCAAAAAACCTCCCTGCCACCAAATGAGTCCTTATTTAACGAAATTTTAAAATCCCTAAACACCCCCACCCCCCCGTAAATAATACCTAACCATATTTTTTTCCGGAAAAAAATCCCGAATAAAATTCCCGGTGTCTGTTTTCCGGGATAATAGTAGCCTATGGGCGGTATTAATAGGTCAATCTCAAGTTTGAGTTACATCTCAAGTAGACATAATGTATTGAACTGTTCATACATTATGTCTACTTGAGATGTAACTCAAACTTGAGATTGATTTCCTTTGGATCACAAACTATCTCCATACTTATTTTCATACGGTTCCACTGGCAAAAAACTATTTTTTTTTTACGAGATTAAGGTCCCGGTTTATATTTTCCCGGGATATGAAGTAGCCTAGATTCTTCCCAGGGTTTAAAACTATCTCCCTGCCAAATTGCATCGCTATCGGTTCAGTGGTTTAGTCGTGGCGGCTCCACTCGCGAGAAATTAAAATCCGGGATATAATTCCCGGTTTATCTTTTTCCGGGATAAGAGTAATTATGTCCTCAACTGGATCTCGAAATATCTCTATACTTGTTTTCTTGCGGTTCCACTGGCAGAAAACAATTATCCGGGATAAAAGTCCCGGTTTATATTTTCCCGGGATAAAAAGTATCCTATGTCCGTCTCCTGGTTCTAAGCTACCTCTCCACCAATTTTCAGGTAAATCCGTTCAGCCATTCTTGAGTTATAAGTGGTGTAACTAACACCACTTTCTTTTATATATATAGATAGTTTCATACAAGCAGGTACAAATATGTCGACATGACCTTACAACGTCATTATGATTTTGTTAAAATAAGTTATTTATTTGTACATCGTGTTAATACGCACTTGCACAATCCTGCGTAGTTCTGTGGTGCCTCGCTTCCGCATGTGCCATCTATAAGACCTGTTGGTGTTTCTCGCTGCAACTGTATTGGGCATCGTCCTCCGCTACCTTCTTCTGCTTCTGTTTCATACTTCACGTTGTTCATCTACAGCATGATGCGAGAATGTTAGTCAAAACTTTGTGGCTTATGTGTAAGTAGGTTTTAAAACGAATGTACATAAATAAGCAAGTACCTGTAACAGTGTTTGTAATTCATGTGGTTCCTTATCTCGCAGATAAAATAGACAATTTCGCGGATGGTGGGCGTGTAGTCCTAACTTAGCACAGTATTCGCTTAGCCCACACCGCGCACCCATTGTAAATGGTTTTCCACATCCATAACAAAATTCAAATTTACATTGAGTGCATGTAAAATGCATACAACCACCCCTGAAAAACATTGACTCATTTAATGCATATTTTAGACATGTCTTGTGTCATGTGTGACAAAATCTGGGTATACTCCATATCCAATTTCTTTAATATGATACCTGGACAGAGAATATTTAAAGTGACATCGAGGGCATTCAATTCCATTGTCTCGTAAATGTTGTTGTATAACAGAAACAGACTTTTCAGGATCGTTGTCTTCTAACCAAGTTGTATATTGATCGCATGTTAAACCTTCGTGGTTTGGTGTCCACTGTAACCAATAATAATTAAATTCTTTATCAAATAACTATTGGAAATACATGCAAATAAATTGTTATTTTCAATTTGAATACCTGTTTCCTGCAGGATGCGCAGCTCACAGCGCGACACTCGGGACATCGCACCTTCTTTTGTTTTGGATGAACAAAGAAACCCGATGCGCATTCTATGCACCACCTAAAGTTTGGATCGCGAGCCAAGGTTCTATCACGTAACTGAAATTACACACGAATAAATTAAAATCTTTGTACCACCAATATAAACTATGTAGGTATCAGTAGCCATTTAAACGTGTTTGTATTATACGTACCTATCGGTAACGGTAGGTATCGATGTTTAGTTCCTATCTGTGTAAATTGTTAATATTCTAGAAATGTCTAAATTTTCGGACCCATACGGTATTAGAACGTTTTACATTTTACGAATTTTGTTCGGACAATTTATATGGCAGATTTAAAAAGCCGCTCTCCTAGAAGTGCGGCGCAGTTTTTGTTAGAACGCGACAAGACAGACAGACCGGACCGCCAACCTACCTTTCTTTGAAATAATTCATGTAATTCATTTTCTAATAAGGTTTTTAAAAGTATATCCAAATGTGCAAAATACTCTAGCCAGGCATCCTCAGGAAGATTTTCCAAATCCGGCACTTTACAGTAAGGGCATACACAATCGGCGATGCTCCGTTCTGTAATTTGTACTGTAAAATAATGACTAGCGCATTCGCGGCAGCAGCGATGCGTGCAACGCAACATTGACACCATCTGCAAAGAGATAATTTTAAAGGAAGATAATGACTAAGCTTTTGATTTCTTTTATTTCCGAATACGGCTCCTTAAAAAAGTTCTTACTTCATGTTCAGGAAGTCGTGATGCACAAAGCTCGCAGTCTTGATGTAAATAAGCAAGTGCGGCGTCAAGGTCGGTACATTCTAGCGCGGCCATCAATGCTGCTGATGCTTCGGTCCCTCGGGATATTAACTCAACTGCTAGTTGAGCTTGATCCCATCTTTCGGTTGCTCCTTCAGCAAGTAGCATACGAGCTTGTCTCTGCATAAATATTTTTTTTGCCAATTAATTTACTGATTAAGTATAAAATATTTGTGTCATATTGTTACGGCGGATGGTTCTTATTATATAAAGAAATATACAGAATGTGCCATTTACATTTAATTTACTGATTATAAAATATTTGTGTGATATTTTTACGGCGGATAATACTTATTATATAATATAAAGAAATATGTAACAGAAGCGAATAATAGAGAATGGAGTGATAATATAGATTTTAGATTTACCAATTCATTTACATTATACAGCCCTAGACTGTTCCCGAAACAATTTTGTTGTACTTGAATTTTTATCAATTACCAGTAAGAATATGAATTATAAAAGATGTTTCGAATACTAAAACATTCCAAGGATAGGCCCCAGAGGCCGAGACCGATAGATACTAAAGTGACTTTCCATTAAATAATTCTTGGTAAATAGTTAACACGGTCAAATTATATTTTATTATTTGTAAATTTTCTATTGGAAACATCCCCATAGTCATAGTTTTTATATTTAAACTTACCTCCGGGGAACCCTCAGGGAGACGGACTTTAGCTAAATCTATAAGCTGGCCCGAGACTCGACGTAACGTGATAGGCGGCGGAGGGCTTAATGGCGTGCTTGGTTCTTCGGCTGATTTTCTAATAATATGCGTCTGTGAGTCGTCGGAATCACTGTCAGTCCATTCATCTTCAGTGCGACAGGTTTCGCGAAAGAAGGTGTTTTTTTTTTCTTTTACGGGTGATACTGTTTGTGAGGTGGGCAATTGTCTTTGTGCCGGTTGTTGCAGAGGTGGGGGTGGTGCAGGCTTTTTCTTATTCATAGTAGATGTTGTTGGTTTCACCTCTATAGTTTCAGTTGGACTTGGTTCTACCTTTGGCTTAGCATTAAAAAGCCTAGTTTGTAATTGCTTTACGTGACCGCTTTGAATGTTACCGAAATGTGATTTCGGAGGAGATGGTGCCGGATATTGCTTAATTGAAATTCTTCGTATAGGTACCTTAGAAGCTACAAACTTCGGTGCATTCTTTTCAATTTTAGATTTATTATTATTTTGAATTGCCTTCACAGGTTTTGGTATGTTCGATTTCAGCAGATTTTTACTGGTAGTAATGGAATCAGTAACCTCAGGTGATTTTAAGATAGAGTCTGTACCATCATTAACGAAATTAGGTTCTTCATGGGTTACATTTGCAGGTTCTGTCGTGAAATTGTTGATAGCATTGGAAATATTATTTGGGACTTCAGAACTGCTTATTTGATTTTGGTCTATCCTTGTATTATTGAGTATATTATTTTGAATCTCTTCCTTATAAATAGGTGGGGAAGTATTCAAAATGTCATTATTAATTACTGTTTCAGCATTTTGTAAATTTTGATTTGAGTTGTTCGTACTTGATCCCTTGGTTGTGTTTTCTATTTCTAATATATTGTTTACTACTATATTTTCGGTTTCTAGTTCAACATTTACATTTACATTTGCAGTTTCTGATTCCGACATTATATTTGTCGTTTCATTTTCCGGCGGTGATTCATTACTTCTAGCTATATTTTCTATCTCAGATATATTAATTTGTTTGTCATTTTCTATTTCTTGTAGAACGTTTTCTATTATAAGAATATCTGTTGCTGTATTTTCATTATTTGAACCATCATTATTCGTTACATTCTCGTTTTGCACCTGTTCTTCACTGGCGTTGAGTTCCTTAATGTTATTTGTTATATCCTCCTCAATGTTTTCTAACACAGCATTCATTATAGGATTAACAGTCTCGTAAATCATCAACTTACGTGGTGCTTCGGATATAAATAATGAAATGTTAACGGCTTCTTTTGCAATTACTCTTATATCTGGCAATGATTCTTTAGATTCTTCTTTTGTAATTTCAGCTTGGTTATTCGGTGCGTTATTTGATTCCCTTACAGAATTCAATTCCGCGTATATTTCTTCAAAAGAATTAACAGCCACAAATAAGTTATTATTAGCATCTTCTTTTCTTGGCTGGGTTGTTGTTGGTTTATTAATTACTATTGAAAGTGTTTGGTCATCTTGCAGACTTTTAGCTATTGAATCTAATAATTGAATATTAGTATTTTTAAAATCTTTGATTTGACCATCTAAATTATCAAGCGCTTCTTCATATTGTTCAGTATCTTCTGAACTAGTTCTAACTAGATGCGCTCCTTGCGTTTCGCATTGTATGTTCGTCTCATCATCACTGGTAGATATATCTTTTTCTTCTGAACTTATGTTGTCCGTGTCATCTTCATCTTCGGTATCGCTGTAACTGCTTTCTTGTTCATCATTTGAGCTACTCTCGTGTTCACTTTGAGATATATTTCTACTGTCAAGGGAATTTATATCTGAATTTATTTCGTCCTTCATTTGCTGTATGAGCTTTTGTGTGTTATCGACTAAATCATTAAGTTTCTTCGACTTATCATCAACCTGTGAAGTAGATTCAGCCTCTATGATAGGTTTAGATGTTGTATTATATTGCAAGTCATTAATTTTTAAAACAGAATTTTCGCTATTAAATGTTTCAAGATTTTCAGCATCAATGGCGTTTTTAATGTTATTTTGAAGCTGGATAATTGTTTTGGGATCATTGCTTCCTTGGCTTTTATCTTCTGTAGAATTCGTTTTCAGAGGTATGGCTCCATCGTTACTATTAGAGGTTCTCCGTTCACGCTCACTTACTAATCGGTCATCCGGTATTTGCTGGTTTTCATTTAAAATGTATGCTTCTTGTGGAAGAAGCAATGGTTCATTCGTCGCAGCAATTGATTTCTGTACCGATTTGCTTATTGCTGGCAATGGGCTGGCTCGCGTTAAAGCATTATAAGCATCTATAAAGTCACTCTCACTTTGCACTAAATCAAAGGGATTTAGATTATTATTAATTACATCATCACTTTCTCCCAATTTAAACACCATGTTATCCGAAACTAAACTTTGCAAAACTTTTTCGTCAGTAGACGGCCAGTCGAGAAGGCTCTTTAGAGATCTATCAACATTATTAGCATCGTCGGGCGGGACATCGTACGGGTATCCACTCCGTAAACTGGGATTCGGTTCCGCGTCGCGTGTGTACTTTACGTTTACGTCCAAAGGAAGATACATCCAATCGTCGTCTCGAAACTTGGGCCGCATAGGCGCGTCAAACTCATCAGAGCTATCTTCAGCTGAAACGTAAACGTGAAAGTTATGACGGAGTACGATGGCGTCGCGATCTCGAAAAGCTAACGCAACGTCAGGGATTCAGAGGGCGATCGAGTTTACCGCGCGCGCGGGACGAGCGCCGCGACGAACCTTGCGGCGGCGCTGCGTCGTCGTCCGCGCCCGCCGGCGAGCCCCACACGCGCCCGCGCACTCGGCCCTCTTCTCCGAACCTATTGCTCTCCACCTGAAATAACAACTCACATGTTCATTACAACTATTACGTTAACTAGTATTAAGCAAATAATCTTTGTAATATGTTAGCAATGAAAGATTGGTCTGGCCCGCTGTTTTGATTGGAAAACTGTATTCGTTTCTTGGATTGCACCATACGTTTTCTTTTTGGCTTATACCACCTTCTAATTTACCGCACTAATTAGTCAATCAATAACAAAATATGGTATTAATATTCCAGATACTATAGGCAAAGTTATATTAAATAATATTTTTTATTTTATAAGCATAGTCACCCGTCGGCGATGTTTTTCGACACATTCGGTGACGGCCGGCCACATGGCACCTCGGTGTCGCGCGAGAGCCGCACGGACTTCCAGCTCTGAGATGGCAATATCTGGAGCGAGGCGCGTGGCTGCTGCTCGCACACCGGCACACAAAGTCGGCCACCGGGAACGCAACCAGGCCAGAGGAGCTGCTGGGCTTTGCGCCAAAGCTGCCTGCACTTCGGCCGCACTAAATCCGAGTCGCTCAGCCTCAGTCATTAATCTGGCGAGCTCGAGACCTCGCTCCGCCTCTCGCCTAGATCCCGCTCCTGCGAGTGCTTCCAATGATGCTGCACGAGTGGTTCCACTTGGTTCAGGTGATGCTGCCTGTAAAAATTATGTGATTATTAAGTAGTTTAATATATTTAACACGCCAGTGGTTTAGGACTTCAGAATAGGACACGGTTAAAATATTAGGTATGTTCATTTTTGTTTGATTTCCCATCATAGTTATATTTAACGATAATAGTTAATAGATAATGCCTAAATTAAATTCTAATTAAGTATTAATGTATGAATTTTGTACAAAACCAAGTTTTTACATACCCCGGAGTCATAATATCCAGAGCGGCGGTGCGGGCGAGCCCGGCGCAGGTCGAGATGCGAGGCGCGCCGTGACAGACGAGAGCTCTCGCTCCACTCTCCGCCCGGGCTGTTGTCACGGTCGCGCCACTCCCACCGACCCACACTTGCACCCACAGTTCTTACACTTCTATCGCTTTCCTGACAAAACAATTTATAAGGAATTAATTCCATTCATAATTGTTACGAGTTTCGGTACAAAAATCGTATAACTCACTCGTGTATCACTCGACAGAGAGTGTCTGCTGTGAGAGCGCTCGCGACGCGCTTCCTCTCTAAAACGACGGCGTGAACGTGACCGCGGCACCGACGGTGTACGCTCCCATGAATTTGGCACTTCATACGTCTGTTAACAACAATTAGTTGAAAAAAATATTATGCAACTGTGTTGTATTTCATAACAAAATTTTTTTTTATATTCATTACCTGTGTAGAAATGCTTTGCGGCGGTGGAGATGTTCCAGTGTTTGACACTTTAGATTTCGATACCATTGACGAATTTTTCTCGGCTCCTGTTATGATGCGAGGAGGCGAGGTTCCAGTGGACTTTTTTTGGTTATTTGCAGCGGAGTTAGATGGTGCGTGTGTTGTATTGTCTCGTGGCGGTGAAGGTCCCACAGAGATACTGTGAAGTTTTGGCGAACCAGAATTCGAAACATCCCGTGTACCCACATTTGGTGAGGCGTTCAATCTGTTATTGTTTTCTTGTGTCGGCGATATTCTATTATTATTTATAGCCCTTCCGATGTCCTTTGGTGGTGATGGTCCCACTGCCATGTCATGTCGCTCTCGTGCCGGTTCCAGTCGATCAAACTCATTTTGATCACGATTCGGTGTCTCGAGACGATTTATTGGTTTTGTTATTTTTTTCTCTTCTTTAGGTGGAGATGTA
Organism: Lapara coniferarum; assembly: GCA_949316025.1. Classification (NCBI taxonomy): domain Eukaryota; kingdom Metazoa; phylum Arthropoda; class Insecta; order Lepidoptera; family Sphingidae; genus Lapara; species Lapara coniferarum. The sequence continues at coordinate 7,417,481 of OX438926.1, forward strand.
CCACACGCTATTGACGATCGTTCTCTTTTATTGCGAGAAGATTTTTTTAAACCATCTGTAAATAAAAATAAAAACTTGAGAGGTGTCAAGGGACACCCGGATGGAACGAAGTTCTTTTCGATTAATTAGTGAAGATATTGTAATAAAATTTTATTTCTTTTAAGTTGTAATAATAATAATTGTATATTTCATTAAAACGTTACCACATCAAGGAAACATTTACTTCTACCTACACAATAGATATGTCATCGAATCACGATCATCACCACTTAAGCAAGCATTGACATTAAAATTAACACACAACTAACGAAAAAAAAACTACTCTAAAAAGCATTTAAATTGTCTTTTTTTTATTTAAATTTCGAATGTCACTTTTACGGCCAGTTCTTTATTGTTACTGGCTGGTTTCACAGGGCAAGTATAAAGTGTCGTCCACGTTTTCGTGAGAATTTTTTCCGTCTAGCTCCCTTTCACAACGCGCGATAAGGAACTTCGTTCCAATAAGTTTCTTATTAATTAATTTTCTAAGGAATTGTTACAAATTTTGGCTACATTAAACTTACTCTGTTCAATCCTGATATCTTCCTTCGAAACTCGTGCCACCGGCGTTGAGATCATATTTGTTATTTTAATCTTTTCCACCTTTTCTCCTAGTTCAGCAACAGCTTTCGGCGCGACAGTGGGCGTGCGGCAACAAACGGCACAAACCCGCACCCCCGGTTCATTGACAAACGTGCAATGTTCGCATTGCCATGTTACGTCGGAGGGCGGAGGCACAGGACCCAGAGAATCCTCTATATTTTCGGGCACAATTTTTGGTTCTGGGGGGTCGTCGCTGTCGACGTTGCTTTCTGAATCGGCATCACTGGAGGGTAGGGGTGGAGGCGATGGAGTTCGATGCTTAGTTCTTCGCGAAGTGCGCGAGCGCACACTCATGGCTGGCGAGGCGGCGCGTGATGCGGCTCTTGAGGCTGTGCGGCTGTCTACTAAAATGCATAATACAATATTATGGCAATCATTGATATTACAAGGGATTATTTAATTAAAATTCGATGTAATGAACCGTTGATTTTATTTTTTAACCCGGTTCCATGTATAGTGGAGCAGGTGATACCTATATATATTTTAAGATGATAGATAAAAATCTTGATCATGTTTGTCTTACAAGTTACCCTTTCTGATAAATATTCGTGCTAGTATATAAATCAATTTCCTATAATAGATAGGTATTATTCCGTACAACTGAGGGTATTTAATTGTATGGGTTATCTTCATGCATGTGACTTGAAGGTTTCTATGTTTAGTTGTACTGAATTGAATTAAATCTTACCGTAAGTGCCTCGGCGTTGTGGCTGTGGCGTGTGTGGGACATGATGTGGGTGTTGGTGGAACCGCGGATCGTGTGGTGAGGTGTGCGGTACGCCGCAGCACGACGGCGGCCACCCGCTCTGCCATGGGTGATCCAGGGTGGCGCAGCTTCCGTACCGCCAGCCGGTTGGCACACACTGTGCACACCCCGCGCACGCAGGGTGCCCACCTAACTCGAGCACCGAGGCGCCTCTCCGTAAAGGACGGTTCCATCCTTGCCCAGTCGGGGACAAATTTTCTGGGTCCCACGTATCAGTAGGCATCGCCTGCGGTTAATAGAAGGTGAAAATTTAATCTTCTGTTAGGCAACAAATCTTTTAGAACCATATACTCTCTACGGGTCTAATTTTTTGATTTCAGATCTTTATGGTACAGAGTAAGTAGGTACTTACAGGTATAGTTACATCGTGTCTATTATCTCTACCGCTATGCTATGGAGGGAAGTCAACAATTTATATTTCGAGCTCCTCCCTATCTTTCTATTTGATTAATTTCGTTGCGGTTTAAAGACAGATTTCCCTGAGACTCGCCGAGCTTCACTGCTCGGTGTCATAAAATGGGTGCCACTGCAGATCTTAGCTTAGAGGAGTTGCAGTGGCGGGCGTCAGGACTCTATACGTAATATCTTAGCATAAATATACTAAAAAAAGAAAATCACTAATTAAACTGGCTAATAAATGGGGCAACAATTAATATTTCAAACATTGCAATGTTCACGCAGTGGGGTTAGCGCGTTACACCATTCTTTCGCGCGCATCGCAAATAAAAAATTGTAAGAAATTTGATACTTTGGTCACGAACACGAATCAGAATATCTTATTCTGATTATTCGGCACATAGAAATTAATGTATAACCTACCTGATGTAAATTGAATCCCTGAAGAGAGCCACGAGGTCGATTCCAATTCGGATTCATATGACCCAGGGTGTGATGTGCTTGAGGTGGAACGATTGTAGCCGGGGCATGAGGTATCGTCGTGGGGAGGAAGGGCATGCTACCTATGTGGCTCGGTATAGGGGTCGTTGTCATTTTCGTTTGTAAGTGTAGTGGCATTTGTTGACGAACGTGTTGGTTTAAAGTATTGTTCATAGCAACGGCGTGCTCCTGCCCACGTTGGAGAACGGATATATGGTCGAGTGTGGAGCGCCTTTGATCTAATTCTGATGGTTTCGGACTGGCAGAAACCTATAACATTTGGAAAGATGCCTGTTTTAGTAGATGAACTAGATCACGTGTTGAATCGATGATATTTATGTTTACCTTGTGTCTCCGTGGCGGGGGAACTGGTGGCGCAGCTTTTGGTGGCAGCGGTGGTCGTTCGTCACGTTGCTGAGGAGCTGATATAGCCTGGCAAAATATGATTCACTGTTCGTATCATAATTGTTTATGAAGTGTTACTGGTAAAGCTTTCATTTCTTTGTGGCATAAAGCCAATTGTCGGACGCTTATCGTGTCTCTCGTATATACGATTGCCAAATTGTATGTAATGCATCTGCTTGGAATTTGGATTTATTTAAATTATGAGGTTAGAGTAGGTACCTAATTAATGATTGCCTAATTTACCAACCATTAAATACAGTGAGTGTCCTAGTAACTATATTTTTTTTTGCTTCCTTTGGACCTGCATAGGTGGATTAATATGTTTCATTACGATTAGGTACTATTTTTACAGTTTGTATTATTAGTGCGTGCAGGTGCATTTGTACACGCGTGCGCTATGTATAATCAAATAGCGAAGATAATATTTATATTTTCTAAGTTTATACTGATACCACAATTCTGGGCGTTTGGTACTCATTCTTTTACAAGTACGTAATAATATAAAAAATTAATGAATTATTTGTACACGCAAGGCTAAAATTCACGATTCTTGTATTGGCGGCAATCAGCGAAGCGGGTGTGAGTTGTTTTGAAATAGACCAGCCGCTATGTAGGTCAAAATGTATTTGCGTTGAAATTGTTTTGTAACGATGGCGTATAGAAACCTGTCGCTGGTGGTTGCGGCGCTTGGGGTGGCGATGGTACATGTCGTCGCAGGAGGCGCACAGCGCGCGCCGGCCGCACTCCGCGCAACGCACGCGCGCCCCTCCACCACCGCAAAGACCGCATGACGCGATATCACTTAGGTGACCTGAGTTATGTATTCAAATGTCATTATTAGCATACACGTGTCCCCTTCACTTCCCATTTATTTTAGTTTTAAGGCTCTACCTAATATTAATCATACCAAGGTGGTTCTTGACACTGTTTCGGAACTATAATTTATTAATGGTTCTATTTTAAAATAACCTTTAAAATTAAATCAATTAAATAAGCATATGAATTAAAATAACAGTTTATTTTAATAAACAATAATCATGCAAAGTTTGCATGTTTGACTATAAAAGGAACATATTGAATATTTTTTTACAAGTAGGTGCATCAACGGTCACACACATTCGATCTTCCGTACAATTCACGCATAAAAATTATTGTGAGAAACAATAGCTCTTACAAAACAAGACATTTAAAACATGCGTTGATGACGTAAATGTTTGGTTCAGTATTGGAAACTGGGGGACCCCGTTAAAATATTTTTTATGCACTACTTGTTCACCCTATAAGCAAATTAAACTTAACATCGTCCCACTTATTAGCTACCTAAATTTAAAGGGTGCAGACTTTTTAGTTTATAACTTTCTTTGCCAAATGCGTATAAGTGGTATTTGGCTAATATAGACTCGTATTAATAATGGTTTTAATTCAGTTGTCTCGTTTACGTCACTGAGAAATAAATGAGTGTAATAATACACACACACACATACACACTATCACGCCTGTTATCCCCGAAGGGGTAGGCAGAGGTGCAACTAGTGCACCCATTTTTCGTCGTGCGTATTCCGTCCCATGATATGGGGGCGAGCGTTTCGCCATATCCGGCACAAATTCCAGACTCCGTGCTGATACTAAGTATAAAAATCCAATATTACATTGCCCGAACTGGGGATCGAATTCGAGACCTCAGCATTGCAGTCGTACCGTAATAGAACTATGCCACCGAGGCAGTCAATAATGTGTAATAAATTGTTTTGTGTGCAATATTTATTTTTTTATATACGGGTACAGTAAACGGTGGACTCACGGTGACTGTGAGTCCACTTCACCTGATGGCAAGCGGTGAGGGCCCAGATAGAGTGTTGACGGACGAGCGATGATTGTGCCTCGTAAGTCGACATAACTATGCCGGCCGCATTTACGTCGGCCACAAGGCCGGGTTTTAACACCTTATGTACCTACGGTGGTCGCTATAGGTACATACGGATATAAACTATGTCCCAGCAGATATCTCATTGTATTGGCCTTAATCTTTAAAAATAATGCTGGAGTGCACACAGCAGTAGGTTTTAGGAATACTTTTGTAGTTCAGATTTACGTAAGTATTGTATTTTTTTGGCTTATATAAAATCGCTTAAAGAGTGTAGGTATTCGATGTTTTGGTTATTCAGTACCTATATATCGACGCTGGAAAGCAAACACGTAGTAACTGACACATATGATCTATGTCAGTTACTACGTGTTTGCTTTCCAGCGTCGATATAAATATTACGAAATTAAAACGAAATCGTGTTTTTTTATAAACATGTACACACAAACATGCCACTTATTATCAGATCATTGCATATTTATTAAATCTTATCTTGCTAATCTTAGAATAATATTCCAATATAAAAAATTCAAAAGTTTGTGGAAATATTTTGTTTTTTCAACGTTTGTTAGAAGTAAACCCAGAAACAGTTCATCGAGTTCCTGCAATGACGATGAAAGGAAATTATTTGGTCGTAAACAAACGCAGTGATTTGGGATGAGTCAGTGGGCTATCTAAACGTATATTATATACTAGCTTTTGCCCGCGGCTCCGCCCGCATTAAAAAGTTTTTCCGGGATAAAAGTCCCGGTTTATATTTCCCCGGGATAAAAAGTAGCCTATGTGTTAATCCAGGACATGATCTACCCGTGTATCAAATTTCATCGAAATCCGTTCAGTAGTTTTTGCGTGAAAGAGGAACAAACATCCTTACATCCATACATCCAAACATCCAGACATTCTTACAAACTTTCGCCTTTATAATATTAGTAGGACTAAAAACTAGGATGCTTGCCATTATGAGGTACCTATGTTCTGGCATAGATTCATATTCCTAGTTTGGGTTTCTCTTTTAATAGACATAATATTAATTCTATTTTCACTTCAAAACACATTTAACTATCGCTGCTTATTGATATTCAGCACTTGGGCTTCTACGCACTACATTCTGCTGTCTTATGTAGAGAAATCATAGAGACGCTCAGAAGCACAGACACACTCAAAACAAGCGAAAATGTATAAATGTCACCCTGAGATATCTCCAGAATTATAATATTGAGCCGTACCGTACTATCTTCAATAGTGGTAATACTTATTATAAATAGCAAAAAGCGGCGTTGCATAAGACATTGAACGTATTAAATATTACAGTAAAATAATAATGGTAGGTATTGTATAATATGTTATGTTTAAAACTTTCGTAATTTATATTTCCTAGTTCTTTGGCTATTAGTATCTCATTTTTGTTGCTCAGACGATAACAGAGAGGGCTTTACGAAGTCTCTCTCTGGCGATAGTCAAATATTTTATAGCATCTTTAAGATAAAGTTCAAATAAAAATAATTATGTCAAGGGAAACTTTTAATCAATATAGTTCTGGAAACACCAGCAACGAGCTGCTAAATGGGATTCTAACATAGTGTTACATTCTCTTTGGGATTGTTTCGAACGTAAAATTAATGAAAGTAGGTAAATAATTGGGAGGAAATCGTTTTAAGAGAAACAGAAACAACGCGTGTGCAAGACAAATTATTCGAAGAGTAAATACTAAGTAGCTTTGAAGATATGCTTCTTGAGAAATAGTTGTTCTTAGATATCGACAAATTTTTCTGTTTTTTTTTAAATATTATTTATACCTCATTCAATGTCTCACAGAATCTTATCTATTTTTTAATTGTCATGGTTGAATTTGAATTTCGGTGGACAAAAAGTGGACGATAGCCTAGTTGGGAATGGAACGGTCTGCTGAGACAATGTCCGGCGGTTCAAAACCCAAGGCACACACCTCTAACTTTTCGAAGTTACGTGTGTATTGTTTATCAATTATCGTTCACTTTAACGGTGAAGGAAAACATCGTGAGGAAACCTGCATACCTAAGAAGTTCGTATTCGAAGTATAAGTATTTCGAAGGTATGTGAAGTGTACCAACCCGCACTAGGCCAGCGTAGTGGACTAAGGCCTAAACCTCTCAGTAGTAGAGGAGGCCCGTGCCCAGCAATGGGAAAGTATATAATAGGGGGCTGGTATTTTTATTATGAGGTCTATTAATACTAATAACATTATTATTTTTACATTGTAAACATAATCTGTTGCAGTGATATTTTATAAATTATTGTCACACTAGCTTTTGCTGGCTTCGCCAGCATCAAAGAGTTTTTCCTGTATAAAAGTCACTTTACAAGCAAACATACATTTTCCCTGACCAAATTGTATATATGCACAATTTTTAAATCCACCTGAATACACACAAAAACATGAAGTGCTGTAGGGCGAAGCGTGGCTATCGACTGTAAAGGGCCATACTAATCTATATTAAATGCACAATGTAATTTAGGTACTTAATTGGATAAGTATTAAGAGAGTCTCGCTTAAAATAGCTTCGTAAATAAGCCATTGCTTCTCGTAAAAAGTAAAGGATATTTTTTTTTATTGTGGGTTATCCCTCGTGGATAGACACATGCCACCGTGGAAATTTTTGTAAACCTTTTTGAGGAGTACAATACTCTAGTACATTATTTTGATCTGTCTCGTAAGGTTTAAACAGCGTTTGGAATGTAAGCGCAAAAAAATGTGTTTATTTACGGCATCACGTTAGAAACCTCTGAAATTATCAGTGTTTCTCTACCATATTATGCATGTATTCATGGCCGTATATTACATCGGGCGTAAGTTACAATAAACCACGCTATGCCACTGACCGCCGACATTTTGGGGATTTGAAAATAGGGTGTCATTCGAGGCAAAAACCCACGCCACTAAGTTTTTTATATCGTAGGACCCCCCCCCCCTCTCAAGCGAAAGCTTTAGTACGCCCATGCGTGTACTATACACATAAACCTTCCTCTTGAATCACTCTATCTATTAAAAAAACCGCATCAACATCCGCTCCGTAGTTTTAAAGATCTAAGCATACATAGGGACTGACAGCGGGAAGCGACTTCGTTTTATACAATGTTAAGGAGATGTCATAGCCAAAAATATTCGCATTATAATTTATTGCGAATATTTTTGACTGCCTCGGTGACGTAGTTGTATTATGGTACGACTGCAATGCTGAGTTATCGGGTTCGATCGCCGGGTCGAGCAAAGTGATATTGAGTTTTTCTATTCAGTATCAGCTCGGAGTCTGGAATTTGTGCTTGATATGGCGATCCGCTCGCCCACTATCACATCATGGGACGAAATAAAGGCGAAAAGTGGGTGCACTAGTTGTGCCTCTGCCTACCCTTTCGGGGATAAAAGGTGTGAGTGTGTGTGTGTATGTAATTTATTGCGAATGCGAATATTAAAAAATACGCGAATATTCATTACACTACTAGTAAACACATAGAACCCGCGAACATGCACGCTTAGTGAGGCAAGTAAAACTAAGCCATTTGGCCTAGTTTCCTAACCGCGTCAGCGCACAAAGTCGAATCGTAGCGCCAGCAGCTCTCGATATTATATTTTAATATGACGGTTTGTGCAATAAACGGATGTCACAGTACCTCGGATACTTATAAGAAACATTGTAACATAACATTCCACATGTAAATATTACACTTAATCTAATATTTTGACATAAAATGATCGACAAAGCAAAAACAATCATTCATAATTTTTACAGCCGACATTATATCAAAATGTTGCAAACAAAAGGAAAATTGTTACCCCAAAGTTTGATGTCCATGTTCTAAAATTAATTAATTATTAAAGTTAAGTTATTTAATTGGTACTTCTGCATGCTTTTTTTTTTTTTTGTTAATTTATTCATGTCCATGGATACAAAGTCCTTCAGACGCATACTTGTTTCTTTTTTAATTATCCTCAGTACTTACTAACTACTATGTCAAAGTAAAGCAGTGGTTACCTTACCAAGACTTTATCGAGGAGTTTTGGCGGTAACAAAAAAGCACTTGATTAGCACAGTTATTTCAATTCACTTCATTTGAGCCCTTTAATAGAACTATATTGGATAATATACCACCATAATTATGCAACATAACACTAAGTATCACCAAAATAATGAATTAAAACAAGAGCACCTCATGACACTACCAAGTTCCCGCCAAAACTCCACTTCTGCATGCTTTGATATTGTGTTGCCAGTATTAGGAATATATTATTTTCTATTGATCTGACTTGAATTAACAATATTTCAAAATTTTTAATGCTTATATTATTATTTTAGACTAGCTTTTTCCCGCGGCGCCGCCTGCATTAAAAAGTTTTTCCAGGATAAAAGTCCCGGTTTTTTCTTTTCCCGGGATAAAAAAGTAGCCTATGTGTTAATCCAGGACATGATCTACCCGTGTGCCAAATTTCATCGAAATCCGTTCAGTAGTTTTTGCGGGAAAGAGTAACAAACATCCATACATCCAAACATCCAGACATCCATACATACTTACAGACTTTCGCATTTAGAATATTAGTAAGATGAAAATAAATCTAAAGTAAGTGTATGTCACACGCCAGTAAATTTTCTCTTTCAAAAATATTTCGTTTTCATTAATAATTTTAACTTTTAATTTCGTAGTGATGACTGTACGGTGTGTTTCCGTACACTTAGAATTTGATTGATATTCTGATGTTTTGTATAACTTTTATTGATAATTGATAAGTGATATTTGATTAATGAGTCCGTGTGTGTTGATGATTTAATGCGAACTGATTTATTGATCGTATATTAATTGATTTATACCGCGCGTCGCATGTAAAGTGCTTACGCGTAGAAAATGTACATGCTTGCACAGTACATGCTCCGGGCACGGGATGAGGTGATGAGATGAATGATGGTGAAATTGATTATAAAACAGTACACAATGATACATAACAAATAAAATAGCAATACAGAAAAGCTCAATTAAAACTAAAATGTTTTCGTATGACTGGTGACGTCGACCGGTCCACTCGGTGTGACGTACTGGGGTTGTTTGGTGCACGAGGAGGTACTGCCGGCCGCTCTGCTGTTGTAGAGTAGTGTACGGTAGGTTCACTCCGGTCTAAATGCGCCCGCTTTTTCTTAAGTCGACACCACACGTAGATCATTCCGAAAACACCCACGACTGCCACCATCACGTAGATTACCACGTAATGATGAATGTCGTGGTAAGTGATTCCATCTGCTAGTACTGATGACTCGCTTGTCTTGATTTTGCTGATATCCTCTTCGATCAGATCCAGGCTTTGTTGTCGTTTCATGGATTCATTACTCTCGTCCGTATTGTTGATCAACGGTAGAGACAAGTTAATTATGTTATTAATCGCTGGAATCTCGAAGTTGACAAGGTTTGCTTCTGTTTTCATTGCATTTGATAGCATCTTGTGTGCGTAAATTGTAAACGAAGCGGCCTTGATGACACAGCCTTCGCTTATTATTATTATTCCGGCTTTACTTAATCGTTCAATTGTAATATTATCCTCGCATATGATCCGAACAGTGCATTGTCCGCAACAAAAATAATAATGCGAATTTATTGTATTTAACTCCAACCACATGTCTCTGCATATTTTTGTTTCTGTTTGACATCGATTTGACATCGTATCTTTTATGCAGAGGTTTTCATCCGATGTCATGTGATGAATAGGGTGTTGTAGTCGACAAATCATTTCCATGGAGTCAAAACTACGACATTCCTGGAGTTCATTCGCTGTCATCGGTATATATGTGTCCTTCTGCAGGTTGATGGCCATGGCGCTTGAAATAGGTACTATGCTGACCATATTTTCACCCACTGGATGAGGAATAGGGATGAGGTCGAAAACTTCGTAATCTTCTCGGCTCACCAAAGGTATTTTCACTTCGAAGATTAGATATTGTTTCGTGTTTCTGGCTCTAACTTTTAGTAAGTGAAATATTTGTGTCAAGTCAGTCTCAGTGTTTGTATTGATGGCTATGGTTAAATCCTTGGATAACTGTCCACTTATAATCTGGAGTTCATTTCTAAGTTGTTCTGGTGTTAACAGGTGTATGTTGAATTTATCCGTATAGATGTTGATTATAGTTTCCACCACTGCAGTTTGAATAATTCTTAGATTGTTAAGGATGTTATTTGCTATCACTGACGACAAGGTGAATTCGGTTTTTCTGTCAGTTGTTTCAATTTGTTGTTTCAGCGTATTTACTCCGCTGTCCACTTTCATCATATGCTGATGAAGAATTTTATGTTGTTTGTCCATGGCGTTTTCAATTCGCTTGATAATGTTGAGTTCCGCTTCCACAACAGATGTTTGGTTTCTCCACAATAAAGCGAGATGATTCTGATTGGTCCTGATTAAATCAATGTCCTTTTGATATTTTTGTAAAGTAGCTCCAGGCCACTTTGTATTTGTTCTTGATTGGCCAGAAGATCCTCCATGATAGACATGATAATTTTGCTTGATATTAAATTGGTTGTAGATTCCGTGGCCTACTCACGATATGTGCGCCTTCTCAATCCAGCTGGGGAAACCCGCTTCTGGGAAGCCAACTGAACCGATTCGCTACCGAGAATAGGTGTACGAAATCTCACAATGATGTTGCTCTTCAGTTGCTGAGGTCTGTAGATAGTCTCCACAGGGACTGGTCGTGGATGCAGGAACAAGTACGTGATCTTTCTCACACGAATTGATCCCGCTGACACGATAGCTCGAAGGACCAAAATGTACGGTGTGTTTCCGTACACTTAGAACTTGATTGATATTCTGATGTTTTGTATAACTTTTATTGATAATTGATAAGTGATATTTGATTAATGAGTCCGTGTGTGTTGATGATTTAATGCGAACTGATTTATTGATCGTATATTAATTGATTTATACCGCGCGACGCATGTAAAGTGCTTACGCGTAGAAAATGTACATGCTTGCACTGTACAATGACTTTGTTTTACAATCCGGCAAAACTTCTAATTAAATAGAACCGGTGACGTATTTTGACATTGTTGACTTAAATAAAGGCATTCATTCATTTAAAAAAATATATCACCTTCATAAAATCACTATCGAGGCAAAGGTAAGTACCTCATTCAGCCGTACACGTGTTTTCTGGTTTTATTTATTTTTTCTCCCTAACGAAGTAATAATGAAATTAAAAAATATGTAATTGCACTCAAGATACGATAGTAAAGAAAAGGTATTTTATTATTTGGTATCGCTTTGATCCTTTTCAGGGTTTCCCTACTTAAAACCATTCGTTTCTTAAGAAGAATAAAAAACATCTTATTGCGGACAGTAATATTAAGTCTGTAAGGATATAATACTTAAATGTATAATACTTAAATAATGGCTCAAGGTAGAAGCAATTCCACTTACCCCAAGTTTGGGGAAAATCTCATACCACTAGCAATATTATTTGCACGCTTGTATGCGTGTGACAGAACGTCACTACGAGTGACTTACGCCTACATCAATGAGTTTTATGCAAGTTTTATGCCTCACACTCGACAGTTTTTTGATATGAAACTATCATTCTATGACTAGTAACACATATTCGTTAGACCACTACTAATTGCTTGTCTGTTCACTTTACTTATTACAATTATACAAAAATGTAAAGTTGACATAAAAATTGACGTCGCAGGTTTTTTATATATCAATGGACGTCGCACAAAAAGTTTTAAAATACAAATTAAATATAAATTATTTACCTGATGGTGGCCTTGGTGGTGGCGGTGGTGGTGTTTGCTGCAGCTTCGCGTTAACGTATTGTTCACTTGGAAATTCCACAACTTCGTAATCAGGTTCAGGTTTAGCGAGTGGTGCTCGGTGCATTTGCGGAGTCCGTAGTATGGACGTCGGGTTGAGGGTTGTGGGAGAGTGGGCTGGTGGTCTGACAGCATGGTTGGTGGTGGGCGTCGGTGGCACCGCCTCCCGTGGATCTCTTCTTCGACCTTTCAGCATGATTACTATCTGTGCGAATTATTGGTCTTGTATTCGCAAACTTATTGGTCTTGGCAAGTTTTAATTGTTAACTTGATATTGTAACATAATAATCGATCATTGAACATAATATAGGCATGTATTGAATATAACAAGATCATACAAAAAGTCTGTCTAAGACTACTGCCATGGCTATCTTTTATTGACATGGATTTTTATTTTAATATTTATAAGCAAATATCAAGTGAACATAAACATCTTGTAAACAATAATTTATATAAATATTGAGACTAATTTGTTGCACTAAATTAGTAAGTAAAGTATTAGGTATTAAGTAGCTGCACAATTAAGATGAGCTCTTTGGGTGTTTCTTTTTGTATAATAAACAAAGCGTTATATTATACGGAGCCTGATAGGTAACAATTTCTTTTATTATTATAATCGAGTACTAATAATATGAACATATGCAAACGGCAGCTGTGACCGGGATAGTGCGGGCGTTACCGCGTCGCCGACGCCTTGTCGACCCATATTCCGCCACTCATATCCCAAAATATCAAAAGTGTTTTCGGCTAAGTAGTAATATAAGTTTCTATACAACATATAAGCAAATCGTCAACATTTCGCTATTCTGCTTCTGAAATTTGACAAGTATTTGGACTTTATTCCGCAATGATTTATAGGTTGGATTTATTGGCTCCAGTATCTAATGTATTTTAAGATAATATTTTATTAGTGTAATTGACCTATTCGTATGCTAAATAATATCTTACCTATTTTACTTTCTGCATAAATTAAAAATCCGAAGAACAGAACAGGTCTTCTAAGTATTGTATTGCAAAATACATATCCGCAAATAAGTCACATATTATGCAACTAAGCACTGTACTATTTCGCACTGCACTCGCGGGATTTTCGTGTACGGAGCAGAAGCACCTCTGGTGCTCCTCGCGATGGCTCGGTCAGTCACGGGAGTCGAGGAGCAGCCGGCAGCCGCTAATCGTGCTCCCTAACCGGACGAAATTGACAGCAGCAGAACGCGTGTGCCCCCGGCTCTATTTCTGTCCGCGGCCGCGTTGCCCCGATTCTACTAAAATTACGACGCGCTGCTATTTCCGCACCCATCCCAATGCGCCCTCTTGCTGAAGTCAAATACCTTGCAATACTGTGTGTTCCCATTAACAAGCGCATTTATCTTAATTGATAAACGAAATATAGTACCAAATGTCTTCATGTAGCTAATTTTACATCACGCGGTCCGGCTTTTGTGTAGCTAATCTAATATCCATACATACGTGTGCGTAACTATATTCAAGTTTTTTTAACTACTTTATAAATTCTTAATTCTCTACGTTACGACGATGGTAGCATCATTAAGCTGATTAGGTATATTTTAATGTCCTATATAATAAAGTCCAAGCCTTCTCAGTAGTAGAGGGGGACCGAGCTCAGCAGTATACAGGGCTGATATTAGGGTCATTCAGCTCAAAAGTACGCACTCTTTTTTCTATCGTCTACACACTCAAAAATATTGGGTCCTGATAAACGTTTTAACACTTTATTTAAAGTAAATTTATTCTACTTTCATTATTTAATGTGTTTTTGTACATTGCTTCATCGGTTTTTTTGCAATACATGTTTAAGTGCAGTGGGAGAAATTTGTACTTTTGACCCGTCATGTGGGTAAAACTACGCAGAGATGCGGTTAATAGTTCGCATACTGGGTAAGCTTCGCACACAGGTAAACTACAGGCATATAATTACAAATTGTATAAGTACACATGGAGTCATATGGAATATGTTTTCAAACATCCTTTATTCTTCGTACAAATATTGTAAAAATAAACATCAAATGTACACCTATTGTAGGCACCAAAATTTAATTAATTAGACTGTACTTATAATAAGCTTTAGTTACTTTGTAATTTAATGATCACTTTAATTTTAGGAACGCTTGATGTTACTTTTCATTGTAATGAAGTTGTAACAGCGTGCGTACTTTTAATCCCGTACTCTTCCCCAACAGGGAATATTTTAAACAATCACACGTCAGTTGAGATGCAGTTATTTTTTAGGACAGAATTAATAACTAAAAAAGATACTATAATAATCGTGTAAACTTAACATAATCAACGGATTTTTGTAAACTGATGCACCGTCTATCCATAAACTTTTTCCCAGCACAAAATAGTTGATAACTAATCAACAAAATCACGTTGATCGCCGTTTTTCGCTAAACAAGTGAGGCTTGGTAAAATAGCTTGTGGGCTCTGACATCATCCCTAATTTAGCCGAAAAAGTGTCTGAGCCCCCTCAATAGGTTCCGAGATATTGACCATGCGAAATTTGGCCACTGCGTGCTGTTGCCCCGAATGACCTATTATTATTACATTAGCTTTTACCCGCTACTCCGCCCGCGTTAAAAAGATTTTACGGGATAAAAGTCCCGCTTTATATTTTCCCGGTATAAAAAGTTGCCTAATGTGTTAATCCAGGACATGATTTACCCATGTGGCAAATTTTATCGAAATCCGTTCAATAGTTTTTGCGTGAAAGAGTAACAAACACCCATACTTCCATACTCACAAACTTTCGCGATTTTAATATTAGTAGGATTACATCTACTGAAGGTTAGTTGTACCGAGATAAACTCCATTTTCATAGCAAAGTCATTAGCAATTTCCTTTCAAACATGATACAAAAATGGTAGCATACCTGCTGTAGCTTGTCTGCAGGAATAAGCTTTCCGTAGTATTATAATGCTCTTTGGGAATAAGCATTGCACTAGTATTATAACGCTCTTTGATTAATCACGTAAGAGTCTGAACATGGATTTTCATTATGGTCTTTTTGCAATTGTTTATTCTTAGGCAGATTGCTAAGGCAGCATACACATTGATCCAATTGTGATGAATAATCGTTTTGTAAACTCCATGAGAAATTCTGCATTTTATAAATTCCATTTCTTTTAAGTTTTAACCATTGTGCATTATTCACAATAACGTACGGTGCTGAAATATGGAACCTTACTAAAACATATCTAAAATATACACGTTGTTGGAAACATGTCATCGAACAGTGAACATGTCATTAAAATATGGAAACATATAGGTAAATTATTGCGGTGCTGGAGTGGATGAGACATCATATTATTGGCAGGATACTTAGAAATATGCAATGCTTGTAGGTGGTATAAACTATAAACAGACGGTATGCTGGATATGTGATGGTCAACTTAGCATTGGCAGACCATTAGCGAAATAATTTGCTGATAGATATATATTATCATTGACTTGGTGTTGAATATTATTCAACACCAAGTTAATTATATTGAAAAACTAGCTTTTGCCCGCGGCTCCGCCCGCATTAAAAAGTTTTTCCGGAATAAAAGTCCCGGTTTATATTTTTCCCGGGATAAAAAGTAGCCTATGTGTTAATCCAGGATATGATCTACCCGTGTGCCAAATTTCATCGAAATCCGTTCAGTAGTTTTTGCGTGAAAGAGGAACAAACATCCTTACATCCTTACATCCATACATCCAAACATCCAAACATCCAAACATCCATACATTCTTACAAACTTTCGCCTTTATAATATTAGTAGGATACACAAATACAACCTACACAGTCCACAGTGGTGACAAAGTCCTATTTCCTGTTTTAGCCACAAGTTACAGTTTAAGCTTCTTGCTTTATAATGCTCTTTGCTCATACCTTTATGGAACAATGTCAAATTTGAAAAGTGTATACATATTTACCATAGTTACGAATTCTATAAATGCCAAAAGAATACAAGATACCGAAAGTAAATAAGTTTCACTTTGATTTTGTAAATGTAGCGAATGTAACATGGAAATCTTAAACAAATTCAAACAGAATGGCTACTTCACAGCTGAATTATACCATTTGCTTGCAAAGAAGAAAATATTGCATGTTTCTGAAGAGGTAATGATCTTACAGTGGTCTTAAATTGCGTCTTGTAACTTGGCAGGTTATTCTTATTAGTAGAGACAACTAAGTACTAATTCCTACCCAGTTTAATTACCGGTCAACACGATTTTTTACCGTTAATCCAATTAAGTATTATCGGTATTTCTCACGTATAAGTAAAAACACAAAAATAGTACCTACTGTAATTCTATAACATCGAAATATCTAAATAAATGACAAATTATACACACACACTGGGGTAAGCAGAGGCGCAACTGATGTACCCATTTTTCGGCGTGCGTTTTCTGTCCCATGATGTGATAGGGCCGATCCTCTCCCCATATAATAGTTATAATATAATATTACCAACCCTGTATCAAATACTGTCCCACTGCTGGGCACGGGCCTCCTCTACTAAGTGAGAGGGTTTAGACCTTAGTCCACCACGCTGGCCTAGTGCAAGTTGGCAGACTTCACACACCCTCGAAATTCTTATAGAGAATTCTCAGGTATGTAGGTTTCCTCACGATGTTTTCCTTCACCGTTAAAGCGAACGATAATTGATAAACAATACACACGTAACTTCGAAAAGCCAGAGGTGTGTACCTTGGGTTTTGAACCTCCGGACATTGTCTCGGCAGACCGTTCCATTCCCAAGTAGGCTATCGAGTAACGTTCACTTTCCCCATATCGGGCACAAATTCCAGACTCCGGGCTAGTACTGAATAGAAAAACCCAATACCACTTTGCCCAACCCGAGACCTCATTGTTGGAGTCGCAACGTAATTCAACTACGGCACCGAGGCAGCCATGGATTGTTTAACGTTTAATATTGCTAACTCCTAAAGTCAACGCTAAAGATGTTTCATCTCTACGTTAAGCACACGGTATCCAAAAAAAGTATCACGGTAAAAGAAACATTTCTAAAAAACGTCGTGTAATATTGTTTTATGTGTGCAGATTTTAAAATTGTTGGTATGTTGCTTCGGTTGCTAAATACTATCGGAAATACTGTTGATTTTTGTGCGTGTACTAGAAGTCAACTCTACATTTAAATAAAAATTGGCAATGATGACTCCTTTCATTTACGGACTAAAGAACATTCCCGAAAACCTACATAAAACATACATAAATACACACTTATGCCCTTTATCCCCGATGGGGTAGACAGAGGCGTAAATGGTGCACCCACTTTTCGCTGTGCGTATTCCGTCCCATGATGTGGGGACGAGGGAGTTTTGTGATACTCTCTTAGTAGTGCCAAAAGTAACATTTCATCGCCTTTGCAAATTAGACTAGGCTTCATGGCGAACTTCTTTCAAGACCTCGGGGTTAAAAACATGTAAAAAAAGAGAAGACTTAAAAACTTCTCTTCTTAGACTAAGCGTAACTAAATTGAAACATTGATTTTTTATAGAGCTGGATATAATAGTGGTCATAAGATATTAAAATTTTATATAAAAATTAAACACTGAAGAAAAATGAATGGCTTTCTTTTGTTTTTGGGAAATGCTAAGTCTGCAACCTATAAATGGACATCGCAAGATACAGGAGTATAAAGCCATCTACAATTTTTCCCGAAAACTTAGAGCAGAGTAACATGGGGAAAGATTTCATTAGAATTTCATGGCAATGGAGAGATGATAGAAGAAAATAGTCATTAAGAATAGTTACCTGTAACTATTTCTTGGATATTTAAACAGGTTCAACCGTCATTATAGTTATGACAGTCCAGCAAATAGAGATAAAAAAATCCTCAGAGTATTATAACAAAAAAAAGAACTTTAGATTACATTATTTTTGGTTATTTTAAAAGAAATATATTTTCCAAAGAAAATGGGTGTTTTAATTTATTTTCACAAACTGAAATGCTGCAAATTTCGGCAAAATCAAATATTTTCTTTTGTTGACCAGTGTTAGGGACTATTACCTACTAGGTATATAGATTTGCTCACGTGGTTTTAATGCGGATCAATTTGTTTATTTATTCAATTTATTAATTAATTTTACTACCTAAATATATTACATATCTACTTACATAAGAATGTTGCTTCAAAAGTAACTTTAATTCGAAATTACACAAACGGTCTACTTGTAACATACCTACATAGTACATACAACTGGGTTTCATTTCCCTTTAGAGCAAAGGAAAATGTGAGTTTTTCGTCTGACATAGTTATTATCACATTGGCAGACTCAAATAAGCTACGTGAACTGATAGTAATTCATTGAGTAGTATCAACTCTAGCTTTCGACTACCTCGATTATTCTTCGACTGTCTCGGTGGCGTAGTTGTATTACAGTACGACTGCAAAACTGAGGTCTCGGGCTCGATCCCCGGGTCGGGCAAAGTGATATTGAGTTTTTCTATTCAGTATCAGTCCAGAGTCTGGAATTTGTGACCGATATGGCGATAGGCTCGCCCCCTATCACATCATGGGACGGAATGACGGCGAAAAGTGGGTGCACTAGTTGCGCCTCTGTCTACCTCTTCGGGGATAATAGGCGTGAGTGTATGTAACTCTAGCTTTTCAGTCGGGGACACAAAGTTTGAAATATATATATATATTTTTTTAATAAAAGTTTTAGCGTACCCAAATAATGATTTCCCTTTCTCAGATCGTGCCATCAGAATATCAAAAAGAAATGAAAATGACTACCATGCAACGATTACAGAACTTAAATAAAATAGAAGTGGAGAACATTGTCGGCTGCGGAAAGAGTCCGAAGAATATAGTTCTGTCTTTTACACCTAGAGTTTTAGTTTTTCAGAATTTCAAACCTAACGATAAGATCGTTGCTAAGTTTTCAGTTAAGAATGTTAGCGAGGTAGTATTGCCTTTGTTTTTAAATACTTCTTACGAGCATGGCTATTTGTATTTTTTTCAAGTTTCGAAATGAAACGTAGCCCACAATAACAGTTTGAAATTTCTAAACAGCCAAATGATCTGTTCTTTACGTGCTCAATCATCAATAATCATAATTGTATTAGTTTCAATATTTTGTAGGCACCTACATTTTTGAATATGGTATATAAGGAGTCGTCGTATTTTTGTATTAAGCCTTGCGGCGGACAACTGCTATCGCGGCTGGCGCCTGGAATTAGTGTCACATTTGCTATTACTTTTATGCCTGTACAATACGAGGATTATACTCACAGAGTTACATTTTATACTGATGTCGATCAATATATCATGCCGTTAATAGGTAAGAAATTGCACAAAAATCCGACTGTGCGCTGTGACATACAAAACATTAGTAACTTAAAAAATTCAATGTAGAGCAAGATAAAGTCTGTTCGTGCTTGATAACATAAGGCTTTTTCTTCGCAGCTATGGGTCCCAGACCAATATTTGACTTTCCCGATGAAATCGTAATCCCTAAAGTACCGCTCAAGATAGAAAATAGTGTTTTCATGACCGTTCATAATGTTGGAGTAATACCAGCTGGATTTACCCTTGATGTGCGATGGTAAAATAAAAATAACTTATTAATTAAACCTCTTAATTATAATTCACGTTAACTGTAAACAATTATTTTATTATATGCAGCCCATTTTCGGTACAACCGAAGTCTGCTTATTTAAGCCCCAATGAGAAAATCGCGGTCAAAGTGTCTTTTAAAACGATGAAATTTGGTGACTCCGTCGGCATATTACACGCTGTATTTGAAACTGGTGAGATGTTTGAGTTTTCTTATTGAATGTTTAAACAATTTGTATACAAAGTACAAACTGCATTTTATTAAATACAGGAGAAACCTTTATTATCAAACTAATGGGTAGCACGCACTGTGTGCGTGTAGAATTAGACAAACAAGTTGTGCGATTCCTCGACACGTACAATACAATGGTTCGTCAACAGACATTCAAGATTACTAACAAATCTGATCTTTTGCTTACCTTCATGTGTATGAAGAACGACTGTGTGTATAATGGTAAGAAAAGCCTATTTTATTTTTATTCTGGAAAAAAAAATGGAAGTAATATTTTATTAAGTAATATAAAATTTCATCAGATTTTGAGGAGAAAATGAAATTAGCTGGTATTTTCTATGATTTAAAAGAAAGCGAAGCAGCTAAGTACATGAAATTAGTACATTATGACGTTTTAAGCAGCAGTGAACACGAAAGAGTTTACACAAGAATATTTTTCGATGAAATTCAATCTCTTGTGGCTGACGAGACGCTGCACTTTCAGAATATACACTTTTCCATTACTCCGGTTGTGGGTATTTTTTAAAATTGATTGACAATATAATATTTTTGGGTTTATTTATCAATAATATCCCTCTTATCTATCTCCTTGTCCTTATATTTAGAAAGGAAATTTATGGCCAAATAAAGCAACGGAAATCACTGTTACATTTTCTCCTAAAGAAATAGGAGAGTTTACAGCAACTGCGTATTTGGATATCGATGGGGTTAATGATCGCATAGCTTTGAAAATGATGGGGGCATCTATGCCTCCGTCCATTTGTTTAAACTTAGAAACCCTAGACATGGACTGTGTATATATTAACAAGACATATAATTACGAAATTGTAGCAATAAATAGAGGTGAGTGAGCTTTTTTCTAAAGTACCTAATTGCAAAATATTTTAATATACAATGTTAATATCATTAAATAGGTCATATAAATGGCGTGATAGTGTACAAGGAGATGCCACCACTCTTTGGTAGCATCATATCATGCTCGCCGGAACTGCATTGCTTAGGACCAGGAGATAAAGATATATTTGTGATTTCATTTTGTAATTCAAACCAGGGTCCTTATTTCGAGGAAATTATTTTTTCTATACGTGACACGGACGTAGTATTGAAGCTTTATTTAAAGTAAGTCAAATAATTTTATATCAATCTTTATGATATTAAAGTAAGATTGTATTGTTGTACTTTGTGTAATCTACGCTTCCTATTTTTGTCTTTTGCAGGGGAGAAGTCATCTATCCTTCGCTGACATTTAGTATTCCATGTTTAGATTTTGGCATGGTTAGTTTAGGTAATATACAAAAATACTTATAAACGTTGTAAATATTGATTACGTACGCTTTAAAGATGCATCTACGTTTACAGGAGTGCCTAAAACTTTAGAATTGGATGTTATCAACGAGTCTGTTGTACACGTCAGTGGCTCGGTTAAAATATCGTCCGACGGTCCTGAAATAAGCAGTATAACACTAACGGACTACGCTGTGGCGATGCCTAAACCTGAAGTGCCACAGTGGCCCAGAGAGTTTAATATTGAGCCGTGTAAAGTTGATATAAAACCAGAATCAAGGGTTTCTCTCAAGGTACAATATTTTAAATGTTCAATACGTAACATAAAACAAGCTCACACTGTTTTCCCGAAGGGTTCGGCACTGGAGCAACTAAGGCTAGCAACTCACACTTCATCAAACTATATTTATTGTATGGTAATAGCAAGCGAGCATAACGCCATATCTACATGTAATCCAATCACGAGAATTATGTGTATGTTTTCATTTGAACTGACACATGAGTTAATAAATTAATAAATTGAATGATTCAACTGATTACAGGTTACATTAACGGCGAACTTAATCAGAGCTAATCAAACATCTCTGGAGCTGGAGCTTGAGAAGTCTGATAGTCCCCCTATCGTACTTCCTGTCATTTTCAATGCAATGGTGCCCGAGATTATATCTGCGCCTGACATCGAATTGAGGGCATGCTTCCTGGATTTTCCGTATAAAAGAGAAATAGTCATAAGTTCCAATGAGTTTTATGGATATTTTACTTTAGACGAATCAAAAGTACGTGAATAATATTATTGAAAAATGAGTAGTTTATTACGTATGTAAATGTGTAAAGCCATGGCTTTAACTAGTTTTATATCAAATAGTAAGTAATTAACAAATATTACACCGAGAACATCACATGTAACTGAACTTTTTATTAGGCTTCTGGGTTGACCCACCACAGTTAAAAGTTAGCCACGTTTGACGTTTGTACAATAAATAGACTATGGCGAAATATAGGTGACCCCATTTTAACTTTCGCAAGGAGAATAACACCAGTTTAAGCTAATAATGAGAAAGTTAACGGATTCATTATTTTTGATAACAGTGTAATATATTTGTTCCTGTATAATAAATAACATTAATTGAAAGCATTAATGGATAACTACTTCCAGGAAGATACGCCTTTAGAAGTAGACGTCGGTGTCAAAGAAGGATGGATAGAACCCAATAGTTCGGTATCCTTACCCGTTCTTATAAAAACAGGCGTATTAGGGGTTCAAGAATATTCAGTTCGGTATGTTACAAATATTGTGTAAATGTCTATTTAATTAGTACATTACCAATGTAGATAATTGCATTTTTTGAGGTCCTAAAAATTTTTTTATGAAATATTTATACAATTACAACAGGATAAATTTATTTGGTCTCTCCCAATGTATCAAGATCTGCCACGTATCGGTTTGCGGCGTGCGACCCATAGTCACATGCACACCAATGGCTCTACATTGGGGTCAAGTTAAATTGTTGAACAGAACACAGAAAGTGCTAACACTATGCAACGATTCGCCAGTTAACGTGTATTTCAAGGCATCATTGGTGAGTGAAATTTAAATACTAATAATTATTAATCATCGATCGTGCCGATTTATTTAAGACACTGATTTAAATAAATCGTTTTAGCTCAATAAAGATGGTCGTTGGCATATTCAGCCCACTGAAGGGTACATTGAACCTGAATCGGAAAAAGATTTGCAGCTATCTTTATATCTAATAGATGCGGATACGTACATAAATAAAGCTGTGCTTCAGTTGGAAAAAGTCAAAGATATTGTTAGTACTTAGTATACGCTAACGTTATTGTTCTCTTACAATTCTGCGATGTTTCTAGAAAGGCTATTTCTATTTTATTTATTTATGTACGCAGCTAGTACCTCTGTCGGCTACTGGAGTCGGTACAAGCATAGTGGTTGGCGACCTTCGTGACAAAATTATACTTGGACGCCATTTTACCAAAATACTATTAAATTCCAAAGTGGTTATGGAAAATCGTGGGACTCGAATGCATGCTCTAGAGTGGAGTGAACACTATAAAGCGCCAAAAACTAAACAGCATACAGCGTACGTAAAAGTGCCTAGTGCTCAATGTATGTACCTTAACTTGTTGATGTCATATAATGAGATATCTATGTAATTATTATTGTATGGTTTCAGGGGATTCTTTAACTTGGATCCAAAGGTTTTTAAAATGGCAGCAGGGGAAAAAATGGAGCTAATTATTACAGGTTTATCGTCTAAAGTAACAACTGTTAAAGAAATGTGGTATCTTGTGGGCAGTGTCGAGGGAATTAATAAAAAGGAGTTACTCTTGGAATGTCAAATTATAGCTGAATTCATTGACCCGAAAATAGAAGTTTCCTCTTCTATTATAGACCTACAGTATGACTATGGGCCGTATAGCGAATATTACAAGTTAACCGGTACTACTTTAATATTGTTTTTATACTTCCGTAGTCAAAAAAAGTCTTTATGATGATCCTTACGGTCCCTTATCCATTAATGTCGAAACTGGAATAACACTTCAGTCTACGACTGCGATTTGTTTTCTCGTTCCTAGTAACAGCTACGATACTCTACATATTCCGAAATATATTTTTAAGGGATTTTTTTTTATAAATTGCAGATATAATTACAATTAAAAACGTTTCAAAATTGCCTTTGGATATCGATATCAGCGTCAAGCCTCCATTTGCCATTATTCAAAAGCAGAATGCATACAAAATATTGCCCGAAGAAGAAAATCTCTGTTGCTGCATCTGTTATAATGAATCCGATTTAAATGTCTCAAAGATGATTAATGAAATCGGTTCTTATCAATCGCAGATATTTGTAGATTATTTAACTTTAAAACCAGTAGAACCTCTGCGTCAAGGACACCTACACTTTTTTGAAGATATAAACAAAATTAAAATAGCATTTAATCTCACACACTCTGTTGAAGAACGTTTGGAAGATCAAGAAGTTATGAAAATACAAATTTTGTTTGATACTACTAAACATTTATCACTGAAATCTAAAGTTTATTTTGATTTAATGAGAATTAAATTCAAGGGTCACAAAAACAAAGTTAGTATCATACTAATAAGAAACTATACCTAATGACAGTTAAAAATGTTAAATACGGTCTATAGTTGAAATCACTTCGAGGTAAATTTATTTTACAGGATGCAATTAAATTGATTGGAAAGGTGAACTTTCCGAACATGTTCGTTTTGTCGCCTAGAATTGATTTTCAGTGCATACTTAATGGCAGTCTAGAAAGTAAAACGATCAAGATACAAAACATCACTCCACTACTAGTTTGCTACAAATTGCAGTGGAAGAAATCCATAATAACAGCAGCAGCTGTAGTAAGCTAAACCTTTATTATTTAATTTTTCAGCATCGTAAACAAGTTTTCGTGCGCGCAATATTGATATTTATTATGTTTTAACAAAGGGGCATGTTAGGTACTGTAATATCTTAAACATTAACTATTATTACATGTTATAAATTCTAGTTCTTAAAAAAACCCTAAATATAATTATTTTGTATAGCCGGAGATTCCTAAGATAGGATACGCCGACCAGGCTAGTCAAATACAAACGTCTACTGAAGCAACTGAAACTAATTGTAAGTTACTTTTACTAAAAAAATACTCTTTACTTCCTACTGTTAATAATTCTGAATAGTGTATTATTGAGTCATAACTCGGTAACACAAAACTGTGTACTTATCGAGTAATCATTTTCGGAAGGGTTTTAAAATATGATCGAAGTTTAAAACTATATTGTGTGCCAATTTTAGTAAGCGTGGTTCAAAAAGTGGAAGGCCTACCTTCAGCGGTTTCTGACATAGAAAAAGTGTTGGATCAAGATAGCATTGCGAAAGACATAGTTTTACCTATTCACGAACAATTGGAATCCGCGATTGACGAAGATTCAGTTGCTTCTTTCAATTTTATGAAAATAAGAACTATGAAAAAGATCGCCCCAATGATATCTGATGAATACGACGTACAGTTTGATTGGATTGGAAAATTTCCTAAGAAGCAAAAGGCTACTAAAATCGATGTGAATGACATAATACAGCTGGTCCCACATAGAGGCCTTTTGAAGCCAAGTGAAATACAATATATCCATGTGATATTTAGGCCAAAAACAAATATTAATGTTCGCGCTATTTTAGAATGTGAAGTATTAGGGGGACCGCCAGAATCTATAATAGTCACTGGACAAAGCTCAGACTTAATGTACAAAATAAATACTCAGCAAATCAATTTCAAAATAAGATCGTTTCACGAGCTCGCCTCAGAACAATTGGTTATATCTAATATATCACAATTACTATTTGAATACAAAACTTACTTGAATGAACCTGTATTTAAGAACGAACTAAAAGGAACTATTCTCGACTTAGTACCGCCGGAAAAAGCTTTAGAGCCTGAAGAAGTAGCTGAAATGAAAATAGTTGTGAGACCTGGTGTAATAGGTTACTTCAATAGAGTATTTCTGTTAGAGATAGGACATCTGCCTCATATACCGATAGAAGTATTTGGATGGGGTGTTATTCCTCAGGTGTACCTGACTTTACACAGACCAGGCATAATTCATGTAAGTCAATTGTGGCCATGGAATTTTTTATTTGTAAAACAGAAAAATAGTATATGATTAAATTAATGGTCAATTCAATTGTAGGTATTTAAAGTAACTTTCAGATCCAAATTTCTGAACAAAATTTTCTTTTCTATAGATACACCCTGAAGTGGGATATTTAGCTATTCCTATGCTAACAATGGAATATTTAGAAGCAATCAATGAAATTTTCACGAAATGTCCATCAGAGCACTTGAATTCGCCACTCACAGAAAAATGTTTCGAAGATCCTGAGTTGCAGCATGATTGGCATATTTGCTCTTCTTGGGTAAAGTTTTATTTACATTGTACGATATAATAAGATTATTTTACACTACTTTATTTTATAACGTAGGTACCTACTTATAGTATAAGATCCGTCTGCAGAATTAGTACCCTCATCGAGTATTTGTTACAAACCAAAGGAGATCTCCGCTTTTTGTATGGATGCTGGGCCTCAAAATCTAAACAGGGTCAAATTTTAGGGATATTAAAGGGGGCAACATATGTAACTTAGATCCATTAAAAAAATATTTTTAGACCCCTCCATTCATAACCAACTTTTTGAGAACATACTATTATTAGGTAAGTGTAGTTTTCAAGCCAAACAAAATTACATGCATCTCAAAATAGAAAGTCTTTAAAATTAAGTGATTTATTGCAAAAGGCTAGTTTTCAGCGGTTCTATCCAAATATATATAAACTGTCTTGTTTAGATTTTCAGGCCCATTTTTGGACGTGTCCTTTTAACGCATATTTACGTCAATTTTGATCGCATTCTAGTAACAATTAGGAAAAAACATTCGTCGACTATAGCTGTTTCACGCCTTGAATGTGAGATGCGGCATAATAAATATATTGCCGTGAACTGGATGATATTTTATTTAAAAAACAAGTGAATGTTTTTTCCTAAAAATCTATTAATAATAATTTAATTAAAAATACTAGCGTCCACATTTATAGGCAACCTGGTAGATATATATTCTCCTAAACATAAATATGTGTAATTTGGTTTGTAGCAAATACTCAATAAGTGCACTAATAATTCTTCAGCATAATCTCATACTATTACTTTATTATGGTATAAAAAAATAAAATATTATTTAGGATGGTTACCCTTCTGTAATGGACATTGAACTGGCAATAGAAAGAATTTTAGTCAAAGATCACATAAAATTGCGACCAGAGTTACTAACAGCTTATTCTAATGCATCGAAAATGGGACCTATACCTGGATTTTATACAACATCTTATGTAATCGATTATGGAGTTGTGATTACGGGAAGTACGGTATGAAACTTTTCAAAATCATTATGTACCAAAATGTTTGGATAGTATACAAGCATTATATATATTATTGTATATTATAATATGCAAAATAACAGGTACAATGCATGGCCGAAGTTATTAATTACGGACCTATTCCTACAAAACTTCATTTTGCAAAAGGCACTCATATACCTCCGTGGCTAGGTATGAAATTATGTGGAAAGCTTAGCCCTGGTGAAGCTGGCAAATTAGAAATTGTGTTTTCTCCGAGTTCCAACGATTTTATTCAGCTAGAGGAGCCCGTTGAAACATGTGTTAATTTAGAGGTACTGTTTTTTTACATCACTACCAATTTAACATTTTACTTCAGAGTGTCAACATAAGTTGATTAGATTATTGTCGAAAGTGAATAGTGATACGTCTGATACCAGTCCACTTTTCCAGGTGCCATACGGTGTCACAATTCCAATTCAGATAAAAGCACTTTGTGCTGTACCGTATTTACTATCCAATGTTGCAGAAATTAATTTTGGGTCTGTCAGGTGTGGAGATAAAATTATGTGTTCAATACCATTAAAAAATGTGTACGTATTTCCTTACGTATTATGAAATACTATAAAGTCCCCCGCCATGTTGGTCTATCTCTCGCAATTCGATCATCTAACAAACTACAGCCCTAATTAACCAATCTTTCCCTAATCGTTGATGTTTCATGCTCTCTCAGTGGCCGTCCTGAGCCGAGGTTCGTAACCCGTTAGTGGGTTGCCCTCAGCATGATCACTTAATTCAAAGGGTTGCGAGCGCCTTCTGCGTTCACCCTAAAGACCGGTGTGGCCAGAAAAGCTGACTCGTGTCAGGCTACTGGCAGTAGGGCCATTAACGAAAAAAAAGTATAAATATAGTTTGAGACCTCGGGAAGGACTATGTTACTTTTTATTCCGGAAAATTTATAATTGTGCGAAGCCACGCCAAAAAACCAGTTTACTTATAAATCACATTGACCTTTGTTCTTAAAGTTACACGTAGGTATGCTTATTTTTTCTTAGGGGTAAACCCACTTGCATTTGGTATGTGATATTAAAGTTGAAAGCACCTGGTCCTAATCCCATGACGGTTTTGGATAGTTCAGGAAAATACGAACCAGGTGAAGGAGGATGGCTTAGTGTGGCTTTCAAACCAACAATGGAGGTTAGTTTTTATCGTTTATTATGGAGAATTGATAGGACCCGTATAATTAAACGATAGTAATACTATAAATTTTCTAACAGATGACATACGAAGGCTTACTAATATTCAGATTTCATATGAATCCGACTAGAATGACAATACCAGTCTCAGGGCAGGGAATCCTACCACAAGTGCATATAATTGGGTCACGTGTTACCTTTCCCCCTACTCTACCTTGGGCGGAAACTACTGACGTCTACTTTGGCTTAACGAATCCCTGCCCTTTTCCAATAGAACTGATTGTAGCTCATAGCGATGAGTAAGTACAAGTTCAACCGATACTTGAAACTCAACGATTCGTTCGTTCGATAAGGTGTGGTATATCACCTGTTGCAGGAAATGGAAAGAAGAAGATGAAGTGTATCAATTACTTATTAAATATTATAACAAACCGGATGAAATGCTTGTACCAGCTATAAGACCTGGAACTGGTTTACCATTCGAAATAATAAATTTCTACAAGAAATTTACCGAAAAAGTTACCAAGTAATTTACTTTTAAATACGTGATCTAATTCAATATAGTTTGACATCATGTTCATGGAAACTTGGCTATTTTAGGACCCTCGAGGAGGAATCTGCAGCTGCAAGAGCTCTAAGTACTCGGGCCAATGCAGCAGCAAAGTAATCACTATTGTTTTGTTTTTTTTTCAAGGTTTAAAGTTTTATATATCAAATAAATTATAATTTTACTGTAACCACTTTTAGGAAAACAGCTAAAGGCTCAAAGCCAACTCCAAAATCGATAACTCCTAAGGAGGCTACTCCACGAAAGTTCAGGACTGAAGCGGAAATTGTTGCTGGTTTATATTAATGCTTATACAAACTAATACATATTTTATTATTATATTTATTTGACATCAAGACCTCCGTTTGCAACTTTTAAGAAAACTTTATTCCTTCAGGAATTATTATGAACATTCGAAACACTACAGTGCAGTGTGACGGTTTGGTTCCTTATTCCTGTGACACAGTGAACGCCAATGGTTTGACTCCGATATACCGGTGGTGCTCATTGCATATGTGCCCAAATTTTTTTTTGCTTTAATTGACTTTTATGTTTAATATGTTACAGGGATATGCATTTATCATATCCCTGTAACATATTATACTATTCTGCATAATTAAATACACATTAATTGTTGGTGATATAATTTCAGATGAGATTAGATCACTAAAAGAAAACAATGTTGACCCTCTTAGAGAATGTTTACATGTATTTGATCACTCATCGACTGATACTAAAACAGACAAAAATATGAAAGGTCTCATTATCTTTGTACATGGATCCCCATGTGAAGGTAAAATGATTCATAAAATAAAACTGAATAAGATAAAAGTTTACAAAACTAGGCATTTATTTACTATTTAATGCGTTATTAGAAGCACAATGTCAAGAAATGGCTTATTCCATCGGGAAAAAGATAGACTTACCTACAATAAATTTTGACCTTTGTATTGTGGAAGCACTGTGTACATGTGATTGTCCGGCCAAATCAATTTTAATAAATGCCATTCATGATACATTCGAAATGTCGCAGAAACATGCGAAAGGGGATTCAGACGATAACGACGGAGTCAGCCAAGGTATTATGCGAATATTTATTGAATTTGCTTACAATAAAGTTAATGATTTTATTTATCAATGGTAAAATGGTATGCAGTGTCTGTTGAGGCCTTTATTGTGTTTTTTGTTTTTCATATCAACCTTGTAGAAGCATTCAGTGAAAATGAAGATGAATTTGACATTATTTTAAAAAAGATAGAGTTCTTGGCTAATAATAGAAACGTTGGAACTCCTCGATCAAAAGCCAGCGATAAAAAGAAAAAGAAATCGTCTAATTCGTCGATTGCTTCCCATTCTGCTTTAGGTGCAATGAGATCTACTACATTATTTCACATGGTAGTTACTTAACCATTAAAACTGCGATTAAACAGATTAAAATACCTATATCAAACAAAATTAATAACTTTGCAGGATTTAATTCATGAGTTGCTAACGGATTTTTTTAGCCGTCCTAAATTTATGAAAGGCTTTGTAGTAGACTGCCTAACGAGCCTTGTTTTAAAGAATCCTCCATTAGTCCTCACTACCGTACTGAGGTGTAAGCCCACAATGTGGAACGTCCACCTTGTGTTATGTCATTCTGATTTCTTTAGGTGGGCACAAACGTATGAAGAAACTCACAGGGAAAATGATTTGATTGATGAGTAAGTTATTGAATTAAATTACATTACATAGAGTTTCAATAGACCCCAATGATAATAAATATATGATAGTACATAAAATTTATTCGGTTATAGTAACATGTCCAAAGTTTATGATGAAGTTGAAATAGAAGGTATAATAAAATCCTTCGAAAATATGACTGCAGAGGAATTTGAAAATTCATCGCCCGAGTTAAAATCTATTTATATAAACTACGGATTAGAGGAACGGCGACAAAAATATTACGAATCAATAGGGTTAGTAATTTATATTATTATAATCGAGAATATAATCGAAACTCTATAGAACATAATCTTTTGTTTTTGTTTTAAGACAAGTGGGGGAAATTATACGAAAAGATAAATCTGGTAAAGGTATTATTAACATAATGGTTATTTTAATGTTAAGTTATTAAAAGGTAAACAGATTGAAAAGTGCAATTTATCGTGTTTTATTTAGATCGCAGCAAATCTTTGTTGCAAGTAGATGCATCGGACTCAAAGAAGAAAATAAAGAAGGATGATACTAGAGGTAAGAATAAAATACGTACTTTTAACTGCATCATAATATTACTTTGCCTAGTATTTATATATGTTAATATTTACTTAATAGCAAAACCTACAAGTGAATTCTTAGTTATGAATACTAAATATAACGATTACACTAAAAATACGTACGAGAATCTTATCAACATTGCCAATAATTGGGTTTTTGAGGAAGGTGACTTAGGAAGTCCCATATATGGTTTTAATGGACAAGTTGTGGGAGCAGCACAGAAAAAGGCAAAGAGAAAATCCGAAGTTCAATTTCAGGTACGTTGTACACTATCGTACGTTAACGTTTGAATATGTCTTAATAAAATAAAACTTCACTTTAAGGCGTCGGAAGTCAGTTTAGAAGACAGAGGTTTTCCTCTAACTTTCATATTGTGCCCTTGTATGCAATACAAAGAAGCGTTGGTGAATATGTTTGTGAATTCGCACGTGGTGCAGGATGCTTTAAAAGAAGAGGAAGAACATGATATACTTGCACTTCCAGTAAACAGAAAAGAATTTACAGTATTGCTTCCAAAGACCTTCCCCACAATACATCATGAAGATCCATTAAAGTGGCGCTATCTAGATGAAATGCCGGTATTAAATTAAATCTCGTTGTTTAATTTTAATATATTTATTAAGTATAAAGTAAGTAAATTGGGTTAAAGACGTTTTTGCTGTAAATTATTTATAGGAGCTAGCAGAATGCTTTATTTGTACATTTTACTTCGCTTTGCTAGTATTAATTACTGTGCATTTCCTACTTTAGTATTGAGTAACTCAAGTTGAGTTGTTTACCTACGCATAATTAAAAAATCTATTTTTAGTAGTCACATGGATGAATCAATTCCTTTATTTCAGATAAAAAAGTGTGAATGTAATCAATTAACTGATCTAAATCTGTTGGATGATACAACGCAAGATAATGTACTAAACATTTTGTCTAAATGGCATTGCACTTGTGCCAAGAAAGTGAGTAAATTATGATCCTTACATTGTGATTTTTTATTTTTATTCGAAGTAATAAAAATAAGTATTGTGTATATAATTTTAGGTAACTTCCTCGCAAACTTCTACAAGTGAAATTCCGTCTACATCTGTAGGAAACTTAGTGACGGAGGAAAGTGAATTGGATATATTTTATCCACCGCCGTTGCGCAGCGTGAAATCAATAGCCGGTAGTAAGCACGTAATATTTTATTGCCAATTCTAAATTTACTTTACAACTAACTGTTGTGTTATTGTTTCAGCGACTAGTGGACGTTTAGTGCTGCAGCCTGGTGACCTGGTTAGATGTAAATACTCCTTCAGTCCGCAAGTGGAGGGTAATTTTAGTGTTAAACGATACGTCGAAGTCAGTGGGTGGCCAGATTCCAGAGTTGATATTAACGTTGTTGGTATATGCGATTTACCAAGGTACTAAATTAACAATTACTACAAATATATAAGTGGACATATATAAGTGGACGATAGCCTACTTGGGAATGAAAAGGTCTGCCGGGACAATGTCCGGAGGTTCAAAACCCAAGGCACACACTGACTTTTCGAAGTTATGTGTGTATTGTTTATCAATTATCGTTCGCTTTAACGGTGAAGGAAAACATGGTGAGGAAACCTGCATACCTGAGAAGTTCTCTGAATTCCAAAAGGTATGTGAAGTATGCCAACCCGCACTAGGCCAGCGTGGTGGACTAAGGCTTAAAACCCTCTCAGTAGTAGAGGAGGCCCGTGCTCAGCAGTGGGCAAGTATATAAGACAGGGCTTGGTACTATTATTATTTATACATACAATATCATTTCACATTCATGGGTGTAAGTGTACTTCACCTACTTACGGAAGAGAATGGCCAAGTAGGCTATAAACTTAAAAATAGACTCATGTGTGGGCATTAATTCTTATTCCAGACTGGACAGTCGACCAAAAAAAATGTTCCAAAACTTCGCTAGAAGAACCGTAGAGGACAAAGTTTACAAAATGACTTACTTAGATAATCTCAAAATGTTTGAATTTGGGCCCATATTTATAGGAAACTTTAGGTGCGTAAAATGTTACCTTCTTATGCGACTTTGAGTATTTAACCAATGGAGACGGTAGGTATGGCAATAATGTGCAAACAATTTTTTCTGTCAATCCTGACGGAGGGCGAGGTGGACACACACGGGTAGCACACATTGCATTTCATAGTTCGAAAATACAAACATTCTTCTCTTTTTGAAGGGTTTGAAAATTTTCTGATGTGAAATGCTCTGAAGAAATAACGTTGGTTGTTGTTAATTCTCATATATCTGTTTTATTACAGCATTCCAAACACAATTTTTCACACAATATGGATTTCTAGGAAACCTGTTAAAATTTGTAAAATAGCTTAAAATATTTGTTTTGAATAATGTTTACAAAAAAAATGATAAAAAATTACTTTCACATAATTCATATTCAAATACTTTCACAATTCACAAAAATAATGGTTGTACATGATAGAAACGACCATTTTCTTGTGAATTTAAATCTTCACTTGTCGCTTTTTACACAATAACACAGCAAAAATCACAATTTCTGTGGAGCAACGCTTAATAGCATTATCGTAGAATTTTTCGTAGTATTATAATGCTTTTTGCGTAGAATGTTTTCCGTAGTATTATAATGCTCTTTGGTAGAATTGCAATTTAAACAGCGATTGCAAGTCACATAGGTTTTAAATGGTTTTAATAAAAGTTTATGACCAGCTGCGCATTTATGATCAACTAAGGGTTCGCCTGATCATCCCATCTCCTTTGCTAGATACTCAAAGTTATTACTCATCGCATTTTATTAATGTAATATTTCATGATAGTTACAAGTTGTAAGTATCTTTTATGGCTCACAGAATAGATGTTTATTAAACCTTTTTATATTAAATGGTGTGTTTATATGAAACAGAATATACGAAGAAGAATACACAATTGATTTGAAGAACTCTTCTTTAATTACGGCTGATGTTGTAATTGAATTCGAAGAGGAAACTACCGTTTTTCAAATTGACAAAGATTTTATTACATTAGAGGTTAGTCTGAGCACCTTACTAAAATAATTATTTCGTTACAACAAATTATGCTGATATTTTTTGTTTTTAGCCTGGATGTCGTGGAAAGTTGACTATATCTGCAGCCCCAACAGAAGTCGGGATCCATAATAGCGTATTGTTATTTTGTGTAAAGGATAATCCAGAGATTATAATGATTAGCATTGGGTGTAGTGGAGTCGTACCCGTGGTAGAAATACTACCGCTCACTAAGCAAATTGGTTAGTAATTGATGTAAGACATCTATAGGTCTTTAGACTTAAATTACAAAACTGTTTGGCGGTACGTAGGTACATTTTCATAATTTTACAGAATACGGAAAACTTTTGCTCTACCGTCGAGAAGATGACAGGTTCATTGTCAAGAATGACTCTATTTTGCCGATAATGTGGAAAATACGGAATTCTCAGGAGTTTATGGAAGATTTTATCATTGCACAAACATCAGGCATCGTGCCCAGACAGGACAATCAAGTTGTTCCAGTGACATACATTGCGTGTAGAGTCGGTGTTATTTCGCATAAAATACTTACAATTGATGTACGCATATGTAATTTTTCTTATTTAAAATTTCACAATTGACTGTTAATAAGGTAAGTTTTTTAGTGGAAAATAGCCTAGTTGGGAATGGAACGGTCTGCGAGACAATGTTCGGTGGTTAAAAAACCAAGGCACACACCTATGACTTTTGGAAGTTACGTGTGTATTTTTTATCGATTATGGTTCGCTTTACCGCTGAAGGAAAACATCGTGAGGAAACCTACATACCTGAGAATTCTCCTTAAGAATCTCGAGGGTATGCAAAGTCTGCCAACCCGCACTAGGCCAGCGTGGTGAACTAAGGCCTCTCAGGAGTAGAGTAGGACCGTGCCCAGCAGTGGGCAGTATATAATACAGGGCTGATTGCATTGCAAGGTAAGTTTTGCTGCCGCGCTTTCGAGCTGGAGACTGATGAAGTGGTGGATATTTAGTCCATTATTCTATACTTATGTATATACTAGCGGCCTGCCCTGGCTTCGCACAGGTACCAAAGCATAATATTATATGCCGAAATTTATTTTTCTCTCATACAAAACATTTATGTAATATACTCATAAACCTTCCTCTTGAATCAATCCGTCAACTGGTGAAAGACATATGGAAATACGTTCGGTAGTTTTCGAGTTTATAAAAAGATAAAAAATAGTTTGTCCTTCCCTGGATCTCAAACTATCTTCATACGTATTCTCTCGTAGTTCCACCTGCAAGAAAATATTTGCCGGGATAAAAGTCTCGGGTTATGTTTTTCCGAGATAAGAAGTAGCAAAGGTCCTTCCCAGGGTCTTAAACTACTTCTCTTTCAAATTTCATCGCAATCAGTTCAGTGGTTTGACCGTGACGGCTACACTCGCGAGAAAAAAAAATCCGAGATAAATTTGCCTGTTTATGTTCTTTCGGGATAAAGTAGCCTATGTCCTCCTCTGAATCTCAAACTATCTCCATACTTATTTTCTTGTAAAGGTTCCACACGCAGAAAAAGATTTTCCGGAATGAAAGTCCCGGTTTATTTTTTCCCGTAATAAGATATAGCGTAGGTCCGTCCCAGGGTCTTAAACTATCTCCTTATCAAATTTCATCGAAATTGGTTTA
The DNA here is from genome assembly GCA_949316025.1 of Lapara coniferarum. Lineage (NCBI taxonomy): Eukaryota > Metazoa > Arthropoda > Insecta > Lepidoptera > Sphingidae > Lapara > Lapara coniferarum. The sequence goes on from OX438926.1 coordinate 7,453,541, forward strand.
GTAGTCTGGCCGTGAAAGCTCCACGCGCGAGAAAAAAAACTGGGATAAAAGTCTTGGTATGAATTTTTCCGGGTTAAAAAGTAAGTTAGCCTATAGCACTCAGGAGTAATGTATCTTCCTATTAGTGGAAGAATTTTCAAAATCGGTCCAGAACTTTTGGTGGTTATCCATTAAAAACAAACAAATTCCGCTTTATAATATTAGCATAAACTCTTAGCCCATAAACTATATATTTTCGAGAAACGTGGCCTACGACGCGCTATTTATAGGCACCTTCCCGTCGTTCCTGCATTTTAAATCTGTAATATCTTCGAAAATATTTATTTAATTTACATGCTGTAAAGGGCTATATTGATCTATATTAATTGCACAATGTATTTAAGGTATATAATTGGATAAGGAATAATGTTGTATTGCATAAAATCGCTTCGTAAATAAGCCATTATTTCTCGTCAAAAGTAAAGGATAAAAAATGGTTATTGTGGGTTATCCCTAAGAGATAGACATATACCATCGTGAACTTTTTTGTAGACCTTTTTAAGGTGTACAAAAGTATAGTACATTATTTTGATCTATCTCGTAGAGTTTAGTCAGCGTCTGCAATGTAAGCTCAAAAAATGTGTTTATCTACGACATCACATTAGAAACCTTTTAAATTATCAATGTTTCTCTACTATATTATGCATGTATTATACATATAAATCTTCCTCTCGAATCACTCTATCTATTAAAAACCACATCAAAATCCGTTGCGTAGGGACATGAGGACATAGGGACATAGGGACAGACAGCGGGAAGCGACTTTGTTTTATACTATGTAGTGATTATCGTATTGACGACCAGAATTAGAGCATGAGTAAAAGTAACTACTGGGATAATTAGCACGCGCACAGAATTACTAATCCGTATTCATAATTTGATTTGCCGTAAAGCACTGCACTCGTTAATTTAACGTCAGTGGCAAGATAATATACAGTTGTTAAAACAATAGCAAAACTTATAGCACTTAGTTCTAGTCTTGGTATATTGTGTTTTCTTCAGATATACGACGCGGATGGCCGAGGTGAACCAATGTTAATTGACACCTTATACTTGTCAGCCGAGTGTTACGATGTCATGGTTGAATGTGCTTACGAAAATCCTGCTGAAACGTATCTAAATTACGGAAACGTAAAAGTGAATTCCACTGTGGTTAGAGAAATGTATTTGTTGAACCGGGGCAAATATAACATTTATTTTAAGTAAGTACTACTTTCTACGTAGGAATAAGGATATTATAGTCAGTGATATATAACTTTATTTTTAGCCAACTTCTGAGGAGTAGCTTTTTGGAGCAATTTTTAACGTGTCAATATTTTCGTTATTTACCAGATTGAAGAAAGTGCGGAACTTCCCAGAGCCATCTTTGTTGAGGTCCTTTGAAGTGACGCCGGAGTGTGGTATAATCCCGTCGAGCCTGAGACTGGTATCGGTCGAATTTGAGTGTACACCCACAACGTCTATTAATCTCGTAAACGTGCCCGCCTATATATGTTCTTTATTGGACGGCAGTAAAGACCAGGTTGTAGTTGCCAAGTTCCCAGTATGTGTGACAATTGCATCGTTTTACAATACGTAAGATTTTATTGTGATGGTTAAAAATAATACGTGATAGATATGAATCTTGACGCACCTTTGAACATATTTTCAGGTTTACTTTATTCCCATTGGGTGAATTAAATTTCCACATAATACCGGTCGGCAGTGGAGTTATGAGGGACGTGATCTTGAATAATACTAGTAAATGTCCCTTTACTTACGAGATCATTTTACCAAAAGCTTATCAAATAGATCCCAATGCACCGCCTGCTATGAAACTCAAAGATAACAAGTAATTACACCATAATATTTTTACTTGATTTTATGTTATATAACGGTCTCCAAATACTTCAGTAACACATTATACGTTTTTTAAACTACCAGGTTGAAAAATCCACCGATGAAGTGTGGAAACTTTATGATATTGAACGATGACAATTTACTCGCTCCTGGAACAAGCCGGACACTGCAAATACAATTCTTGGCGACAGCGGCTAGGAAATTCGAGGAAACTATAAAGTTTATAATAAGCGATACTTGCCCTGCCGAAGCACAGGGAGTTCCCCTAAAATTGGTCGGCACAGGAGCCATGCCAACTTTGGATATTTGGAATATAGAAACCACATTTAGAGAACATCTGATCGTAAAAGATCTTTCTGAATACAAAGTGCCCGAAGTATGTTATGATCGTTATAATGGACTTCCTGGAAGCTATTTTCGTATTTCTATGTCACGATTGTTTTCTTTTCAGTCTTCACCACACTGTGTGTTCGTGGAAAACTCGGTCACGCTGCACTTTTTCTGTGTCACAGTGAACACAAGTTTTAGAGGTGCCATTGATTTATACAATAATGGTCTGGTTGCCTGTGCGTTAACTATGAAATTACATTACCAAACGAATACCAATCAAAGTATTTTTTATTTAGACAAGTACGATACGCATATTGAACCATTGCTACATAAATCTCTTGGAATAATTTTTAGTCCTAAAGCACTTACGGTAACTACTTATAATACAAATATTTTATTTCAAGACACGAATTCCCTATACAGGCAATTAATTTTGTATATGTATGTCGGTTCTAGGAGTACAGAACAGTATTAGAAATAAAATTGAAACTTCTAGACAACCAAGAACAGTCCTACAAGATTTGCTTGATAGGCGAAGGTGTTATACCGAGATTACACATGGTGTCACCGCCCGTAAGACAACACAGAATCGCCCTACTACGATTTCCAGTAACATGCCTGGGCTCTATCAGCACAAAACCTGTTAAATTCAAAAATATTAGTTCTGTTAAAGCCGCCGTAGTGTTGGAAGTTATACAGCAACCTTACGACTCACGACCTGTATTTTGGTTAACTGCTGCACCGAAATCCGAGAAGATGGTTATTATTGGAAATAATGGTATATACATTTTATATAGCTTAAAATATAGACGTGACTAAGTATGAAGATATGGATCGACATATCAAAAATGTCTAGTACAAATATTACCGGTAATTCATCACATTGGCTAATTACAGGGTTGGAAAAAGAGTATAGGTACAAACATTTTATTCCTTACCTTTATACCTAAGGGTTAGGTATAGGCGTAATTTGGACAGATCTTAAGTCTGACTATCTCATGGGCGTATATAAGGGGGGGTCAGGAGGTGCTGACCCCCCCCCCCCCTAGCTTACAATAAACCACGCTACGCCACTGACCGCTGACATCTGGGACATATCAGATTCCTGATATGAAAGCAGACAAGCCTATAGTATAGACACGCGTCTCAGCTCACACACTATGTTTTATTTGGATCAAATTGTATGTATCTTTTTGTAACCTGGTCTGGGAATCGAACCCAAAACTTCAATAGTCCAATAGCTTGGAATAATATAGTGGGCATTGCCGTCGATAAGTCCTTATATTGGTGAACTAGCTTTTGCCCGCGGCTCCGCCCGCATTAAAAAGTTTTTCCGGGATAAAAGTCCCGGTTTATATTTTCCCGGGATAAAAAGTAGCCTATGTGTTAATCCAGGACATGATCTACCCGTGTGCCAAATTTCATCGAAATCCGTTCAGTAGTTTTTGCGTGAAAGAGGAACAAACATCCTTACATCCATATATCCAAACATCCATACATTCTTACAAACTTTCGCCTTTATAATATTAGTAGGATGTGCATTTTTCAGAAGACATGAATATAACTATGAAAATGCTTTTAAAGCCAGACGAAATTGCAACAATTGATGTCCATTACAATCCCTTGAAGAAAGGCAGAATTAGCTGCGACGTGAAACTAACTATCCTTGACAATCCGTACGAATATTATACTGTAAGTTTATTATGCCCTTTTATTCCTATACCTTAAATGGATTATTTATTCGTCAGTCATGCACACTCTATTTTATCTATTGAATGACATGGTATAAATTGATAGCTTTATTTCTACGTCGCGCGATCAGTGAAATCCACAAAATACCCAGTTAATGTCTCCTTTACCCTCAAATTTCAAGAACACACCCAAAATTCCTAGCTTGATGGCTACTGTACGTGTGAACCATCGATAGGTACCGATTATCGATCATGTGCCATTAGGTGACCTAACCGTTATTTTGGCTAACTTCTGCGATAAAAAAAAATTAAAACACTTTCTTGGTAAATTTAAGGTTTTGTGCGAAGCAGAGGCCTTCATGGAAGATGTTATATTAATTGGAATCGAAATGCTTTCTATGGAAACAGATATAGATGCGTACAAAGCATCAGTTGACGGGTATGATATATATTTTTAAATAAATTATATTTCATTTATGTATTAATAATAATTAAATAAGTCTTATGAAGTATCTGATTTCTAGAACACTTTCTACTATCTCAACAGTAGATAGTAGGAAGAAAAGTCGGAGCGCGCCACTTGATAAGAAAAAATCTAAAGCAGAGGGTAAAAAGGGCAAAAGAATGTCTGTTAGCTCAATGAAGCAAACTGATTCTTCGAGTCAGCCATCAGTGTTAAAATACGTTTTGGACTTTGGTGGTTGCGAATTGTGTTCTATGCAGAAAAGATCGTTTATTATGGTCAACAACTCTGATAAAGTGTATAAGTTCACCTGGGGGGAAGTTGATCATATTGTTATAAGACCATCATCAGGATATATTTCACCAGGTGAAGAGAAAGATTTGGAGATAATGTTTTTCTCCGGACAACCGATTGCTATTAGAATGGTAATTATCGAATAGGTAAACATTTGATATAATTTTTAACAACAATAATGCTTACTAATAAAATAATATAAAACACTTTGTTAAAGGCGTTTATCAATTGCTCATTAACAGCAGTAAATGACGACACCCTGACTATTGATATCAAAGGCGCTACTTGGGACAATCGGCAGATTGTTACATTGTTTGATAGAGATAGGTAGGTTAAATAATTAGTGTACTTATTTTAAGTACCATATCAAAAGTGACCAATATTTGTAAACTATTATTATAATTTGTTATAGACGGGCCAGTCTCAACGAGAGATGTGAAGTGACAATAGATGAGCAACTAGTCAAGCCTTCGGAAGCTTTTCTTGGCGCGATCCACATCGTGTTGCTGTACTCAGCAACCACAGAGTACACGAAATATGTATGCACGTTAAAAGAGGAACAGAATTTAAAGGATACATTCATTTATCAAGTAATTTTTAGTGTATCTATATCCTTAAACCTCGATTGAAACTTGAGAGAGTAACTTTAAGACTAAGAACCTTTAAAATATAAAAAAAATTTGCTAAAGGGTCTGTTAATAATTAGTGTAAGATAAAGCATGAAATTATCCTATAAAAATATATCTTGTTTTGCAGACACGAACATTTGAATTTAACGTGGATAATGTGGGAAATGTTCCAATGAAAATATCGTGGAATTTTCAAATTGACGATGAATTTCCGGCCAGAATAGACAAATACAAGCAAAGAAAGGTCTTTTATAAAAAAAAATGAGTAGATTAGATATGGTGTGGTATATTTTTAACCGACTCCCAAAAAAAGGAGGACGTTCTCAATTCGTGTGTTTTTAGTATTTTTTCTTTAGTAGATAACTAGTCTTCGATCATTCTATATAATGATTATACACATATTAGACATTATAAGAACAAAGAGATTACAATCTTTGTACGTTTGAACTTTTAGATGACGGATGGTCACGCTAGTGGCAGCCTCCATGATGCTAATCAATCAGAACCAAATCTTCCTGACAAAATGGAAGGGATGGGTACAATAATTAATTCTCTAATCTTAATCTACTTTTTCTTTTTAACACTATATATTTAATATTTTATCCATTTAATGAATACCTATTAACTTGATGTAAAATAATAACTTGATTTCACCAGTTTCTAGCAAAGTGACTCTATTTAGCGGTAGCGAGGGAAGAGAGAGTGTGGATACATGGTTTGAAGTTGATTTACCTTTTGTGATCGAACCTACTAAAGGATGCTTAAAGCCGAATGAAAGTAAAAAATTTAAAGTCACATTTTCGCCTCTAGAGGCATTTGACTATACTGTGAGGTTGAAAAGCACTATAGGTAATTGCGTTTCGACCATTATCATGATTTAACGTTCTTATCATTTAACGTACAACAAATTATTTTATTTACAGAAAATTTGGATCCATACGATCAAAATGTTACATGTAAATTAACTGCGAAATCTTTGATTCCCTATTGTCATTTGGACATAGAAGAAAGTGATTATTTAACGTCCGGAAGAAGAAAGATAACTGGAGTTGCTCTGCCGCCTCACATGACAGTGCTAGAGTTTAATGTTTTGGGGTCTGGTTGTTATAAAAAGTATGTTTTATTTTCCTATGACTAAGCTGTATGCTAAATTTAATGAAAATTCTCTTTGTAAGCATCGCATAGAAAAATGTATTGTCGACAATTACTAAAATTAAAGTAGTATAGTAGGTACTAGATCAGTAAGTAGGTTTGAAGAGATTAATAGTAGCTGGTTTGAAGTAATTGAACTAATCTTAGATTAATCTTAATCGGCCTTCTGGAACCTGTATCCTTTAAAATTATATTATATTAAATAGTAATAGCTTTAATAATAATTCAAATGAAACTTGTTATTACGAAGACTAATCAAATTTACCAAACACAAAACTTAAATTTTCAGAAAATTTAACGTCATAAATCCAACATGTGAAGCATATGAATTTATCTTCGAAATGGTGATATCCGATAAACCAGAATTAATACCAGTTCATTGTGACATGCTGAAAGGTTTTGTTGAAGGCGGTACTTCCACTGAAGTTACATTTACGTTTTATCCCACAGCTCCTGGGGTAATACTTAATTGCAGTTTATATGTTGTATTCATTACTCATTGATGCTAACTAGTACGCCATTTTTAAGGTATACGAATCACAATGGAAATTTATAGTTCCAGTTTTCAATTTAGTTATTAATTTACTGGTTGTGGGCTTAGTAAGAGAACCCGATGTGGTATTTGTGCCAACAATTTTAATAATACGGAACTCTTTGGTTGGTTTTACGAAAACTGATGTGGTTATGTTAAAGAATAATGAACGTGAAAGCCTTGTGTTTGAATTTAAAGGCAATTCTTTATGCAACGAAACTGGTAAGACGCCAGTGATCGTTGATCCCGAATACGGATTACTAAAACCGCTCTCCGAAACGCCAATCAAGTAAGTTGCCGATATATTTATCAGATTTTTATACCATTGTCAGTAAGAAATGTATAGATAAATGTGCGAATATGATTTTAGGATTATTTATACTCCGATACAAGACGGTCCATTGTCGTTCAAAATATTTTGTAGCATAACATACATGACAAAGTTTTTAACACTTTGTGTAAACGCATTGAGCTTTGAAATAAAGCCTAAAGTGACTTACTATATCATAGGAAATGAGCACGATCTTAACAGTGATGCAATTACAAATATACATCTCGATCAGGTACGTCTTCTATCAAACTATCTTATAACGAGAGCAGATATTAAACAGATATATTAAAAATTTTCCTTGGATATCTGTAGACGGCGTCAACGTACGAAAGGACTATACCATTTACTATAAAAAATGACGGTTCTGCTACTTTCTTTTTCGATTGGCAATACACTGTTAGTGCTGTGAAGAAATATCTCCAGGTAGACATTGAACCAAGGAGCGGGCACGTGACCCCGGGGACCCAAGTGGAATGTGTTCTATATTTTACACTGAAAAAAGTGCCGGTACAAGGATTCCCGGTTACATTATCGGTATGACAATTCATAGTTTTTCGCGCAAATTCATTGACTGTTTTAGAGATATAAATAATATACTTTTGGACGCAGATCTCCGACGGTCCTGAATATAGCATATATTTGCATGCGGAAATTGAAAAACCGTTGTACCGATTCTCGTGCATGGAATTCGATTTCGGGAAATCTATTGTGAATGCTCCAGATAACACCTATAAAAAGAACATTGCTTTTGTAAACGAAGACAAAGTTCCGATAATGTACGTAAATAAAAATGTTTTCTTTTTTATGAGTAGTCTACGTTTTAAACTTCTTCATTTTGTTTATTTTATTGATTTATAGTCTTGACCTGAACTTTACAAATGTGCCTGAGCTGTTCGTCGATTACAAAGGAGTATCAAGTATTGAACCAGACAAACGCTTAAAAATAGCAATTTACTTTAGACCGAAGCAAGTAAGAGAATATGAATTCAAATTACAATTCTGGGTTAATTCCCTTTGTGAAGAAGTTGTTACTATCAAAGGAGAAGGTGTGAATTATTTGAATATTGTATTCTTACAGCGATTTTTTTTTCATTATATATTCTTACTTAAGATTTTTTCAGGAATCCCATTGCTCTTCGATCTGTATGAGGGATGCCAAAAAAGTTTTGATTTGGGGCCTGTGAAAGTGGGCGATAAAATATTACGCACCATAGAAGTGATGAATCACAGTAAAGTACCGATTGATGCCAGTTTTATATTTAGAGACATGTATCCCGTTATAGAAGATACGACTAATTCTGAAATGACTAGCGTATGTCTGAGCCCTAGTACTGTTAATGTACAAGCAAGTGCTGGACCATCGAGGTATTATTTAAAATAGGCATTTTAATATTTTTAATTATGAGTCTGCAAACAATATTTCTTCTTGTAGAGGGAAAATGCTACAAAAGCACAAAGATGACCAAATTCGTGAGCAAATAGCGATGGACATACAAAATGCGTTGTCCTCCCTGAAAGTTATTCCCAATAGATGCATTATTAAACCATACAGAAAGGTTCCCCTGAAAATACAGTTCAAGCCAGTCGGAATGATAAGTACTCTCAATGTTCAGGTACGTGGAATAATGTATCTCTAGAAACAGCCGTTATTTAAAATAAATTATTGTAAATGTATTTTAATTAAAATTCATATCTTATAGTTGAACATGACTGTTTTCGATTTTGAGAGACCCCTAGTGCGTTTGAGTGGAAGCGCAACGGGCATGAGTTTGTGCTTCAGTCAGAATTCTTTGCAATTCGGTCGCGTCCGTAAACGCGGTTGCAAGATATTGAAAGTTATGTTGTTGAACAAAGGTGACTTCGGGGCCAGGTATAATAGTCTAGATTTTAAAATACATACTATGTTTATACAAATCAGTTGCACGACTGACCTCCAATATTGGTGATACGTATTGGTCTTTTGTAAACATTTCGTATATAACCGTTTCAATTTATAGGGTCCGCATCAGCCGAATATTTGCCGTATATGATGTCACTACTCCTGAGCAGTATCCTTAGCTCTTGCAATATCCCTGGTGGCTTTACCGTTTAGATACCATCACTCGAGTTCATCAGAATAATAAAAACACATGTATAATGCGCTTTTAATACGTCCACTCATCTTGAGTATACTTGCCTTCAGATTTTGGTGGCAACCGTTAATTTCGGACGAGTTTACAATTTCTCCGCTACAGGGAAATGTTGCAGCCCGAACTAACGTCACGTTTACAATAACATTCCGACCTATCAATCATAACCCATTTATCAAAGTGTGGGTGAGTACATCACTACAGCTGTTACATGGAATTGGTTTCTTTTTGTACGTACTAATGTACGTAATTAATGTTTAGGGAGCAAATTTAACGTTAATAATGGAATCGTTATTTACGTTAATTTTGCTAGCTAAAGAGCCTCAATTTTATCGTTACAAAGTCCTCGCGTTGAATTATGTAGGAGTCGAAGCTTTCTAGGGATCGGATGGCGTATTTGAAAATAAACAAAAAATATATTTAATGATTTTTTAGGCAAGTTGCAATATAGAAAACTACCCACCACTAGAGCTAGCACTGTACGGCACGTGTGTCGACATTGGAAACATTCAGAACAAAACATTATACTTGGAGTGCCCCGTGAGAGAAGTGCAGACGGAATATGTGATTGTTACAAATCCGTAAGTAGCACGGCTTGAAAGATATTCTTTTGAGGGTATGTGGAGAATGTACCTATTGGTACATTCAAGAAATGGTGAATAGGTATAGCTTACGAAACATCAGAAGAAAACCATAACATGCTGGCGACATCGCATGGAAAATAAATAACTTTTCCTAAACGACCGACGAGTGAAAATTAAAGATAATTAAAAATTCCTCAATTTACAATGGCAATTAGGGTCTATGACAGATCTCGTTATTATTTTGAAGGGGAAAAATTTAATCCAATTGTTGTTAGTGTAGAGCTACAAAATATTTATAATGATTTGATTGATTGACCTTTTGCAGTTCTGATGATATGTGGTTGGTTTTATCCGAAGTTTCGGGAGGACCATTCGACACGCTTAAAGAATTCCATGTAGAACCAAACTCTACATTTGAAATTCCCGTGCATTTTAAGCCTAAAACTATTGGGAAGCATGAGGTATTTACATAGTCCAATACAATGTTTCGTACTGATTCAAAAAGTATGCGAGTAAACTAGGTAGAAAAATTGTTTAATAAAATAACTATCTTCTTATACGTGACATGTTCGGAATGTTTCTACTATAGGCTCAAGTTCTCTACTCGCCTCTCGGTGAGAGCGCGCTGTTTATAAGCCTGATAGGAGCTGCAATTCACCCTAATCCAAATGGAAATATCTTAATCACCGTGCCGGCTAAAGAATCCCACACACAAGACCTACTTGTACATAATATCACGGAGGTATGCATTATTGTATTGCCAATTTTTTTTTACCTAGTTCGTATTTTCAAGTAAAAATTGGGATGACTTGCTTGTAATGAAATTTACTATAAGTGTTGTAGCAGAATAGACCATTAAGTGACACAGTAAGATTCCTATCACCCTGTGAGCGGCGATCAATACATCTTGTTACCAGTTACATTGAATAATTAAAGTGCTCTATTTAAAGTTTCCAGAATCGTACAACGTCTCTACGGAGCTAGTAAAAATGGTGCCCGATAAATTCGAAGGGTACTACGAAATCAAGCACCCCGAGACTATCAAAGTGTGGGGAGAAGCATCTGCGACTTGCCGTTGGACCTACGTCTGCTACGAAGAGTGCGAGATGCATTTGAAAGTTGGTACCATAGACGAATTGTGGGGTTTATTAAAAGCAATTTTTCGTTTAATGAAAGTAAACTTTGAGCTGCTGTTAAATCTAACTAATGTTAAATAAAAACGAATTACTTAAAAATATTATCCCATTTATTTGTACAAAAAGGTGACTTAAAGTGCGACCTAAGTTTACTACCGTGGATTATTATGTGCTTTTAGGTATTAAGGAATCATTAACCATAGCAAGTTTTAAAATGGCCTACATAGTAGCATCATAAGCACGAATATTTATCAATATTTTGCTTCAGGTAATGTTCGTAAACGAATTAACTCGCGAATATCAATTTTACAATATAACTACGACGATAACGCCGAGCAAAATAGTAGACACATTAAAGTTTGTGTCTCGCGCGAGGGAGTCCGTACAGAAGGAACTGACTATCAGCAACCCGTTGTCGAACGATGCCGACTTTTATATCCGATGCGATAAGCTTAAATGTCCAGAAATGCTCACTATTGGCAGGAACTCTGAGGTAATCTGAACCGTTGCTCGTTTAAAATGAAAGTTCGCGAGCTGTTGCTTCAAAAGGTATCAGAAACTCCACACTAGCATTTTCTTTCTTCTCTCACTTATTTCTCTTGTAAAGCATAAATATGTATATATATATATATATGTAGCATGTATGTGTATGTATTTATATACATAATATTATTGCATATATATTATAGCATTATTGTATTATTATATTAGGTTACATCTGTTTGTATATAATTTACATAACAGAATATTTTATGTATCATTGAATACTCAGTCACATTTACTAAACATTTTTTGTTACCTCTTATAATATATATTTATATCATTTTCATTTATTTTAATTTTTTTTTATATACACCTGCTTCATTTCATCTCCACATCACCCAAAGGTAGACTGGTAGATAATGCCTAAGGCATTAAGTCCGCCTATGTAAATTTTTGTATATAAAGTTAAATAAATAAATAAATAAATAAATAAATAAATAATAATTAATGTACCCAACAATCAACATAGCATTTGCGTCTTCGTCTACGTAAATTTCAATTTAACGGAGAACGTAATTTAATGTTTTATAAAACAATAAAGTAATGGTAAGACAGTGTATTTCTATTGATATTTTTTATTAACTTCAAATATTGTGCATATAGTTGTAGAAAACGTTTTGTTTGCAGGAAATACTTGTGATGACTTATTCGCCTTTAGTGGTAGGAGAAACAGAAGACTTCTTGGAGGTGGTTAACCACCTTATCGGTTCATATATTTACAAGGTTGTATTGAAATGTCTGCCAGCGAAAGAGAAAAATTTAGATTTTACCACAGCGCTCGGAACTATTATTCCCATCCGGCTAAGAGTACATAATAAAACAGATGGGAAAACCAGTTTTACAACTATGGTAATAACATTTACTTACAACCTTCATCATCATCATCATTAGCCACATGAAGGCCACTGCTGAATATAGGCCTACCCTAAAGTATTCCAGACGGACCAGTTAAAAGCGACTTTCAACCTTATGAACCAATAAAATCAAATGATGGTCTATCACAAATGCCGAATGCAATATATTATATCAATATTATTATGTATTGCTTTTGTTTATTAATTTATTATGTTCCTTCGATTCCTGAGTTTATAAACATCTGCGTGTGTCAGAAATTTGCCATGAATGGACTACTTGACAACTAACTTTTTACATTAGATAATTTCGTATTGGTTTATTACTATTGCAAATACCGCTTTCACCTCTTAGAATAGTCCTGTTACAAATCAATTTTGTTATAACTTTAAAGGTTTCTCATCCATCTATACAAGCGGATAGAGAATATACACTGGGACCTTTTGATAAAGGAAAATTTTTGGTATGGTTTGAACCAACGGAGCTCGGAGAACAAATGTGCAAAGTGTCATTTAACTCCCTGGCTGCTGGCGAATTTGTGTATGTAAAGAATTTAAACAACATAGTAATGCTTTAAAATTGAAATATAATATTTAATTTTTTGCATTTTCAGTTTTAATATAAAAGGAATAGGCATGGAACCTAAGCCACAAGGGCCTTTTGATATTAAAGCTGGGAGCTACACTATGATTCGATTTAAAAATGTATTTGAAGACTCAAGAGTGTTTAAAATATATGTAGACAGAGAAGAGTTTTACGTAAAAGTACTATATGAAACAATAAAACCCAAGAAGGCAAGTAAATGTATAGCTAATCTACATATTTTTGCTGTCTAATATCGTGATTAGTTAAATCAAGTTTTTCATTTAGCAGCTACCTTAAACTTTCAAGTTTCATAATTTGTCGAAAATCTTAAGGAATCTTTTTCCATCAATCTTAGAATACAGCTAAATATTGACAGTGATTAATGTAGCGGACAAATAAGTGTCTGTTAAATCTCATCTTTATACTCTAATTAGTGAGCAGTTCTATTCTATTCCTAAGGATATCAAAGTTGGCGTGTACCTGATAGATAGACCACCGCAGGGTTGGGCCGAGAATCCAACTGGTAGCCTCACAATCGAGACCTATGAACCAGCTGAACCCAAAGTGCTGTGGACCTTCTTTCTTCAAGGAATGCCATAGTTTATAGAAGTTACATTATTTCTTTGTGATACATTTAGTCTTATATCTTCAAGGCAATAAAAAATTAAAGCACTGTATCAATTGTAAAATACTTGTATTTAGTATAAGTTTCTACCAATCATTAACATTTAGATCTTGTACAATATCAGCTTTGTCAATGGTGTCTTCTATTTCTACCATTGCTTTCTTTTTTTCTTTCTTTTCTTCAGCTGTTTTTTTCTTCTTAGGAGCCTTCTTTTTAAGTTTCTTCTCCTGTTTAGGAGCCGCATCTTCTCCTTCATCTAATTTGAAATGTTCTTTGTCATCTTCACTATCAGATGGGAAAAGGACTAAAGGTCCCTTCTTTTCTGGTATTACAACTTGCTCAGACTCTTTGATCTTAGGTCTTTTAATCGTTGGCAGTTCACCCGCCAACTCATCGTTTTTAGTGATTTTCTTGCGTTTTTGTATTCTGTTGATCTTATTCCAATTTTCAAAGAATGCGAGCAATGGCGTGCCTTTTGTTTTGATGCTTGTTTCCCAAGCAGATATCATTTTTTCGTCATTTAAATTGAAAGTGATTTTGCCGCGCTCGCGCTCGATAAATTTAGAGTTCTCTTCAACTTTCTCCAATAACTGCCGTAACTTTTTCGTGTAGTTCGTTATTGAACAGGTTTTGAGAAATTGTTTCAACTGCAAAAATAGTTTTTTGTCATTATCAGTAAAATCCTACTAATATTAGAAACGCGAAAGTTTGTAAGTATGTATGGATGTTTGTTACTCTTTCAAGCAAAATCTATTGAACGGATTTCGATGAAAATTTGGCACACGAGTAGATCATGTCTTGGATTAACACATAGGCTACATTTTATCCCGGGAAAATAAAAAGCGCGACTTTTATCCCGGAAAAACTTTTTAGCGCAGGTGGAACCGCGGGCAAAATTTAGTTATTCATATTTACGCACAATATTATTAATTACAAATATTTATCATGCTAGCTCATAAATTAATTAGACATACACATTATAATCGACAATTCCGTATCGAAAATAATAGAAAAACATCTTTAAAATAGTCACTTTGCATACAATAACCGTTTAAGACAACACCTGTCAGAATATTATTATATTATTATTAATAATTCCATAGAGAATTCCTGTCAGTATTTAAACAAAAATTGTCGTAATCTGGAGAGGTGGTACCTACCCATTACCACATTTGTTAACATAATGTTGTAGATGTCTTACCTGCATCACTGCTAGCAAGCTTAAATCTGGAAATGCTATAGAATGTGATTCATTTGCCATGTACTCCAGCAGTAGGGCATATAATCTTTCTATAACAGCATCTTTGAATCCATTTTCCATCATTTGCGATTTAGCCAGTCGCAATATACAATTAAAATCTAAGGGTTTCATGGAAACTTTCTTATGTTTCTTATTGAAGTCAAATGATAAAACCTGAGAGCAAAAAACACAAATGTGTACACATAGGCATGCAGACCTGGTTTACTTGGTCTGCCAAGGACTTGTACTAAGTATGCTAAAAAAAGAATATTACCTTTGAAGGAGCACAATTTTACAATAAAATACCATCAGACATAAAAAATGTAAAGTCACTCAACATTTTTAAATCGTGGCTATCAAGTTACATAACCGAAAAACAGTTACTTTTTTCTAATCCTATATTATGATTTTTTATACATGTTAATGGCCATGTAGTGCCTGGATAATGTTCTTAAATTTATAGAAACATTGAAAAAAAAAAACAGTCGAAAGTAGGATTTGAACCCACAACCTCCAGCATACTGTGCCTGTGTCTACTTGAGATGTAACTCAAACTTGAGATTCATTTATTAATACCGGCCTCGGCTGTTCAATTTCAAGTTCCGTATCTTTGATCTCTTAAAGGAGATGACTTTTTGTCTAAATTGTGGAGCAGTCAAGTTTAATTTAATAAATAAATAATAACTGCTTGTTTTAAGAGTAACTAATACAAAATACTTTGTTAAGAGAGTTCACGGCAACCACTGTATTTGAATGATTACTTATGTTTTGTTAGTTTATTCTCATGTAAGTCACATTCTTTATCTTTTGAGAATAAATTTGTTCTTTGACATTAACCTAAACTTTATCCTTTAACCTTGCAAATTTTATATTAAAATTTCAACCATTTTAGTTACAACTATTACACAAATATATTATTAATAACCAATTTCATTATGTGTATAATATAATCCTTTGTATTTGGACAACTATTTAAACAAGATTTTAATAAACTACCTTATTAATAACAAACTTTTAAACTTACCTCTATAAGAAACGGCAATATTGGTATGAATGTATTTGTCTCCTTTGACAAGCCAATGAGTATTTCGACACAATGAAACCTCAGAGGGTAGTACTGATGCGTCGGCACAAGTTTTATTGTATTTATTATGACCATGACAAGAGGGTACACCAGCGGTTGCAGCTGGGGTTTGTTAGACGTAGCTGATACTAAATCTGCCCACAGATGTAATGAGTTTATATACTGCCAATTGTAAACAGCTTGTCTGTTTTCGATTTTTTGGACAACAATTGCATTCCGCAAATGTATTGCCAGTTGTCTTACATACAAGAATACATGCTGATATGATACATTCAAGTCCAATGAGAACATTTCCACAAGAGATCTCCTCATAAAATTGATGCCCGGCCAGGTTGTAGGGCTGACAAACTTTGAGTTTCTTACATATGTCATATACATAGCTTTCAATACAATATCAAGCAATGCAGTTTGTTGGTTTCTTGTTATCCTCAGTATGCATAAAAATGCCAGCACCCTCACAGTTTCATCACCTATACTCCATAAATTGATCAGCTTTTTCAATGACTGTTTTGCTATTCTAGTAAAGCATGCTACATAAATAGACATCTGATGCAAATGTTTTAATAGAACTGTTAAAATATTTTCAGAACTGACTCCACTTAGTAATTTAAGCAAATCATTTAAATATGCCACCAGGTAACTTTTTATCTTGACAAAATGTTTGCACTTCTGAGGGTCTTTACCAGACTGCTCCATACCAAGATATTTCTTGATAGCTCCAGGCAAGTACAGCACACACATTTGTATGACAGCATTAAAAACAGAAGAACCTGAAATGAAAGATAAAAGGGTATTGACATATTTTGAATAACTTTTTTGTGCCTGCCTCAGTGTTGTAGTTGTATTATGGTACAACTGCAATGCTGAAGATTCTGGTTCAATCCCCAGGATGTGGAAAGTAATATTGGGTTTTTCTATTCAGTATCAGCCCAGTGTCTGGAAATTGTGGCCGATATGGCGATAGGCTCACCCGCTATCACATCATGGGACGGAATACGAATGGCGAAAATTGGGTGCATTCATTGCGCTTCTGCCTACCCCTTTAGAGATAAAAGGAGATAAATCTTTGAGATTTTGTTTTGTCTTGGTAAAATATTTTTTTATTACTACAACTAATACATATTTAAATGTAAACATATATGTTGAAGTCAAATTATGTGAGTGCAAATGGGTTTTAATATTTATTTCATGCATTAATATAATTTCTGATAATTTAAAATTATTACACCAAGTTATATGAATGTCTGGGTGGGTACCACCGCAATGTTTATTTCTACCACCAAGCAGCAGTGTGCATGCACTGTTGTGTTTCGGGCATTGTAGCCAGTGCAACTACAGGACATAATGAGACTTAACATCTTACGTCTCAGGATGACGAGCACAGTGGAGTGCTACACAGTACTTTGTAACTCAAGGTGCTGGAGGGTGTTTCTACTGTTTATGGGTGGTCGTATCGCTTACCATCAGGCAAACGGCATGCTTGTCTCGTCATTCCAAACCATAAAAAAAAAATATAAAATAGACCATTTCATTGTAGAACTTACCTTCCACTTTGTATTCACCCTTTGACATTCCATCCTCACTAGTGACTCTCACCATAGCAGCATTAAAGGCTTTTATAACTGAGCTTAGTGTACTCAGTTTTACTTTTTCATTTTGCAAGGCTGTCTGCCACTGTTCCACCATTTTAAGTGTGACTCGTCCTTTAACTGGCTTAGCATCTTCAGCCTTTGGGAAAGGACAAAAATTATTACTACAAAGTTGAGGTAAAAGGGAAGAAAAGACTTTCAAAACACATATCCTAATCAAACAAACGTTTCTCCGTGAATATTTATTAAAGCCTATCCTGAATGCAACTAACACAAATTTCTCACTTGAGCGCTTGTTACCTCAAAGTCACTTTCATCACTGTCCCCAGTAATGGGTCCTGGCTTGTGCACTGTATCGTCGTCGTTGTCATAGTCAGCTTCTTTATCTGACTCTTCATCTTCATCGACATCAAAATTAAGTAAATTCTCGTCATTTTCTTCCAGGAAATTGTAAAAATCCGGATCAATTTTTTTGAGCTTCTCCAACGACTTCTTATGGATTTCAGGGTTTAATTCTTCTTCAGAATCTATAATTAAAGAGTCCGGACGGAATTGTTAAGTAAAATTATCTAAAATTTAAGGTTAGATTTTCGGAGGCCACATTGGACTCTGGTTCATTATGGTTTCACACTGGATTTTAATATTATGCACTGAACATACCTGAATTTTCTGCAGAACTCATTTTAAAGTTTTAATATGCTTTTAATGCCGCCAACGTTATGTATCAAAGAGTATTATATACATTGGGAAGTTATGTACATACTAAACAAAGTGTAGGTATATTCAAACAAAACACGAAATTGAAACGTAGCCCACGTGCTTCGTGTAGGATTCGGTAATGTCAATAATTGTCAACAGTCAAAGTCAATCAACGTCAATTGCAGTGTTGCCAACTCCGAGAAACCAAAAAACAACAGATAACTTATAAAAAAAGAGTAGAAAACAGTAGATCGGGGATTTCCTAGGAGCTAAAAAAAACCGCTCCTCAATTTGGATTTTTCCCTCAGTAACGTCCTCAGTAAAAAAAAGCTTCTGCACCATTTTATGTAGTACTAATTTACTAACCTGTGCACAAAAACAGTGAAAATGCATGTAAAAACCAGTAAAAATTCTTTAAAACAAAAAACAGCAAAAATTCGACTCTAAACAAAAAACAGGGATGAAAAAGCATAAACAGTAAATCTACTGTTAAAACAGTAGGGTTGGCAGCACTGGTTAATTGTCCAAATCAGCAGTGTTGCCAGATGTATGATGGTTGAAGTCGCCGAAAATTCGTTGTGAAGTAGCCTAAAGTCGTCTCATCGTATATGAAGAGGCAAAGAAGCAAAAAAGTCCTTAATATTTGTAAATATTTTTTCAAAAATATTAAATATTCGGATGACTTGACAATTATGGTTGCCAGGTTATTATTATTAAAAATATCACTTATGCTTTGGCAGCATGGTCTTTGACCTTAGCCCGTTCCTTGAGGAAAATATAAAAAAAAGTTAAAATCAATTTTCATTTTCCAGAACAGTCAAGATTTCAGAGAACCCAGGAATTTTCAGCGAGTTGTTTCATAACCGGCTTGTAAATATAACGACAAACGCAACTTATCAAGCGATTCTTTATACGGATCGATATTCTGCTTCATTTATCGCTCTTCTAACGATTTTCATCGGTGAGACGAAAATAAATTATTTGGTATTATCTGCGCATAAAGTAAACACGGTAAGTATTTTCTTGTTCTTCATTGTTTATTTAAATGTTTTGGGTTTAAGAGCATTGTATGATGTAAATGAGCAATTTTATTAATCTCGATTTGCGATATTTTTTGTGTTGCTTGCAGGTTGCATCATAATGTTGTCTCGAATGTGTTTAGCCCGGTCGGCTTTAAATGTAACGCACACGCTGAAAACTCCGGTACCGCAGAGATTCGTGCCCAAAAACTATGTCGTCAGAAACTACGCACGAGAACCTCGTTCCAGAGTCGCCACAAGAACACAACCCACACTTTGGGAAAAACTTATGGCACCAGCAGGACCTAATGGTAAAATTACTTATAATTTTGTTATTGAAATGAAATCCTCCTAGCCAGTTTCGGCCACGGCGGCCAATCTCAACGGAGATCAGCCAGGTACGCAGGAGATATTATAGTGCACAAGTGTGTGCGCAATACACAGGTGCACTCGCTATTCCTTCACTCTCATAGTCCGGTGAGACGGCAATCCGACATGACCGGAGAGAGATCAGGCGCAGGACCAACGGCTTTACGTGCTTTTGTTAATTAATGCTAATTTTGTTATTATAACCTAAATATTAAACCAACTGTATATTGCCAAAGTACTTAAACACCTAGAAGACATTTGCTTTAGATTTTGTAGGGGTCACTTGATGAATTATTGAGATTATAATTTGGAAATTATAAATTTTAGCTTTCAGTTTGGGGAAGGGTGCATTGGCAGGTGCATCAGCTGTAGGCCTTGTGGCCCTTTGCTACTATGGATCGGGTGTAAAGCCTGGCACTTTACAGGAGGCACAGTAAGTGACTTCTTTAAACAAGATAAGAATGATTGATTAATTAGCTGTAAAAGATCAACAAACAAGCCATCAAAGAATATTTTTAATATCACTATTCATTGAAATTACATCATTATAAGGAAAAAGAATATTTTAGAAAATTCATAGCTCAGTATAATGTAAATGACTCATTGTTTTTCTCACATGTTTGTTAAATCAGAATGGAACAATGTTTACCACTTACCAAGGTCAATTTATAGTGAATATTAATAAATATCTAAAAATGTTTCTTTCCCAGTATCTGGCCACAATATGTAAAGGATCGCATCAAGGCTACATATGGATATATTGCTGGCTCTCTAGTCCTTACTGCTGGTAGTGCAATTACAGTGTTTAGAACACCTGCACTGCTCAATTTGGTCACAAGAAATGGATGGATGGTTAGTAAAATAATATATGGTTAACACATTAGTTGTGGCTCACATAACAGCTGTGTTTTTATGGAAGATTTTTTTATACTCTATATAAACTATATGTAAATATACCAGTTGCAACAATACCAGATAAAGCAACATATGGGTTAAATCAACTAATATTGTCAAAGTTTAACAACTATAATGACCAATCAACCCTATTAAATAAAATTTTACTGTCAAATTAGTAGCATTAATGATATTAGAAAAAAATATTCCATGATTGACTACAAAATTTACTTAATTTTTTTTACTCTGTGCCTTATTTAGACCATGTAGTATTGACTGATTATTTAGTGTGCTTAAATATATTCACAGAAATCTTGCTATTGTTTTATGGTCATTTTGAATGCAAACCAATCTACAAGCAGAATAAAATGCTTATTACTAGGGCCCGGATTAATATGTAAATACATATTTTTAATTTACACGATTATCTTTTAGAAATTATTATCTACATCTATTATCGTATTTGGATTGTGAAAAACTAATTTTTATTTTTTATATTTTTCCATATTTCAAGGGTAAGTCCATATTTTAGAAAAAAGTATCACCATCATCCATATTTTCAACATATATATGATAGAACCAAAGTTAGTTTCGGTGTAATATGTAGGCGTTCGCGTTGCCAACACAATACGGCCGCGCAGCGCCCTCGCATGTCGTTCATTTGTTTTATTCTGCATTCCCTACCCCCGGCGCCTGCGCTGACTAAAACCGCGGCGCAGCGAACATCATACGTATAACGTACGTGACGTTTTGAGCTGTTTACGCGTCATTTTATTTTTACGTACTTAATCACATCCGCGCTACTACTACTGTCTTCCAATTTAGTTTAAAAATGCCCAAGGATATCCAACCATTGCGGTTCAAATTGGAAAAATATATTGAAGATTTCCGAAGGCAATCGCTAAGTACAGACGGAAAAGTACTACCTATATTGTAATGCATGCGAAAAATCGATTTCTTCTGAGCAGCGTTTTTTTTTATATCGCAACATGTTTCTACTGCAACAGATTTTTCAAAATAAACCATGTTTAAGATGAAAGATATTGTTATTTTATAGTCCATATTTTAGATTTTTTGGTCCATATTATATGTACATATTTTGTATTTTTAATACATATTTATCCGAGCCCTACTTATTACTATATTAAAAAGTATATATAGCTAACAACTATTAGATATAGCCACAAGATCAGGGGGGCCCTTCAATGTCATTATAACTGGTTTATGCAGGCATAGAATTAACTAGTTTACTCATTATGGGTTGTTTTTATCCATAGATATGTTCTAAGTTAGTTGGCAAATCTATCCTTCCCAAATACCATTCCTGCTAATTTCGCTCCGCACTTTTGCTGACAAAATATGCACTGACTTGCTCATTAATATTCACCATAAAAAAGAGAGTTAATACAATGACTGTGGCTTACATAACAGTTGTATTTCTTTAGGTGCAACGCACATGTGACTAGCATATAACTGGAGTGTTGAAAAAAATCTTATTTAAGACTGTCTTACTCAATCATGTCATGCAGCTAAATGCCAGTGTGGCACAGTAAAATCCGTGCTTGGCGACCACTCTTGTTGATAGTTCATTGTTTTGGCGATGCAGTCGATGTGTCAAGAATTCAATGTTATGTATTTAAAATAAATGATAAACCTCCCTTTTTCAGTCAATAATATTAACAATGGGCTTAATGATTGGATCTGGTATGGTTGTGCGGGGCATGGAGTACAAGCCAGGAGTTGGAGCTAAACAATTGGCATGGATGGTGCACACTGGTATCATGGGTGCAGTAATCGCACCTATCTGCTTCCTTGGCGGGCCTATCCTCTTGAGAGCTGCTTGGTGAGCCTTTTGTTCAGAAATGTTTGAAATAACATTTTAGAAATTCATTTTAATAAATTGATTTAATTATAATAATTAAAATTCATTTTCTGAGAAAATCATTACCATTTTAATTTCTCAGAGAGGGTACTCATAAAGCATTAAGTCATAAGTCATAACAATATATTGTAAAGTTGATATCTGTAGGTACACTGGTGGCGTGATGGCGGGTCTCAGTACGCTGGCGGTGTGCGCGCCGTCGGGCGAGTTCCTGAACATGCGCGCGCCGCTCGCGATGGGTCTCGGCGCCGTGTTCGCCGCCTCGCTCGCCGGCATGTTCTTACCGCCCACATCCGCTCTTGGCGCAGGTGAGATCAAACAATGGATTTAACATCACATTATTAGAATTATAATCGTTGCAAAAATTTAGAACACACTTATAGTGATTTTTTTTAAAGGACATGTCCAAAAATGGGCCTTAAATTCTAACCGACAGTTTATATATTTGGAAAGTAAAAACTAACCTTTTACAATAAATAAATCGTTTAATTTTAAAGACCTTTGATATTGAGGTTTATGTAATTTTATTTAGCTTAAAAACTACACTTAAAATGAACGTTTTAAAAAAGTTAGTTATAAATGGAGTGTTCTAATATTTTTTTAATGGCTCCAAGATCCATATTATTGCCCCTTTAATATCCATAAAGTTTGAGCCTGGTTAGATTTTGAGGCCCGACACCCATACGAAAGTGGATATATCCTTAGCGTACCTTATTTGTGTACAGAAAATCTCTCAACACGCGGTATTGTGCACAAGTTGTGTTTGCCAGCTATTTATTATAAAAAAAATCTGGTCTAAAAGAATTATTTAAAAAGTGGGTAGATGATTATTTACATTTCTACCACATGGCTGATGTGTAAACTATACTCATGAGCTCAAGCTACACTGTCAATTATTGTACTATATAATTAAATATTTTTATACAGGGTCATTTTTACATTGCGTTACTAAATGAAACCACATATTCGACTATACGTCTGCTAACATCGTGCTAAAAATTATCAATGAATAACGAATATTTTTGCCAAATATCCCGGTTGTAGTATTCAAATTTTTTTATCATTTTGTAGTTTAGTGCGAATATGGTGTGTGCGTGTATGTGTATTTCTGACTGAAAATATAATAATGCCGCTGCGACGAATCCTCTAAGAGTAGTAGTATTGGCATTAGAGCGTGTAAATTTAAAGTTACATTTTATTGATATTTATTTTGTTCGAAACTTACACTTTTTTATTTTACATCTATGGCTAAAATGACTTTATGAAAAGTGTTATTTTCAACGAGATCAGTATGTGGTTTCATTTATAACGCAATGTCAAAATGACCCTGTATATTTTTTTGTATTACAGGGCTTTATTCTCTCAGTTTGTATGGCGGTTTGATAGTATTCAGCGGTTTCTTGTTGTATGACACCCAAGCTATAATAAAGCGTGCAGAGATGCACCCACTTAACAGCTACCAACCCTATGACCCAATCAATTCGTAAGTTACGTAATATTTCAATTGATAGAACTGTTTTCTATGATTAGTTGTTTTGATATATTGATGCCATAATAATTAAATCCAATAATGTTACATTGACAAAAACTATTTTAAGACACAATAATTCAGAACATTTTATACTTTACGTGTCACATGTAGTATCTTTGTTAGCACCAAGATTTTTACGCAATATTAGGCCAGTTACTGCCTCGGTGGCGTAGTTGTATTATGGTACGACTACAATGCTGAGGTCTCGGGTTCGATTCCCGGGTCGGGCAAAGTGATATTGAGTTTTTCTATTCAGTATCAGCTCGGAGTCTGGAATTTGTGCCCGATATGGCGATAGGCTCGCCCCCTATCACATCATGGGACGGAATAACGGCGAAAAGTGGGTGCACTAGTTGCGCCTCTGCCTACCCCTTCGGGGATAACATGCGTGAGTGTATGTGTATTAGGCCAGTCAGTCTAAAACTATTATCAAAGAAACCAGTTCAATAAGTTAAACTAGTTGTACACAGGAATCAGAGTTCTGTTTCCTGAAGTCAGATGACCACAATACAAATATTTGCTAAGAAAGTTTCTATTGTTTTTTCAGGGCCATTTCCGTATATCTGGACGTACTCAACATTTTCATGCGCATCGCTATGATCTTATCAGGCGCCGGCGGCAACAAGAGGAAGTAGACAACATGATATATAAATCATTCGATAGACTGTGTATACTGTATAGTCACACATAGTGCTATGTTCTGATATTAAAATAATTATTGTACAAGCAATACAATTTATTTCAATTAACTTGTAGTCGCTGGCTCGAGTGTCCTGAATGTGATATTATTGTGTAGGCTGATATTGTCCCGGTGTAAGACTTTGGATGAAATAAATTAACAAGTTATACGTAGCTGAACATTGTTGTTTTAATTCAGTGTATTCTATAGGAGGTGTTGCGCGGGATTTCGCCCACGTGACAAGCCTGTCCCGCTAGAAGTCCCTAAACACTATACATGCCAGCGCCATCTAATTAAAAACATTCCATTATTTTACATGCGCATTCAAAGACGTCGCCAAGGGGGCGGCAGGGAGGGGCAGCTGCCCCCTCCTAGAGATTCTAAAAAATTTACCAAACGCCAACTATTGTAGTCACCAGCATAAGTAGCTGAACAAATTCAAAATTTCAAATTGCTTAAATACTTTTGTGTTCTTACTAATATTTTTTTTCTCTTCTCAATAATAAAATAAAAGAGATTTGCTTTACTTCATACGAATATTTTTTTTTGTCGGTAGAACAACGCGTATATAGGCGATTTGAAATTTTGAATTTGTACAGATATTTATGCTGCTGACTATACAGTCAAGAACTCGTGAAGCTTTACACGTTGGACTCTGTACCGTTATTATTACAATCGCTGTAGATGTAAGGCTCGTACTACAAGTGAAACGCTTCATGTGCTCTCGACTTTACTTATAATTCACACTTTTCTCATTCTTCATACCAACTTGCCCCCCTCCCCCTAGGCCACCGGCTGGCGACACCCTTGTGCGCATTGATTCGGTTTGCCCTTATATAAGCCATACCCGCTACGGTCCACCTGAGAGGTTACCCGTGCAGGTTTGTCTGCGCAGGTCAATCGCACGTCAGTAGCGTGTATGGGGACGTTCCGATGTACCGGAGCGGTCTTCAGTTCTTTTAGCGATGGCATCTATTGAGGACGATGACACGCTGGCATTGTTAGGTCTTGCTTTACTTTTGAAGAAAAAAGATACAAACAAAAGAAAGAGGGGCGCGGGATGTCAGTCACAACCTAAGTATATTCAATTTAGTCTATGATGTCAATATACATTCTTGCAGGCTGCGTCGGTGGCGTAGTTGTATTAATTACGGTACGACTGCAATGCTGAGGTCTCGGGTTCAATCCCTAGGTCGGACCAAAGGATATTGGATATTTCTAATCAGTATTAGCTCGGAGTCTGGCATTTGTGTCTCATATGGTGATAGGCTCGCCTCCTATCACATCATGGACAGAATACACACGGCGAAAAGTGGGTGCACTAGTTCAGTGCAGGGTGCAGTTAATGCACCTCTGCCCTAGCCCTTTGAGCAAAAAAGGCGTGAGTGTGTGCACTGTCAGTTCCTATGGTCGATTTTTTTGTGCTCACATTACCGGGCGTGGATCGATCAGAATCACGTTTCCATAGTATTATAATCGTAGACAGAGTATAAATTATAATACTCTTCGGAATCACGTGTCACCGAGACTGACGGTTAAAAACAACTGACGCGACCTGCGCAGGCGACCGGAGTAGGTATGCATGCACACACGCACAGCTAGGTATATCGATCTTGCGCCTGGTCGCCTGCGCAGGTTAAAAAAACTGCACAGGTCTATTCCCACACACGTGCCGGTCTACCTTCGCAGGCATATCTGCACGGATAGACGTCTCGGGTAGACCGTAGTGTGTATGGCAAGCGCTATTATATTCCTATTCTGTGGGTCAGCTTAACGTGTATCTTGCATAGTTATTACGCCCGCTCTCGTGTCTAACATCAACTGCTTCTAGGTAGTCTAGTCGCGGGTAAATCATGTTAGAAAAATCCAGAGAAAGTGTTGCCCAATCAAGCAATGGAGTCCATTTTTTTGATGAACACGGACGATTTAGCAATGATTTTATATTGTGTATATTAACACCCCTTGATAGTATTATTAATATGCAAAGAACATTTTCTGAAAAGTAATGACAAAAACATATGGAACACTTACGGCCAATTTTACAATTCAATGTGTAAAATTGGCCATAAGTGTTTCCAAACAATTGCATGCAACTGCACGAAAAGAAAAGAAAACAGTACAAATTTCAATAAGTTTTATTTACATGTTAAAAGATACATACTGCGAGTAGCAATGAGTTATAAAACGTAATTTTATACCTACTTTACCTATAATTATGTGGAGGCTATGGAGTAGGCAGCAGTAAGCAGGTAAGGTTGTAAACTTACACTTCGTCATATGAATACAGATAATAAGTCTAGGGAGTTGTTTAAATTTTGCTGTATGCAGATTTATTCAAATTTTAGAGTATACGTGGTATTAGTTATACCACAAGTAAGAATATAATTAAAAGATGGATTATTGTGCATAATGGTTCTTACAATATAATAATATTCAAAACCATAAAAAAATATTTTGCATCCACAAAAAATCCATTAATAATAAAATTAAAGAATAGCGCCTAATGTATTTTATAGTTCACAGAAAAAAATATCTTCATTAAAAAATATGGAGAGAACCTTTGAAACAATATTAGTTTTAGAAAAAACTTATTGACCTCTTAAGTACTATCTAGAAACAGCACCTATTTACGTTCAACAATTATTAAGTCATAAATTAGATGTACATAAATAATTTGGGTATAAAGATTTGCGAGGCCCGGGCGACCTTTTTTAGGATTCTGAACGGTCCCCTTCCTCTGGGGTTGAGAGCCTTCTTAAGCGTGGCATTTTGCGCCCATGTCACTAAGAAATCATTGACGGATACGCTGGACACCGCGCGTTGCGTTGGGCGGGGCGGCCCACAGTGAATTCAAACATATGGCGTTGTATGAGTGCGTTCACGGAGAAGCGATTTTACACGCGTTTGCTTGAAATAATTTGAACTTGGCTTGTGATGGCTCGTGATTGGCTCATTGTATTTAGTTCCAATTTTTGTTTATTGTATTAGTTAGCTTGAGCCACCCAAATAAACTAAAATAAATAAATAAATAAATGCAGTGATATTTGAAGCCCCGCGACGGACGCCGGCGTCCGAGTATACAGGGTTTCCGCATACATCTATACATATAAGCGGGGCTTGACGGGTTAGATAAATTGGATTAAGCTCTGTTTAGCATAATTTAAATAATAATAATAGTTTATTTGCACAGAAAAGATATGACATAAATAATAGGTGTTACCCTAGTTCCTGAACTAGCGTTAGCTGTATCTCAGGAACCAGTGTCTTCCCCTAACAATGCATGTAGCAGTTTTTATACAAATAAACTCGCCTTCAGTCAGATAATCAGTTAAAACTGGAATCCAGTATTGAACGTCTAGAAGTTTGTCCAATAAATTGATAGGTAGGTACAAAAACATTGTATAAACATAATACGAAAGCGCCTAATCTAGTTATCTGATGCAATTAATAATGTACTTTATAATACATATTAAGCAAATATTTTTAGGGTATACTTATAAAAACCTAGTCAAAGAAATACTTTTGTAAATGGAACACATATTATGAATTATTATTATACTATTGAAATAAAGCTAGGAGAAAATATCACAATTTATAAAAATAAAAGCTCTTTGGAATTCATTCAATCACATTTAAATAAATAAATCGAATATTTTTGTTAAAATACAGTAATTATAACATTTATGACCTAAACAGAAAAGACCGGACCATAATATAAAATAATAATTATATTGCTGTTATCTAGAAAAATAGCTACGATTGAAACTGTCTTGCATTAGGAAAATATCTTTTTTTGAAACATATTAACATCTACAACTACCTATGTATTAGATTTTTTTATTATGACCGAAATTTCACATAATCAATGAGCAATAAAGTCGCGTGGAGATCATTTAAATGGTATTGTTTCAGTCCCTGATTTAAGAAGGGATGTCTGCAGTCTTATGAGCTTGATGCTTTAAGTACATAGCATACAGCTGCCTAGCTTGATTAAGTACCCTGTTAACATTGTGTTTACGAACCATTTTGTCAAAATGCATGGCTAATTCATTATAATCCATACGATTGCGCATTATGTAATCTCTATGTTGCAATAGCACTGTTAAACATAGAAACATCAAGAAAGGGTTTCCTCCTCCAAACACCACGGGCGGGGGGAGACTACTAATACTGCCCTTTGTAGAACTATCAGGTGCCACTGTAGATACACTTACGGTTTTTTGTACTGGAGGTTTGAAAACTTCGTATTTCTTTTGAAAACTATTTATGGTTGAAGCCACACTGTGTAAATTGGTTTGTTTTACATTCAAAAGCGATTCACAATTCTTTCTGGCATTTTCTAACTCCTGCGACATACTAGAGAAAAATTTCTGCGATCGTGAAGTATTGCTCATACCTTGTTGAATAACCCTGTTATCTGTAGTGAGAGCAAAGGGTTCGACGTTATCATCTTTTTCAGAAGAATCTGATTCATTTAAGTGATGGTTAGACGGTTTGGTATCCTTGGGTATTTCTGGAGGTTCAGTTGATTTTGTTTTTCTCAATAATTTTATTGGTGTTACAGATTTTTTCCCCGAATGTTCTTCAAATATTTCACCTGTGTCTCCATCGAAGTCCAGTTCTGCCTGCTCGTCGGGTGTTTGTGGACAGCTTGTAGTTGTCCGAGTCGTGGGCGTGTTTCTATGTAATGGATTTTCCCAAAGGTAAATATCCTCTGCACTTCTCGCGTTTGATTTTAAAGTATCCAACAAGGGTGATTTTTTCATAACGTCGGTTAATTCCATAACTTCAGTCCGTGCTTCTAATACATCAACAGCTACAGAATCTTGTTTTATTTCAGTGCACTCATTAGTGGGTTTTTCATCAGTACTAGTCGATTCCGACGGAGAATCACACATTATGCTACACCTGTTGACGTATGAGGCTCCAAAAACGTGGCGATCCAAATGTTCTAATTCTAACCTCAACTCCCTTGTCATCGACGTCGTCATGGGGTAGTATTCCTGGGAGTCATCCGGACTACTGCCTTCGTTTTGCTCAGTACTTGTTTTTTTATTCAACTTGTGTCGCTTTTCTTCTTGTGTTTGTGATTTTCCTTCACTTTGCGTAAGTGCAATATATGGACATTCTTTTCCCGAAGAATTATCTGTAGCACTTGTATTTTGTGTCCCATTTTTACTCCCTGTAGCGAAATTTAGAAATTCGTTTAAATTTTTTATCATCTTTACTTTTGGTTTACTGGAGTCTGTAGCGACCGAATCATCAAGTTTATCTAAAGAAGAGAAGAATTTATTATTGTGTATGGATATGCGATCTCTGAGTAGCCTAATTTGATTGCCTAAAGGAGTTTCTTTTTCTTCTGTGTGGGCCGATCCATTCATAAGATTACCAGTGTTAGACCACGCTGCTGTGACGGAGTCTTGTGTTTCCACTTTTCCGTGCTCTGGTACACTTTTCATGCTGCGTCTCGCATGAATCTTTGATTCTTTTAATAACAGACTATGTTCTTTGTTTTTTTCTCCATCTTGGTTACATACCTGTGTATTTTGAATTTGTAATGCAGCATCATCCAAACTTTGGAATTCTTTGGAATGCTTAAGAGATGAATTTGGGACGTTACATCGTGTCGCATTCTCGTCTAGACTGTGATTCATTTGTTTACATACTGCAAGTTTTGGGGCTTTTGTGTTGGCTAAGCTAAAACTCGAACTCTGACGTCTAATCGCACAAACTTTCGTGTACGCATTTTCACGAGGTGCTTTAATTAGTGGACTTACAGGAGGGGGGTCTTCGTCTAGATCTATGCTTGGATCAAATTCTTTTTCTTTTAGAGGTAATTCCAATGTCGGTGTTTTTTGGGGCAGTGATGCCCACAATACTTCGAGCATTCTGAGTGCGTCATCGAACGCAAACTCTCGTTTCATTTCCAATAGTAACCATCTATAGCAGAATAGCAAATCATCTGCTTGTTGCGACTTCAAATAGTTATAAAAATCAGGGTCATAAACTTGTAAAGATTCTGTAAGATGCGTAAACTTTAGAGTCATTGCTTCACCGTCCAATAGGAAGTTAGGATACAAGCGGGTCATGAGAGCGCAAAGACAGATATATGCATGAGCTTCATCTCCCATTGTTACTAATAAAGGCGAAGCTAGGTCGGACATTCCTTGGCAATAGCTGACGGTCGGGTGGTTTATTGCATATCTGTAAAAGGATGTTACCAGTATATTTAATATCATTCGGTCACGAGAACCGATTTCCAGAAAGAAAGTTTAACTCACGTTGTTAATATGTTGAAGAGAGAAGCGATGTTTTGATTATCGTCGCTACCCGCGTAAAAATTGTGATGGCGATCGGTACGTAAAACGTCTTTGCGAACCATACTTGTAACATATGCTAGATCCGCATTCACCTGAAACAAGTAGGTACTTTTACGTTATTTGAATCATGAACTGATGTCACACATTTATAGCAATTTGGATTTACAAATTGACGTTCCCACCTTTCCTTTTTGTATGCAGTCTTTCCAACGCGCTCTAAGAGCGTAATACTCGTTGGCTTTTCTTTTGATATAGTCCATCCTCTCTTTACCCGTCATGCCATCTGGGTACACGTTTAAAATATGTTTCCAAACTACTTTTCTGTAAATAAATTGTTATCTCAACTTTTATATACTGAAATATGGCATATACAATTATGGCTCATTACTTGAAAAACGTTTACCTCAAACTAGGCTCTATACCGCCGCAGTAGATGACTTCTCTTAGTTTCGCCGTGTTAGTGATTTGACCAACTGCATCGAGGAATGCTCTGAATTCGATGTCACTGAGCGGAGGTCGTGGAGGTGTGTTTGGATCTTCATACAAATTCAGTGCTCTTGATACCATGTTAAATGTTTTCTCAACCTGCCAGAATATATAAAAATATAATATTGTAAAAATATTTTTTTGTCATTATTTTCAATTTTTCACTAACAGTGTGTTTTATACCTTGTACCTACTATTAGAAGTTCTTACTTTTTTTAGCTTTGAGAGACATCCTTTAGGTATTGTATTAGTAAACACTTAGACAATTTGTATTTTTCAGCATATATATTTGTATTATGATAATACAAGTATTTGCATACCTGGTTCATGATCAACCCTTGAAAACCTGTTTGAGTTTCCTGTTTCTCTGCCTGGTTTGTTGGGGGAGCCACAGTAGGTTGTTCCCGGCTCATTTGGTTCACCATATTTGCAGTGGAAGTTACTACTGGAGGCTCCCAATCTTCTGATGCTTCCGCAAAGGGTTTCATATCTACTTTTAATTGAACACATGGCTCTGATCTTTGTGTAAGAGCTATGTTATGAGCCCTAAAACAATGTAATATTTCCATTTTAATGAGTGAATTAGTAAATCAATGTTGAAACAAAAATTAGCCAAGTATTTTTATTTCATTGAAAATTTACAATCAACATGTTCCTGTAAATTAAAAAGTACATATAAGTACAACATTTTTGGAGCATTAATACTAACAAAACAATTTTTTTTCTAACAAACAAAAAATATTTTTTTTAAAACAAAGCTATTTTGAAAACTACTATTTTTAACTGACTTCAAAAAAAGGAGGAGGTTCTCAATTCAACACATATTTTTTTTAATGTTTGTTACCTTAGAACTCCGTCATTTATTGACCGATTTGGAAAATTCTTCTTTTATTACAAAGAACATGCTTCCAGATTGGTTCTTCAGAATTTTTATCCGAATCGGTTGAGTTTGGTTTTAAAACTAAAATAACTTGAAAAAGTATGTTACTCAAATATACAAAATTACGAATTTTGCTTTTCTGTGACTTTTTTTGGTGTTTTCGTGTTAAATTTTGTTTGGTCTTGTTCTTGCATACATATAAAAATAATATCATACATTTTACATTTTCAGGGGGTAGGCAGAGGCGTAACACGTCACCGCGATAGTCGTATGTGTACAATACAACTACCCAATTGAGGCGGTATATTTCTTACTAACACAAAAAAGCAAAAAATAATAACATTTTTTGTTATATAAAATGTACTCTTAAACAAACTACTCTTGAAAAAAGCTAATAATTAATACTAATTTACTTACTTGAGGAATGCTGCATCCAAATCCCAATCAGAGAGAAGGGGTAGATACACTTCTAGTCCATAGTCATCAACAGTTCTGTATGATAGCGTAAAGTCAGATTTTATATCAAATGCCTTTATTAAAATGCTTTGTAACACCTCCAATGAAGTTATTTGTGGATCAACTGAGAACTTCCTTAATTCGGGCTGGAGTTTTCCTTCACATTTCTGTTGTATAAAATATTGTGTAAATAAGGTTTACATACTAATATCAGCCATGTAATATACACTGTTGAACTGGTAGACACAAGTCTATTCTAACACTGAGCGGTGTATTAATCTGTAGCATTGTTATGTCCTTAAGTTTTACATCTTCCAATTATTGTTTTTTTAAGGACAACTCTTCTTTTTTAGGGAAATGGGCTATATTGAAAACTGGAAAACAACTGCTTGATTTAAAATTTACTATGAATTGTGGAGTAGGTCTCATGTTGCATGTGCTATTATAATTCATGTTGTAGTTGATACCTGCACTACCCAAAAGAGATGACATTCAGTAATAACTAGTTTTAGCCAATTAAAATGTGTACAAAGTAAAAAGACTTTATTTATAACTTGATAAATTAACAGCAGAAATAAAGTTTTTTTATCATCTAACCTACCCTAGTTTAGATGATAAAAAAAAATAGTACAAATGCTACAAAAGTATAAATTGCACTGAAAAAAATTTTAATTACTGGATTCTAATAATAATGATGCAGAATCTCAGATATTATTTATTGTTGAATAAGTTGGTTAACTATATATTATTAGTGCGAAATATTAAAATAAGAGAGTGGGTACCTTTACGCATTGATGACATACTTATTAAAAACATATTCATAAATATTGATTATTCAAAAAACAAAGCATAAAGTGGGTTATGTAGCCAAACATTTCTGCCTATTGTTTACATGGATTAGTTAACACGGCTATCTATATTGTGCATAGATTATTGTACAAAATGCATGGCTTAACTGCAAATTTTTTCACAAGATTTAACAAACCTTGACTTTCACTCTAACAGCTTCTTTACTATACCCAAACATGATTTCACATTACTGTTCATTGACTAGCGTGTAGCAATTAATTCGTTGGAATCTGGTTACACACCACGAAACATATAATAAACATTCATAATTATGACAAGTAAATTATACATTTTTGAAGCATCCGCACAAAATGGTTTTGATTTTATTCACCAAATGTCAGTAAACGATGAACCGTTTTCACATCTCACCAACTCGGTTCTCCAACCAACAGCAGGGGACACAGTGCTGCCAACAAGATTTTTAAAATTCCGTCAAGTTAGTCGTATATTTCCGTCAAAAATCCGTTAGATCAACAATCGACACGGGTGTAGCTATAGTTTTTCGCGTGGGGAGGGGGCGCAACCTCGTCTCACATGTACACCCCCTTCTCACATAAAAATGAAATTTCTGTCCCTTTAAATATCCCGTCAGCCGTTAGATGGATTTTTTTCCCGTTTCACACGTATCCAAATCCGTTAGAAATGACGGGAAATCTGTTAAGTTGGCAACACTGAAGGCATTTGATAATTGGTACGAGTTTTGGCGGGAACTTGGTAGTGTCATGAGGTGCTCTTGTTTTAATTCATTATTTTGGTGATACTTAGTGTTATGTTGCATAATTATGGTGGTATATTATCCAATATAGTTCTATTAAAGGGCTCAAATGAAGTGAATTGAAATAACTGTGCTAATCAAGTGCTTTTTTGTTGCCGCCAAAACTCCTCGATAAAGTCTTGGTAAGGTAACCACTGCTTTACTTTGACATAGTAGTTAGTAAGTACTGAGGATAATTAAAAAAAAAACAAGTATGCGTCTGAAGGACTTTGTATCCATGGACATGAATAAATTAACAAAAAAAAATAATTGATAATTGGTTGAGAGTTTTGGCGGGAACTTGGTAGTGTCATGAGGTGCTCTTGTTTTAATTCATTATTTTGGTGATACTTAGTGTTACGTTGCATAATTATGGTGGTATATTATCCAATATAGTTCTATTAAAGGGCTCAAATGAAGTGAATTGAAATAACTGTGCTAATCAAGTGCTTTTTTGTTGCCGCTAAAACTCCTCGATAAAGTTTTGGTAAGGTAACCACTGCTTTACTTTGACATAGTAGTTAGTAAGTACTGAGGATAATTAAAAAAGAAACAAGTATGCGTCTGAAGGACTTTGTATCCATGGACATGAATAAATTACCAAAAAAAAAAAAAAATTAGAATTGGTTTGTCAATTTTGACAGCTTTGACATTTGGGCAATGGCAAAGGGTTCTAGCCCATACAGCCTCGTCATAAGTGATATTTTTGGTTGTCTTTTTATTTTTTCCTCTGTAGTATCAAGCATGTCCCAGTAAATATATATATATGTCTGTGTCCAAAATGTGGCCAAGATATTATTATTGTCTGTATTGCTGTTGGAATTTAATCTATTTTATTTACTTGTTTATGTATTTAATATCGATAGAACATTAATAACGTTGTTTAACATCCCTATTGGAGTTGAATCTGTGAACTGTCATGTGTCAACTGTCAGTTGTGTAGTTGTCTGTCACTTGCAGTGCTGCCAGATTAGGCGACTTTTCGCCATTTAGGTTATCCTGAAGAGTGTCGGGGCGACCAAAAATGCGAATGGTGGCTGGTCGCCGTTTAGCCTGTCGAGCCCCGACCGGCCCGATCGGGCTGGTCTGACAGCTGTCAAACTCGATATGTGTGCGTGTTGACGCGCCTTATGTGTGTGCGTGTAGGTCGATTTTCGCGTGTTGACAGACACGCGAAAATTGCGCTTGGGCCAGTGTGACCAGCGCTCGGTACGCAAGAGGTTAGGCTACGCGAATGGTGATTAGTCGCCACTTTAGGCTACTTCAGAAAGTTCGTGTTTTATGCATTGTTTTGTCGAATTTGAGGATGTTTATAGCTTTGAGGGTACAAAACATGTACTCAGATCCCCCTTACACACAATTATTGAAAACTGGGGACCTTTTTTTTTTAATGCTCTCCGCATCCCCACACAAGTGGGCGACTTTAGGCTACTTCGAATTTTCGCCGTGATGGACCACTATAAATTTGAAATTGGGGAAGTTTTTTGCTCCTTCACTTCTCCATATACGAAGAGGCGACTTTAGGCTACTTCACAATGAATTTTCGGCGACTTCAACCGTCAAACATCTGGCAACACTGGTCACTTGTCACATGCACACTGCACAGGATAAAATATTTTTATTATCACATAAAGCAAAGTTGAAAGTTATATTACTTGCTTTTGGACAAATAAAGAATCGCATCGAATGTTTGATCCAAAGTTAATAGTGTAATAAAAATAAACTTTAAAATCCTTACTTTTTCTTTATTCAAAATGGCTAGTGTTAATCACATCGATAGAGAACTGGATTTGTCTAACACAGGCAGAGGCGTATGGCTTGTGAAGGTACCCAAGTACATTGCTAATAAATGGGAGAAGGCTCCAGGTGACATAGCAGTTGGTAAATTGAAGATATCTCGAGCGCCTGGCCAGCGCGCCCAGGTGCAGTTATCGCTGCCCGAAGCTGTGCTGTGTTTGAAGGAAAAAGGAGAACAGAGCATACCAAAAGAGCACAAGCTTAATGTTTCAAATGTGACGAGGCAGTCTTTGGGAGTGTTCTCTCATGTTGTGCGTAAGTTTATTTTTTCTTGACCTACCAAGTGCCTACAGTGTATTCTTCATTCAGCTTGAGAAATCTAATCTAATATAAAGTAGATCTCCACACTCTTCATACAATTGAACGATGGGATCTATTAGTCCTGCATTCAATGTTTTACAAAAAATTATAGCATCAAATACAGTGGAAACAATCATGAGTAGTAGATAGATATCTCTTTACATTTTTTTCAACTTCGTACAACCTTTTTTGAAGTCCCAACACACAAAACATTCACAAGCCAGAAGTTTGTGGCATTTTTCGTGTTTTACCATCCTGTTATGCTACTGAACATAATATGTTGGCATACTTTTGTGGATACACACAGTCTATATAATAAATGGTGTTTTAGGGTTTGAACACTATGTAGTTAATTTTCTCTAAGTTCCTTAGGCAAATTATTAGGTAATGATATGATTATTTAATCAAGAAACTTACACTTAAGAATTTACTAATCCAGGAAACAAATAAAATTTTTACTTGATTTAGGTATGTAAAATCAGCATAGTATAGTGCGTTAGTAATTGTAATAATTGCTAACAGATGTCGCTGGGCATCTCCTTTAAAGAGATAAAAAATAGGGAACTTGAAATCGGGCAGACAAAAGTAGGGTCGAAATAGCTCAGTTGGCAGAGCACCAGCACGTTATGCTGGAGGTTGCGGGTTCAAATCCTGCTTTCGACTGTTTCTTTTTCAGTGTTTCCATAAAAATATAAAACATTAGTATAGGATTGTAAAGTTGTAACTGGACAGTAATATTGTCCCCACTAAAGATGTGGGTTTAGTTAAATCAAGTTCTAAGTGCAGATTTATTGATAAACACAACATTCTGTTTTCTCTTTGTGTATAAAGACAAGATTTTCTTATTGAGGACAAAACCTGGAATACCAAGTTGTAATCACTTATTATGGATTGGTGCAAATATTCTACATACTAGTAAACTTTGAATTTTAATGTAATTGTAAACCATAAAATCTAATTTTATTTTACAGCATCTGATTCCACCGCTATAGTACCTGAATCTGAAAAGCTTTATATGGAGGGCAGGATTGTACAAAAATTGGAATGTAGGCCTTATGACGACACCACATATTACAAATTAAAGTTTGAATCTATTAAAAAGGCATCCACACCACAACGACAAGTCCAGCAACTGGACAGAATAGTGCAAAACTTCAAGCCTGTTTCTGATCATAGGCATAATGTAAGGATGATTTTTATATGGTATTGTTAAAATACGGACAACTTGATAAAGGCCTCTTTCAACTGGTCCGTCTGGAAATCTTTAGTGGAGGCCCATGTTCAGCAGTCGACTTCATCTGGCTGGACTGCCTCGGTGGCGTAGTTGTATTGCGTACGCGTTACGAGTACGATTTGCGCGCTGAGGTCTTGGGTTCGAACCCCGGGTCGGGCAAAAAAAACTTTGCGACTGGGTTTTTCCATCTTAAAAAAATTACTCAGTTGCAGCTCGGAGTCAGGAAGTTGGCGGTGTGATACCCCCGTGCCTCGGAAAGCACGTAAAGCCGTTGGTCCTGCGCCTGACCTCTCTCCGGTCATGTTGGATTGCCGTCTCACCGGACTATGAGAGTGAAGGAATAGCGAGTGCACCTGTGTATTGCGCACACACTTGTGCACTATAATATCTCCTGCGTACCTGGCTGATCTCCGTTGAGATTGGCCGCCGTGGCCGAAACTGGCTAGTAGGATTTCATTCATCTGGCTGATGATCATTTATAAAATAATAGGGTGAATTTTCTGTAAAAAGTACAGTTATAACTGTTTTGTCAAAGGGGTAGATTTAAGTGGAACAAACATTCTAAATCTATTTTTATGTCTTGATGCAGATTGTAGCTATTCTATTGTGAAAATAAGCACCCAAATATCACATCTTAATTATGTAGTTATGTAAATTAACTGTTATTTCCATTGTAAATCAGATCTCTGTAAATAAATAGTTTGAAGTTTCATCCAGTTTATAATATTACTAGTAGTGCTCGCGGCTCCGCCCGGGTAAAAAAGTTTTTCCGGGACAAAAATATTTTCCCGGGATAAAAAGGCCTATAGCACTCAGGAGTTATGTAGCTTCCTATTAGTGAAAGAATTTTCAAAATCGGTTCAGTAGTTCCTGAGATTAGCGCGTTCAAACAAATAAACTCTTCAGCTTTATAATATTAGTATAGATTATGTGAAAAACTTCTATCAACCATAATTTTTTTACAGATTGAATATCAAGAAAAGAAGAAGGCTGAAGGAAAGAAGGCTCGCGATGACAAAGATGCTGTTCTCAACATGTTGTTTGCTGCATTTGAAAAACATCAATATTATAATATTAAGGATTTGCAAAAGGTATGGATGGATTTACAATTCCATAAAAAACTAAAAATATTTTCATATCATTTAAAGTACAAATCACATTGAAGTTGATATCATCTTATTTGTTTGTGAGCTTAATAATAATTATAAAAAAGAAAGGCCGCATGATGCTAGTGATTCTCCCTTTGCTAATCCAACATTATTTGTGAATTTAAATCTCAATTTTTCTTTACAGATCACAAGGCAACCAATTGTCTATTTAAAGGGTATTTTGAAAGAAGTATGCAATTATAACATAAAGAATCCGCATAAGAATATGTGGGAGTTGAAGCCAGAGTATAGACATTATAAGCAAGATGTTCCTGTTGAAACCAAGGAGGACAAAAAGGGCTCAGATAGTGACTGATTATTTAGCAAATTTAAAATTATTTTAATCATAAGGAAAATGAAATAAATCCTATGTTGACATCACATGCTTGAGAGTTTTTTTTTAATATTAAAAAAAACTTTTGTTGAATCTGGCAATCCTAGTCCATCTCTAGTTTTCCGTTTTGTATTGTAGTCACCTTCCGTTGAAGTGTTAATAACTTCTATGTAATGTCCAGGTTAAAGATCATCAATTGACAACTTTTCATTTTTTCAATATACTTAAATGTTTATACTATACGATACTTGATTGATCTAAAATTATGAGACCCATATTTTTCTTTTTTCACATTACATAATACATACATATTACATACACACTCACGCCTTTTATCCCTGGAGGGGTAGGCAGAGACGCAACTAGTGCACCTGGTTTTCGCTTTTATTCCGTCGCATGATGTGATAGGGGGCGAACCTATCGCCATATCGGGCACAAATTCCAGACTCCGAGCTGATAGAAACTCCGACTGAATAGAAAAACACAATGTCACTTTGCTTTGCCCGACCCGGGGATCTAACCCGAGACCCCAGCATTGCAGTCGTACCATAATACAACTACGCCACTGAGGCAGTCGAGTTCTTTTTTCATAATTCAGATATTTTCATTCATGATTTTCACTTTGAATTTTCTTTTATTCTAAAACGTTGTAAGCAACAAGTGACGTCATATGTACGGCTCATGACGTAATAGTGATTGATTTGCAAAAGAATAAAGCTGACAAGTGATGGCTCAACCACAATAGCTTCTGTAATCTGTCATCCAGTTGGCGATTTACGATATACCTACCAACTACTCAGTACTTACGTATCTAAGCTAATAGTATGAATTATGAAACTACATCATTCGACTGTATGTGTGACGTCATCATCTTCCGGTTTTTATTTTTTTCAGCGAAATTACGTACCCACTCATAAAAAAATAATTAAAAATGTAATCGTATTCTGAATTGAATAATTAAGAAACGGTATATTTGTTTTAGACACGATAACATTTTGAATGTTATGAATTGCATAGTTTTATACAGGACTAGCTTTGCTCACGGCTGCACCCGCATGAAAAATTACATTGTGTGACCATGCTTAAAAAAAATTAAAAATACCATTAGTTTAATAAATAAATAAAGAAATACACCTTCTTAATAACAATAAAATTCGAGTATATTAAGACCTATGAGCATTTACAAATGCAGAATATAATTATGTACTTATTTACAATATAAAATTTTTAATAAACATTTATTCAAAATACACTTAGGAAACAATGTAAAAGTGCCTATTTATCTGCTACTATAACTAGATGTGAGACTTAAGACGGTTTGTATATTTTGTTGGACTATGAACTTAAATCATAAATGAACATTAGGCTATAAAAATCAGTGGATATCAAAAAGGGGAAATCTGTTTAGTCCATAGCGTCATATTTAGATTTATTGACGACATTTGCAAGAACGCATGCTAGTACTGTACCGCATGACGGTAGGATGGTTGTGGCGGCGCCTAGGAACACGAATATTTCCACATTTTCATCGATAGCTTCCGCGATCACGTGGTAACAACCCTAAAATATAGATAATATTTATTAGATAAATTAATCACATTTTTTAAATTTTGGTATGGACAGGGACACGGGGGGCGACGGTCCTACGATATAAAATTTTAGTGGCGTGGGTTCTTGCCTTGCATGACACTGTGACATGAAGCTAAGGGAGAGTCCGAATCCCCAAGATGTGAGCGGTCACTGGCGTAGTGTGGTTTATTGTAAGCTAAGGGGGGTCCGGACTCCCTGAATCCCCCCTCCCCACATACGCCCATAATTCAGATACTGTAGGTACTTAACTGTCTATATGTACCTAAGTATAGGTTTGAAGTCTACCGCAACTCATATAGTAAGTACCTAGTATTATAGTATTAAAATACCTTGTATTCTTAAATCGTATAAAGCGAAAAGCGTATAGTTAATTGTAGAGTTGGAAGAACATTACCCTCTGAAAAACGTCGCTGTAATTGGCTGTGACGCAGTTGTTGGGGTCCAGGCAGCATGAGACCGGGATTACCCGTTGCGGCGACATCCGGATCCAATCTGTGTAATTGTTTACTCCACAGCAGTGCATCTGTATAACATAGATTCAGGACCTTATCAATATTTTGTGGGTATGTTCTATTCCTGAATCTCAAATTTTGTTTACTTATAGTAAAAAAAATGACAAAAAAGAATACCTATGCATAGAAAACATGATCGCATGTGGCAACTCATTGATCCTTACTGTCGACGAGTATTGCCAGGTGGTCTAGACAAAATCCCTTTTCTGTTAGCATTTACGGTTACGGAAATGACATAGGTATGCAAGTCATGTGACTTGTCTGGAGCATTTCCATACATTTTGACCTTTCCGTAACCGTAAACGCTAACAGAAAAGGGATTTTGTCTGGACCTCCAGATCATTTATTAACAATATTGTTATCTAACGTGGTTTGATATACGCACCTTGATTTGGGCAAAGTCCAAATTACTCTTTAGTTGGCTGTAGTTGATTACTGCTTGATTTAATCCATTGTATAAGGCTTTGGCGAAGGTGTGCCGGAAACATGCCAGCGTTGCAATCAGTCCGATGCACATCATCGTTATACACGCCAAAAACCCACTGTACTATAAGAAAATAAAACATTAAGATATTTGCGTACCATACCTTTTTACGAGAACTGTATACTACGCTTGGTTTAATGTAAGTAAATTATATCGACTATAGTTAAAGTTAGGCATGTACAGTCAGACACATAAGTAGCTGAACAAAATCAAAATTTCAAATCTTTCAAGGTTTTTGTGCTTAGGTACGTACAATAGTTTTTTCTTGAGTAAAATAAACTTAAAATGATTTACCTTTATTTGAATAAAGAATTAATAATACTTCCATTGAGGTTAATGTGGTGAAGCGTTTTGAAATATTGAATTTGTTAACTACTTATGTGGGTGACTGTACCTAGCCTTCTGGGAAAACGTTTCTTCATAATGCTAGGCAATTATGAACGAAATAATAGTTTTAAATTATCCCATGGAATGGAAAAAAAATGGCTCAACTAGGAATATTTTAATAAGCACTTAATAGGTACGTAGTTTTAGTAGTTAACTCACCATGTAAAGTAGGACTGGTTGTGCCTTAATTATGCAGGAGAAGGCAATAGAACTAACGACAAGGCTTAACATTCCGATTCCGATGAACACGTAAGGAGCGGTCCCAGAAAATTCCGGTGACATTTCCATATAATTGCTGAGATCAAACTCCGCCCAGAAGCCAACCGCTAGGAAGAGTAATCCTAAAAACTATAAACTAATTTGATAATTCTGTAAGCATATTAGGTATGACATCCGTTATAAGTACTAATTCCAATAGATTGAGACTTAAGATATTTTAATACATTTCGCTTGCCTACCTTCAAAATATGCCTATTTACTAGTACCTACCTAAGGTACTAGTAAATAGGCATATTTTGAATTTGTGGAGCGATAGCGATAACAAACACTTTTTCAAGCATTAACCCTTCAAGCCCTGCTTATATATATAGTTGTATGGGAAAACCTTATATATATATGGACACCGGTGTCCGTCGCGGGGCTTCAAGTTTTGATATTTAAAATTACGAAAGAAGAGCCACGTTGCCACTTGGTGTCTACAGTCAGAATGAGGTATTTTGTCGTAGTATTAGTTTCCCTCGTCGCTATTTATTAGTACCTAACTATAGTTGTTGATAGACATAAGTGGCGACTCCATTGCGAAGCCACTCCAAGCTTACCATCTTCCCTTGTAGAGACCCATCGCTACCTCTTCTTGTAAATAGGTCACTATCGTAAAGCCTATTTTGAGACCAAGGCCTTAGCATGAATGTGTACTTGCACTACTGTGTTCTGGTTTTATGGACAACACAGCCAGTACAGAAACCGAAATGGCGATATGCTCGCCCCCTATCACATCATGGGACGGAATATGCACGTCGAAAAGTGGGTGCACTAGTTGCGCCTCTGCCTACCCCTTCGGGGATAAAAGGCGTGAGTGCGTATAGCCAGTACAGTACAGGACGTTTAGGTAACATCCAATTTCTCTAGGTGACTAGCGCAGTGCACACACTGCTTCGTTACAGATCGAATGACAGATATATTTTGCTACGGTTTATGCACAGATTTATAGCTTTCCATAAGGTGAGCGACTTGCTCGGCTTGTTATCCGATTGTACAAAAAATGTTTTATAAGTGAAAATTTGGTGTAGATGTTGGCTAAAAATTGTGCTCTGAAAAAGTAAGGTATAAATAGTCACTTCGTTCCCTTAGCATAATTTAATTTTGAGTATAGGTAAGTTTAGTACGAACGTACGGATCAAAGTCATCGAAGTGAATGTAGGTATTCATTGTGAGAATGACCAACTTTCAGTCTGAAACCTTAGAATTTTGTTTCATGGCAGCCTCTTTGGTTTGTATACCGTGACCACAAGGTAATTGATCCTAAAACAGCCACGTAGGTAGCTGTTATTGTTTCAATTCCTAATAAGTATTACCTATAGGTATTTATGTTTAGTGGTCTCTAAAACCACCAGATACTTTTTTCCATAAATGAACCTTTACACTTTATAGTTGTATTACAGTATGAATGCAAAGCTGAGGTCTCGGGTTCGATCCCCGGGTCGGGCAAAAGTGATATTGAGTTTTTCTATTCAGTATCCGCCCGGAGTCTGGAATTTGTGCCCGATATGGCGATAGGCTCGCCCCCTATCACATTATGGGAGGGAATGACGGCGAAAAGTGGGTGCACTAGTTGCGCCTCTGTCTACCCCTTCGGGGATAACAGGCGTGAGTGTATATGTATATATGAACCTTTACACCTAATTTTTACTAAAACTGAATTTAATCATATTGCCAG
This sequence comes from Lapara coniferarum, assembly GCA_949316025.1. Lineage (NCBI taxonomy): Eukaryota > Metazoa > Arthropoda > Insecta > Lepidoptera > Sphingidae > Lapara > Lapara coniferarum. The sequence continues at coordinate 7,497,748 of OX438926.1, forward strand.
TAGGTATTCCAAGTTTGCATTCAGTGACTCCCCGGGATTTAGAATTTAGAGTAGATAGATGAGGTGTTAGCGCATACACCGTGCTGCGATCTGTCATCTGCTTATCAAAGAGGGATACCGAGTGGTAACATGACATAAAACAAGATACCTACTTCGAGCTATATCTACATGTACCTACTATAACCACAGATTTTCCGTGTTTCATAAAATAACTTAGGCACTACTTGTAGTCACTATAACGGTTTATATTAAAGTTCATTCTTACCCAAAATAATATGTTGAATATGAAGAGTAGCGTCTTAAGGCAACCGATTACTGCTGCATATTCGAATTGGTTGCCCATGTTTATTTCACTTCAATGATTATTACGAATTAATAAAGATTTTAACGGGCGGAACTCAAAATATTAGGTTAGAGTCAAATTATTTCGCGTTAATAAAAGCGCATGCGTCGTAATATCGACATTTCTTACCATTGAATTGTTTGTAAATATTCCAGTGCATCTTGAAAAATGCGGTGATGCACTAGGATTATGATTTGTTTCTACGTTACGCACGACTTGATACATTTATTACTTTATTCGTGCTAAACCGAACCGGCATTGTTTTAAAATAGCATTTAGTTTTTTGTTAACAGTAAAAAAACTACTTTATATTATGCCTACTGAAAAAAGAAACTTTTTAAATGTTATACTTATTAACGAGGTACATAAATAAATAGACTGCTTCAGCATTCGTGGCGTAGTTTTGCGGTGCGAATGCCGCGTTGAGGTCTCTTACTCTCTTGTTCGATCCCCAGGTCGGGTGCAGAGTGTTATTGGGTCTTTCTGCTCATTGTAAGCTTGATTTCGCTGACTAGCATTTGTACTCGATATGGCGATGGGTCACCCTAATCACGCAGAGTAATCAAGGATAAAAGTGGGTACACTAGTAGCGTCTCTGCCTATTCCTTCGGTTATCTTTTTTTTTTAATCTGTGTATGTTTGTATGTAAATAAAAAGGTTATGTAGTTCACAGATTGTAGTAAACACGAAGTAAATCTCTTTTCTGTGGTGGTAAATGCATTCAATATTATTATAATTCATTAAGTACTAGCTTTTGCCCGCGGCACCGCCCACGTTTAAAAGTGTGTTCGGGATAAAAATCCCGTTTAATATTTTCCCGGGATAAAAGTAGCCTATAGCATTCAGGAGTAATATAGATTCCTATTAGTGAAGGCATTTTAAAAGTCGATTCAGTAGATTACTTCCTATAAACCTACAAACAAGCTCATAAACTTCATCTTTATAATATTAGGTACTAGGTGTCGCTCGCGGCTTCGCCCGCGTGAAAGGCCTTACCCGCTACAAAATTCCCTAAAACACAGTACGACGCTAGCGCCACCTACTTAAAGAATCAGATACAAATATCCATTATTTACCATGGGAGAAAATTAACGGGATAGCTTAAGTATGTGTTAATCCAGAACATGATCTGCCCGCGTGCCAAATTTCATCAAAATCCATTCAGTAGTTTCTGCGTTTACTTCTAACAAACATCCAAGCATACAAAAATTTTCACAAACTTTCGCACACACACACACACACACACACACACACACTCACGCCTTTTATCCCCGAAGGGGTACGCAGAGACGCAACTAGTGCACCCACTTTTCGCCGTTATTCCGTCCCATGATGTGGTAGGGGGCCAGCCTATCGCCATATCGGGCACAAATTTCAGACTCCGAGCTGATACTGAATAGAAAAACTCAATATCACTTTGCCCGACTCGGGGATCGAACCCGAGACCTCAGTATTGCAGTCGTACTATAATACATTTACGCCACCGAGGCAGTACAAACTTTCGCATTTATAATATTTGTACCTAAGAAGTAAGATAATATTTTCCATGGGAGCAAATTACCGGGATAAAAAGTAGTTGTTTCTGCGTTTACTTCTAACAAACATACAAACATTTTCACAAACTTTCGCATTTATAATATTAGTAAGATTATAGTATAAACAGTTTTTTTATATTATAAACCATGATATATATATTTATTTTACAGGCACTGTTCGCACCTCCTATACAAAAGCATTAGTCGGCAACTTTAACTTTGCTATCAATCTGTTGGCACTTGGCCCAATGGCAAGTTCCAAGTTAGTCACTCGGCAGTTGTTGTAGTGAATGCATGTCCGCGCTTTCGTTACAATACATCGTGATTTATTACGATAAAATTTAATTTAACCCCAGACTTTAGAATTATATAAGCGTTACAAAATAATATTACTCCTATTGTGAATGTTAAAAATATTTCCGTCAACATAATGTTTCTGCGTGTTAGTTTAATTTTGCTCGGACTAATTTTTGGAATATCATCCGTGTCTCCTGTTACTGAAAATGAAGAGAGTGAAGGTGAGCTTTCAATTACTTTTATTATTAATTGAAACTTATGTTTACATACATTTATTTAAATTTATTATAATATCAGTAACATCGTATTCAGTAGCAATCACTTTTCAGTCATCGTAGTGTAGAAAGTAATCCATATTATAGTATGGACAATCACTACTACTGCCTTCGCTTTTCAAGCTTTATTCTTAAAAATGTAACGGGGTTCCTCTCACAATACGGTTTGATAAACTGAATGCTTTTTTTATTTCCACCGCATACTTTTCACACTAGTTCGAATTAAAGGAATTCACCATGTAAGATCGTAACGAATTAAGTATCGACTCTGTAGATACCGGAATCGTAATAAAAGTATCGCAGTCTCAAGATTATAGCGGCATTTTATTTATAATATCGATTTTTATAAAATGAAAATTTAAGCTATGCATAAATTGGTTAATATTACTTTACATTAGGTATGTGAATTTCGCCAAGCATATATGTACATATAGCATTAGTGATTAGGCAATAACTGCAATAGATATGGCGTGCATTTTATTTTAATTAACTGTAGTTTACATCTCTGAGAAAGTAGTACCTACATTACACCAATAATATCTTATTTAACTTTCGCTGAAAATTCCATTATTATCCAAAAAGGAATTTGTAACGTGGTAGTAGGAAGGTGCCTACATATTAATGTACAAAGTGAGAAAGACTAATGCAAAACTAAGGATACGGATTATACGGATCCGGTATTTCCTTAAAGGGGGGCGATTTATTTTATAGGGTCTAATTTTAGATAAAAAGACACCGTTTTCAGAAGCTAATTTCGTAGTCATTACTGAAATGTCGATGGTTGAAATGAAAGCGGAAAACATTTTGTAATTATAATTTTTCACGCACACACGCCTTTTATCTCCGAAGGGGTAGGCAGAGATGCACCTAGTGCATCCACTTTTCACCGTGCGTATTCCGTCCCATGATGTGATATGAGGAGCCTATCGCCATATCGGGCACAAATACCAGAATCCGGACTGATATTGTTCAATCTTCAATATCACTTTGCCCGACCCGGGAAACGAACCTGAGACCTCAGCACTGCAGTTGTACCGTTATACAACTACACCACCGAGGCTGTCATATTATGTATAGTTTTACATGATTATTAAATGTCATCTAAACGCACACATCACAATAGAGTACACAATACTTTGCCGAATGTTTTTTTTTTATTTATATGAAATCTCTATTCTGCAAGGGATAGGTAGAGGTACCAAATTTTAATAAAAATATTCACTCTTTATTTCAATAATTTTTATTCTACGTAAAAACATTGTTCGATATCACATCTAAAATATTTTCTGAATAAAACACGTTATATTGAGGATACATAATAATTTCACAATTTAATATGGCTCTATATTTTTTTCATTACCGTGATTTATGAGTAAACATACTAAATTTAACATGCAGATAAAATTAATTGCACAACCCGCACCTATAACAATTGAGTTATTGGGTTCTCATATGGATTGGTGTTAAATGCTTTTTGTTTATTTCGAACTACCGTTTAACTGTAACGAACAAGTTTCGACCGCGTTCATACATTTTTAATACCACGTTTGGTTATTATACCTACCAAATCTGAAAAGGAATGAAATCGCTTAAAATTTATGATCGCGTGTTCGGCATAAGCATCAACCTACCTACCTACTTTTAATTGCCAACTCATTTCAACACACTCCAGTTAAAAATTTAGAATACACACTGAATGAGTTTTAGTGACCGCCTTCCTCAAAATTCTCCATTTATGTTGTTGAGTTTGGCAAACCGTTATTTTATTCCAGAAGATTATTGCAAAAGCTCATTAGCTTTTCTCAAGCACTATAAAGGCGCATTCAAATTACCAGACAGTAGCGCGACATCCGCTCTGCTTTGTATAGGTAAAACATTCATAGAACTGTGTGTGAGTGATGCCTTACGTAATTGTAAAGACGGTTTATAGTAGTATGTGACTGAAACTGCACCCAAGATATAAGTATTTATATTTGCCGGGGTCTATACAATATAAAAATTGACATGTTGATAAAAAGCCCCACAAATGGATGTTTAAATCTATTATCTGTTATAATAGGCCTACGCCGTTCAGAAGATGAGAAGTCTAACCTTAGAGAGTGATAGAGTCATGCAGTGAAACAATCCTATTTTACTTTGTACTATACTAATATTATATATGTGAAAGTTCGAGAAAATGTTTGTATGTTTGTTGAAGTAAACACAGAAACATATATTTGACATATAATTAAACGTATTTGGATGATATTTGGCACACGGGTAGATCATGTCCTCGATTGACACATAGGCTTTTAACCTGGTAATTTGCTACCATGGAAAATAATGGAAGTTTTTATCGGAATTTTTGAATAGATGGCGTTGGAATCTTACTGTGTTTTAGGGCCTTTGTAGCGAGAAATGTTTTCACGCGAGCGAAGACGCGAGCAACTCCTAGTCTAATATAAAGCTGTTTTATTTGTCTATGATGACAAATGTACTAGATACATTTTTATGCAAAATTAATCACTCTATGATTTTATAAACAGTAGCGGTTGTATACCTACTACGCAGGGTTCAAGCTTAGATAAATTTATCGCTCATGAATCTTTATAGGTAATGCTGAAGTAACAGTAAACACGCGATGCTTGTGAATGCACATGCAAACCTTTATGGGACGAAACGGGTATTTTAGGGTGATTAAGGCCTCTGGGAATTTCTCTGATCATACAAAATGCATTATGTAAGATCAAAGCTTACTCTACGGCTGTTTTTGTAAGATAGCAGTACTATGCCGATGGTCGGAGCTTAGTCGTGCTGTAAACAATATGGTTTAGATATAATAGGTACTAATTTCAAACACCCAGGTTTATTGTTAGCAGGAAATGTTCATCTAATCTTATCTATGTCACGGATCTTCATCGTTACGGTAGCTGCAACCAAAGTAACATCTTACGGACAATACGACATTATTTCTTGTTAATTTTTTTCCGGACTAGTTACAATTGCTTTGGTCCTTTATTTCGACATAAGGCTTCGCCTCTTCTTGACACGTTTAAAGTATTAATAACTTATACCTATATACTTATGGTGAAAATTAACGGCACGCATGAATTTTGCGTGAATATTGTCAATATCTATGGGGAATATAATATTAGTGGGTACATACCTACATCTACCTAGGTTGAATATGGTAACAAGAGTCTAATGTCTATAAAGCACCGTTACTGAAACATCGGTATTCTACGTAGGCTCGTGTTGATGTGCATCCATTTACAATAAGATTGATTACTTGTGTCAACGTGAAGCCCTGCAAAATTGTTGAATCTGTCATCTTGCTATGACATCAGCTAAAGTTTTTGAGAATAGCTTTTTATGTATGAAATCTCTGAATGGAGAAATCATTTGCATTCGTTTAATAAGTAGCTATAGTAATAGGGGTGATAGAATTTAGGGCTGAGGGTGTTGAAAGATTAGAAACAACACCAAGAACATCTATCAACACATTTCTGCAGTTTCTGCACGTCTACTATACCAGTACAAAGGAGATGTCCACTTTTTGTATGGGTGATGGGCCTCAAAATCTCACCAGGCTCAAACTTAAGGGATATTAAAGGGGCAAAATTATAGATCTAGGATCCATAAAAAAAAAATTTTTAGGCCCCTCCATTTATAACTAAGTTTTTTAAAAAAGTTTACATAAAGTGTAGTTTTTAAGAAAAATAAAATTACACAAATCTCATACTCGGAGGACTTTAACATTATACGATGTAATGCAAAGGCCTAGTTTTTGGAAGTACTATCCAAATATATATGAATTACCTTGGTTAGAATTTTAAGCCCATTTTTGAACATGTCTTTTAATACAAATATGTAAGTTTAAAGTTTTCAATAACTTTTTTATTAAACCGGTTAAATACATAATATTTAAATTTTAAAATCAAATTATATTTTAATGATGGTTTGAGCAGTAATTTTTTAACTTTTATTTGTCTATCAGATATTTTGTGATCAAATTATCGCATAGCAAATAGATACAATGAGAACCTAATGACGCCAATAAAGGTAGCGGAGTGCAGTTCCACAGTGCGCATGTTATTACATCAGTGGAACAGCTCGCGGTCGGCATTAGCATGCGCTAACGGTAGCGCGCCACGGCACTTGCGAGTCGCGGCCTGTGCCCGCAGACTTCTCACCCGCACTGATAACTGAGTACAGTACTGACCTACCAAGGCTGCATTAGAACACAGACCTGATGGACTAATGTCGCGACGAAACACTTCAACATTTTACCACCGTTGCTTTACATTCAATAAAGGGGTCATAATATGTGAAACCGCTTTCACTGATTTGAACACGTTTGACAAGACGTTGCATTAATTATCCGATAATTATGTTTTAGATCTGAGCATCGATACGACGAGTAACTATTGTCACGCATGTCGAATTTAAATTAGAATGTTCATTTGCAACCTTACATTTTCCTACTGCGCCCAATAGCTTACTGTATTACTGAATGTTAACACAATATAACCTCGTTTGATAAAAAGAAACAAATTTATTAAGAAAGAGTAGCTCTTTAATAAAGATAAAATAATGTGCTGCTTTAGTCTATCAACCTTAATCAAACAATACATTCGTGATTCAAGAATAGTCTAACAATAAAGCTAATAACGAGTGATCGTTAAGATATCTCAAACGCTGATGTGCATTTTGATGATGTCAATGGAGGCTGGTCATTAGTAGAAATTTAATAGGCAACATTATGTGCCAAGTAACGCAGACATAATGGAAATATTAAGCAAATTACGCACTTAAACGTCAACCTGCGATTTTATTATGTGGTGGACGTGGAATGGACATGTGAAATAGAACTCTTCGTGGAATATGTGTGTTTAACTGTAGTTAATTTTTATCAGATCCTAAACTTGACAGCCTATGCGGTGTAGAGGGGGGTTACTCGGTTGTGTAACACAGGGCGCAGAGCAGCTCAGGTGCGATCTTCTCATTGAGACAATTTTTTGCACTTCAAGCGACTATGTTTTTTTTATGGCATTGAATGACAAGCAGAGCATGCCGTTTGTCTGATAGTAAGTGATACGACCGCCCATAAGCGGTAGCAACACCATACAGCACCTCGAGTAGGTACTGTGTGCCATTTCACTGCGCTCGTCATCCTGAGACATAAAGATGTAAGTCTCATTTTGTCCAGTAGTTACACTGGCTACAATGTCTATCAAACCGAAACACAACAGTGCATGCACACTGCTGCTTGGCGGTAGAAATAGACATTGCGGTGGTACCCACCCAGACGGACTCTTACATCTGAGAGACCTACCATCAGTAAGTTCTTTTTACTTAGGATCTGCCCCTGTTCTGTTAACGAAAATGTCTGATACTAAAGTATGTTTCATTGGCACGTTTAATAATAGTATGTACTTATAACAACTGTATCTCTAGTGTTTACAAAAAATAGCTTTCCTTTTTTTGAAGATGTAAGCGACGCTATACTTTCTCTTTTTGTATCTCGCTTACACGGCCCGTTGCAAATTAGTACATTGATCACAGACTTGGACAAATCTAACGAAAAGCAAAGACAAAATATACATACAATCTAATGCTAAGGGATTTTCACACATAAGTATGAAGATAACAGAGTTGGACCCTATATTAGTCAAAAATCCTATTGATTACAGTACTAGTAGCAATACAACAGTAGAGCAGACCTCAAAAAGTTGGCTTGCACAAGCCTAGCCTAATTGCTGTTGTATACCTACATGGACAACAAACACAGAAATGTGAAATTATTGCCGTTCTTATATCTTTATTCATACCTATGTACTTTTGATAAGTGGGAAACAATTAATTAGGAAAAGGACCTAACATATATAATAATATAATTTCTCCTAGCCAGTTTCGGCCACGGCGGCCAATCTCAACGGAGATCAGCCAAGTACGCAGGAGATATTATAGTGCACAAGTGTGTGCGCAATACACAGGTGCACTCGCTATTCCTTCACTCTCATAGTCCGGTGAGACGGCAATCCGACATGACCGGAGAGAGATCAGGCGCAGGACCAACGGCTTTACGTGCTTTCCGAGGCACGGGGGTATCACACCGCCAACTTCCTGACTCCGAGCTGCGACTGAGTAAATTTTAAGATGGAAAAACCCAGTCACAATGTTTTTGGCTCGACCCGGGATTCGAACCCAGGACCTCAGCGCGCAAATCGTACTCGTAATGCGTACGCAATACAACTACGCCACCGAGGCAGACACCTAACATATAGATTACTAGCGGCCCGACAGACGTTGTCCTGCCCTAAAAAGGAAATAAAATCTTAGAATCGGAGTACAGCGCCACCTACCGGATCCAATTGTTAATCTAACCCATTCTGGAATTCACCTGAAGACACCCAAAAAATTATTAAAATCGGTCCAGCCGTTTAGGAGGAGTTCAGTGACATAGGCACGCACAGAAGAATTAGGTATATCTTACTATAATAATATTATAAACGCGAAAGTTTGTAAGTATGTATGGATGTATGGATGTTTGTTAGTCTTTCACGCAAAAACTATTAAACGGATTTCGATGAAATTTAGCATACGGGTAGATCATGTCTTGGATTAACACATAGGCTACTTTTATTCCGGGAAAATATGCTGCGGGACTTTTATCCCGGGAAAACTTATTCAAGCGGGCGGAACCGCGGGCAATTTTATATATAAAGATAGATCTCCAAATAACTCAATTGCCATATAAATGATCGTGTTACAAAGTTTTCTCCCATTTATATTAGGCAAATGTACCGTTGGTCGCGGATGCATGGTGGGTGCTTATAGGAAAGTAAACCTACGCGGTTGTGTCGTGAACTTATTTAGTACGAAGTAGGTCGCCTGGATCCTTACTAGTTAGTACTAGAGACAAGTTGCTGACTACAATGTAGAAAAAAACGCCGCATACTAACAGCGTCCTATTTTTTGGTTTTCTATCTCTAACGTGTATATCTATTCTTAATTTACATTTCGTATTGTTTGGTAATTATTAGTCATTCTTATGAGTCATTGATGTCTATTTTCGTCTACTTATAACGGTTATAAGACCTAATAGGATCGCATTTCTGTTTTGGTATTCCCCCATGCCGCCACAGTATCTAATTTTAAGGTTCCCTAACTCGTTACAGATAAAACGTAACCTGAATGAAATTTCAGAAATCTACTTTTGTGGAAATACACGAAGCACACGCGCAACAGTCATACGAGAGGTTAAACGACCCTGAATTGTGGTAACATAATTTGTGTGACACTTCCGCGGATATTTCCTATAGTTTTATAGGAGTTGACGATTAGAGAGGCCATTGCCGACCAGGCACATCAATTGACTGTCTGATGGACTTCTTTCCTAAAGAACGGCTTTCACATTTTCCTCTATTTTTTCAAATAAACTTAGGATCAAATTACAGCACGTAAAATCTATACAAACAAGTTTCTTACTACCATTTCAACAGAAATAATTGAGCACCACATTTCGCCGGGTCAAAATAGATGTGTAAGAAACCAGTGGCGCAGCTTGCACTAGAGGAGCCCTGGAACAAAATTTTCAGGGGCCTTTTAGCGCAGATTTGCCAACTTTTGAATACTTTCTTATACTTAGGATGCAGGGACCCTGAAATTCCGGCGCTTTGTGTCATTATTACGTTTGATACGTTGGTAGCTACGCCTCTGTAAAGAATAATAGTTTTGAAAATCGTAACCCTACTAAAAGTAAATTTTTCTTATATAAACAATATTAGAAAAACGGACTTCTACCTTTCACGTTCTATAAATGTATATTTAATTAATGCACATGTCCACACAAGCCACAACTGGTAAAATTCAATTACAACTGTCTTATTGGAAATATTTCCTCTAACTTAGTATACATTATACCTAACGCGAATTTTTCTTACAGTCTCCATCGTGATTGCTATTCCTACTATGATTTGCTCATTTGATGGTACTTATTAGGTATGTTTATTAGATAGTAACATAATAATTGTGTAAAAGAGAAGAACATCTAAAAAATCGCCAGTTTTCATAAAATACGGTTACTTTCATTTTGCGAGTAGAGCAGTAGCCAAGAATATGTATAACATAATAAAAAAAAGAAATCTGACCAAAACAGTCATAATAAGGGACATTTGTGTACCGTTGTTTAACTTGGTCATTATTTTAATACTTTATTGTTTCCACACAAGTTAACCTACAAAGTAAAACAAAATATAAAGTAGGTGAAACATGAAAGAAAAGACAAAACTTGCACAGTTCTACTTTTAATAAATTTGTCGTACCTAGGTATCGTTCTCATTAGAGAGCACTTTAAATAAGATCGAAGACATCATCATTGTAACAAATACAGATCACGAACTACGCCTACTTCAATTGACTCGTTTTAGGCCTATCAATAAACAGCTGCATTAAACTGTTTTGGCATTATTCAGTGAAGTCAACGGTGCATTGTAAAATGACGTCATTGCCACAGTTTCGAACTAGTTAACTGGCGTAAGCTTTGCATTTTAAAGTGTGAACAAATTGTAAATTCAATAAATCTTACAAATAAAGCCATTTAATGTGGTTACAGTTAGGTAATTATAGTTAAAAGTTAATCTATCTAATAATACCAACTGTGGCTCGTTTTGGTTTGTCCTCGTTTTTCTTGATGTTCGAACAGTGTATTGGGATAAACTTACAGGCTTATTATGTAGATGATTATGCTGATAGATTTGTGTGAATTCAACTAATTTGCTCGATTGCGAATCCACCTTAGTGGGTCACTTTACACTTATAATTGAATTCGGTAAAACGGTTTTTATACACGCACGGCCAATATTAAAGATATCATGGCATTGTTTTTATGTTAATAGATACTTCGAGTAGCACAGCCGCATATAATAGTATGCTTTTTCGGTTTTCACAATAAACATTTAGACACACATATATTTCACAGGAGTTATACTCATTTATTTATTCACATTTTACATACTTTTGCTGACGGTAAAAAAAATTTACCAACCGCGTACTCCAGATTATTTAAAATTCTTGCTGTACTCGCCTAGACGCATCTACGTATCGCACGTCGCGCTCTGGCAAAAATTATACTTATTGTCGTTATGATCAAGTTGCAGTAAACGTATAAAGTGAATAAGCCACAAAGTCCTGGGTTTGATTCCCTGGGTGTGCTATCTTCTGCGCAATATTTTGTTGATAAGTTGATAAGTCGATGTAGTCGTTAAGATATAATTTACATTTTACAACTGATTTTGATCTCTATTTGATCAAAATTGCATGGAATGTGAAATGAGCTTATTCCATTTATCATGTTTATTACTATTTTTCCAATACGGTACGCAGCGGGAGTGACGCAGCCACAATATTAGGCCCCGTTTCTTCAACCGTGGTTATCTTTTTGGCTGGGTCTTATTAAGATGGACGCGCTCGCAGCGGGTAGAGCACTCGAAGCTCTGCGAGCGCGTCCAGTTTAATAACACCGAGGATTACCCTAACCACGGTTGAAAAAAGCTGGGCTAACTGCGCGTCAAATTATTGTTCACCCGTTATGGCTTCGCGTCGGTAAACCTAAAACAATCAAATCTTCACCTCCTGGACGTGAGGGCATTCATGCATATCATCGACCTCCTTACGTGTAGTTTTACTCATATCGTATAAAAACAGAAAGAACTTGACAGTCACTTGGTACAGCCAATTATTGAATAAAAGGATGACTGATTGCTTTTTCAAATTTATATAACACTTATAATAATTTTTACCCCATGATCTAATTGAATTGCTTTTGCATTATATAACGTATAGTTAGAGAATGGTCCCATTTTCATTTCGTAGATATGGGCCCTGTACTTTGAAGATGCAAAGAGGAACCCTCAAAATCAAATAGGATTTCGATGATTATTATTGTGTTGAATTCAGTATAGCTTTACCTGCTACTACATTATTAAGAATAGGTATTGTTGTTTTACTTTGAACTTCGAAAACGGAGAGGTGAACTCCCTAAAAAGAAATAGGATTTTGAGATTTTTTTGCCATGGGTTCTGTATGGTTTTAATGGTTACTTTCAAGTGTTTTTTTTATTTTATTTTGACGATATTTTTGGCGCCTATTTAAAAGCATAAAACTATGTTTTTATTTTTATTTTCGGTCGGTTAACTCGGAGAAATAAATATATAGAGAGTACAGACTACTGAGAGCATTATGGTACGGTTGTGAGTGCCACATCAGATGACCCCATTAGTCGGGGCAGGAAGAGCACTACGCGTGAAATGCTTATTGTTTGTGGCCTGCCGTTTCGCGCCACCCAGTCTGCACAATGATGGCGCACGTATCAGAACATTTTGTCATAAAAGATAGGAATGAAAAGCAATATGGAAGTGCGACGGATTGTTATCCATTGCGTGTTATCATCACGCATGAATTAAAAGGGGGTTCATTTAAACGAATGTTTTATTGCAAGGCGTAGGTATCCACATCTATACCTACATATTAAATAGATAATTATAATTTTATAATGTCTCAGATAATTATTAAAAATTAAATAACGTTATGAATAATGACTTCTTAGCTCCAAATAATCTAAGTAGGTACAAAAAAAAAATATACAAAGTCTATACAAAAAACAATCAGATGATGGAATAAAATTAAAAGGAAATAATCTTTTTGCTTTTTTAATATTCGTTAATATTTTTATGCGTACAATACCGACTTTCAGCCAGGGCCGGATACTTTTTAAAATGATATAAGTATTTATTATTAGGTTTTCATTTACAAACCTAAAGTAGAGTGTTAGGTAGATACATAGACCCTAGTTATTAAGTAGTACTTACGAGAAAAAATACGTTAAACTATTGTAATCTTCTTGCGTTAAACTCATCTAAAAAATCCTAAGACACAACTGTCAAAAGAAAATAATAGTTTATGTGAATTGTTATGGATTAAAAACGGTTTTATGTTGTCAATTGAATGTAAACTAGCAATTTTTGTTCACAATGGTCGTTACGGTCCAGTCGTCGGGTCATGCCTGCGCATCCGTCATACTCATGCCAATCTATGTCATTGAACACACCACAGCTCATGTTCATAATTGGATTTTACATTACAATTCTGCACGTAATATCGTTATGACAAAATAATTCGTCGGTCGCTGTAAAATTTTAAAGTATTCGATAGTTCTATTCCCTCACTAATTTAAAAGTCTTTTGTCATAGGCTCTGAATAATACTTAACTATTAATTATTATTCTGAGGTTATAGGCATCAGTAACTATTAAGAATTAGGTAATAATAATTTAATGTCAGCGACTTTGATGTATTACTTGCTCAAATGAACATTAATTGTTCCTGTGCGGGGTTCGAATCCGCGGTCTCTAGTTTCAAGGTCGATTTGTCGCCCACTTCACTACGAAGGCTGTGGCAACTGGCAGTTTGTCTGCCAGTAGCAGACAATTTTGTAAAAAAAGACAATTTTGTAGAGTCAAATTGGTTACGACATACTGCGGACAGAGTTAACCATAATATTACGTACATTAGAAAAATGCTAAAATAAACAGCAGTGACGTCATTTATCAGTTTCAAGAAAAGGGGGTAAATAAGCACATAGGGTATCCAACGGTAACTAGTATACGGTAAACGCGCTGCACCGTACATAAAGATTCGCAATACCAGAGGAACTTATTCCCGGGATAAAAAAATGCCCCTAAAAACTTAATGTGAGATAGAGTTGGACTAGATACACGAACTACAAAATTAAGTATATTGTTATACAGATTACATAGTTAATGTATTCAGCAATATTCGAGAGATTTTGTAGGACTTTTTTAAGTTACTTTCTCCGCTCGTTTACTGTCGTTATATCGTCTGAACTATATGCGACGAAAAGTGGAGTTAATTGGAATAACACTTTCTTAAATATTTGCAATATTAACGCCGCTGATCTGAGACATTAGGATATGCATGGTAGTTAAAAAATAATGCCATACCACTTCCTTTTAAACCGTCATGCGAGGCCACATCCGTTGTCAACTGCACAGAAGCTAAAGTATGTTAAGAACATTATTAAAAATTGTCTGCCTGTCTTGTATTAAAAAAAATGTTTTTGAGTATGGTGAAATCCTATTAAATGAGTTTTTGTGTTTTAGTAGATAAACTTATGTAACGTTTAGTCGTTGAGCAGGTGTGTAGTGACAAATATTTAGGTATTTGGGTAATATTAGACGTAAAAAATCTAGGTTGTTAGTGACTAATAAGTCTATCTAGGTATCACCAATTTGTTTATTTTTACCGCCAAGAAACATTGCGGAAGCATTGTTTTGTGCAGGTTCCGAGGGCATTATGATTTGTGTCCGATGTATTTACTAGTCAGGGTGACGAATTAATTCATTGTAATTTTATGATTCAAAATTCTCATTGCTTGCGTTAGTTCTCTGTTTGGACAGTAATAGCGCTTATCATCATTTAAATGTTTAGATCACTCTTATACTTAGAAGAACTTTTATTTATAACTAGCTTTTGCCCGCGGCTCCGCCCGCCTTAAAAAGTTTTTCCGTGATAAAAGTCCCGCTTTATGTTTTCCCGGGATAAAAAGTAGCCTATGTGTTAATCCAGGACATGACCTACCCGTGTGCCAAATTTCATCGAAATCCGTTTAGTAGTTTTTGCGTGAAAGAGGAACAAACATCCATACATCCAAACATTACATTCTTACAAACTTTCGCCTTTATAATATTAAGTAGGATAGTATCGTACAAGGCTGTTCGCTAGATACAGATCCAATAAACTAAGATATTCTACATATTTTTAAAGTAAAAGTAATGTGACTAAACAGGTTAACCAACCATCCAATTACAGCGGAGGCTGCATAGAAAAGTAAAAAGAATGCTAGGTTATACCCTACAAACAGGTACTTGTAGGTACTTGCCGTACAACTATCACGTTGAACAAGCTGGTAATCGATCATTATGTTAGTTTAGTGGTAAAACTTTCATTATAGGAGGCCACCGACTAGCACTGAGACGAATATCGATAGTTTAGCAATTTTCCGTTGGATTGAAGTTAAATCAGATTGTTCAATGACGTTTTCTCTATTAAAAAAAAAGGGTACTTGCAAGCATTATATGGTAAGTAGGTATGTAATATAATAAGCAATGCAATTCGGTCCTGTACTATATACTGCCCACTTCTGAGCACGGGCCTCTTCTACTACTGAGAGGGGTTAGGCCTTATAAATATATAATATAAGAAACAAAAAGGTACCTACGTATTGTACGTAATTGTATTGTAATGTTATTTTACAAATGTATAACCGCTTGTTTATTTTAGAGATTCAATTTATCATGCATATTTAAAGTTTAATTATAATTTGACTGCCTCGCTGGCGTAGTTGTATTATGGTACGACTGCAACGGTCTCGGGTTCGATCCCCGAGTCGGGCAGTCATATTGGATTTTTCTATTCAGTATCAACCCGGAGTCTGGAATTTGTGCCTGATATGGCGATAGGCTCGCCCCCTATCACATCATGGGACGGAATACGCACGGCAGAAAGTGGGTGCATTAGTTGCGCTTCTGCCTACCCCTTCGGGGATATGAAATCCTCCTAGCCAATTTCGACCACGGCGGCCAATCTCAATGGAGATCAGCCAGATACGCAGGAGATATTATAGTGCACAAGTGTGTGCGCAATACACAGGTGCACTCTCTATTCCTTCACTCTCATAGTCCGGTGAGACGTCAATCCGACATGACCGGAGAGAGATCAGGCGCAGGACCAACGGCTTCAGGTACTTTCGGAGGCACGGGAGTATCATACCGCCAACTTCCTGATTCAGAGCTGCGACTGAGTATTTTTTTTAAGATGAAACAACGCAGTCACAATGTTTTTGGCTCGACCAGGGATTCGAACCCAGGACCTCAGCGCGCAAATCGTACTCGTAAGTCTTACGCAATATAACTACGCTACCGAGGCAGTCGGTTCGGAGATATACGGCGTAAGTGTGTGTGTATTGTGAAGTTATTTATAATATTGACCCAGGAACGTTACGAGCATGCAGATTACAGGCTCAACGGATAATATAATGCGTGTACAAGCTGAGTGCAATAAAAATAAAGAAGCTGAAGCCGGATTGAATGTATTATACCATAAAACATCATCAGTGTCACAAAACGGGTTCGTCAGGGATCTCATTACAACGGTGATACTAAAGTTATTACAAGCAAAACGGCTCACTGAACAAGTCATTGGGTTAATAGTACGTCCGGATCATAGTATTGCTTATGCATCCAAGTGTATCACAACAGCTAAACCTTCAGTCGCCATATTTTTTGCATTTAAACAGGGAATGCGTGTTTGGATTCCGGTATAGTATCCTGCGATATTGTATGTGAATGAGGTCATAAACTAACGGCCGAAATCTATAAACCATTTCAATTCCCAACGACTATCTTCATATTGAGAAAATGGATCAATCAGAATGAAGTTTCATTAACAAACCCTATAAATTATTCTAAACTAGACTTCTGCTCGCGGCTTCCCCCGCGTGAATGAGTTCTTCCGGGATAAAAGTGCCGCTTTGTATTTCCCCGGTATAAATCTATACTAATCTCTACTAATATTATAAAGCTGAAGAGTTTGTTTGTTTGCTTGAACGCGCTAATCTCAGGAACTACTGGTTCGAATTGAAAAATTATTTTTGTGTTGAATAGACTATTTATCGAGGAAGGCTTTAGGCTATATAACATCACGATGCAACTATTAGGAGCGAAGGAATAATGGAAAATGTGAAAAAAGCGGGGAAAATTATTCATCCTTGAGGGCTTCCATTGCGTGCGCTGCGAAAACGGTTCAAGATACCAAAACTATATGTATGAAAGAATTATTCCTCTTGAAATGATCTAAAAAAATGTCCGCGACAGTATATGTCTATCTTTTAAGATTAACTCTCTAGAACCGTTTTTATGGTAATCAAATTTGGTCGATATTAATGCATTTATATTTGTTAAGAGTTGTATCAACGTCATAGTCATAGAGTGATTCAACGGGAAGGTTTTTATGTACTTTTAGCCCGGAAAAAACTTATTAACGCGAGCGAAGCCGTGGGCAATCTATACTAATATTATAAAGCTGAAGAGTTTGTTTGTTTGTTTGTTTGAACGCGCTAATCTCAGGAACTACTGGTTCGATTTGAAAAATTATTTTTGTGTTGAATAGACCATTTATCGAGGAAGGCTTTAGGCTATATAACATCACGATGCAACTATTAGGAGCGAAGAAATAATGGAAAATGTGAAATAAACGGGGAAAATTATTTATCCTTGAGGGCTTCCATTGCGTGCGCTGCGAAAACGGTTCAAGATACCAAAAATATATGTATGAAAGAATTATTCCTCTTGAAATGATCTAAAAAAATGTCCGCGACAGTATGTGTCTATCTTTTAAGATTAACTCACTAGAACCGTTTTTATGGTAATCAAATTTGGTCGAAATTAATGCATTATTTGTTAAGACTTGTATCAACGTCATAATATTAATCTTTATCCAAATAAATGTGTTGGATAGAGTGATTCCACGGGAAGGTTTTTATGTACTTTTAGCCCGGAAAATCTTATTAACGCGGGCGAAGCCGTGGGCAAATTATACATATAAACCTTCCTCTTCAATCACTCTATCTATTAAAAAAACCGCATCAAAATCCGTTGCGCAGTTTTAAAGATCTAAGCATACATAGGGACAGACAGCGGGAAGTGACTTTTTATACTATGTAGTGATGGTTCATACTTGGAATCAATACTAAGATGGCGTCTGGGATCGTTAACTGATCGCAGCCTTAAATAAAACATAGCGTGCATTTTATTAGTGTAGCAGAGCGTCAAAGTGTACCGAAGTGTGAAAGTGTCTTGTTTTACGATAAACACAATAGCCTCAGGAAAATTAAATGCAGACTTCATTTAAATATTAATAATGTTTCTATTTCGCAGAAGTGCTACATTTGATCGGCGAGGCAGACTTCCGTGATGTCCGTCTACGATGGGAGTTTGGAAAACCCGACGAAGAAGAAAAACCTAAAGTGCTAGCTTTCCAAGTTCATTACTGCGAGTTGCAGGCTTGGGGACAATACAGATGCCGTACAAAGGTTAGTTCAACCGTAAGGGGAGATTAAAAACATTAACTCGAATTAAGAAAATCTTCACGTCGCGCGTGCACTCCAAAACGGGAGTTAATTGGCGTTAGGTTCGTACACAGAGCATGACTGAAACGTGACAAGGAATGGGCCCGGTAGTCATTATCGCAGATATGTCTTTATGATACAATCTACAAGTAGGTGTGTACCAGAACATCCGTTAAAATTACTATTTGATTAAATAGTTCCTCATTGCGGTTGGGATTTAATCTAGTATATACTCTATACATTCTAATCTTTACTAAAGTTTATTTGAGCACAGGGTAAGACTAAAAACATTTTTATGAATAATCAGCCTACGGCGCCGTGGGGCTATACCACCGAGTGGACATTTCTTGTTTGATGTCTCATTATACTTATATCTTTATAGAAATAGAAACAGTCACTGTTGATGATGTTAAGTCTTCGACTAATTTAAATTTCTTCAAGTTTCGTCGCATAAATGTATCGATTGCGACAAAAGTATCTTTAGTTCTCATCCTTCTTTTATTAAATCTAGTTGTATGTTATTTCTATGACAGGTAATAGACAACATAGAAGAAGAAAAATCAAGCCGGCATGTGACGTCTGACTCGCCAAGTACAAATACTCAGGCGCCAGGAGCGCGCCACGGACGCGCATACAGTACACGTATTGTGGGCTTGCGCATGGCCACCACGTACTCGTTCGAAGTGCGACCCGTCAGGCGAGACGGACGCGACCTCGCCGACCCCCAGTCGATAGGCTCTAAAATAATTATAGTACCCACCAAAGGATGTGAGTATTCAAATGGATAGGCATTACGTGTTTTAAATATAAATTTCAATGTTGGATTATTTATTTATCCGTATTAAAGTTGCTTGCAATAAATACTAGGATTTAAAATAGTAAATCATGTTTTCCAAATATTATGTTAGCGAAGAAGCGGCTCGAAGGACCAAAAATAAAAAAATCATATTTTTTTGCATCGAATGACGAGACGAGCATCCCTTTCACCTGATGGTAATCGATACGACCACCCATAAACGGTAGCAACACCATCCAGCTTGACTTACAAAGTACTGTGTGTCATTCCACTGCGCTCGTCATCCTGAGACATAAGATGTGAAGTCTCATTATGTCCAGTAGTTACACTAGCTACAATGTCCTTCAAACCGAAACACAACAGTATTAAATTTTTCGTATTAAAGTTGCTTGCAAGAATTACTAGGATTTAAAATAGTAAATACTATTTTTAAATATTATATTGGCATTACGCACTGCCCATGGTCTGTATTGTGAAGCGACTGGAAGGACCAAAAATAAAAATCTAATAAATTTAGTCGCCCTTTATTTTAAACTCGAGTAAACTTACCAAATTGTGGGGTTTTTATAACCACCAGGGAACACAATTAACTGATTTCAAGACAGCCAACGGTTACTTTGTGCCAAAGCCAGTCAGTTACTTCATGACTGTTTATGCTCTATATAATTTATAGAAACAATAAAAAGTTTAAGTTCACACAAGTCTTAGATACAATTTATAAGATTGCATAATTAGTTTCAGCTCGGGCCACGCAATGTCTGCCTCACGCGAGTGAAGTAGAAGTATCAACGGGGCCACATTTCGGTGGTCGCATTGCCGTGGAGGCGGCGGACGGCGGGCCGGAGCGTTGCTCGATTCAGGGCAACCCTAATAGCGCCCAAGACGCATATATCTTGCGTATCCATCACGATGAATGCGGCTCCGAAGTGAATGACACCACCGTTGCCACCTATGTTATCGTACAAGAGAATCTACCTATTCTCACTCATAGCACTAGACGGTAAGTACATGTTGCGTAATCCCTTACAGTTAGTTCTCGGTCCTTTCTTTGTTACAAGATTATGGATTTGGAGGACTGATTTAAAATGTTACGCCACTACTGTTTAAGGTGTTTTTTTTGATTCATGGGACCTAACATAGCTGGCGAAATGTTGGTGTGATACACCTCTGTCTACCCCTGAAACGGGAAAAGGGGTTATGCTATGTATGTATTCTAAATAATGGGAGGAACGCGTGGCGATCCTCACCGGTAAGGACAATAAAGGTCCAAGCCTAACTAACCTACCAGCCATAGAACCTATAGGTAACATTTGTTTTACAGTTTCCTAGTACTTTGCACATACAAGCCAGAAACGCTGACTGTCCGGGCTGGAATTAATTTGCCTAAAACAAGCCCTGACGACTTACTACACCCCACGAAGTCTCACACAGGCTTAGTGGAACCGTACGGCGACGAAGATATCGATAACAATGAACTGCAGCCAGCTCGACTTGAGGCAAGGAAGGAAGAAATCCCACAAAGTACGAATGCATTTTTATTCGATACGCTTTGTTTAGTATAATAATAATGCAACATTTGACAATGTTTTGCTTAATCATGAGAAAACCCAGTTAAAAGCTCTTGAATACTAGGCTCTTGTTGGTATTGTACCCATAATTCAATAGCAAGGTGAAATTTTGGTCAATGTTAATAACTGAAGTACTTGATGGCGAGCTTGAGCGTCTGATCATAAATAATAGCAATGTCATGCGAGTAGACTTGGAGTTTAACGTAAAAATCGACCTCATGTAAGAAGCCAATAGTGAACCAGTTAACACTAAACGTAGAGTTTTTAACCTAACCAGAAAAATAACCCGAGTTAAAACCTTTCAACACTTTGAACCCATATTGACTATTGTCGGTTAGCATGGTGTACGCTTGCAACAGAATAATTTTATGAACTAAAATTTTTCGCTTAGTGTAAATCATCACATGTATATTGATTTACGCCCACATTGAGTTTACTATACACTTTAATAATGTTATTTTTCAGGTGTTTT
Source organism: Lapara coniferarum (assembly GCA_949316025.1). Classification (NCBI taxonomy): domain Eukaryota; kingdom Metazoa; phylum Arthropoda; class Insecta; order Lepidoptera; family Sphingidae; genus Lapara; species Lapara coniferarum. Next base: position 7,519,219 of record OX438926.1, read on the forward strand.
CGGCGAAATTTCCCTGGTAATGTTCCTAGTCATAGCTGCTTTTGGCGGCATCGCTCTTTTAATATGGAAGGTAGTTCCTCAAGGAGATAGAGACAATGCGTCCATCGCAACTGTCTCCTCATCACGCAGCGGCATATTTGGCAGAAGAAACAGAGATCGATTCTCTGACCAAAGTTCGATATATTCTATAACTTTGTCAGAAAAAGACGAAGGCTTTGTCAAGAAACCCACAGATAGCGACAATACTTCCGAAGCATGATACGCAAAGATTAGAATTAATGAAATAATTTTAATATATTTGGCAATAAGTTGAACACTGCAACCATAAAGGATGATTGGTAATGCTGAAAATATGGCTATTTGTGATATGTTTGGATAAAAAGTAATTATTATTATCTTGGATTAGATGTGGCCAGTATTACTATGCACTTAATTTTATTTGCCATTCAGAACAAATTACAGAAAGAGCTTACCTTATAATATAGTTAAGTAACAAAAGTAAGCAATCAAGTTCTTGACGATGATGTTAAGAATTACGAATCTTGAAATGATTCTATATGGCGTTTTGTGGGAATGTTAGGTTTTTAAAATACTATAATTAGTGTAAATATAATTAAAAACCAGTAAGAGGTATTGAAATAAATAAAAGTGTGATAAAATTTTGTACCTGTAGTTTATTTGAATACATCCTCTGGCTTGTCTAGTACAAATATTTGTTTGTCCATGCTTAACTCAGGAAACATAAATTGTTTCACTACGTCATTTAATTCTTCCAGCGCTAATTGAGCGTGGAGTCTCACTACCGAATCTTCATTCTCGTCTCTATACAAACTCTTTAAGGTTCTGTATATCGGAAGTAGACTTTCTTTCAGTTGTATTAAAGTTTCTTTTCCTAAACCTTTGATTAAACTAGTTATTATCATAACGGCTGCTCTTCGGCACTCTACAGCTTTGTCAGTTTCTATTATATTCCAAATACATAGTAACATCTGAAAGAAAAATATGATGTAAACTATTAAAAAATATATAAATATGTACATGCACAGTGGACACGTGCTTAGGCACACATAATGCGGGGACGTCTTGCTGCAATGTTGAAAGCAAATTAGAAAATTAAAATTAATGCGACTATTCGTTACATAACTAACATGTAACAGGCTGGTATATTTTTGCTTACTAGCAAGTGACGCATTTCTTTGAAAGACATTATTTTAGCTACTTAGGTACAATCAGAAGCAGTGTATCTAGATATTTTGAAAGAAGGAAAAAAAATATAAGGTACCTCATAAATGATTGATCCTATTTTGTAATGCAAGACTAAAGCAATTTCAGCCAAGTTGGACAAGGCTGATGTCCTGATCAACGGGTCTTCATCCCTACACGCGCAAAGCATCGTATTTAACAGTATGGTCTTATGAACTATGGCCATTTCACCTGTAAATGAAAAATACGTTATTGTAATTTTTGCGAATACGATAATTACATTAATTAATTATCATCGTTATTGATTTATCGCCGATTGCGATAAATCATCTCAATCACTCTTCCTCGATCGATCCCGAAAATGGACCAACAAGAATAATGTTTATGTCATGCTTACAAATTACTTATTTTGATTGGTTTATTCTCAGGGTTGGATTGAAAATTAAGATTGGGATTGTTTATAGCAGCGTTTCTTAACCTTTTTCGGTCCGACGGCGGACCCCTAGAAAATTAAGCCCAATTTCAAGGACTCTCTTAAATAAAACACAGGAATAAATTTAGGACAATTTATTTTACTAACCACAAAAAAATATTCATTTATAAAAATAAAAAATACTGTATTAATGTGAAGGTTGTTCCTGCTTTTTACCCGACTACGGCGAAGCCAGGAAGGGTAATGAGTTTAGCACCCTATGTATGTATGTATGTTTGTATGTGGGTGTTTCTCAGTAAACTGGGCAACTTTTGTAAGAAAACTGTCTAGGCAACTTTTTTGCTTATATATTTATTAAATCTTATTCGAGGTATAAATATCCATCTCTTTATTAATATATGACAGATGAACCAAAAATATTTCCATTACTTTAGAAATTATTGAACATTTTCTGAAAAATCTATACAGGGGACTGTTGTCCGTGTCAGGGGACTGTAAACCTTACATGAAAAATACAATTTCAATACTAATATTAAGTCTTTTTATGTTCATTAAGGTTTGTAGCTTAAGTATTATATAATAAAAACATTTCACGATCATAAACTTTTTAATGTATTTAGTTATTCGACAAGTCTTTTTGGATTTTGCGTCTATGAAATCAAGTATTTTGGATATCCATTTCTTACAAATGATTTGTGTTCTGTCATCGAATTCCTTGTAAGGAAGAGTGTTATTAACACGCTTCTGACATTCTCAAGATAAACATTTCTCATTATAGTGGTCACAACACAGCTCCTGAAGCAATTTTGATGGCTGTTATAGTTTAAAATTTTCCACTGAATAAGGCAGATAGTTTTAAGTCCATATTTGAGTGGTTCACGCACGAACAAGTATCATGTTTATCAACTTTGGTCATTATAATCCAAAAAGGTTGCAGTCTATAAAAGGTTTGATAACTCAGTGTGAATTTTTTTTTCTATTATTTGAACTTCTTGTATAACACCAGCATTTATCACTTATGTTTCCGTTCTGCTTTTCTCTATATGAATTCTTTTTTCCCGTTACAAATCTACTATTAGTATCCTCTTCATAGAAATTTACAACTGCTCTTCAAATTCATCTGAAAATTTGTTTTTCCTTACCGGTCGATGTGCCTTTTTTCCTTTTTCTATTGTAGGTTATCACAGCTATGTTTTTCATTCGCTATAAGTATTATAACTATATTATAATATGGTATATTAATCAGCTATCTTTTCTGAAACTATTTATGCTAAAACTCCTTTTTGTCTTATTGTTTTCATCTCCGACAATATTTCTTGTAATCGTTTTTTTAATACTTCACCGAATAGTGTTTTTGACAAGATCTTTTTTCAATTCTGAAGTATTTTCCATGTTCTGTAACTTAGAATTTGGTATGTCTTTAGGCTCTGTTTTGTTTTATTTTATCGCGATAGTCGTTTCTTGTACTTCAATACTTTCTTTTTCAGAACTGTAATTTCTTCATTCTTTTTCTGCTTTATTTTGTAACTTACTATTTTCTTTTTATTATGATTTTTTTTATTATGTCCGCAACTTCAGGTGTTAGCAGTTGAGTTGAACTAGATTCATTAGAGTATGGAGTAGTTTCTCTCATAAACAAGTTAGTAATATTTGCTAACACTTTTTTTTCTATTACGATACAAGGTGCAGTGCTCTGTCCACTTCTTCTTTGTATTCCGGTGTTCTCGTGGATTCATAATTTCAACAAGCTTCGTAGTTCTTTGTCTTAAGATATTTCAAGTGTTTAGAGATAAATCTCTAAACTCTTAGCTTTTTTGCGGATTATTTTTGATATAATCTGTCTCTGTTTCGCTCAGCTTCTCTTTTTCTTTGTAAAATCTCTTCCTAAGAATTTTTTGTCTTCCTTGGGGCTATACTCAAAACACATGTGTACCTGAAACAATAATAAAAATAATATAAAAACAGTCCCCTGGAGACTGAAACAGTTCCCTGTCCTATTGAGGGACAGGGGACTGTTGCCAGGGGACTGTTTAGTTTGACTTAATTGAAAAGTAGCACAAAATGTAATTGATCCATGTTATTTTACTGTACATATAAAATATTTATCTATTATAATGATTTAAACTTTTTGGGCCATGATTAAAATACATAAAAAGAAATAAAAATAATCCTTACCAGAGGACTGTTGGCTGACAGGTTACAATGTGGCTTCCAAGGAAGGATGCTCATGCAGCACTAAATAAAATGGCATTCAAGCCGTAACTGCAGTACCGGTGCAAACTTCAGATTGTATGCTTTACGCTACACTAAAGAATGCCGTTGTTTAACATTTAAACTACGTGGCGCATCATTTTAAATATAGACAGGGGAACTGTTCACAAAATGCGGAGACAAGCTTTAATTGACTTTTTTCATTTCTTAACATAATATTAATAAAAAATAAAAAGGTCTCATTAACAATCAAACAATATTGTTTGAATAATAAATCATTTTTATAGATTCCAATTGTTATTGTCTTTATTAATTTCGTTTGAAGGAACTATTCTGCGTTGGTGACACGCCAGGGGACTGGTTTTTGAGGACTATAAAGAGGATTTTGACACAATAAAGTTAATTTTAATAGATATTGAACGTTGAGCCAAAGTAGATTAGGTTATTATCTTTCATAATTATCAACGAAGCATGCATGATATGTTATTATTTTTTAAATATTAGCCTGAGACAATGAGTTGCCCAGTTTACAGAGAAACACCCATGTATCCATTTTATGTTCCACTCTAGCGTCGTTCCTATTGAACCGATTTTGACAAGTGAGGTGTCTACCGATGCGTATTTATTGTGCGACGGTTATAGGCTATTTTGCAACCAAATTAGTAATATTTGGGTTGACGTTATTAAGTAATACCAGCCCTGTATTATTATACTGCCCACTGCTGAGCACGGGCCTCCTCTGCTGAGGGGGTTTAGGCCTTAGTCCACCACGCTGGCCTAGTGCGGGTTGGTAGACTTCACATACCTTCGAAATTCTTATAAGGAACTCCTAAGGTATGCAGGTTACCTCACGATGTTTTCCTTCACCGTTAAAGCGAACGATAATTGATTAACAATACACACGTAACTTCGAAAAGTCAGAGGTGTGTGCCTTGGGTTTCGAACCTCCGGACATTGTTTCGGCAGACCGTTCCATTCCCAACTAAGCTATTGACGTTATTACTAAGTTGTAATATCAAATCGGATACAATTGTAATCTGTTCTTGTAATTGTTTTTGATACATACAATAGCAGAGATCCCGCTTGCTGGCGTACGCTCGCCGTGCTAAGTGAGCGTAGCGAATACGAAACTTGCCGGCAGTTATTTATTAATTCAAAAGTGCATAGATAAGTTGGCGGACCCTAAGGGGTGGCGGACCATAGGTTAAGAAACACTGGTGTATAGTAATCAGTGTATCACCTAAAGTCAATTTTAACCCCCGACAGAAAAAGAGTGGTGCTATAAGTTTAGGATGTGTATCCGTGTGTCTGTTTGTGGCATCGTAGCTCTCAAACTTAGACTATTTAACCCATGGATACGATATGGCAATAATGCGCAAACAATTTTTTTTGTCAATCTTGACAGGGGGCGAGGTAGACACGAATAGCACACTTAAAAAAATATCCACACGTGAAGGGCTGAATATAAGGTCGCTTTTTACGCAATAACAAAAATCACAATTGCTGTGGAGCACTGCTTAATGTCATTATAGTAGAATGTAATGACAGCAATCGCAAGTCACTTAGGTTTTAATAAAAGTTTATAACCAGCTGCGCATGTATGACCAACGAAGGGTTCGCATAGTCATCCCATCTCCTTTACATTGCTAGATACTCAAAGCTCTCAAACGAATGGATCGATTTTGACGCGTTTTTTTTGTTTATTTGAAAGCTGATATGATCGAGATAGTTCTTAGCTATAATTTATGAAGATCAGTTCAGTTGTTTTTAAATATTGAAATACTAGTAATTATGCCCTATTTCTTTCAATCTTTTGGAATCCATTGCAAAAAGACTCACCTAGTTTCTTTGTAACTTTCACTATTATATCACCAATTTTCATTCTCAATTCTGCAATTTTGTTTTGATCTTCTTTTGTTACAACATCCTTTTGCTTAGTAGGTTGAAGGAATTCATTACACAAAACATGTAGTACATCTTCAGTGCAATGAGCACAAAGGGAAGCTAGTCCATTAATTGACGATAGGTACAAATATGAATCAGGATCTTTTAGTTGCTCCTGTAATAAACAATAATACACAATTAGAAGTGAAGGATCTCTTAAAATTTAAATATTGAATAACATTTAGTAATTTAATGGTTGATTGCAATAAGTTGGTTGTTCAATTTTCTTAATGATCCAAAGGTACAATAGGAACCATTTATCGGAGTCAACCATAATTTTAGTTTTAATCAATTAAATAATTGAAACATTAAATTTAAAAAAATTATGTTAAAAACACCAACCTGGAAAATACATAAAATGTAATGTTTCTTAGAAATAGTCTCAGGATCAGAGGCATCAATCAGTTCTGTTAGTTGAATCAAGCCATGTGCTCTTACTGGCAACAGATCGTCAAAAACATCTGCCAGTGCTTTCTCATAGGCTGTCTCTGTCTTTTGATAAGCTCCAGGAGTAATAAGAGATAGTGCTTCCTTTGACAATATATGATTCAAACTGCTTTGATCTTTTGAAATTTTCTTTAACACAGGTGTAAGATTCAATAATTTTTCTTCCAACTCCTTCTTTCTGTTAGAGTTTGATAGAATTGTGTTTATGAGTACAAGAGCAATGGTACCACATTCTTCATTTGATCCATACTCTTCAAGTAGGAAATACTCTATGAAATTTAGTACTGTGGCACTATTATCTCTTAGAGTACTTATTACTTTTGCTTGTGCAGATATTTCTGATAATAGTTGAAGTATGATGCCATACTTCTGGTCAATTTTGTTTAATATACCAGGTTCATCTTCTTCTATCAAAAGCAAGTCTTTGTTAGAACATTTTTGCCTTTTCTTGCTTAAATCTATAAGTATTTGCAATGAAGCCTCAAAGATGCTGTGAACAAGTTTGCTATCAGATGAGGCCATGAATAATCCAATAAAATATAATAAACATTCCTCATATTTGTGATCTTGATCTAAAGCATATTTTATACCAATACCAGCATCATACTCTTCAATGACAATGCCACAAGAGCTTATTTCTTTACCAAACAAAAACAGAGTTATGATAGAACATATATCAGCTTTATTTATCTGTTCCAGGCATTTTAGTATTATATCTTTTACTTTTGACTTCATTTCTTCATTTTTAGTGCATTTACTTCCAATTAAGAACAATACAAATAGATTTGGTTCTAATAATTCAATAGGCCCATCCAATTTAAGACACATACTGGCATGAAGTATGTTTATTTTTTGTTCTACTTCTTTTGGGGTTAATAACATAGTGTTTGGCAGATTTGAAGTAGAAATTAAATGGTCGTAATTAAAACCCCCAAATATATTATCTGCTAAAGCCTTCACAGAGTTTACTTTGGGATACTTCTCATACAATGCCAGTGAGCATGCCACAGCTGTGACTAAATAGTGAGTATTATTAAAACACAATATTTGAGTTAATTGTGAACAAACATTGTTAAGATAATCAATCTCAGAGCAGTCTCCATGTTTAGCTGACACTATTCTACAGATCATATCAATTTTCTTCCATTCATATCCTGCATCAATATTGTAACTTTCAATGAAACATCTGATGAGACTTAATAAACCTCCAGAACATAGGAGTCTCCTACTCATTTCTTTAGCAATAAGTCTCCTAACAAAGCCTGGGGGAGAAGGTTCCTTAACACTTTGAATAACTAGCAGTTCTTTCATAAGTGTTGGTTGGAAGCAGTTAGTTACAAGTTGCTCATAAATGGAGACATATTTCTTTCTATCATCACACAACTTATCATACATAAAGTGGGTCATCGTAAAATTGTTGTATGTGCCGGGCTTCTTCAATGGTGCAAATGATAACTGTATCAGAGCAGCTAAGTAGTCAGACAGGTGTAGAGTAATTATAATATTTTTTAATATTGGAACTTCATAGCTCCTAATTAAGAAATCAGTGCAGCTTATAAGCATTTCATACTTTTGCTCATCTGTTAATGGGATGGTTGGCAGTATTGTTGAAGATGAACACCGCTTCGACAAGGCAACTCCTAAGCCTGGTATGAGGCATGGAGACATACCAAGAGAAGTGATTAGTTGATAACAAGTTCTCAAGAGTTTCTGATTCTTGATGCTAATGAGTATAGTATCATCACTACGGAGTTCATTAATAAGATCATCAATTGCATCAAATATTTTCTGTAGGAATGCCTTTAACAATGTGTAGCCTTTAGTCTCTTTTGAATCCTCTTGGTTCTCAGAGTTCCAGAAGACCGTTACAAACTCTCTTTGACCATCTGTAAAATAATCAAACATGGTGTCATATTTTATAAGTGTGGTCAACAAGTCAGCACCTAGTTTTCTTCATAATTTTGTGGTTTACAATCTTCCACTGTTGATTTACCTACATTATTGCTTTAGCATTAAAATAATTCAGGTGAGTAGTGTTGCCTCGTTGGTCTGACAGCATATAAAATGCCAATCTTGTTTCTACTTGTTTGGGACTGATGCCTGACTGATATCTCCAAAAGAGATTGTACAGGCAGGTAGCTACGTATTTTCTCTAGGAGGGAAGGGGGGGTCAGCTGACTGGAGCAATCCAAATGGAAATAAGATATGTGTTGGCGAAAGAGATTACAAAGTACTAACCTTCATGAGTTAACCTTTCAATATTTGTAAAAATATTATTAATTTTTGCCATTATTATTTATTATCAATTGAACTGATTTATATACTGTGAACAAGAAATTTAATAACACGCAACGAACCTAGGTATATGACTATTTAAACTTATAAACCATAACTATTATAGTACTTTACATGTTTACATTTTACAAATTACAATGAATTATGAAAACAAAAACATCTTCGGTTTTGACCTTACAAACTGTGTTGCCACTTGCCAGGAATTTCAAATAGTATATATGGTGGGTAATAAACGGTCCATCTCGGTGTACGTCACGCCTGATGACTGGGTGCTGGTCGCTGGATATAGCTTACTAAACTCATTTGCAAAAAAAACGGGCACCTAAGCAATGAACCATTTCAAATGTTACTATTGGTTTGTTTGATAATTATAGGTAGTTTTACTTTCACAATTTTGTAAATTAATAAGCAAATAATCGTTTTCGTCAGTATTATCATAAAATTTTGATAAAATTTATGGGTTTTAATGCTAAAGTTCACTAGTAGTGTATGCTCGCTAGTAGTGCATATGCACGTGAAGTAAAAGTTAACAAAGATTTTTGTTTGTTTTTCTTTAATAAAGTAAAAGCAGATAAATGTTTAGTATCGAGTGTGACCCCCTCTAGCTGAAATCACACCTTGAATTCGTCTGGGTATGCTAGCGAGGATATCCCGGATACTTGCTTGCGGAATACGTTCCCACTCCGCGGTAATCACATTCTTCAGCTCTCTGATGGTTTGCGGAGCCGGTTGTACTGATCTCACGCGTCGTTTCAGAACGTCCCAGACATGCTCTAGATTGAGGTCGGGACTTCGAGCTGGCCAATCCAAACGACGAATGCCGACCTCTTGCACATACGCTTCCACATCGCCAGACCGGTGGGCGCGAGCTTTGTGGTCCATAAAAATTGAGTCTTCGCCTAAAGCGGCCAATGCCGGTTGTGCATGAGGAATAAGAACTTCCGTTATGTATCGATGTCCAGTCAGTGAGCCGTTTTCAATGAAGACTAACTCTGTACGATCCATTGAATTTATTCCTGCCCAAAACATAATAGAGCACCCACCATAAGGTGTGATTTCTTCAAAACAAGCCTCTGCAAAGCGTTCTCCTCGTCTTCGTAGCACTCGCCGACGTCGATCTTCACCGAACAGAGATATCCTGGCTTCATCGGAGAACAATACCCTATTCCAGTCTTCTTGAGTCCATGACTCACAATTTCGAGCAAACCTAAGCCTGGCAACTCTGTGCTCACGGAGTAACTTAGGGCCGCGGGCCGGGCGATGACTGCGTATATTGGCCGCGAGCAGCCTCCTCCTGACCGTCCATAGACTAATATGCACATTTCTTACTTCTTCGAGGTTGTTCTTAAGGTCCACATACGAAGACTTGCGATTTCTCAATGCGCGACTCACAAGAAAACGATCATCCCTTGGTTGGGTACATGGTTTTCTTCCAGAACCAGGCCTTCTCTCGACGGAACCGGTGTCTTGATACCGCTGCCAGGTCCTTTGAACCGTCGAGCGACTCACACTTAGCCTCTGAGCCACGAAGCATTGGCTGCAGCCCTCTTCGAGCAGCGCAATAATTTTGGTAGCTTTTACCACTGTCTCTAACATTATTGAGACAGCTAAACAGCAATAAATGAAGCTTTGACAATTAAGAATATGAAATAAATTCATAAAAATTGACTAAAAGTTATGAAAACCGATATTATCTTTTGGAACTTCGCACCAAAAATGTAGGATAAAAAGTGGTTTTCTGTAAAAACGAGCATCAAACGAAAATTTTAATTTAGAACGTACTGTTTTAAACACCACGGCATTTTTAAAACCGGCCAGTAACATGTACAAATGATTGAAATCATTTTGGTACCGTATTTTTTAAAAAAAGAATTAAAATCCAAACCGCCCGTTTTTTTTGCAAATGAGTGTATTTTCATCCTTGAATAGAAGAAACTGGAGCTTTTACCTTGGGAAAAGCATCAAATGTCAGTAAAGACTGAACTATCCTATTAATATTATAAAGGCGAAAGTTTGTATGGATGTTTGGATGTATGGATGTTTGTTCCTCTTTCACGCAAAAACTGCTGAATGGATTTCGATGAAATTTGGCACACGGGTACATCATGTCCTAGATTAATATATAGGCTACTTTTTATCCCAGGAAAATATAAAGCGGGACTTTTATCCCGGAAAAACTTTTTAAAGCGGGCGGAGCCGCGGGCAATAGCTAGTCAGTAATAACACTGGTCGGTATCAAAATAAGAGCAAAAAATATTGTATAATATGGGTTTTTAATACATCAATGTATAATAATATGTAGACTTGATAGGTGCGGACATGGTAAATCAAAGAGCATTATAATACTACGGAAATGGTAAATCCAAATATGAAGTCAGAATTCAACGTCTAATTTCAACGCAATAAGCATTTTTGCTTGCCCTAGAATTGATTTTATACAGATGCAGACCGAGATATATGTGAACGTGATACATATATTTAGTTGTGTTTTGTGGTAGAAAGAGACCACTAGCTATTGTTTGCTGCCAAATACTTCTAAGAGTAGGCATATAGAGCGGACATTGACACAATTGTCATACAAATATTTTGAAGCTGTTCGTCAGTAATTCAAATAGTAAGACACATTAAATTACATTATTACGTAAATTGCATTAGAATTTAGAACATCCTATGACATGATCGTAATGCGTAAATTGGCTTATTACCTTCTAAAATATTATTGTTTTCTTTGCAAAATTTAAGCATAATAAGGCGATACACTGACGAGTGAGGTAAGAAAGCGATTTATTACCAACTAGATTTTGCCTGCGGCTCCGCCCGCGTTTAAAAGTTTTTCCGGGATAAAAGTCCCGCTTTATGTTTTCCCGGGATAAAAGTAGCCTATGTGTTAATCCAGGACATGATACACTTGTGTGCCAAATTTCATCGAAATCCGTTCAGTAGTTTTTGTGTGAAAGACGAACAAACATCCATACTTCCAAACATCCATACATCCTTACAAACTTTCGCCTTTATAATATTAGTGGGATTGGTTAATAACTTTTGGATAAAAAATTTGGTTCTGATTTCCATTCCACTAATAACTATTCTGTTTTAAGAGTCCGTATGCGATTTTGCCCCGCACGAAAATAGGTATTTATCTAGTGGCGGGAGCAGTGAGCATCACGGGTTTCACAAGCCACAGCAGGGACAGCCGTTGCGTCCGCATATAACGGTGTTGATACTTGCCTTATTATATTTATAAGTTCGTCAACTATCACTCTTGACCTTGTAAACCCTACTTAGCTGTGCCAGCTCTGCTTTTAACTTCGTTAAGTATACACTTAATTCAAACAAAAATTTGCCCTTTTCACTTAATATTTCACAAACGAATCTGTAATAGAAAAATAATGTTCACACACCCACATGATTTTTGAAAGACTCATCCAACGACAACCCACACAATGAGATAGATAAGAAAAAATGTAGGTTTCTAAAGTTCAGTTATATTTTTATTCTTTAACGCATAGTTATTTGACATCTCTGATTTATACAAAATAGCAACGAAAATCTGAAATAACATAAAATACCCACTTTATACAAAATTCATCAATATTTAACAGTCAACACAAAAATATTGTAAAATATAATTCAACCCTCAAGACCACTTCGTCATCGTATACTGTTCCCTTGGTTCGCCGCACGTTGAGTCTATTAAAAAAAAACACGGATAAAAAAAAATAAGTAACAATGCGAAATAAATAATAATTAATAAAGTAATAAATAATTATTAAAGTAAAATGATTCATTAAATATTATTGTCAAAATTATTATTCGTAACAATTGTGTTCTATAAAGAATTTATTTTATTTTATTTTAAAAATGGTAACGTAAAAAAGGTACACCTTAAATAAAAAAAAATACAGAAAATTATTTAACTATGATTAAGGTTCTTTGGCGGGAACGTGGAAGTGTCATGAGGTGCTCTTGTTTTAATTCATTATTTTGGTGATACTTAGTCTTATATTGCATAATTATAGTGGTATATTATCCAATATAGTTATATTAAAGTGCTCAAATGAAGTGAATTGAAATAACTGTGCCAATCAAGTGTTTTTCGTTGCCGCCAAAACTCCTTGATAAAGTCTTGGTAAGGTAGCCATTGCTTTACTACGACAACCAGAGGTATCACTTAAGACGAGGCTGTATGGGCTTGAACCCTTTGCCTTCCCTGTAAGGGAGAATTATAAAAAAAAATAACTATGATTAATCAACGAAATTATTTGAATGTGTCAGTCATCGTCATAATAATCATTCGAATTTTCATCATTAAGCCCAAAGAGCATTATAATACTACGGAAAATTAAGCCAATCATGATTGATGGCTCACGGTTGAATAATTTTTGTGATTAGGGGATGTTCGGTCATTACAATTTGTCTGACTGATTAAATATAACTTTATAATAGTTGTCTTAAAAACTTATTCAAAAGTCAGACATCTAAAAATATGCAAAGTCAATTTATTTTATTTAAAGCGTCTGATAAAAGTTCTGGTCCATGGAAAGTGTCTAATATTCTTGGTAGTACTTTGGAGTAATATTCTACACAATATATATGAAAATCAGTAATCCTAATATAAGTTAAGTAACTGTTATTTTTTGTTACCTATCTCACTTGGTGCCTGCCCAAGGGTCACAGGGCGAACGCCACAAAGTACGTAGGTATTCAAAGCACACGTGACACTACTGAGAGCCTAAGGCTTAATCTTTCAGAAAATAAGTTATGTCTTATCGCTCTGGGATCTTAATCTATTATATGAATATCCCGTCATTTCCCTTCTGACATTTTCATGTCACATTTTTTATGACGATAACTCCATTTCAGATTTTTTTGAATTTTGTCGTTTTCGTTCTAAAGATGCCAAATTTTCTCCATAGATACTAGGTACTACTTTCTGCACTTTTTGAGAAAATGTGGCACATAGTAATCTTATGCTATAAAAATGTATTAGAACGAAAATTACAAGATATTCATATGCATATTATGTAGCTCTCGATATAAGAAAAAAATTTGTAGTCTATTTAGTCCTGAGCTATAAGTCAATCTTAAAATACGTAAGATAATTTTAGTTACTAGATAACTATACTATACAACAACTACTACAGCACTGTATAATGTAGTAATCGAATGGCGTATTTAGTTTTATGAAATTACGAGATTGATTTTTTTTTTGATTCCTATGCCTGCAATTTTTGCCGCGTGCGCCGTCGGATCGTCAGTCGTTGCCGCGGTGACGTCAAAACAAAAAGCGACATGTCCTCTCTCTGGGAGCGCGTGGCGCGGTCTGGCTAGCGCGCGAAGTGCATGTCCTAACATATTTCAAGATTTGCGTATTTTTCGTCTCTGTTTAGGTATTTATTTGTAAATATATTAATTTACTGCCTCGGTGGCGTAGTTGTATTACAGTACGACTGCAAAGCTGAGGTCTCGGGTTCGATTCCCGGGTCGGGCAAAGTGATATTGAGTTTTTCTATTCAGTGTCAGCCCGGAGTCTGAAATTTGTGCCCGATATGGCGATAGGCTCGCCCCCATCACATCATGGGACGGAATAACGGCGAAAAGTGGGTGTACTAGTTGCGCCTCTGCCTACCCCTTCGGGGATAATAGGTGTGAGTGAGTGTGTGTGTGTATATATTAATTTAATTTTATGCACACCAATAGTATAAGATGTATAGTTTACAGTGGTATTTTTTTATATAGAAAAAAAAAACACTGAGTTTGCTTCCATTCGGCATTACTTTTGGACGTATATTCTCGAAAATTTCACTATGTTATGAAACAGGAATAACGAAAAACAATTTTCTAGGTAGGTATTTATTGTATAAATTATAATCGAACAGAGTTTAGGCTTAGGCTAAGTTCTATATCAGAATACTTTCACAAAATGCGCTGTACAAGCTATTTATAAGATTACCCCCACTCTAAATCGAGGAGGGGATCGCCGCTCGGTAACGCCCATCGCGTTGGTTGCCAAGCGGAAGTGGCGTGCTAGTCAATTGACTTCCTCTTTCCTGTGGCTGCGGCTGTGGCTGTGGCTGTGGCTGTGGCTGTGGCTGTGGCTGTGGCTGTGGCTGTGGCTGTGGCTGTGGCTGTGGCTGTGGCTTTGGCTTTGGCTTTGGCTGAACCAAGACGACACGGCGCGGCATGGCATGGCTTTGACATGGCTGGCAATCGGGTGACCGTTACAATCGGCCATCCTGAAACAATTGCTCCCGCAATGGGAAAAGGAAACATAATTAGCTTTCCAGTAAGTCAATTAGGTCTTCTGTCTCTAGCTGCTCATCAGAGCTGCTGGCACTGTCAGATACAGGAGCTACACTTCGATAGGGTCGCAATGAGTCAGCAGATACTAAACTCATGAAGCTCTTATATCCTCTCAAACCTTTTATACTCCTGATCCTGTATCCGTCCTTAACAAAAACTTTTATGACAATAAAGGCCCTGAATAGAGATCATCAAGTTTAGTACTGACTTTAATCGCGCTACTTGTGGGAGCCTGTTTCCAAAGTACTAAATCGCCTTTCTTATATGTGTGACATGGCTTACGACGTTTATCAAAATAGTGTTTCATTTTAGCGCTAGCCTTTTCAATGCGCTGCCTAGTCGCGGCGCGTTTCACGTGAGTCGATTCGACTACCCGCCCCGGAATAGAAACATCACATACCGGCCTACTACTCCGTGAAAACATCAAGTCGTAAGGTTTATATCCGGTTGTATCATTTAAAGTGTTGTTTATGCCCCATATTACGTCAGGTAAAATATTAGACCAGTTGTTCCCGGCTTCACTAGGGTCGGTAGTTCGTAACGCGTTCAAAATGGTTCTGTTGGTACGTTTAACTTAGCCGTTAGCTCGAGGACAAGCTATAGCAGTTAAAGTATGCTTGAACTGTTTGTCTGTAGCAACTTTTTGAAATATCTACCAGTGAAGGCTTTTCCCTGATCCGACACTACTCTATCCGGGTATCTAAACAAAGAGAAAATTCGTTTTAATAACCCGACCGTCTCGATGGAGTTTACTGTCCGAGTTGGTTCCGCAATAACAAATTTTGTAAATGAATCGGTTATCACTAACATATACACATAGCCTTTCTTTGTCTTACAAAACGGTACCTAAGTGATCTACATGTACTGTTCTGAATGGTTCGGTTGGTTTGGGAATAGGATGCAACATACCCTCCTTTTTCCCGTGTTCCCCTTTTCCGTAAGCACAATGTAAACACGCCGCAACATATTTCCGAATAAACCGCGTCATTTTCGGAAACCAGTAATAATTTTTAATAAGCTCCACGCAGCGGTTGAACCCTACATGGCCTATTTCATCATGGTGCATTTGAAAAATTTTCCACCTAGCTGGTCCCGGCACTACAAGACGATTACCGCACAGAGCTTTTCGGTATAACCTATCATCTATCAGTACGAAATCTTTAGTTAAGTCGCGCTCTGCTGAACCAGATTTTAGTCGATCAATTATGTTTTTGACTTTGTCATTTTGATACTGAACTGTGAAGAACCAATCAGATACTTTAAGGCGATTAACATTAAGCGCGTCAACAGGATTTCGACTAAGTGCATCGACGTGTCTCATGCGCTCACCGGGCCGGTATTCTACACTTATATCGTAATCTTGAATCATCAACTACCATCTGGCTATCCGCGGAATAATGTCACGTTTTGTCAAAGTGGAATGCACCGCGGTATAATCCGTAACAATTTTTATATGTTTACCAATTACATAAACGCGGAATGTTCTCAAAGATTCTACGACTGCTAGTGTTTCGAGTTCGTAGCTGTGATATATGCTTTCTTGTTTAGAAGTTACACGACTGAAATACATTACCGGTCTCAAAGTACCATCAATTTGTTTTTGAAATAATATACCCGCTATGCCTAACTTACAAGCGTCCGTATGTATTTCTGTTTCTAGCTCGGGATCGTATATCGCTAACACCTATTTGGAGCACAAACACTTTTTTAATTCGTTAAAACTCTCTGATTGTTCACTACCCCAATCCCATGCAACGTTTTTGTTTGTTAAATTTGTTAAGGCGCGAGCAATTTGAGCAAATTTATGAATGAACTTACGGATATAGCTACACAATCCGATAAACTGTCGAACTTCGTGTACGTTTTTGGGCACTGGAAAATATGACACGGCGGTTAATTTTGACTCTGCCGGTTGTACAAAACTTTCAGAAATTTCGTGTCCTAAATATGTAACGAGTTACAGTTAGTTGTTAGAGTTTGTAAAAACGTACACTTTTTCATATTTAATTTCAGATACTCGGTTTCGAATATATTTAACAAAACCTCTAACATGTCTAGACCAGATTTAACGTCAACCGAGGGTATCAATATGTCATCTAGGAATGCTAAAATCTCGCATGAATCGCTACTACCGCCATTTTGAGAAAAATGGATGGAGTTTACTATTTTGTTAATTAACCACATAAAAACTGATGGAGAATAAGCTAAACCGAATGGAACACGGACAAATTCAAATTGACCAGCATGACAAACAAATGCGCTTTTATGAGTATCCTCTGGTTTTAGCGCCACTTGATGGTAACCTTGAAACATATCTAAACACGTAAAAAATTTTTTTTACCGGCTAGCTTAGAAATATGATCTTCAATATTAGGTAACGGATATCTGTCTTTAACGGTTAGGGCGTTAAGTGCGCGATAATCTATGCACAGTCTGCTATCCCCGTTCTTTTTTTTTTTTACCAATATCACTGGAGAAGCATAGTTGGACTCTGATTCTTTAATAATACCGGCTTCTAATAATTCAGAGACTTTAGATTTTACCATTTCTTGTTCACAGTGCGATAGTCTATATGGTTGTCGATATACTGGCTTATTGGTAGTCAAAGTAATTGGCATCTGAATTAAATTTGTGCAACCGAGATCTTTAGTGCTAACCGCGAAACTTTGTTTGAATCTAATTAGCAATTTGATTAAATCTTTACGTTCCATTTCACTCAAATTACCTATTTTATATCGTCTAACAAAACTCCACCTATGCTCAGATTAGAATCTTTATCCACAAATAAAACAAATGGCATATTTTCCGGCACAGATATTTTAGGCAGGTCACATGAAATAGGCAAATCAGAAGGCTTTAAATGCAAATATGGCTTGGCTTGGCTAACCTGACTTTTGGTGAATGATGTGTCGCAGCTCTCGGCGCGTGTGAGGACCTGGCCAGCCTCCCACACGGTGTCCTCAGCCCCGGTGTTGATGACCTTGATGTGTCGGGCAGGGAGTTGGAAACTCGTAGTGGCGTGCAGCGGTACAGATATCGTTGTTCTGGCGATTGCCCAATATCAGGACCTTGACGATGGAAGCTCCTGGTGGCAACGTTTCTCGCGTAGTCTTTACAATCTTCAACTTATGGAGCTCTTCAACCACATCTTCCTTTGGCACGCAGTCAGCTTCGCGCATCAGTGTGGATGTTCCGTTGCTTGCAACGAGTGAAATGTCGCTGAGTTGATCGATTTTTTTTTTTTTTCCCACGCTGATACTGTGCTATCTTCGCCATCCGGGTCGAATTCAGGAATGAGAGACGCAGCACGATGATTTTTGGATGTACCGATGTCTGAATCCAGTTCGCGACGGCCTTGTCGACCTCATTTTGCAGGAGGCGTTTCAGAAATTTTCTGGCGGGCGGTGGTGTAGAATCGCCGTCTTCATCTTGCTCGGTGTCACTCGAGGGGTCCCATCCGGGTGGACGCACCCCACGTCCATGAAGGTCACGGCGATTTCGCTTCATCCCGCTTCTGAGTGAAACAGGAATAACGAAAAACAATTTTCTAGGTAGGTATTTATTGTATAAATTATAATCGAACAGAGTTTAGGCTTAGGCTAAGTTCTATATCAGAATACTTTCACAAAATGCGCTGTACAAGCTATTTATAAGATTACCCCCACTCTAAATCGAGGAGGGGATCGCCGCTCGGTAACGCCCATCGCGTTGGTTGCCAAGCGGAAGTGGCGTGCTAGTCAATTGACTTCCTCTTTCCTGTGGCTGCGGCTGTGGCTGTGGCTGTGGCTGTGGCTGTGGCTGTGGCTGTGGCTGTGGCTGTGGCTGTGGCTGTGGCTGTGGCTTTGGCTTTGGCTTTGGCTTTGGCTTTGGCTTTGGCTGAACCAAGACGACACGGCGCGGCATGGCATGGCTTTGACATGGCTGGCAATCGGGTGACCGTTACAGTTAACACTTTTATTTTGTATAATTTTACGTTGAAAATATAGAAATTATCGCATTTATTTTTCAGGGTACTTTTATATCAATAAACAGTAATTTTTGTTACTTAGTTTAAAGCACGATTTTGATTGAAAAAGGCAACAAGTTTGAGTTTACATACAACAAAATTTCTAAAACAGACTTTGGAACTTGGTGGATATACCGGGTGGAAGGGAAACGCTCTCTATACCGGAACGGTAAGAGAGAAGAACCATAACATTAACGAACAACTATATTCATTTGCAAAGCTAAGCGATAATACTTACGATATTAGTATTTCCGTAATTCATGCGCGCGCAATGTAAAGCGTACAAAGAACTGGGCGGCCGTCGCGCTGCGCCGGGACAGGCCCGCGGTCGTTAACCCGTCAGCTGATGTACGTGTTTCATTACGATTTTTTTGAAATATTGACCTTTTTTACTATGTTTTTCAGAATAATAGTTTGATTTATCTATCCATGCGTGAAGCTGTACAGAAATTTGAGAAAATCCTACTAAAATTGTAACAATGCGATCGCGATTTTTTTAGTGCCATCACGTCAGGTATAACCAATACTATCACCTGTATTCGTTTCCGAGAGCGTTTCCCTTCCACCCGGTATTGAAATTAAAGAAAGAAATGAAAAATCCGGCTGGGTTATTTTAATAATGTTGAAATAGTCTTTATAGTGATATTAAAAATTAATCAGATCAGTTTATTTTTTTAAAAATCACGATGACTAGTTGTCTGAAATAGTCCAAATTTTAGATACGGCCTCTTAATGTCTTTGTTTACCCTCAGGGACTGTATAGTTTACCGCTAACTAGTTGACGTTACGCCAAGAACGTCGCCGGCCGATGACCCAGGGGGGTGGTAAGTTGATATGGAGAATGAGAAAAGTATGAATTGTAGGTAAAATCGGAAGGACATGAAGCTTTTCACTTGTAGAACGAGTCTTACATCTACAGCGATTGTAATAATAACGGTAGCGAGTCCAACGTGTGAAGCTTCATGAGTTCTTGACGGTACAATAAATAAAATTTATAAATAATTGGCACTTGGCAACTTTTTTAGAATCTCTAAGCAGGGGGGGGGGGGGCAGCCGCCCCTCCCTGCACCCTTGGCGACGCCCTTACATTGCGCATAGAAAAAGATACAGCGCGGCGGCAAGTGGATGCCAGCAATGCAAGCGGGTTTTTGCTGGAAATAAATTGAGAAACATCAGACTGAATTTATAAAAGAAAGCGATCTACCAAATAATTGTAATTTTTTTATTATTTTTCAGCACATATTTTATTTTAATTTGTATTGTAAAAGTCATTCATTCATCATTTGACTGCCTCTGTGGCGTAGTTGTGTTACAGTACCTACGACTGCAAAGCTGAGGTCTCGGGTTCGATCCCCGGGTCGGGCAAAGTGATATTGAGTTTTTCTATTCAATATCAGCTCGGAGTCTGGAATTTGTGCCCGATATAGCTATAGGCTCACCCCCATCACATCGTGGGACGGAATAAGGGCGAAAAGTGGGTGCACTAGTTGCGTGTTTGCCCACCCCTTCGGGGATAACAGGCGTGAGTGTGTGTGTGGGTAAAAGTCATCAATCAGTATGATATTTTTTTCTTAAATTAAATTCGTATTTATATATCAATACTGGTATTTAATTTCAGTATGTACATATCTGAAAACCTAGACGGGATAGCTGAAACCTGTAAACAAATTTGGGCTCAGCAAATCAGATCCAACAAAAATTACACAGCAAGCTTTTGGCTCCCAGATTTTTATTTTTTTTGCCGACCAGTGTAGTTTAACCACCTATTACATCATACATGTCTATTGTACTGTACAGGGGTGCCAGATAAGGTGACTTTTCACCATTTAGGCTACCTCGGAGGGTGTCATGTCATGTCGGGGCGACCAAAAATTGTGAATGTCGACCGGTCGACATTTAGGTTACGCGAAGTTCATGTTATATACCTTGTTTTCGTCGAATTTGAGGATATCTTTAGTTTTGAGGCCACAAAACATGTACTCAGATCACCTTACACATGATAATCGGAAAATTTGAGTTTTTTTAGCTGTTTGTGTCTCTGCACAATCGGGGGACTTTAAGCTACTTCAAATTTTAGGCAAGTGGGGCCAGCATTAATTTGAAATTAGGGTACGTTTTTTTGCTCTTCCACCTCTCCATAGACGATGAGGCGACTTTAGGCTACTTTCTAATAAATTTTCTGCGACTTCAACCATCATAAATCTGGCAACACTAGTACTTCATGCAGGCAGTGTCTCCAACTTAACGGATTTCCCGCATATCTAACGGATATGGATACGTTGGAAACGGGGAGAAACCCATCTAACGGCTGACGGGATATTTAACGGGACCAAAATTTCAATTTTATGTGAGGGCGGAGGGGTGTGTACTTGAAAAAAGGAGGTCTTTTTGTCATTGGGCGACAACAATACATGTTTGCACCCACCCCCATGTCAAAGCTATAGTACACCTGTGTCACTTATTGATTTAACGGGTTTTGACGGAAATATACGACGAACTTAACGGATTTTTAAAAATCTTGTTGGCAACACTGCATACAGGACAATTTTACTTGATTGCCGTTAAAATATTGACTGTTTGTAAAAACCTTATACAATTTTTAATATGATTCTGTGCAAAATGCAATGTCAAAATCAGCCAATTAGAAAGAAAAGTCAAAATTGTCAAATCTGAAATCTCATTCTTTGGAGCCGAAACTTGGGAATTTTAGCGTGCTTTACAAATCTGATCTCAAATAATATATTTCCACCAAAATGTTGATCAAAGTCAAGGTAAAGATATAGATAAAGCGTGTAAAAATGACGTACTTACGACAATATTATGTATTTCTAACCTTTCTTTTGCACAGACGCTTACAGGCAAAGAAATCGAGATTGATATCGAGCCTACAGACAAAGTGGAAAGAATCAAGGAGAGAGTTGAGGAGAAAGAGGGCATACCGCCACAACAACAGCGCCTTATATTTTCTGGAAAACAAATGTAGGTACCACACATGCTACGACTGCAACTAAATTTTAACGGTGCGAACACAATAATACATACATAGTATCACGCCTCTATCCCATAGGGGTAGGCAGAGACTATGGATCGCCATTTTGCTCGATTCTGGCACACTACTTTCGCTTTCTCTACCTTCATCAATCTTTTCCTGCACTCCCGCCGGTTCAGGGTACTTTTGACTAGGCCTTTACTTAGAATGTCACGATATCTGACATTCGAAGGTTCGGTGCGGTCGAGCCCTGCTGGCCCTTCCATCCACACTCGCCTTATATATCCTCTTTGTCAGTCTCCTATCATCCATTAATCGTCCTGATAATTCGAGGTATCAGCATAGGCGTATATATGGGGAGGAGGTTTTGGGGGTCCCCCCTTAGCTTACAACAAAAATAATCCAGGCCACAAAATAAGTACACATTACAATGCCTATGTGCACTTCTAAGAAACATGTAAACATCCAAACATTATGTTATACTTTTGCATTTGTAATAAGATGAAATAGACCCAACAACATTTTATATAGGCTATTACATCTATACTAATATTATACTCAAAGAGGAAAAGTTTGTTTGTAGGTTTGTAGGGGCTAATCTCTGGAACTACTGAACTGATTTTGAAATAGTCTATACTATTATATATCACATGATTATTTTGTTCGTAACATTAAGATTCAGTATTAGTCTTAGATTTATGGGCGAGTTTTACAGGTTTTGAGTATATTTTATTAGACAGTTATTGTATTCAACTGCTCTTTACTTTAGTATTTGGTCAGTCTAACAAGTGGTGAAAATGACCCTTAAATTGGGTTTATTATTGTTTGTCAACTACTAGTATTTAAAACTACATGTGTAAATTACAAGCTACAAATGCTATCAGTTCTAATACCAGTTCATTTCCGTGTAGTAAAACCTATATCATTTGAACCAATGTTCATGATTTTATATTTTTATAGAATCCTGAAAAAGAAACAGTTGAAAGCGGGATTTGAACCCACGACCTCCGGCGTACCGTGCCGGTGCTCTTCCAATTGAGCTATTCCAACCTCGCCTTCGATTGCCAATTTCAGGATCCGTACTTAATTCTCTTAAAGGAGATGACTTAAATCCCGCTTTCGACTGTTTCTTTTTCAGGATTCTATTAAAATATAAAATCATTAACCAGGCACTACATGGCCATTGACATGTATAAAAAAATCATAATATAAAATTAAAAAATGTTCACTAGAAAAAGTGTGTAAACAATTTTTATGCCCAGGTGCCTGTGTATCCAAGGCAGGCTCGAGGCATATTTAATATCATAAATAAATCTACAGAGATTTAGACACAAAACGGTTCTCCACAAAATTTATGTACTTTGAAGATACTCTGGTTATATCTTGCCTCCTTGTGTAAATTCCTAATGAGTAGGATAGGCTATATTCCAAGATTAGTGGAGAACAATGGCCCAATTGCATACAGAAATTGTAACTTATAATTTGATGACCGACTTTAATGTTGTTTCTCATAAATGGTTTTTAAGGTTGTATAACTACTAATATTGGCTTTGATAGATCATCTGATAAAAGATAAAAATCATAGATTTTTTTAAAGTAGACTCTGTTTTCTAAGCATTATGTTTAAATAATTCTTTATCTTTTCTTGTAAATTTATAATATTCTGTACAGTATAATATAGAAATATTAATTTAGGTATGTATACATACACACTCACATCCTCTATCCCCAAAGGGGTAGGCAGAAGCACAAATAATGCACCTACTTTTCGCAGTGCGTATTCTGTCGCATGATGTGCATAGGGGCGCGCCTATGGCTATAGCGGTCGCAAACTCGGGCCTGATACTGAGTAGAAAAACTCACTATCACATTGTCCGACCCGGGGATCGAACCCGAGACCACAACATTGCAGTCGTACCTTAATACAACTACGCCATGGCAGCAGTAAATATTTATTTATTGAAATATTTATCGTGCCAATGGGGGTTAAAGGAGCTTAGCCATTCCGTTAGGTACATTCTCGGAAAGGATTTTTCACCATGAATGAAATAGATAACTGGCTGTTTTATAGATGACAATTTACATTGTTGAAGAAAAAATGTAATAGTATAAAAATAAGACTAAATAACATCATAGGATCCATTATAAAGGAAAAGTATTTTCATTTTATAAAACAATGTTTCAGGAATGATGAGAAAACAGCCCAAGACTACAAAGTGCAGGGAGGTTCAGTGCTTCATTTGGTTTTAGCGCTTCGAGGAGGACACTGATCTGGCTTGTGATATTTCTCTTGTATTTATAATGATTAACTTTATTTTTCATTACATGTATAAACAATTATAATGTAATAATATTGTTTTAATGACACAAAAGACAAATCATTTCGTCTTTTGCAAAGGTCAGGTGATGTAACAGTTTTTTAAATAAAACAAATAATTATTTGAGCAAGTAATTTATTACATTTACAACATCATACATGATCATGGATGACATTAATATCTAAAACTGAGGGGGACCAGAATGTAAACAGTTTGTAGAAACATTTTTTGATTGACTGCTATTTACAAATCTTAAGTGGAGTTGTATGCTCATAGACATTTATTTTATTATATTTATGATTTATTATAAACACGACAAATTCTTATCAGGTTTTAGCAGTTTTTTTTATTCTATCTACATACATTTTGACTATGCTCTCTGAACCATATGGCCATTTGTATGGAGAGAATCAGGAGTGAAGCATATTTAATAATCTCATTTATACATAAACTATGCTTTTACTTTTTAAGACTATCCAAGTAAGAGAGCAATAGCTTGTTTCAATTTTTCTCAACTTATTACATACATCATACCTATTTAATTTTGAATGATGTTCATAAAAATAAAACTTCTTTGGTTCATCACACAAACAACATAAATTTTCTAGACTTTATTTAAATATCATACAATATATCCCTATATAACTGTAATTAACATTGTCAAATTGATGCCAATATTTTTTGCCAGCAATTTGGCCATTTCAGTTACATCCGGAGAAATCTTAATTACATAAATATTTAAATTTTACTTTACCACAAGCCTTTTATTTCACAATATAAGAAAATTATTTACTAATTTGAGCATTATTATACTCAATGCCTCTTGGTTGTAATAATTTGACTTTACTACAATTCATGACACAAAGCATGCTTACTGCAGCATGTTTAAAATATATCCTTCATATAGAAAATATAAAGAACTGACACAATGTGTATTGGTTTACTACTGTAGGGTGTTCGTATGAAATCTTTAAATAGTACTAAAACTTTATATTCTATCAAAAATGATTGTTTCAATAGACTTTGGGACGGAAACATTTTCTTCAAAGATGTTCATTAAAGATTTCATGCTGGAAATATGAACCTGCCTAAAGAAGCAACTGTAGAAAACAAAGAAATACATTTCCATTTGTAGATAAAACTTTTGTCATGATAAAAATTGAGCTTCCAGCAGGCAATGAGAATTAGTGTTATATTTGGCACAGGTATAAAAAATATTTATTTGTATAGGATTATTACGTCAGCAATACGTTTCTGTAGGTACAGAGTATCTTTTATTGTTAACTAGTTAATTTGATTACACTTTGTGCAACAAATTTTCAAACCTAGAAAATTTGAAATAAATAAGATTTTTTTTCTTTATTAAATTAATAACACATGTGAATGATGATTCATCTATGCAAGTTCATTTCGTAATAAAGTTGGTAGGCAGGTAATCCATTGTTTGCGATCAGTTCTTTAGTGTGAGTAAAGTGGGTACTAAATATGCAATTTAATATTTATTAATATACCAACATAAATACTATGTATAGTCAGCAGCATAAAGAGCTGTACAAATTCAAAATTTCAAATTTTCGACATTCTTTTGTGTTTTCACTAATCTTTTTTTTTTCTCTTCACAAGAATAAATAAAAGGGATTTACTTTACTTCAAACGAAGAAAAAAAAATGTTTCAGTATAACTAAACGCGTATATAGGCGATTTGAATTTTTTATTTTGTTCAATGCTGCTGACTCTACCTATTCCGTTACCCACACCTCTCAACGTATTTCAATGTTACAAAATTTCATACCGTGATGTAGATAACACACTATTTTTGTTTGTCAAATTAACAATAAACAATTGCATCGCCCCAATTTCATCAATAACATATTTTTAACACATATATTTAAAACAATTCAATCCACTAATCTTATTGTGGATATTAAACTAATTACACAGAGCAGAGCAATATGAAAATTGCACTAATTAAGGTTAAAATTATTCTTGAAGAAAATCTAATGGAGATCCTATCTGCATTGCAGGCGATCAGCAATAGCTGTAAGAAAAAATATGATTCAATTGATCGTATAAATTGATAAATGACGCTGTTACGAAATCTTGCGGGTAATGCGTCGTTGCGGTGCGGACGAGGTACTGATTCAGGTCAATGTTACTAGCCACTGCGCAGTGGATACGTGCACTCAATGCAATTTTATTGTGAATGGACCTACAACGAGATTCATTCAGCCATGACGGACGAGACTATGTGCAAATCAAAGATTATTGTTCCTTCCTATTTCGTAACAATGCTGATTACTGAGAATTAACAGCATTGAAGGTTTTTTGGTAAGGCAATATTAAAACAAATATTTAAGTCGTGACAAGTCACCGCTTTGATAGAATGTAGAGAAGGTGTCTAGGCTGCGAACTGTGAGGTCACCATTTCGATTCCTAGCTGAATAACAATAATTATTCGTCATTTTTTTTTTAAAGTCTTGAAGTGCACCACAAATGTAATCTGCTCTAGTTTCTTGACATGAGATAGAGATTTAGGAAACGTCAGTGCATTAGTAGTGCGTGTCAGGTTGCACCACACTTGCTCTATTTGGGCTAACATTTGCGTTATTTAGGCAACGGTAATCCAATATCAACATTGTACATAAAGAACACGACGTTGATATTGCTTTGCTCAAAAGGCGCAAATATTTTGACAAATAATATAAGTGTAGTGCCAAAGGAGATGTCCGCTTTTTGTATGGGTGCTGGTCCTCAAAATCTAAACTGGCTCAAACTAGGGATATGACAGGGGCAACATATGGAACTTAGATTCATTAAAAAATATATTTTTAGACCCCTCCATTCATAACCAACTTTTGATAACATTCATAGTAAGTGTAGTTTTCAAGGCAAACAAAATTACATGCATCTCAAAATTGGAGGTCTTTAAAATTAAACGATTTATTGCACAAGGCTAATTTTCAGGAGTTCAATCCAAATATATATAAACTGTCGTTGTTTAGATTTGCAGGCACATTTTTGGACAAGTCCTTTATTCTTGGATACATTTTACGTTATTACATCACACAAAAGAAAAGTAATAGAACATTTTGATAATATACCTATTTATTAGAGAAATATTATACGTAGTGCAAAGATCGTATACCTGTAACGCTCAACCGTCGGAGAGCGCCGGTGTCACCCAGCCGTACTTGTCATGTGTTTTGACAACAGATCGAAAAGCTTCTTCAGCTCGTCTCCGGGAGAATTCGCATGATGGTCGTGGCGGCGACCGGGCGACGCGGCCCTGGCCTTTGACCACTGATGCAGCGAACTGCATCACAACCGCCTCCACTGTGTACGCGGACGCCCATCCGCGCGGAGTTAACAGTTCCATGCATATTGCACCACCTGATAAAAAATACACTCGGTAATAATGAGGACCAAGTCCATATATTATGTGGGTGTCGAGAATTCCAATCGTATCTGTGTATAATTAACGATGTTTTGACGCATAACTGATTTATCAACTATGGACGTCCGATGATATTTTTAAAACTGGATTGAACAGATTGATTGACAGTTGAAATTGGTAGGTAGATTATAATAATATGACAATAATTATTGAAAGGTTGTTTCGTATAAAGGCCGGCGTCCACCCCCGTGCCTCGGAAAGCACGTAAAGCCGTTGGTCCTGCGCCTAATCTCTCTCCGGTCATGTCGAATTGCCGTATCATCGGAGAATGGGAGTAAAGGAATAGCGAGTGCACTTGTGTATTGCGCACACACTTGCGGACTAAATTCTCTCCTGCTTACCTGGCTGATTTCCGTTGAGATTGGCCCCGTGGCCGAAATCGGCTAGGAAGGGATTTATATTTTATTTAGGAGGTGAACTCGGCGAACCTAGTCGACGCGACGTTTTAGTATTGTTTCTAAAATGTTTGTCTAAATCTTACCTTCCATGACGAATCCTTTCTCTATCCGAGGTTCGATAACTCGCATAAACGGTGGTGCAAAGGGGAAGTTCTCTGGAAATACGAGATGAAGAAGAATGTTTGGAATGTGCAGTTCGCGAAGATCGTTCGCTAGATCACTTTCTGGATCTATTTGGTGTAGTCTTACGTGCCATTCGAAGAGATTGTCATTTACTAACTCCACCTGAAACGAAATACAAAATCGTATTAAAACAGGTTGTAATTACCATAATTCAGTATTGAAGGATTATCTCATTATCATTACCAAGTAGCTAGACATAATTGTCGAATTAAATAATTAAATAGGTGGATATGTTACTGTAAAAGCTCGTATGTCGGCTTGGTAATTCTTAGGTCTTGCTAATACATTTTAAGTTTTAGATTTTCTTATTGAATAACATGTTATACAACTCACAATGGCAAGTCATAAAAAGAATCAACAAGTTCTTGCAATTAGTACGAATGCGATACCTGACTACATACATTACATAATTAAATCCAGCTAGTAATTCATTCCGAAAACTATTGCTGCCTACCAGGTATCCATAGATGACCGTACGAAAGAACTAGGTACATTTTGCAGTGGCATCGGCATGCTAAAATAATGAGTAGGTAATGGTAGGTAATGATGACTAATAATAAAGCACTATACCGTGAAAACTGGATCAGTTCTGCTTTCCTGCAACCTTTTGATTTCCTTGAGTTCTTTCATGAGCCTGCGCGTGCGCACGGCCGCAGCACGCTCGCGCACCTCATGAGCGCCTGGAGTTTTCTTCTTTACCAATGTTGAAGATGCCGGACTAGCAGGAAGACTAGCTGCTGCTTCCGCTGGACTAACTCCATCTCTATAATCAATAAATAAAATTTCTCGTAAATTTCACTTTGGATATCTAGACACGCGGCAGCGTGTCAAGCAAAGGAACTGGCTAGCCAGCGCCGAGTGTAATATTACACGAAGCACTTGGTGCCACTTTTGACCCTTCCATAACTCAAAACTTCTTTAACGTAAACACATAAAACTACTTGTGTTTAATTATATCTATAAATATTAAGGACATCTAGAAGCCCAAATTTCATGAAACTAGCTCAAACGGTTATAAAGATATGAAGGTCAAAAAGTCGTAGATTTTAGCACTGACTGACTGACATATAGTACCTAAACCTAACCTACTTCCAGATGACCTAGAAGGATGACATTTGGAATCCAGCTCGGTAATTGTGTTTGAGCGTAGGAAAAAATCCAAAAATAAAAAAAGTAAAAAAATAGGGGGGGGGGGGGCCTCATACAAACAAAATATTTTTTATTTGTAGCCTTGGAACCGTTACAAGCAGATATTTGAAACTATCCCAATATATGTAGGTATTATTATATTTGCTATATAACAGAAATATTTATATATATTTGGGTTTTGCATAGAACTTGACACTCATTTGGATCTCCATTCTTTTTGCGGCGAAGCCCACAGCCAAGCATAATTTTTGTATTGAACTTGGCTCTCCTTTTTTACATGTTTTATGTTTTTGGTGAGATAATTTTTATTAAATTCAGTCCAAGTAAGAGAAGCCCTATTTTATTGAATTATTCTGTTTTTAAACGTTGGTTTATTAACATTTTTCCTGTGTTGGCCCTATAACCACATCGATAAGTTGTAATCATCATTTATGCAGAAACAAAGACTTGATTAATTATACCTACCTACTTATTATGTACATGACCGCTTATAGTTATGAAGGTACCTCGTAAATAGATCTATATTTTGCAGATTTCCTAATACTTTATTATAATACTAGCTTTTGCCCGCGGCTCCGCCTGCGTTAAAAAGTTTTCCCGGGATAAAAGTCCCGCTTTATGTTTTCCCGGGATAAAAAGTAGCCTATGTGTTAATCCAGAACATGATCTACCCGTGTACCAAATTTCATCGAAATCCGTTCAGTAGTGTTTGCGTGAAAGAGGAACAAACATCCATACATCCAAACATCCATGCATTCTTACAAACTTTCGCCTTTATAATATTAGTAGGATGTTTAATGTAGGCTATATTATATTAAATAGGTATAATACCTATGTTATACGTTCTAATTCTGCTTCTATGTTTCATGTCTTTATGTTCATCATAATTACCTAATTCCTGTTTTGACTTTATTTTCAACTAGATTTTGCCCGCGGCTCCGCCCGCATTAATAAGTTTTTCCGGGATAAAAGTCCCGCTTTTTATTTTAACGGGATAAAATGTAGCCTATGTGTTAATCCAGAACATGATCTACCCGTGTGTTAAATTTCATCGAAATCCGTTCAGTAGTTTTTGCGTGAAAGAGTAACAAACATCCATATATCAATACATACTTACAAACTTTCGCGTTTATAATATTAGTTGGATTGTATCCCTACATCTAAAAAGATATAACAAAACAATAAGTACATAAATGTGAAATGGAATCAGACTACAAGATGGTAAAATAACAAAAGGAGAATCTGGGACACATGTGTTTTAAATATCTCGGTCTACTTTTTGTGAGTTTTAATATAAACGAATACGGTTAGGAATATTTGAGTATGTAATCTTATACTTTATAAAATTAAATTAATGCTCAAACAAAAAGTTATACTTAATAAGTAGATACGCAAAGCTCTACATATTAAATACCTATTCATTTTCAGTGAATAAAATATAACAATTTAAAACTAAACCCATAAGCTTTGATTGTATCTGTCACTCGATATAAGTACTTATACCTACTGTTTTGTATATTTGCAAAGCTTTTGTTAGTTAACAGCAGCAAATATTTTATTTCTTAAACGAGCGTTTCTTAATCACGCACAAGCTCAACACGTCATGAATACTTGAATAGCGATTACGCGCCTTTATACATCGCGTTCATCTTATTACGTTGAATAGATCGAGAATAATGCAAATTTAATTCATTGAATAGTGATTATATATGAAGAGCGTCGTTGCGACAGGTACTGTTGGAACGATTTCGGACGTGTTCGGAATGCAGTCGGTCTGCAATTCACGGCGAACTCTGTAGCTGTGTCAGATTTCAATGTAAATAATTCCTCTGTACAATTGCGATCTCATAGTTGGTCAAGTCTATCTAAGTGTATGTAGGTCAACTGGTGTACCTACTATGGCATGAATTGTGCCTAACTGAATTTTATTATCTCTACTATTAATCTCTTATTTTTTATTTAAATAAGATGTTTTGTTTTTAAACGAAATTTTATTTGCAGGTGGCGGGCTCAATCATTAGAGACTAAAGTATAATTTTTCACTATTTAAATTATTTTAAGAGAAGATTATGTTTTGGTTCAAGATATTTTAATAATAAGTACCTACCTACTTTCTTAGGTAGAGTATGCGTGTGTTGCTCTTGCAATCCACATTTGAGTCACGATAATGAAAGCTTGCCTCATTAAGGTCATTAATCCACGTGTGTAATGACGTTGTAAATAATTGCAACCTTGGATTGGATGGTATCCAACAAGTCTGGACGGGTTTAACGTGCCGCTGATCGGTCGTTGACTTCCATGAGATTTATGTAAAGTTGGTTTCTACCTACTTACACACACACTGTTACGTAAATCATGTATGCCGATAACTGAACTCGCCGGTCTTATGTGCTAAATATAGTTAAAGCATTCAGCGCGTGCATTCTTCTAATTGACATAAATATCCGTTTGTTTATGTAAACTTTGGGTAGACTTACCAACGACGCCTCACCTCAATTTTTCTCCGGTAAAATATCGCTCCTGTAAATACTATACATGCAAAATTTTATTGTACGGTTTAGGTAGATGTCTTCCAGATAGGTATTACCGATATTGTTTCTAAGAACTTTGGAAATGTATATAACTTTAATATAAGTAACAATGAGGCTACGATTTGAGTGGTTTACATGTGACGTATGGCACCTATAACGTATTGAGTGTCCTACAAAGAAACCAATTAATTTCACGTTAAAAAAATATCGATATTTAAAATATTTTTTGACGTCATCGTATTTCTTACGTATTAAAAAAATCATGCGTCATATGCGTTATTACTTATTGAGAATCAAGTTATTCGTGTTACAAGTCACGAGCCGTATTTAACAGTTCAGTGAGATACGACTGTCCATGAGTTGTGAAAGTTCGCGTGTTTTAGTGTGTTAGGAGGAATTTGGACAAATATTTACACGACTTAATTCATTAAAGTTTATGGCGACTTAGCACAGCATCTATCACGTTTATGCATAATTGTAATTAATGTCTTATTTTTGTTTTAACTACTCGAAAAAATCATAGGTGTTAAGCATAAATATTTGATACGATAAAATAGATGTATACTATTAAAGCAGTTATTCTATAGGTAAATATTTATTTAGTATCAACAATTAAGTAGTTTCATTGCTTGATTGATACATTGAACATGGAGTAGGCTGCTAAGCACCACAAGTAATAGCAGAATTCGATTAGAGAAAGACGACCAAGACGGATTTTATTTGCTATCCTTGCATTGATGTTAGACAGTCAGTCTGTCTCCGACCATCTCGTCCTGACTTTCCTGGGCCGATATAAGATCTTGTAGTGCTTCAACTACATACAGTTTGCGAATATAAGCGCCAGTGCCCGCATATAAAACATAATAAAAGGTAGATAATATTGCGAATAAATAATAGACATTATGTGGAACGCGGGACGCGAATCCTAGAATCTTCATCGGCTTTTTCAGCATGTCGTGGTCGTTGTCTCAGACTCTACAAATACAATATAAACAAATAATTATTGTACCTTATTGCTTACAAGTGTATACTTTTTATACCAACAACAGTTATATACAAGGAAACATTATTTTGTTTCTTCCTTATTTTCCTTCATACCTGTAGTGAAGCAATAAAGATTGTGAACTCGTAATGTCTTTTTCTGGCACTGATACGTCAGTGAAGCAGAACCCGTGTAGAACAAAAAAAGTATGCAACCGGTATGACATAATTATATTATTGTGTGTATTTGATATTTATGCTGCGCTTACAATAGGCCCATACCTATGGGCTTCTGTAAATAAACAATGTCTTTGTGTCTTTCATGCAGTTAGTGGAGTGACGTAGGGTCAGATTTGCACTTCCTCGAAACGTCAACGTAATCATCTATTGTTGTCTTGTAATACGAACTATATTTGACACTTAGAACGATATATCAGTTTCTTCTTTTTTAACACGCTTTTATTAGCTTCAGGCGTATGTATGTCTGTATGTATGTAACTTAAAATTTGAACACGATTTTGACCCCCTTCAAAACGTCCGATTAAATCGAAATTTGGCATATTTATCAAGTACCGACGGCAATACAACATTTCAAACTAAAAAAATACGTTTCTTTTTGCAATAAAATACATGTTTTTCTTATTTACACTATTCTCAATTCAAGTTTATTGAAAATTATTCAAAATTTTTTTGTTGGATTTTCTATAAAGAGTGTTTTTTAGTTTTCACAATTTTAATTACTTAGAATGTTCTTACATTAAAAAACAAATTACCAAAGTATTTACCATGCCTTTGTGTATTGATTCGTACTTAATTTGAATATTTTTTTGTTTGTATTTACGTTAAATTATAGAGAAAAGTAAACGGTTACGATAAGCTGGTCGGGAAGAGACCTTTAAAAAATCACAGTACAGGTGCATATTGCCAAGTTTATGTGGCATTGATTGTGTTATATTTGTTTTAACATTCGGACGCCACACAACGCATGATTATCGCTACCTACCCGTTCGTAATGACCTTAACAAAATAAAAATGATAATACGTGCGTTCTATAAAGTCAGTCATTACCTTGATATTAATTTGAATCATTCATGGATTCATAATGTACTTCATATTGTGTTTTAGTGGTGAGCGTGTTGATTAACAGTAGGTAACCTATAATTCATTTGCGTTTCCGCTTTGGTTATTCTTTTGTTTTCTTTGTAACTAAACTGTAATAAAATAATTAGTAGTTGTAACGCGGCCATGTATGTGGCTATTGATGGCTAAGAATTGGCGCGTACTAGTGACTTTTACTTCTATGATAATTCGTATGCAGAATAAAGATACAAGTATAGATGTGACAATAGTATAGTTTAGGGAGAGCGCTCACATTTTTATCGTTAAATGTCATCAGTCGGCTG
Organism: Lapara coniferarum; assembly: GCA_949316025.1. Taxonomy (NCBI): domain Eukaryota; kingdom Metazoa; phylum Arthropoda; class Insecta; order Lepidoptera; family Sphingidae; genus Lapara; species Lapara coniferarum. The sequence continues at coordinate 7,553,467 of OX438926.1, forward strand.
TGACTCAGGGCGAAAACACCAGTTGCGGCTGTCACGAGTTCAATGATAACACCATGATAGGACCAAATTAGTTTTGATGGAAGAGTCTTATGATCCACTCGCTCTAGATGCGACATGTTTGGTGAGGTCAAAATGTGCTCCCATTCTAGAGCTGCCCCGAAATTCACCGCGAAAATGAGCTCGGAACTGTCGCCTGGATAATTATGACGATCGAAAGGTAATGTAATAACAAGTTGCATGCTTAGCTTTAGAACTGTCTAACTACAAACTTTTTCAACATGCCTGTTTTTTAGAACATGGAGTTAATTCTATTGGATCGGTTTTGATCGTACAGATAGTAACGGGAATTCAAGGAAAAAGAGAGATAGAAAATAATGTGCAAAGATAGAAAAAGTATCTACGTTTATCTGGGCACCATGACGCATGCGCATTACGACTATACGGAGAATTATTCAAATTAACAGTTCAATATCAATAAAAGCTTTTTGTTTCTCCCCGAACGTTAGAGCAAGCCTAATAAGCATTCTCAGTATAAAAATAGATGGAAAGTGCAAAGTTATTTCCCGCAGCCGTATTATATTAGATTATCGCAATTTAGCGAAAGCCAGCAAGCGAGCTCGTGGTTACATTTGCAAATCCAGAAGAATCATGCACTCTTGCAAATCCAGAAGAATCAAGGGGTTACAACCACACTTAAAAGACAGAAAACATAATAATAGAGTAAGGAAGATGTAGTTTTTCTCACTGTAGGTACATACGTAGCACCATAGCACTATTAGTAAATGTCATTTATCAATGGTTTTTTGTGAGGAAGTGGTACCCTGCTCGAACCCAAGGCAAATATTTATCTACTGTAGCTCTACCACTTCATGCCGACAAACTTGTCTATTGTATTATGCGTATCATTTTGACAGGTCTTGCGTCGGTTGAAAGTATATGGGTAGGTAGATACTAAGTGAGCAATATCTAGACACTTAGATACAATCAGATTTAGATGCTACAATATGTTTGATAAGATTAGGGGTCGGACAGAGGCAGATTCAGTTATTGGGTGCTTTCAAATAAATAGTATACCTAGATTATATTATAGTATATACGTGTATAATTTCGAATATTAATTCGAATAGTCATTTTGTGTCAACGGACTTCTATCTAGTACCTGCCTACGCCAACGGTAAAATACAGACCTACACTTGTTTTCGTTATAGTAATTATGCGAACTCTAAAAGATTTGCCACTAATGTTTCCATATTTGAAAAATATTTACAGACATTTCGGTACATACAAAGTGTTAAAATATTATTAATTCGACACGGATTACATAACAAATAAATAATTTTCAAATATGTCTGAATGCGTTTAAATAACGCATTAACCCACATTAAATTGTGGTGATAAAGAGGACTGCCTACTTATCAATCAATTTATTGTATTATAGCTGGGCCAAAAGGTACCTGCATAACCCACTTATGTAACTGAGGAAATTAATACATGTTCAATAGAAAATAATACTATAATACTAATATAACGTAATTTAATTAAAAATTCTAAGAATGCTAGATTGATTTTCTATTTATGCATGATTAAGACCCATTATTGGATAATATAAAGACGTTTAAGTAAAACCTATATTGCAACCTAATATTAGTATTTTGTAACTAACATACCAACGCAAGTAGCAATATACAAGTGTATACAATTAGCTAGGAAAATCAATATTTTTGTAATGTTTTTTCTGTGAAAAGTTTTAAGAGCAACTCGGGATATTTGATGATGGTGGCATAAATTAGCTAGATAGAGACTGGTAATAAATCCTGTGCATACTTCGGTTTGTGACGAAAAATTTTAATAGATATAAATAATAATTGTTGTTCAAGAATATTTTTATGCAAAAAATTTCGTATACCTTAGTCATCGAAGTTGGTTCCCTTGGATTCTTGTTCTGAGAAAATTTTATTTATTTCGTGCCGGGAATATCTAAAAAATCCCAGTGAAGCAGCGACCGTAAAAAAAACATTATACAGGGCGGGTCCTATATTATACAGGGTCATTTTTACATTGCGTTACTAAATGAAACCACTTATTCATCTATACCTCTGCTAACATCGTGCTAAAAATTATCAATGAATAACGAATACTTTCGCCGAAAATCTTGGTTGTAGTATTCAAATTTTTTTATAATTTTGTAGTTTAGTGCAAATATGGTGTGTCCGTAAGTGTATTTCTGACTGAAAGTATAATGTTGCTGCTGCGACGAATTCTCCTCGAGCAGTCATAGTGGCATTATGGCGTGTAAACTTAAAGTAACATTTTATTGATATTTATTTTGTTCGAAACTTACACTTTTTTATTTTACATCTATGTTTAAAATAAATTAATGGAAAGCGTCATTTTCAAAGAGATAAGTATGTGGTTTCATTTATTAACGCAATGTCAAAATGACCCTGTATAATATAAAAGCGAAAAGTCACTCACTCACCCACTCTTCACGAAATCTCAGAAGCTACAAGTGATAGGAGTCTCAAATTTTTCACGGGGGTTCCTTTCAGGACGTAAGTGCTCACGAAGACGAGATTTTGCGAATTTCAACCCTTAAAAGGGTAAAAATGAGTGGCAAACGCCCGCCGCGTTTGAACGTGATAAACTCAAAAATTACCGAACAGATTTCGATGAAATTTGGTATGGAGATAGTTCGAGATCCTGAAAGGCTTTACACTCACTCACGCCTTTTATCCCCGAAGAGGTAGGCAGAGGCGCAACTAATGCACCCACTGTTCACCGTGCGTAGTCCGTCCCATGATGTGATAGGGGGCAAGCCTATCGCCATATCGGGCATAAATTCCAGACTCCAGGGTGATACTGAATAGAAAAATCCAATATCACTTTGCCCGACCCGGGGATCGAATTCGAGAGCAGTGCATTAGTTGCGCCTCTGCCTACCCCTTCGGGGATAAAAGACATGAGAGTGTGTGTGTGTACATGTTTACTTTTATAAATTAGTTGAAAATGTTTTTGTATAATATGTTTAACTAGCTTTTGCCCGCGGCTCTGCCCGCGTTAAAAAGTTTTTCCGGGATAAAAGACCCGCTTTATATTTTTCCGGGATAAAAAGTAACCTATGTGTTAATCCAGGACATGATCTATCCGTGTGCCAAATTTCATCGAAAACCGTTCAGTAGATTTTTGCGTGAAAGAGGAACAAACATCCATACATCCAGACATTCGCCTTTCCAAACTTTCGCCTTTATAATATTATTATTATTATTATAGTAGGATCAAAATCTTTCCAGGCACGGAACCTGTTTTCATTTTAATGAATATTTCACCTTTACGTGGTATAATGGTAATAAACGTAGAATGCAGTTTCATAAGCAATCGAGTATTATCAAACATTGTTCAGAATTATGTTGATGACATGAAACTCCTTTGCTGATATTGACTTATGCAAACAGTTCGAATCAAAGACAATTTATAATACTACTGGTTCGAATGCACCCTTGAATGCACCTTATGAATGCACCGGAGTTGTTTATGAATGTTTTTATCAAACAAGAGTTTTATGTTTTATAGTTTAAATAAGTACCTATTACATAGATGCGTAAGTGTATGGATTTAAAGTTTTTAATTGGATAGAGACCTGTGTCGACGAAGCAAGCCACGCCTCGCAGGGGAGCCGCTGGGACCGGCACCGTCGTTGTCTAGTTTCTCTGGAGATCGGAATAGCTTCCGGAACGCTGCTGCCACTTTTTCCTTTGATCGCGACGTCATATTTCACAAATGAGTACTTTCTACAGTTGCACTTTTCACAGTTCACAATTATCAATCAGAAGTCAACTTTCACAGAATGTTTATAACACGTTTGTTTGTTTACACTGCGGCGCGTTTGCACGTCATGCCGGTGTTCTATTATTGTTTAAATTTGAACGTTATGCGCGTGTGCGTGCAACGTTTACTGATAGCGGTATTGTTGAAGAAGTTGCATCACTGGAGCGTCTCGCACGGTGCGCTGATGCGCGGCTGCTGCAGCACACGTGCGACTACGGAGTGAGAGCGACGATGAAATCGAAACTTGGCACAGTGGAGGAGGTCGGTTATCGCACCTCGCCGGTCGCGGAGTGGAGCGGCCACAAGTGTGTCACAGTGCGTCGGCGCATGACACGCAGGTCCGGCCGCTCTCCGCACTGAGCGCGCTGCGTAGCGACCACACGGAACCGATGCCGGCGCTGTAGCGACTAGCGTATGACGTGCTTGCTCTGAGAACGCACTTGGACTTTGTATGTGCAAGAACTGTGCTGAGAGTTCGCTATTCTTTATCTTCTCAGATCGCTGGAACAATAACAACAATGTATATAAGTAGTTTATATTTTATATTTTTCCCAAGACAAAAGAGATATGGTAATATGAGTTTCCGGACTGAAGAAGAAAGATTCTAAATATGAACATGGTAATAATAAAATTTTAAACTGCGTAATATAGACTAACAAAATAATGTAAGCGAACAAATTGCCTGGAATTTTAAAGGCAAATGCATTTACAGGTGTCAATTCAAGGAATTAGATTCCTAAAATACCCATATTTGCTGTAATATTTCACTGTAATTATGTGTGGGTTCATGCTAAAAAAAAAAATTCCAGTAAATTTATCACGAAATCCATATTATAACACAAAGAACGGATTTACACAGCTATATGAATAAGTCACTTGTTTACCCAATGAATCATGGTACCTACACAGGCCACGCTGCCTAAATACTATTAGTTTACAAAAGGTCATTAAGCTGCCATCGGCTAATGCCATATTCCGGGCTTTATTTAATGAGATGTGTTTTAATGGATCGCAAAAAGTCGATAACTATATTTGATTAAATATTTTACACGTCATCATATTCTTGCTTATGTTATTATTGTAAAATTTTTGAAGATATTTGGATATTACTTAGCCCGTCGCGTTTAAACCAGTTAATGGCATTAAATGAGATTTATTTCACAGACGATAAGATTGATAGATTATTGAGTAGAAAGTAGCCCTATTGGGAATGGAACGGACTGCAGAGACGAACGTCCGTAGGTTCAAAATCCAAGGCATTAATCTCTGGCTTTTCGAAGTCACGTGTATATTGTTTATCAATAATTATCTTTCGCATTAACGGTAACGGAAAACATCGTGAAGAAACCTAAATACCTGAGAATTCTCCATAAGAATTTCCAACCACAGTTGATCGTATCCCAGTTGTATTACCTTATGTAAGAGGAGTCACTAGCCTATGGCACTTAGGGGTAATTTTTCAAAATTGGTTCAGAAGTTCCTGAGATTAGCGTCTTCAAGTCTTCAACCAAACAAACAAATAAGCTCTTCAGCTTTATAACATTCAGTAGGTATAGATTATATTCGCATTGTAGTGAGTCACGCTAAAACATCTCTATATTCTTTGTTGGCTAAGTTTTCCATAAGGAAGATTAAGGTACAAATAAAAATCGACTTTAAGGAAATATTTGGTGATTTAGTATTGTATCATAGTTTAGTGTTGAATATATACGGAATGTTTGCATATTTATGTACTGGTTGAATTAGTCTCAGTTTTTATTACAATCTTTATGACGAATAGATCAAAGCCTCTAATAATTACCTTAGGTCTTTGTAAGTTTAGCGATTTATGACTCCATTAGCTATTTAACTGATGTACAAATGTGGAGGAAAGTGAATTTTATTGGCTTATCAAAAACGGTTTTAATATGTGTAATATCTATGTGTTTTTGAGAAAGGTCAGCACAGTCTGCGTAGGTACTAATTCACTCTCACATCACAAAAGCAATAAAATTATTTAAACAAAACAACAATAATAAGATACAAGATGGACCACACAATCTTTCGGTATAATAACATTCGCTACAACGGCAATGATAATTCTTCTATCTTATGAGAAACTGAGTGACGTAAATGAAGGGACCTTCGAAAGAGGCGCTTTGTGCCAGATCGAAGGCCTTCAATATATCAAAGTTAACTGTTAAGGTCTCTCTTTTGCTAACAAAGATCTTCGGTCATCAATAAATTAGATAAGTAGGTATATTACATCATCTATAAATCTCTTCCGACGGAAACAATACTTGCTGTTACGATTCAGCAAACTTAGGTACATTTTATTACTTTTAATATAAATAATAGCAATTCAAATTCTGGTCCAAAAATGGTTGGTGATATGAAAATTATAAAAGCTTATGCAGACGGCGATTTAATACGCGCAGACGTGGCGCCGTAAAAGCGATGCAGTCGGAAACTGTGTATTTTGCATATAACTGTAGGCACGCGACAAAATATCGCGTCATAAACACGCGTTGTCAACGCATATACGTACCTATGTAAAGTATACCGTCTGTATAAGTCCTAAATGACTATAACAAATTAAATTGAATTAGACTAGAGTAAGTTAACATGCTCACATTAATTATTAAATTTTGATGTACACAGTCGGTAAATAAGTACATAGTATGTATACTTAATGAAATCAATGAGAGTTGTCCTTGAGCTTGCCCTAAGTTGTGAAAAAGTACATTTAGTAGGGCAGAAGACTGTTGGCAAGTTGCCTAATAAAATTAAGCAGCTTCTTCGTGATAAAAATTTACTTCCGTCAAATTGTGAAAGTCACTTTTAGATTGAAAAGGGGGCTAGATTATTGTTTTGCAAGACCTGCCGCTTATGCTAACTGCGAAATAGTTTTGATATTTCTATTTCGTTAATATTACAACCGAAATTTTGTTTTTTCCTGATTAGTTTTTTCTTTAGCGTCTTTCATATCGCACAAAGGAAAATATGAAAATTTCATATCTATACTAATATTATAAAGCTGAAGAGTTTGTTTGTTTGTTTGAACGCGCTAATCTCAAGAACTACTGAACCGATTTGGAAAATTCTTTCACTAATAGGAAGCTACTTTACTCCTGACTGCTATAGACTACTTTTTATCCCGGAAAAATTTTTTCACGCGGGCGGAGCCGCGAGCACTACTAGTTTTAATATATAACGATATAAATATTAATATTTTAACGATATTTTAATATTTTACGATATTTAATATCGTTATATTTCCTAGTATGAGTTCCACAGTGGCACCAGTGCTGCAGAAATAGCTCGAAGGATTTACAATGTGTAAGGCGCTGGTGTCGCAAAAGAAAACACGGTACGTTTTTGGTTCCAACGTTTTCGGTCTAGAAATTTCGACCTTCGGAAGAAGCCCCGAGGACGGCCGGAGTCCAAGGTGGATAGTGAGGAATTAAAGGCTATTGTGCAAGCCGATCCATCGCAAACCACTTCAGAGTATGCTGCAGGCTTCGGTGTGAGTGATAAAACTGTTTTAATCCACTTGAAGTAAAATCGGGAAGTAAAAAAGCTTGAAACAACACACACACACACACACAAACACACACTGCACAACAGACGGCCGCTAAACTAGAGGAGTTACAATTGGAATGTCTGCGAGATCCATCGTGCTTCACGGACCTTGCTCCAAGAGATTACCATTTTTTTCGTAATTTGGATAACTTTTTACAAGGAAAAAAAATTCAACGCCGATGTGGCAGTGCAAAACGTGTTCAGAGAGTTTATTGATTCTCGCCCTTATGTTTTTCTTTAGTAAAGGGATCAATGAACTCTATATGAAATGCCAAAAGTGCTTTGTTAACAACGGTGCATACTTTGATTAATAATTAATTATATTTTACAAAAAAAAAATCGACTTTGTATTCCTCCCATACAAAACGCCAATTTCATATGTAAGGACCTAACATGAGTCTGAAATACCAACAAGCTTGCCACTTATCACATACCCGACGGTCGGAAATAGGAACCGCATATGTTCAAGTTGCACCTTTATCTATGTTTTTTTTTTAAATAAAGGTGACAGATTATGTAACCATAATGGATAAGTACCTATATGCAAAATACATAAATAACTATTGCGTCGGTGATCGATCATCGAACCTGCGACCTCTCGTTTGACAACCGGCGTTAGACCGCTGGCACTAGTGAAGATATCTCTATAAATGGTATTATGTATACAGTAATGCACCTATACGTTAATAGATACGCTATAAAACATATTAATGTGTATACAAAGCTTGAAGCAATACAAATTTGTAGTAGGTTCCAACCATGTTCCTATTTACAGCATACGTACAAGAACATCATTTGAAGTTCTAAGTACCAGATGAATATTACGTTCATGGAAATTATTATATCGTATTTATGGAAAAAACCTAAGCTTAGTAGAAAGTACCTATTATATTATTTTTTATTTGTACTCTAAAGATGTAGAGAACGATAACAACACTTAAGTTCACAGCAATTATAATAGGATTAAGGAGTGTAGGCATTGTGTATACATTTTATAGTCGCTTAAATTATATGAAAATAGTTATTGTTTTTCAATTTGACTGAATTTAATAAATAACACAATCTCACCTTTCTTAAAAAATGTTTTCTTATCCGCCCACGAACATAATTATACAATTAAAAATGTACCTACAAGCAGTACATGATAGTCCCGATAGGTTATCTATAAATGTGGGCGCCTGTATTACGAGCCAAGAAAAGTCCATAAATACTTCCAAGGTAGGTACAGTTTTACCGTCGCCGAGTATGTTATAGGGCCACGTATTAGATTATTTATATTTATACCTTTCCTGTGAAGGTAATTATGTGCTGATAATGCTTGTTTGGTACCAGTGGGTATTTCCTTTTATATATATGGTACATCACGGATCAGAAGGATGTTACCTCACAGAAATTAATAACCTCCTTGTTTCATCAGGCGTACGAAAATTTTATATATGCCTTGTGTTTGATGCCTCGTATCTCAGCCTTCCAAAAATGTATCCTATTAATCCTACTAATATTATAAAGGCGAAAGTTTGTAAGAATGTATGGATGTTTGGATGTATGGATGTTTGTTCCTCTTTCACGCAAAAACTACTGAACGGATTTCGATGAAATTTGGCACACGGGTAGATCATGTCTTGGATTAACACATAGGCTACTTTTTATCCCGGAAAAACATAAAGCAGGACTTTTATCCCGGAAAAACTTTTTAAGGCGGGCGGAGCCGCGGGCAAAAGCTAGTTATTATTATAAACCATCTTCATTATAAAAATAATTGGTGGAGGATGTTTCAAACTTCTTAATGGACTAGTTTTGGGCTATAAGTTTTCTTTTAGTGCCTGTTAGGAACTATGGTTAGGAATGATTATAGTAGTAAGTAGAAAATACCATACTTAATAATACCATAGATACTAGCTCGTCACCTCCCAGGAAAACGTTGTGGTATTGTCATATTAAGCGTTCACACTACGGATACAGTCTTCCAATAGTATGACGTACTTTTCTTATCCACTTAAATACAAGTTGCTTCTTCTTCTTTTTCCAAAAATATTATACTATTTCATAGGCATTGTTGTTACTACGCATTTCTTTACTAAGCTACAAATGTTTATAGAGTTTGTGTAAATTATATAATTTTTCCGGAGTGCTATTATTAGACTCTATTACCATGTTATGATTGAGAGTGAAAGTAGTTATCTGGGGGTTATGTCTGTGACGTAGGTGTGGAGAGCCAATTGGTTTATGAGCTATATATTTTGCACACTTCAATCATTGTATACTATTAGAATTATTATATGTTTCCCAGCTCCCTGACGTAATGCTACAAAATTTCAAAGGTTAGGACCAAATACTAGATTTGGTAGTATTTAAAATATGTGACATTTAAATTCGTAAAATTTACATTTATAGCCTGCTTTGATATAACGGCGCCATATTAGATATCTAACATACCTACCCACTTTGCTTTAAATTGTGATTTATGTTTTATACAAAGTTGGCTACTTTTTTGTGATCAATGAGATACCAGGCTTATAAAATAAAGTTCGCATATATGTTCCTCATACTATTGTACAGTATTTTGTTATGCGAACATTTCGGTTTGCTTCGTAATTTGTACATTTGCACGGCTAGGAAATCATACAAGTCTATCTTGTTGTATACATACCTAAATGCAATAAGCTTGACTGCCTTGGTGGCGTAGTTGTATTATGGTACGACTGCAATGCTGAGGTCTTGGGTTCGATTCCCGAGTCGGGCAAAGTGATATTAAGTTTTTCTATTCAGTATCAGCTCGGAGTCTGGAACTTGTGCCCGATATGGCGATAGGCACGTCCCCTATCACATCATGGAGCGGAATAACGGCGAAAAGTGGATACGCTTGTTGCGCCTCTGCCTACCCCTTCGGGGATAACAGGCGTGAGTGTGTGTGTGTACAATAAGCTTTTTAAATGTAATGCCGAGTGCAACCATAGATGTTGAGGGGCGGTTCCGGACGACAACTTAGACGTGAGTCGGAGGAAGCCCGCAGCCGTCCCTAATGCGCCGAAGATGGCCACAAAAAAAAAACATAGATGTTATAATATTAGCAACAGGTGATGATTCTACTAGGTTGTAAGTCTCTCGTAGTTCAAAGAAGATGTTATGAGATGAGTGTATCGCTTTACTATCAGACATAAAGTTCAATTCCCGTCAATATATGTATATTTTGGAATCAAAACACATATAAATATTTGCTGGTTGACCCGGGATTCGGGAATATTGTTTGAAAACCAAAAACATCATGCTTCATAGTTCAAGTACGCTACCAACAATGAGCTCTACCACGATCATGCAAAGGAGATAAATAATGATCATCATCAGGCATAGTCCACGGCTGAACATGGGCCTCTCCTAAAGATTACCAAACGGACCTGTCAAAAGTAGCCCGTATCCAGTGGGTTCCTGTGACCTTTGTCAAGTCGTCTGTCCACCTTGAAGGTGGACGGCCGACGCTGCGCTTGCCAGTACGTGGTCTCCACTCGAGAACTTTTTTTACTCCATCTGCCGTCAGTTATTCCCACTATGTGCCCTGCCCACCGCCACTTCAGCTTGCTGATCCGCTGGGCTATGTCAGTGACTTTCGTTCTACGGATTTCCTCATTTCTGATTCGATCGCGTAGAGAAACACAAGCATAGCCTCTCCATAGCTCGCTGAGTGACCTTGAGCCATCTTAGGGGAATAGTAGACCAGTAAAATTTATACAATATCATTCGGATGAAATTGTATTGCCTCTATAATAAAATTGCACCACTAATTATAAAAAAAAAAAAATGTTATTACTTATTAGTAGCTGTTAATCAATAATCCTAACATTACTTGTACATACTACGACATATTTGTTATCTCTATTGGTGTACACTAAAGATGTAAAATAAAATAAAAATGCTACACGAGCATATAATGGTTACAAAAGGTGATGTGGATACAAGTAAACATATTTTTTTTTATGTTTTATATACCAACATCACTAATTAACACGACCGAAAATACGTGGAACATATAATTCCCAGTTCAGATGAACTCATAATTATCGCGCGAATGAATTGTGTGAAGTTTTTGCTACGCGAAGCTGCTACGGTAGGGCCGGGCTGGGCGCGGTGGTGGGATGGGGTGGAGGCTGTAAGGCTGTAATCCGTACCGTATGACGTCACAACTCCACCGACGCGTACATATTCCTCGTATACAAACATATTTTCATTTTCCAGATATAACAGCCTATAATGATTATATCATTTGTGTGATTTAACGTTTTTTCTGTTACGTGAATCTTACATTGATATATTAATTTTTACATTTAGTATGTGTTCGTGTAACATGGGAAATCAAATTGAAAAATGTATTTTTTTAATCTAGGGTCTAACGATGGTCAGTTGATGTATGTACACTACCACTAGAGGAGCGACTCTACCTTGCTTTTGTCTTTTAGTAAATAAAGATTACATATAAAATAAAAAGGTGTGTATGAATTAACGTGACGTCAATAGCCGATATGACTTGGGAAGTATGGAATGTGCGTTGACATTTGCTGAATAGCCTTTGTTTACGATCAGTCATTACGTATAGAATTTCACTTGATCATAACCGGGTGCATGACATTATGCATTACCTTAATAAGCTTCGCCATTCAGTCGCATAATGTGGTTTTGCCTTTTGTATACAGAACAAACAAGTTATTGCCAACAAATAGTCGATATAGCATGATATCTCGCTGCGTTGAGCAGATGATTCTGACATTTCAGTTATGATTCATTTGATTCAGAATTTTATTTGGAATAATACATATTCCTACTCATAAATACATAGCGGCGGAGACAGGCCAAAAAAAAATCGTTTCTTAAGATAAGAATACGATTTCGAAATGTGGCCCCAGGCTCCCAGGCTTTACAAAAGGCATCAACTGGCGTAGTTTATACGATAAAATAACGATGAGTATTACAGAGGCTGGTGTGAATATTTAAATCGAACGAGTTAAAGTAAAGCAATTCTCTTACGGCCAATAAATAGCGTGTCACAATCACAATAATTCGTTCCAATATTAGAGCTAAATAGGCGCCGAAGGCATTTATATTACTTAGGTATATGGAATTTCATTTTAAGAAGTAGGACGATTATCAACGCTTCAATCCAATACAGGTAAAAATCTTCAAGTCCCTTCAGGCAGATCGTTATCAACATCATTTAATAATTTCTAAAGGAAACCACTAAAAGCTTTTCTAATAAAATTATTGATTTATAATTCCTCCATAAAATTTAAGGCATTCTTTTTTGATGTCGGAATGGTTTTTACATGATGACGTAGTTGGCAAAACATTTTACACATTCTACATTTAAGGAAAAGGCGGAAGACATATCGAAATGCTGACGGAAACTGATGATGACGCGGTAAAGGGTCATTCAAACAAATAGGAGGTCGTAATGGGTAGGAGGTATAATATGAGCTAAGTGTTGCGGAGGGACGCAGACGGGAGCGCGTATCGCCCTCTCAACGCGTCTGCACTTGTTTGTGGGATGTACGCAGGGGTAGCATTTACATTTCGTGCATGTGTCACTCAATTTGTTTTTATTTCATATCCCCAGATTCATTTGCGTGTTAATGGCCTCTTAGTATGAAAGTAAATTTAATAATCCGAACGATTAATGCTCCCATGTACTGCTTAGTTGTTATTTGTTTTATAGTTGGAGGTTGAATTTAAGTAATTGTCAAGTATTTTCTAATTATCTATTTAATTCATACAATCTAATCGAATTTAATGTTAAAATAAATTATGCTTTTTTATTAATTAGTTATCATAATGGCGATAGGCTCGCCCCCTATCACATCATTGGACGGAATAATGGCGAAAAGTGGGTGCACTAGTTGCGCCTCTGCCTACCCCTTCGGGGATAACAGGCGTGAGTGTATATGTATGTATGTAGTTATCATAAGTCATAACACACGTACGTAGGTACACAGTCAAATTGACGGAATGTTTTGGGTACAGTTCAGGGGGTCTAGTCAAAATCCCTTTTCTGTTAGCGTTAACGCTTACAGAAAGGTCAAAATGTATGGGAATGACATATGCAAGTGATGTGACTTGCCTGAAGCATATGTCATTTCCATACATTTTGACTACAGGCTCAGGTAGTAATATAATAAGTAATTTTTTTAAATTACCTTTGAATGACAAGAAGAGCATGCCGCACGCTTCATGCTAAGCGATATGCGGTATGGCGGGGAGACGGGGTGCGGTTGTGTCAAGGAAAGGTTGACACAAAGTCTGTGACAAACTAAACAAAAAACTAAACAATCGAGTTTATTTATCGGCGTACTAGGATCACGATAACAATATCTCTTTCCCTTAAACAGATACATGACATTGTTTCGGGCAAAAACTCAGATGAACTAGATCGTTCCAGCGAGTGTTCTTACATCAACTGAATCACGTACCTTAATTACAACCGGAGATGTAGAAAACAAACCTATGAATACACAGGAGGAAATCGCGTTTGAGTAGTTTGAGATAGGTGAAAGTTACGTATGTGACATCGAATGCTTGATGTCACATCTATGCATCAATAACTTTCAGAAAAAGAAGCGAATCGGTTCTATTGTATAGAACGGCCGGACGGACTTGTTATAGATTTCATGTATATTTTTTAAATTTACTATGTAATATAGAGAATACATAGTGAATACACACTGATATTTAAAAAATATACAGTATGTATTTTACTCGAGGGACCTACGTAAACACATGTGTTTAAATTAAATAGGTTCCTATTGTCATGACAGTTTATGGTTGCACGGGGTGCGAAGTCAGGAAACCTCTACGTGGTGCACCCTGGGCAACGGAGCGTCGGTCGAGTTGATCGGCGCAACGGCCAATATCCTGACAACAGGGGTTTTGGCGGTCGTCGCCGCTATTTGCGGCGGCTGCCGCATTTCTAGATGGTGGGCCCGTTTATTCGGGCGGCTCCTGGTTCATCCGGGGGTGTCGACGGGCTCGGTGTGCGCTAACACCGCCCCGAGCAGGCAGTGGGGGGGAACCTTCCTCTCCGCTGTCACCGTTGCAGATCGTAATCTAGTATGGAGGTCCGTGGATATGTCTCGCGCTCCTGCTGGACCGAGGGTCTTGGCTTAATCGCCCGGACCACGAGGGAGAAAACCTCTATAAAAAGTTACCCCGAATCCCAAGCGGCGGCGCACCGCGAGGGGATGCATGGCCGATGGGTAGTTCGGTCACTAGTGCGACCCCCGCCAGAGTACCGGCCGACCCTCTTGGCGGGTTACGCTAGGCTTACCCAGGTACAGGGGGCACTGCCTGGGTGGACTCTTTATTTCCCCCATACTCGTGGGATTCATAATGGATAACCTTAACCCTAAAATTACTTTGACGAGGTTGCCTACTCCAGTTTCGGCTGGAGAGGCGGAGATTGGTGGGCGAAAGCCCGTTGATGGCGGACGAAGAGTCGGCGCGGACAAGATGTCCACAGGCGTAGACTCGGAGTCGAGTGGGAGCGTTTCCTCCGTTCGGAGCCATAGACTCTGGAGGAAACGCTCCGAGTTAGACAAGGGCAGCAGGTCGTCCCTGGGAAGCGACACGGAGGAGCCAGCTCCGAAGTCGCAGACGACTGCTGGGCGCGGCAGGGGAGGCCCACCTTCGGTCGACGAATTCGTCAAACCGAAGTCGAAGGAGAGGGTGCGCGATGTCCTGTTGCGCAGGGAGGCTCGCCAAAGGGCAAGAAGGGCGGAGAACGGGGAAGGAATGGTCCTTCGCTCCGCCAACCCAAAAGTGCCCGCCGAGGAGGTACCTGTCGTGGCGGAGACGAGCGCTCGCCCAAAAGGCGAGGCAAAAAAGTGGCAGGACAAGTGTGCCAAACTTGAGGAGGCGTTAAAAACGCTGAAAAGCGAAAACGCCTCCCTTCGTCGCCGTCTGGAAGAGCTGGAGGCAGAGGCCAGCAAACGCCCCACGGCGGAAATGCTGGCCACGATGGAGGCCAGGTTACAGGCCAAACTGGATTCGGCGCTCGCAGGGCCGGCCCAGAGGCCTCCGCTGGCCCACGAGAGGAGGTCCACCCCCGGGGACACACCACTCCCCGTCCAGGGTGGCTTCGTTGGGGGAGCTCCCCAGCCTTCCGCGAAGGGGAAGGGGAGAGGGAAGGGGAAAGGAGCAGTACAGCCTGCTCCTTCCACAGCCCCTGCTGTCGTGGCCGGGCCCTCCACCTCAACTGCCGTGGCGGTCGCTGGACCGTCTGGGGTGCCCAAGAAGGGGACGGGGAAAGGTGGTGCTTCTGCTCCTCCCCCCGTCGCGAAGTCCGCTCCAAGGGAGCCTCGCCCACTGCCACCGGCCCCAGCGTCCATGGACACTGAATGGACCGTGGTGGTGGGGAAGAAGAAGCGGGGGAAGCCCAGCCCCGCCGCGGCGCCTGCAGCGAAGCCGCAGCAGAGGAGGCAGAGGCGTAAGGAGCCCAGGCTGCGTCAGCCACGCTCGGCGGCCATAGTGGTGTCGCTGACGCCGGCGGCGGTGGCCAAGGGGCTCACTTACGCCAAAGTGTTGACGGATGCCCAGCACCGCGTAGACCTCGCCGGCCTCGACATTGATAGGTTGAGGCCCAAGGTGGCAGCCACGGGTGCCATGCTCTACGAGGTGCCCGGGGCTGAGTCGGAGCGGAAGGCGGACTCCCTCGCCTCAAGGCTGAGGGAATGCTTTGGCGGGTCGGACGATGTCCAAATCTCCCGGCCCACCAAATGCACGGAGCTGCGGCTGTCGGAACTGGATCCCGCAGCCACGTCCGAGACGGTCGCAGCGGCCCTCAGCGTTGCTGGCCAGTGTGCAGCGGACGCTGTAAAGGTGGGGCAAATCCGACCCGATCGCTCCGGCCTGGGCTCCGTCTGGGCCAAGGTGCCGACCAGGGCGGCACTAAAAATAAAGGCGGGCCGCCTGAAGGTGGGGTGGACTGTGGCCCGGGTGACCGTGCTCGGGGCGCGCCCGATGCGCTGTTTCCGTTGCCTTGAGCACGGTCACACCCAAAGCATGTGCTGCGGAGGACCGGACCGCAGCGATTTATGCTATCGCTGCGGTAAACCGGGCCACAAAGCCCGCGAATGTGAGGCCGCGCCGAACTGCGCTGTCTGCGCGGCCGCAGGCAAGCCGGCCAAACATCAGGTGGGGGGAAAGGCTTGTCCCGTGCCCTCCCGTCGTGATAGGCGTCGCGATATGCGACGCAGTGCTGCTGCTGCTGGGGCCTCCACCCAGTCGCAGACAGCGAGCCTACCGCAAGAGGCCGCGATGGACGTAGTGGTAGAGATCGCCCAATAATGGACCTAAAGTTCCTCCAGGCGAACATCAACCACTGTGCCAGTGCCCAGGACGTGTTGTCCCAAAGCCTGACGCAGTGGTCGGTGCAAGTGGCCGTGGTCGCTGAGCCGTATTTTGTCCCCCCCCCGGGATAACTGGGCTGGGGACCTCGACGGCTTGGTGGCCATCATCAGCCGGGGCGCCGCTGGCTCCCCACCCTTCGAAAAAGTAGCGAAGGACAGGGGATGCGTGGCGGTTCTGTTGGGAGACATTTGGATAGTAGGAGTGTACTTTTCTCCCAACAGACACCTCGCCGAATTTGAGTCTTTCCTCGTTCGGCTGGGGGCCTTGGTGGAACAAGGCCAACCTCACCCGGCGGTCGTCGCCGGCGACTTCAACGCCAAGTCTGTGGCTTGGGGTTCGCCGTCGACGGACGGTCGTGGTCGGGTCCTGGAGGAATGGGCGATCTCTGTCGGCCTGGTCGTCCTGAACAGGGGGTCGGTGGACACGTGCGTGCGGCACAACGGCGGGTCTATTATAGACCTGTCGTTCGCGAGTTCTGCCGTCGCACGCCGTGTTCGGGACTGGAGAGTCCTCGTGGGCGTGGAGACGTTGTCGGACCATCGTTATATCAGGTTCGACGTCTCCGCGTCCCCGAGTATCCAGTCCGGTGGTGTACCGAGTGCCCCAAATCGGGACGGCCCGCGGTGGGCGCTTCGTCGCCTCGATGGGGAGGCCCTAGTGCTGGCCGCTCTGGTCATGTCGTGGCTCCCCGTGCCGGACGGGCCGGTACGGGTTGAGCAGGAGGCGGAGTGGTTCGGGGTGGCAATGTCGGATGTTTGCGACGCCGCCATGCCCCGGGCTCTCCGCCGTTCGCCGGTGCGACAGGTGTACTGGTGGTCGGCGGAGCTTGCGCAGTTGCGCGCGTCGTGCGTTGCTGCGCGCCGCCGATACGCCAGGCATCGTCGTCGCCGGCTCAGAGATGAGAACCACGCAGACCAGGAGCGGCAGCTCTATGGCCTCTACAAAGAGGCAAAGAGAGCGCTGCGGGTGGCCATTCATGGGGCCAAGGTCGCGGCACGTAAGGCGTTCTTGGGGACTCTCGACAGTGACCCGTGGGGGCGCCCTTATCGTATGGTGATGAAGAAGCTTCGCCCAGCGGCGCCCCCGCTGTCGCAGAGTCTCCGGCCAGAATTACTGGCCAACGTCGTCGCGGCCTTGTTCCCGGCCACCGTGGAGTTCACTCCTCCACCGATGGCGCCACCGGATGTGGCGTCATCGTCGAGTGAGAATCCGGCAAGGGATATCCCGGAGGTTTCGCCCGCTGAAATGCGGGCGGCGGTGCTTCGGCTGCGGAGCAAAAACACGGCCCCAGGGCTCGATGGCATCCCCGGGAAAGCCTGGGTGCTAGCCATTGAGTACCTGGGCCCGAGGCTCCGCAGCTTATTCACCGCCTGCCTGGAGCAGGGCGTCTTACCGGCGCGGTGGAAAGCCGGGAAGCTCGTCCTGCTGAAGAAGGGGGGACGACCCGCAGAGTCGCCGTCGGCCTACCGGCCCATCGTGTTGCTCGACGAGGTGGCAAAGCTCTTCGAGCGCATCATCCATGCTCGCCTCGTCGAGCATCTTGAAAGGGTCGGTCCGAATTTGGCCGACAACCAATTTGGTTTTAGGAGGGGACGTTCTACCGTCCATGCGATTCTGCGGGTGAAGTCACAGGCGGAGGATGCAGTGGCCAGCGGACAAATTGTCATTGCAGTGTCGTTGGATATCTCCAACGCATTCAACACACTGCCCTGGGCCTGCATCCACGAGGCACTGCGGTACCACGTGGTGCCGCCCTATCTCCGGCGTCTGGTGCACGCGTATCTGTCTGACAGGCACGTGGTGTATCCGGGCGCCGATGGGTGGCACCGAAGAGCGATGTCGTGCGGTGTTCCACAGGGCTCGGTCTTGGGCCCTCTCCTGTGGAACATCGGGTACGACTGGGTGCTCCGTGGTTCCAATCTCCGGGGCGTCGGCGTGACTTGTTACGCCGACGATACGTTAGTCACAGCGACTGCTGGGACCTTCCGGGACGCCGCAACTCTGGCGGCGGCGGGCACCGGCGAAGTAGTTGGACGAATTCAACGTTTAGGTTTGAAGGTGGCCCTCGAGAAAACCGAGGCCGTGTGTTTTCACGGACCTCGGAGAGGGCCACCGGCCGGTGCCGGCATCGTCGTTGGGAGGGTGCGGATCCCCATCGGCTCTAGCATGAAGTATCTAGGTTTAGTCCTAGATAGCCGATGGCGATTCCGCACCCATTTTAAGGAGTTGAGGACGAAATTGTCCCGGGCAGCGGGCGCTCTTTCCGGCC
The DNA here is from genome assembly GCA_949316025.1 of Lapara coniferarum. Lineage (NCBI taxonomy): Eukaryota > Metazoa > Arthropoda > Insecta > Lepidoptera > Sphingidae > Lapara > Lapara coniferarum. Next base: position 7,572,509 of record OX438926.1, read on the forward strand.
TGCTGCCCAACCTGGAAGGTCCTGGCTTCCCTTGCCGGAGGCTGTATCACGGAGTCGTGCGGTCCATGGCCCTTTATGGCAGCCCCGTTTGGGCTGACTCCCTGAGCCGCCCCTGCGTCGCTCTCCTGCGCGCCCCGCAGAGAGCTTTAGCGCAGCGGGCGGTCAGGGCGTACCGCACGGTCTCTTTCGAGGCGGCTTGCTTATTGGCCGGATTTCTGCCCTGGGACCTGGACGCCAAATCCCTTGCCGATGCATTCCATTGGCGGGAGGAGGCGTTCAGTCGCGGGGAGCGTCCGGCCCTGAAGGAGGTGGAGGCCAAGAGGGCCTCCTTACGGCGAGCCGCCGTGGAGGAGTGGCGTCTCAGGCTGGAGGCCCCGTCGTGGGGGCACCGGGTCGTAGAGGCAGTGCGTCCTGTCTTTGCCGAATGGCTGGACAGGCGCCACGGAGCGGCAACATACCGCCTGACGCAGGTGCTCACCGGGCATGGCTGCTTCGGTGAGTTCCTGTTTCGGGTGGTGGGGATAGAGGAGTCGGCCGTGTGTCACTATTGTGACAACTGCCCAACGGACACGGCCCAACACACGTTGGAGTTTTGCCCAGCCTGGGATGAAGAACGCAGCGCTCTCAGAGCAGTCGTCGGAGGAGACCTCTCGCTGCCGGCCGTGGTCTCTTCCATGGTCGGCGGTCGGGAGGCCTGGCAGGCGGTGGCCCACTTCTGCGAGGCGGTCCTCTCGCGGAAGGAGAGTGCCGAGAGGGATCGCCAGCGCAGTGGTGATCCCTCCCGCCGCCAGACGAGACGTAGGAGGCGTCGGGCGGACGACTGACCGACGTCTCCCGCCCTGTGGATTGGGGGCGTTTGTAGAATTCCACCACGGTATCCCCTGCCTGTCGTAAAAGGCGACTAAAAGGGGCCTCCGGGGGTCACGGGTGGGCGGGAGGGGCCGTCCACCTATTAGTCTAGCCAACTTCTGTGACCTCCGTGATGGACGGCAGCGTGTCTCACGCTGCCTCGGACGCCAAGGGCGTCCTTCGGTGTACGGGGGCTTCTGAGCCCCCGCAACAACAGGAGAAGGACCGCAACAGCGGTACGCGCAGGGGCGGTTGCGGACGATAACTTAGACGTGAGTCGGAGGAAGCCCGCAGCCGTCCCTAATGCGCCGAAGATGGCCACCGCGGAGTTTTAGTTGGTATGCCGTGCGGTGTACATAGGTTAGGGACTCGGCCCGGCGGTCGCCCGACGTTTTCCATCTTTCCGGGCGGCTCAACGTCGGGTCGTAAGGCACGGTGAACCCAACATAACCGCTCAGTCGTTCCCCTTGAACTCTGGGCGGTAGTAATAAGTCACTTTCTCCGCGTCAACAAAAAAAAAAAAAAAAAAAAAAAGTTTATGGTTGCACGTAACTAATAATTACGCAAATAAAAATAATAGATAATTGACAGAGTAAACCAACGTGTGAGTACCGTTATGCTAGCTACTTGTTTGATCTATTTTATTAATCATTACGCATAAATATGATCCGTACTCCCTTCATACTTCCAAACCTGGTTTAAGAAGGCAAAAAGTACCTAGGTACTAATATTCCCGTAAAAAAATAATGTATATGGGTACCTATTAGGGATAAGAATCGAGCACTGTATAGTGCAGCAGGTACCTCAACTTTACATCCTACTAATATTATAAAGGCGAAAGTTTGTAAGAATGTATGGATGTTTGGATGTATGGATGTTTGTTCCTCTTTCACGCAAAAACTACTGAACGGATTTTGATGAAATTTGGCACACGGGTAGATCATGTCCTGGATTAACATATAGGCTACTTTTTATCCCGGGAAAACATGAAGCGGGACTTTTATCCCGGAAAAACTTTTTAACGCGGGCGGAGCCGCGGGCAAAAGCTAGTATTTTATAAATACCTTTTCGCATAGAATAATAACGCCCCTTTTCATATATTTATGACTACAAATATGTGTTTCAAAGTACCATCATATGTTTCAAATGGACATTTATTTTGAAAGATCTGATTATATATAAAGGGTGTTTTGGGACAGGCTGTGTCTTGTTGACGAGAGTCTTGTAATCATATTAAAATCAGCATCACACATCTGCGTTGCTTTTTCACGTTGATTTTTGGTGTTTGCCATTGTAAAGCTTTTTTTCTTACAGAGGTACTGATAAAAATACTATAGTTTCACAAGAAAAAGTCTCCTAGAGGCCGTATTTATACAACAATGATGCTGAATGCGTGAGAAATATAGTTAATTAAGAGTTTTGTTTAGTCTTCTTGTCATTCAATACTATTATGTTACCAGCTTTAGTATTTATATGTAGATTTGTAATATTTAAATATGCATTCTTATTTATATTCCCTCTTAATTTGCGGTCTACCCAGACGGCGCATATTATGAGGGACCAACTACCAGTAATAAGCATTTTAGGCTCAGTAGACCTGTCAGAAGCCCTGCTTATCAGAAACACTCCATTAAATGAAAATGTGCGGTCACCAAGGGGTTCGCACCATTTAACACAACAGTCCTTTAACTCAAACCATTGAGATCGTGCGTACCGTCAGAATATATTTGCTCAGTAAAGCGCTTAGGCTGGCTGCGGGGACAAATTCAATAAGACCTTTACCAACTGCCATTAAAGGGGTGTCGATCTGTTAAATGCTGTGTGTAGTCAGCACTTACCATACCACATCGCCTGGGATACCATTTAGATGGCTTACTCATGTCCAGAATGTACGTCATTTACTCGACATACTGCCAGTAAGTAAGTTGCACAACGATTTTTGATTTTTTGCGCATCTTTTACTGGTTTTGCATAAGTTTTATCCAACTAATTCTGATTGATAGACATTTTTCTATCGGCATGAGTACGTGAATTGCTTAGTATATCTAATTCCAAAAATGGAATAAATAAGGTGCTCAACTAAATAAGTATTTATACTCTGGCATTCGGGCTCAATAATGCTTTTTTGTAATATACTTCGCCGATAATAATTGGTGCGTTTTATATTACATGAATATTGATAATTGGGGAAGCTTGATTGGGAATTTGATACCCAATCATGCATGCACAAGTTACCCGATACACTTCATTTGAAGCCAGCTTTCCATGAGATTCCCGTCCGTGTAAATACGGTTCAAAATTTATCCAAGAATGGGAAAACCGCAATTTGTTTGGATATATTTTGACTAAACTTTTCCGATTCAACAACAAGACCTCGATATCCATTTTTATTTTTTTTAAATCAATATCGTCAGCGTTTGACTAGTAGAGGCTAAAAATGAACCTACGCCAAAAAGTAAGTACCTAGGTATGTATTTTTGTTCCTCAGTGTCAAGTCTGCCTCATGTATGGGAGACTTAATAGTTGTACCTACGTGTCCCTTTTGTTACCGACTTCAATAAAGGAGATTCTGTATTCGATCTGTATGTAAGTTTGTATGGCCGTGATTTTCTCAAAAACTACTGATCCTATTTGGATGGGGTCTTCGTTATTCAAATGTACATTTTTCAGGGAAGGTTTTAGTATACAACTTATTAGGATCTGATGAAGATCTTCCGAGATAGACAATGGAACTCTTCAATAACTAGCAGCAGATGATCCACGAATACTGCAAATCATATATCTATGATGTATTGTTTACACCATTCCATAATTAACTTTTTTTGTAGTCAGTTAAAAAAGAAATAATCAAAAACTTTTTAACTTAAAAGAAAGTCAGTTAATAAAACCGACACAAAACCACTACAAACCAAACAAAAATATAATAAATACACGCATAATTGGTAGGTAGGTACGAGTTTAACCGAATTTCAAAAAAGGACGAGGTTCTTAATTCGTGTTTGTATTTTTTTTAGTGCATAGAACATGATCTGTGATTAGTACCTATAATCTTTATTATATGAATAATTTTATTTATACAGTGAAAATTGCTTTAAATGGTACATACACAAATTTAACCATGATGTTTAAAAAAATGAATTTACACTTTAATAATAATCACTTATTTTGCGAACTAGCCTGTATGCCATTAATGCGCTTCTTCCATTTAAAAAAAAAAACAAAAAGGGAAATGAGCCATGACCCATAGATATTTAAATACGTATTAATTATAGTTTGTCGCCTTCATTAAAAAAGGAACTACTTTTTGTCAACATTCTTGAGATGCTGCGCAGTGCCAAGTGGGTCGCATCTGTAGTGGGCAGACAGGTACATGGCATACCATTAATTTTCGTGTAAAATTATATTGTATATACAAAAATATTAATTAAGTAATTAGAGGTGCACTTTTAAAATTCCAAAATATTGTTTAAATTATAATTTACTAGATTTTGCCCGCGGCTCCGCACGCGTTAAAAAGTTTTCCGTGATAAAATTCCCGCTTTATGTTTTCCCGGGATAAAAATTAGCCTATGTGTTAATCCAGGACATGATCTACCCGTACGCTAAATTCCATCGAAATCCGTTCAGTAGTTTTTGCGTGAAAGAGGAACACATCCATACATTCTTACAAACTTTCGCCTTTATAATATTAGTAGGATATCATACAAATATGTATAAGGTATAATAATATCTATAAGGGTTATTATTTAATTATAATGATATTATGCGAACCTTGGTTGTGAGCTGTGAGGTTCGCAGTTCGATTCTCAATTTGAGTAACGAAAATATGTGGGAAGTTGGTTTATGGTTATAAGCTCAGTGTAGTCTAGGTGTAGTCTTATATGCATGTGCTTAGTTATGCTTCAATCTGCTATGCCCTCGTCACCTACCCTAGGAACTAGCGTCCTGGACAATTAGCCTGTCCTTTCAATCATAAATCCGGTACGTTAATTATATTTCATTGATTTTGCTCTCTATTATAATGTCCGTAGTTATATAAGTGACTTTTTGTAATAATAGTTATTACTATCTTGACATATCGTAAGTGCAACTATGTTCGCCTACATGATGAATAGAGTATTTTTTTATTATTTAAATACGTCGATTATTATTAAAGAGTAGGTTCAACCCGGTATTGCATCGTCTAGAACGTGTAGTAAAGTGAACTCTACGCCCTACATCATTGATGTGGTTTTTTAATACATCAATGGCCTACATTGTTTTTTTTTTCGATAAGTGACATAATCGCTTGTCACCTGTAGGTACCTACTTGAAATATTATTACTACTAGTAGTACCACGAAGTAAAGATAGAAAGTAGTACCTACAATATACAGACACTAGCTTTTGCTCGCGGCTCCGCCAGCATTAAAATTTTTTCCGGGATAAAAGTCCCGGTTTATATTTTCCCGGGATAAAAAGTAGCCTATGTGTTAATCCAGGACATGATCTACCCGTGTGCCAAATTTCATCGAAATCCGTTCAGTAGTTTTTGCGTGAAAGAGGAACAAACATCCTTATATCCTTACATCCAAACATCCATATATTCTTACAAACTTACGCCTTTATAATATTAATAGGATATACCGACATAAGTTGTAGCAATAAACAACAGTAGGTATATACAGAATGTCCCATAAATGGTACGACAAAATTGAAAGGAAGATAGATTGATTGGTGCTCTACCAGACATGAAAAGATGACGATGAGATAATAAAAAAGTTACACAAAATTCTATATCTACTTAATTGAAGGTTGGTACTTGGTAATGTCTATTTGTATGGAATTTGCTTAAAAAGTAAACAAGCCGATGTGTTTCTTTTCTCGAGTTTGTAAGATAGTTCGGCGAAAGCATAACACAATTGGATTAAATTCGTGTCGATGTACCTTCTATACTAGCTGCATGTGAAATATTTTAAAAGGTTTCTTTACATAATCTATGAATTTTATTAATACAAAATATATAATAATATTACCAGCTCTGTATTATATACTACCCACTGCTGAGCACGGGCCTCCTGTACTACTGAGAGGGTTTTAGGCCTTAGTCCACCACGCTGGCCTAGTGCGGATTGGCAGATTTCACACACCTTTGAAATTCAGAGAACTTCTCAGGTATGCAGGTTTCCTCACGATGTTTTTCTTCACCGTTAAAGCGAACGATAATTGATAAACAATACACACATAACTTCGAAAAGTCAGAGGTGTGTGCCTTGGGTTTTGAACCTCCGGATATTCTCTCGGTAGACCGTTCCATTCCCAACTAGGCTATCGTCCACTTTTGATATATATGCATACAAAATATGTTGCTACCTATTTATTGATATAATACTATGAATATTGTCATGGTGAAGCTAGCTCACTTGTACAGTTTTATCGATAATAAAAGGTAAACTAAACGTGCAACCCACGGTAAGAGGCAACATTGTTGTAAAAAGTTGGTGTTTCAATAGATCTTCGCAAAATGGGTTCAATTCATTTATTTTTTATGGCATTGAATGACGAGACGAGCATGCCGTTCGCCTGATGGTAAACGATACGACCACCCATAAACAGTAGCAACACCATCCAGCACCATGTGTTACAAAGTGGGTACTGCGTGGCATTTCACTGCGCTCGTCATCCTGAGACATAACATGTCTCATTATGTCCAGTAGTTACGTTGGCTACAATGTCTTTCAAATCGAAACACAACAATGCATGCACATTGCTGCTTGGCTGTAAAAATGGACATTGCGGTGGTACCCACCCAGAAGGACTCTTACATATGAGACCTGCCACCAGTAGCATATTTACCATATTAGTACAAGTACCTATTTATGTTCTAACAAAAATCTACACAATCGAAGGTTAAGCAGATCGCGTGTTTTATAGATACTTCTAGAATCTAAACTTGTTTTTTACATTTACATGTTAGAATATGAATAAAACTGATTGTTTTGTCTAGATTGCACCTATCGACTATCTTCCAGTGAAACAAATAATTTACCTGAAGTTACCCTATCAATATGGCTAGTCAACATGTTAATATGAATTTGTGAGAGATACCGCATACCCCAATATAAACTAATGCGATTTCTGTTTGACGCAGTGATAAAATTGCTTTACACTTTATTTGGAAATTCGATAGTTTGTGACGCAAAGCGGATATTCGTAGCTGCATTAACGTTATTACAAAACAAAGTATGGCTTCTAAGATATAAGTAATACCGACGTATTCATATTAATTAAGTAATTAATAAAATAAACAAACAAATATATTATTTCATTCTACACGACTCTCATTGATGTATTAAAAACCCTAATACATCAATGACGACTCTACATAAATACAACAATTATACTTATGCCTAATATCAAAAACATTCTGCATATTTATTGTTTATTTACACAAGTTTTACATTATGAAGAGCATAATAATCGAAGCTGAAACAAAGCAACATGGGCATGTATACCTAATATTGACAGCGGAAATAAGGATAATTAGCTAGATGAGCTTGCAAGATGAAAGGTGAAGGTCTCCCTAGGAGGGCAGATGAGTCGTAATATATCGCGACCTTGTTGGAGATCACAGACATGGCCTAATAAATAAGTCACCCTGTTATAATATTTTGCTTTGACCAGACACGCCGCTTGATGCTCTAATGATACTCGGCGACATGAAAGGGCCATTCAAAACTAAATATGATACTGTGAAAATATTTATTAATTTTTCCGACATTTACGAGGCAAAGTGTGGAAATATTTACAAACATTATAGAAGATAAAAATTAGACACTCATTTGAACCCACTTATAACTTTTATTTTATATAGCACTGACTACGTTTTTATGACTGTTTTAAAATTTTGGGTATTACAAATTTATGTATTACCCTAAAAGGTAGGCATTTACCCACTCTTATAAATGGTAATATTTAATCATGATCCGTCTATTCAAATAGAATTAGTCAAATATAAGTTTACAAGTTATTGATAAAATGTTAAACAAGGAACCTGCTATCCGGCGCCTGCTATCACTGTTTGGACACATCGGCTTAATATTGACTATACCGATTACTCTACATTTCCATATTCTGTGTATTGTATAAGTAGAGCATATAACATACTGATATTGAATCACGGAATGGGTATTACTTATTAAAATAAAAACTACATACCGATGTCAATTCACATTGTATTTGTACGTTTTGATTTGGTTTTCATAATGAAAAATATGTATTCATGTCGTAAAGCTTAGATTTTTAGGCATATCAATATTGTGTGTCTGTAAATGCAATCAATACGAGATGGACATACTAGTTTGTCGCAGTTGTGAATCGGTTAGCGGTCCACTCACCTCGCAAACGGTGAGGCGGCGAGGTTGGCAGCGACACGGCCTCGCGCCGGCCGACAGGCTCGCACACTGGCGCGGCGGCGGCGGCGCGCACTCCTGCCTCCCGCGCCCATCGATCCACCCTTCAGCTCATCCTTACACCCTCGTCTCTTTCTCTTACGTCATACGGCAAATCACAATCACACCAACTGAATATTTTTCAAATATTACATGACGTACGTCACCGTAATAATTATTACCGAGCTTTACACGACCTGCGTAACATTGGGTAGGCTCTTTTGAGCGGTTCATAACTATGTGTACCAAAGCATACTTGTAGTGTTTGATTGTATAAAATAGCTTATTTCATGGATGGTTTTCTTTTATTATAAAAAAGGTTTTACATAAAATAAAACAGATTTAACAAACAATATAATTTTTATTTCGTATATTATAACGTCAACTGATAAAATCACAACTTATTGACGTACTCTTTCAAACATATGACACATTCATACAATATACTCATTTTACAGTAGGTACTCTACATAATAATTGACATATACATATATCATATTTACCAACATAATAATATTAATTATGTACTGAATATGAATACGATATGTTCCATCACATCTATATAATATTATCTCTCTCAAGTTCACACTTGTATGTAAAACTTAAAAAAAATGTCTTAATAATTACCATCAAAGTAATACGTTGTTCAGGAAGACTAACATAAAAATACCAAACAAATCGGATACAAAAATAGGGTACTTACATTTTATAATATTCATGAGAAATTCTTTTAAAACTTTACTTAATACTATATCAAATATTATATGAATGCCAACTATTTGTACTTACATATTAAAAACGGTACCTACTTAATTATAAATGAAAAACAAATTATAAACATACTTTATAAATTGCTAATCAATATCACGTCGATAGTCAATTGTTTTAACAGTGTAAAATCGTAGTTTTGTACATTAACATAAAAAATATCCCAAATAAAGCAAACACAACGTCTTCATATAATTATTATATAACTTAAATAAGTGGTCGTTTTAACATGTCACATCATTTATAAAGTGTTGCCACGCAAAAAATTTGTACATAAAAAATTTAATTATTTTAAAAGCTGTCATCTTGTACCATTGACTCGTGAAAATATTTTTCTATATCATTCGGTAGTACGAGATAATACATGAAAGTTTGTATATGAATGACATTCAAGGTGATCTACAATAAATACCGGTTCGTGCAACATTCCTTAGCTACAATTATTTTAATGCATACATAACTAATTGAAAGGTATCGTTTTGGATAAGGCGGGGGAAACAATGTACTTTGGCCGTTGGGTATTCGAAAACTATTATAACTGCACTATTGAACTGTTTTTGAAGAGTTTCTTGCTCATTCTTCTCTGGTGAGAACTGCTTTCCGAACTGGTGGTAGTTATGTTGAAAGAATCTAAATAACGTACATTTTATAGGTTTGAATAAATTATGTCATTCTATTTCATCAACTTCAATTTAAATCGAGATAAAATTAGAAAATTCAATTTGGGATTACCTATGTAAATTTGGGACTATTCAAATATTTGCTTCAACAATTCTTCAACTTGTTAAACGGCCTTAGAAATGCGGTTTGCGTATGTATTTTAAGACTGTGCCACACAAATTATGAGCGGTCACACACACACACACACACACACACACACACGCACGCACGCACGCACGCACACACACAACCCGGGCTCCAAACTAACACTGTTAATGCAATATAATTGATATAGGTGCGGGTCGGTACATACATCCAAGGAGTCACCATTATTTCGGCAAGAAGTTATCACAGTAACGGCAAGCTGACTGCTGACCACGGGGTGGTAGCTGTTTACTAATTAATTGTCCTGAAGACAGATAACCAGTATTGCCAACCGTTTTATGCTCAACCAAAAACTATGAGTGTGTTTAATTCACTATTGAAAATATTTATATGAAATGCTATGGTGGCACTTAAAAATAGTATTAAATACGTGATAGATTAAATTGTTTCTTGCTGTATGGAATAGTGGAAACACAATATAATTACATATTACAAATACTTGTTTTTATATTCTTTGGGAACATTGAAAAAAAATGTCGAAAGTAGGATTTGAACCCACGACCTCCACCGTACCGTCCGATGCTCTGCCAATTGAGCTATTTCGACCTTACCTTTGTCTGTCCAATTTCAAGTTCCCTATTTTGGTCTCTTAAAGGATATGACCAGAACATCTGTTAGCAATTATTACAATTACTGTTTCTTTTTCAATGTTCCCAAAAAATACAAAAAAAATTGTCCAGGCACTACATAGCCCTTAACATGTATAAAAATTATTAAAAATTCATAATATAGGATAACAAATACTTGTGTTTGTCAGACATTGTCAATGGAGGTTTAATATTAAGTTGGGCGTCTTGATATAGCCCCTTCGTAGTGGCTATATCAAGACGCCCAACTTTGCTTATAACTAAGTATTAATTTTTAAAGTCAGTTTAGTATAAGCTATTGAAGTATTTAAGGCGTTTAAGTTATAGTGTTCTCCACATTTTTTTTAAGTATAAGCAGGATTTCCTACACACTCCTAGGGTGTAAGTAAAGCCCAAGGAAAACATGATTGCAGAATCATTATAATTTCATAATATTGAAAAACAAATGTCGGTGTTTAAGTCGAACTTAACAATTTATAAATTTCATTCACAATCTATATATCATTATTGTTATGAAGTAATTCGGCTAATCCGATTGGTTATGAGCTTTAACCGTAGAAACGTAACAGACAAATATTTTTTGCAATGATCTGTATAATTTAAAACAGTAATACGCATTATGATCAGTTGATACAGTTTGCTTATGTGGACGTAGTGTTTGTTTATAGTGTGTAAATTAACCTGTATTCTGTTTTTGTGACATTAAATTTATTCTTCTTCGTACAAGCATTTTTGGAAATTTTATACGTGCCAGAGTAATACCAGAGAGACGTAAAGACTCAATTTCAATGAGCCGTAAAAACACTTTTCTATGAATACCATTAAAATAACTTGTTGCACTAACATTTAAATTGCTATATTGTTAGGAATGTATGTATATCAATACACGCGGTGAAAAGTAATGTTTGTGTTAAAACATTTAATTTACGACCTAATTACGATCTCATGTCAGTGACACGAAGCGACACAAAGGTCCACAAACTACGTAATCATAACAGAACATCATAAATGGTTTATCGTTGGCGATGATTAATATGTATAAATATTCAATATCCACAAAAATACTACATTCGAGTGGAATATTTACATAAAAAACACTAACTTCTATCAAGTAATATTGTTGATATTAAGTAAGACATAAAAACATATATTTAATTGGTCTAAACGATAAAATACTTGGAGGAGGCCACCGCCGGTGATATCAAAACGTGTGCGCTATTTCATCTGTGTGACGCAGTTTGTCATTCGATAAATAAGTGTGCCGGAAGCGCCAGCAGTCTTTTGTAGCTTCTACATTTGGCTTATTCTCTATAGCCCGAAATCAATATAGAAACCCATTCGCTATCTTCGGATTAAGGGAATAAAGGCCGTTTTCAATAAACTATCTCAATCTTAATCTTCGATTAAAAACCGAGAATAAACCAATCAAATCCAGTCAATACTTTGTTCTGATTGGTCCATTTTCGGGATGGATCGATAAAAGCGATTGGGATCGTTTATTGAAAACGACGGTAAATCAATCGAAATAAAACAATTCACAACCAATATTACGAGGACGCATAGCGCGCCCGAGCCCCGAACGCATCGTGTCAGAAATTTCATAGTTTTCTTTGGCTTTGCTCAGCTTTGTTTATCTGACAGCCAACTGAAGTAAAGTTGTATCTCAATATTACCCGATTACAGTGCCCATTTGTCTACACACTGCGAATGCCGTAATGCCGAATACCTCAATGCGTCAAGACAAAAGTTTTCGATCAATGTATTCTTACCAGTGACATACCTACGGCACTGAACGTGCCCTTTGACTATGTACCGCCTAAGACACTTCATGGACACTCAGTGAGCTACGGAGAGGCTATGCTCGGTTTTTCTCTACGCGGTCAAATCAGATATGAGATCCGTAGAAGAACGAAAGTCACTGACATAGCCCAGCGGATTAGCAAGTTAAAGTACCAGTAGGCAAATAGTTAGAACTGACGGCAGATGGGGTAAAAGTTTTCGAGTGAAGACCACGCACCGGCAAGCGCAGCGTTGGACGTCCACCTGCAAGGTGGACAGACGACTTGATAAATGTAGCAGGAACACGCTGGATGCAATGCAGGCCGCTTTCACAGATCCGTATGGAAATCTTTAGGGGAGGTCTATGCCCAGCAGTGGACGTCATGTGACTGATGATGATGTAAACGCCGTAGTTAGCTAAATAACGTTTGTGAATACGAGCTTAAAATGCTTGAAAAGCGGCGATAGCCTAGTTGGGAGTGGAACGGACTGCCGAGACGAATGTCCGCAGGTTCAAAACCCAAGGGCACGCACCTCTGACTTTTCTAATGTTATGTGTGTATTCTTTGTGAATTATCGCTCGCTTTAACGGGGAAGGAAAACATCGTGAGGAAACCTGCATATCCGAGAAGTTCACTATAAGAATTTCGAAGGTATGTAAAGTGTGCCAACCCGCATTGGGCCAACGTGGTTGACTAAGGCCTAACCCCTCTCAGTAGTAGACGAGGCCCGTACTCAGCAGTGGGCAGTATGTAATACAGGGCTGGTATGATATGGTATGGAATAAGAGCTTAAGTCACCTGTCAAATCGTCTAAACAAACTCAGTTCTGATTGGTCCATTTCCGATAGATCCGAAGATGGCGATTGAGATGTTTTATTGAAACCAGCCCTTTTTTATTTGGAAGTCAAGCATGCACTCACTATATCATGTCAAACGCTCTTTACTCTAAAACAGCGAGTGTTTCTCCACACATCATTGGAATGTAATGACGCATTGTAGACACACCTGTACCTAAGTCAATATCCTTAAGTGCCTCAACTTACATACTTAGATTCTTAGTAAGCACTTAATACAGAATACACCTATAGATATCTCACAGCTAAGCAAGTCTTGGAGTAAGGGTGTACTACAACTTTGTATACGCCTAAAACTATTATAGCATTAAAGATATACCGCATCGGAATTCATTCAATCTTACCTGTAGATATATTTTAATAAGGAGAAAATTACACATTTGTAACGTACATTTCACAAATAAGACTAGCTTATACTGTTTTCTAGCAAAAGCTAAGCGTGCTTTTCTATTGCCACTAAATAATTATAACGACTAGTCAAAATTCACTTTAAATATAGAAATATTATTGGTCTTTCCAAATAAAAACATATCAATTACACTACCTACGATCATTCATCGATATAAAGGTCTTCTACAACTTTACCTCGTTGATATTTTAGGCACAAACCTATAGCACCGTAAACATACGGACCTATAACAACCTTAAATATACAATCAGTTAACATTACGTCGTTTCAACAAACGCATTCGCACCATGATTACCTTAACTATAACGCCATGGCTTTGAAGCAACAATTGGCACGAGCCATTAACGTGTACTTACCAACATGGGACACAACCTATACAAAAGTACAAATGGTCCATAACATTCATCACTTGTTTCGTAGTGTTGGAATACTTTCGGGTTCAATTTAGTTATTTCATCATAAATGGTAGGGTAGGCAGAACAGCGGTACCGAGTAGAGTACGAAGAAGAGCGGGGCCTGCGTGTGGTGTGAGTGGTGCGAGTGGTGGGAGTGGTGCGAGTGGTGCGAGTGGTGCGAGTGGTGCGACCGATGCGCGTGCTATAAGTCGGTCTCGGTCCACTGCTAGTCACCGCGCCGCAACCGCCGCGCCGCCGCCGTGTTGTGGCGGTACAGCCACACCTGCAACCACACCACCGCCAGTAATGAGTCTTCTTGAACTCACTTTGATGTGGGGTCGGCGCAATACACTTTTTCGAGCATGTTGCAGAAATGATTTAGCTTAGTTTTTACGCCCAGCCGTCGTCAATTAACTGTGATCAAATCTAGAGTAAATATTTTAGCAACACCCAAACGAAGTGTTTCCCAGCCTGTGTATTGAATGCAGGACATCTGGAGGTCCTGTGTGGCCCCACAGCCCATATTTTGGAACAATAAGTAATTGTGACCGATTGGAATTAACCTCTTTAAAGGCCAACAGTATAAGTACAAACTCAGGCAGTTTTCTGTTCTATGGCGTTACTGCCGACATGTGTGGGAATAAAAATTTTATTTTAATCCGATTATGGTTCAAATGTTCTCTAAGAGCACAAAATTTTACAACCGAATTCGGCCGGCCGAATCCGGCAATACCTACTGGCCACACGAATAGATCGAACGTCAATTTAGTTGATAATATCAAATTATCATCGTTCCTAACAAAAAAAAGTTGATAACATAATAACTTATCACCATGACACGCTATGTTATGCTACAACAAAATAGTATTTTTTTATAGTAGACATAGAGAATTGGTAGAATAATGACACAAGTGCCTGCTCTGGTTGTAGTTGTAGATGGACGCCATTTGCGGATTTTTATCTATTCATTTATCACCTTTTTGTACTTATAGTGCCTTTTCCCGTCAATCAATTTCAAATACTTTATTAATACATATACATATACACTCACGCCTGTTATCCCCGAAGGGGTAGGCAGAGGCGCAACTAGTGCACCCACTTTTCGCCATTTTTCCGTCCCATGATGTGATAGGGGGCGAGCCTATCGCCATATCGGGCACAAATTCCAGACACCGGGCTGATACTGAATAGAAAAACTCAATATCACTTTGCCCGACCCGGGGATCTTAACTGTGAAATAATAATCAATTCAATACTCACTTGGAGCAGAATAATAACATCTAAGAAGACTTGAAGGCTGCCGCACACCCAGAACTGGGTGGGCGCATCTCTTATTATAAAATACGCAGTCTTGAACACGTCACCACACGTCCACATTACCACCATGCTTACACTAAAACAAAAAATAATATTTAAATAATTGTTCCAAGTTGCGCAATGTTTGGATGGAACGGTTGCTGATTTTATTGCTGGAAACTGTTGTAGAGTTACGGTTTAGGATTCATCTAGGAAGGTTTTTCAAACAAAAAGCAGATGATTAACTGTCGACTGAACGAACCTTTATCTTATCCGACCTTCAGGGTTTCTCGGGAGCGTCTCAGGTGATGATGATGATCAGTGGCGTAACTATATCATCTAAGGCTCGTGGAAAATTCATTGGATGGGGCCCCAGTAAAAATTGTCACGGCCCATTCAACAAATAAGTCACGTATAACCCCCCCCCCCCCCCGTTACTTTTTTATGTTATATCTGAGCCTTGAGGCCTATCGGGCCGGGGGAGCCGGAGCCCGTGGCATTTTGCTACCTCTGCCACGCTGTAGTTCGCCACTGACGATGATAGCATTAAAGATGGCCAATGTAGGGTTTGTAATGGCATATCGGCGTAGAAGTTTAGTTTAGGTATCAACAGCAGCGCGGCGCAACTATGATTTGGGTAGCTAGGGTGAAATAAATCCAACATATGATTAACTGCTCCTCTCTTGGAGCTAGGAAAATGTTTGTAAGCTGGATTTCCTACCGAAAAAAAGTTACCTACCCACTAAGTTTTTCAAAGAAAAAATATTATTCGATGGTATGACCAGTAGTAGAGTAGATAGAGATGGTAGAGTCAAGGAAACACTAAAATCTTCAGACGTATAGATTAACCCGGAATGAGTATACAAAACTGTAAAGCTCTAAGTATATTGATAAACAATTCTACAAATAAATTACCGATAGCGAATGTGTGTTGCATAAACTTTATCTAAATTACGACATAGTAGCTATAGTAAAGAGAATCATTTGTCACGTACGGGATAAAGAAGTCTATTTCTTTTGCCAAACACTACTGTGAGTGGAAGGGCTGTAATTGTTTGAAGGACATTGTAGACAATGAGCACCATGAGACTTTACTTCCAATGTCTCAAGTTGACAACACCCACAACTTTGTTATTATCATTCTTGGGCTCTGTTGCTTCGTTGTGTATAGGCAGTAGTGCTACTTATACTGCAGTCATAAAGAAAAAAACATATCCATTTTTTTTCAAATTGGGTTAACGCATATTATTCGTATTCAGTAAAAAAAGACGTATCTAACAAATTTTTATATTTGTCTTAGAGACAAACCTATAATCGTCACATAACGTTTTTACTTTACAGTGTAATATTTAGTGACCATTTTTTATTTTGACGGATAACATATTAGTTAGTAAGTTTTCATATTATTAATCCAAAGGTTTTCTGTTATAAAAAAAATCGCATCTTTATCTACACTAACCGACGTTAGTTTGTAACAGTAAACAATTTTTTTTATTAATATTTAGCATCGGCAAATTACTCTGATAAATTCTTATCACTCACCTCATTCCCTCAGTACTTTTATTCTGATGATTCTTTGCTATTTGAGGAGCACCCAGCATTGCCTCCGTGAACACAGCAAGGAAGCCGATAAGCTCCACGAACGGCGAGAACTCTATCAATAAATAAGTGATCGCTGCGCCAAGCACGGAGAATACTAACATGCAGTCCACATAGCTTTGGAAGTCAGTCCACGCCCAGAAGTACTTTCGTTCCATATCTGGAAATAATTATAACATAAACTTTGTATAATATATTAATTACCACACGAACTTTCAACGAGAGCAAATAAAGTGGAAAAAAATTTCGTCTTTCTCATTTCTGCATAGGATTTTATTGACTAATTTTAGGCAGAAATTCCAGGTATTTTTAAATATAATGCGGAACTCTTTTCAGGATTGTCATTAAATTATTTTGCGTTGTTAATGTTATTAATATTGTTAATTTAGGAAGGTATTAAAATGTTATTGATACTTGAAGGTCATATTTACGCTCCAGATACTATTATTTATTATCTTAGTGATATTCATTATAAAAACTATTCATTACAAGCAAAATGCATGATAACATATCTGCTAATTGTGCTGCTACAACACAAAGCAAGTCAGTATGAAAAATAAGAATGATTTTTTAATGTTTCAATACGCACATAGGAACAATCAAGCAGGCACGCAACATACAGACAAGATATAACGTATGGTTAAACCAAAACCCTTAGTGGTTTCATACCAGATTCAATATACAAACATTAATCACTTCTATGTCCTAATCACATGCAAATTTAAATATTGTATAGTGTAGGTACCCATTCAATAAATAAGGCATTTTTCACATTAACTTTCTAATAAACTTTAAATCATTTTTGGAAATTTTGCACTACAATCTCATCAAATTCATTATGACTAGTAAGTTGGAATAGGAAGGGCAGAAATAAGGATCCTAACTGTGTAAAATGCGTATGTATACTAAAGGTATGCATTTGTATTTCTATAACATGTTATTATGCAACTGAGAAAACAGCTGTTATGTCTCCGACGTAAATAAATGTTGGAATACGTACTACGTAATAAAAAAAAAGTAAACAACTATGCACACTGCCTTTGTCAATATTACATTGACACTATAAAGTGAGAGCAAAAGTAATTCACTTTAAAGTAGGAAATCCAAGTCAAAGGCTAACTAACATCAATAGATAACACATTGATACAACACACATGTGACCCAGTCATTGACCATTCACATATTATAGTAATAATAATAACTGACTTATTATAGTACCGCTGAACCAAGTTAGTAACAAATGCATGATACCGTTTTATATGTTTTTAGATCATAACTTAACCTTATGATAAAAATAATTCAAACTTCTTTCTCACATACTTGACACAGACAAACATGCTATGGCAAATAAAAGCAATATAGTAGTGAAATAATATGTATTTAATATCCCAAATAACATAACAAACAATAAATTAAATAATTTGCAAAGCGTGGATTGTGGCTGAAACAAAAACAAACAAGATGATTGTATTGACTTAGCAATTATGAGCAAGGCAGCAGGTATATGATGGTGGTACTTACCATAAAATCGATGGGGCTTTTCTCCCCCGGTGGTGCCACTTCGCTGATCCAGCCAGCATGCCGTGTCATCCGGCTGGGCTGAGCCATTCACACAACACAACAGTATATATAACATGAATATTGCACCTATTTCAACCACCATTCACACCAACCACCAAACATAAAATAATGTTAAAAATAAAATAAGTTACTATACAACATAAAAAAAATCATCTAAAATAAATAAAGCATAAAATATACAAGAACAGAAAGTTAATTGTTAATCAATAGCTGTTTGAAAGATGGCTAGTCACTAGCAGTAAGACCAGGTTTTTCCAACTGTTATTAAGGTAATCATCGGTGTTATTAAGCTGCAGCACCTGGAGTACTCGTAATAAAAAATATCCACTGCCACCTTATAGGTTTTCTGTTTCCGAATATATTAGGTACGGTATGATTATAATTAACACCATATGAAGATGTTTAGTTACATACAAAGAAGAAACCATTTGCCTTCTAGTACACGGTAACTTACTAATTAGTTAGCTGGTTAGTGGCTACAAATTTTCTTTCCATATTTCTAATTATAAAATCAAAGGATATGAAATATTCACAGAGCCTTTAATTGAATTTCAACTAAATAGAAAAAAAAATATTATTTTGACAATGCCAATGTGTAATTTTCACCATTGGTTTTTAAACTACATCAAAATGTAAGTTATCTTTAGCATTGTTTGCAATTTATTTTAACACATTCATAAAATTATAATAGGGATAGTAATTGATGTGTTATTCCCTTGATTTATCTACCTGTACCATATACTGACCTGTGAATATTCGCTCCCGTGCCCTGATTATTTGGTTCTTTTTACGAACGGTAACACAAAGGTGTATCATCACAAACATTGTTATGTTCATCACTATGCTTTGTATCAATAATGGCAACTCATATCTCTTACCGAACCTGAAAACGAAAAGGAATTATTTTGACCATATTACAATCACGGAGCACAAAACTATGGAAAAATTAAATAATGTATGTATCGTACCAAAACAATATCCTCAAAGTATTTGCTATAAGGAGTGCAAGACACACATACAAAGAGAAGCCTTCAGCGTCTTGAGATCTCTTTATTTGCCTATATTGTGGAATGTATGGAGCCACTCCTCCTATTATCATGGCACCAGCTGCTCCCCAACCCACTAGATGCCCCACGGTGAGACCCAACTCGTCGGAAATTATCCAATCCATTATTATATAGTGTTTTTAAATTATTGCTACGTTAGAAGGCAGAAAATTTTCTCGTTTGTCGTCGAAACACGTAAATGTTAGTAATGATAAACTTCATATTTGAAATATTCTTTGATCTATTGCATTTTATAATGGATTTTCGAATAAATAACCACACCATTCACCAATAAAGTGTACGCAGAACGTAGGTACCGATAACGAAAACGTAATCAATAAGAATGATATTCCAAATCACAAATATATGACGTCAGTTTCGGTTGTATTTTGTCTTCTTCTGTCATATACAGTCTAAGAGGATAAGCTTATGCAAAATGTTAATTATGCTATGTAGGTATTTGACCAAATGAAAAATATTTGGTCCAAATGTCAAAATTCTGTCAATTGTCATTTTTTTTTTTTTTTTTTTTTTTATAATTCTCCCTTACAGGGAAGGCAAAGGGTTCAAGCCCATACAGCCTCGTCTTAAGTGATATCTCTGGTTGTCGTAGTAAAGCAGTGGCTACCTTACCAAGACTTTATCAAGGAGTTTTGGCGGCAACGAAAAAACACTTGATTGGCACAGTTATTTCAATTCACTTCATTTGAGCACTTTAATAGAACTATATTGGATAATATACCACCATAATTATGCAATATAACACTAAGTATCACCAAAATAATGAATTAAAACAAGAGCACCTCATGACACTTCCACATTCCCGCCAAAACTCCTGTCAATTGTCAGTTCCATGCAAGAAGTTTATAATATATCTACTGGAGGCCTCGGTACACACATTTTTGTGAAGACAAAAAAATTACCTTTTGAGCTGTCTTCTATCTCACTCACTCTTTAACCTATGTTGCCAAAGCTTACGGATTATTTCCCCACCCATAAAAAAATATCAATACCGTTATTGTCGTCTCAATCATATATATATAAATATTTCCATCATATCTTATATAATGATATAAGTACTATTTTCATTTCAGAATTATTCTTGTTGAATAAGATATCCTTAAGGTTTTTTATCCTTATTAACATTTTAGTTAAACAAAATTTCCTCATTTAATTGGTAATTGCGAATACATATTTCGGCAACACTGTTATAAAACGTTAAGTTCGATGACAATATAGTTGTCAAATAAATGTTCACTTCGAAATTTTCTCTGTAATTATCTACAATAATAAGTGTGTTTTAGTGATATTTTAATGTGAATTGTGTAGTTCACGGTTGCAGAAATATTTGATATCCATAATTTAGTGTGAAATTCTACAGGTAAGTTTATTGTAATCAATATTGTGTAAATATTATAATTTTATCAATATTTATACGAATCGTAATAAAATACGTGAATATTTTATAAATGAACTGTAGAAAAACCTCGCTTAATGTGATTTGCTTTATATATGACTACTTTTTTCATATTAACGTAATGTTAAATGTGATTTTTTGTATTGTAAATAGTATATGTAAACAAGAGGCTAGGGTGACCATGGTGTAAGCTTTGGTGGACCGGTTTCACGATGGTGCTAGAGTATTTGTAATACTAGCCGCCTTACTAATGAATATTATAAAGCTTATTAATCTTTAAATAATCATCGTAAATAAAAACTGAGGATCAACAGTTACAATCGAGTTCTCAGTGTATCCAGCATTGATTTATTGAAACTTTTATTTAAAATAAAATCGAGTTTGTATTACTCTTTACAGATTTCTTAAAGATCTGGATAAGCAAAAACGTGGTTAAATATAAATACCATTAAAAGGTCAATTTGATGTCTGCAAGAATTACTAGTCTACATTTAAAGACAGAAGATTATGATTCTGAATGTGATAATGTGTCTTCTACTTCTCGGAATATGGCAGAAGATGTCAAAAATAATTATTTATTACCAGAAACTCATGCTGTAAGTATATTATTTTTTATCATTTCACTGGTATAATTATGATCCACTTAGACTTTATTATTTACTAGCTTTTGCCCGCGGCTCCGCCCGCGTGAATGTGTTTTTCCGGGATAAAAGTCACTGTTTATATTTTACTGGGATGAAAAGTGGCCTATGTGCTAATCCAGGACATGATCTACCCGTGTGCCATATTTCATCGAAATCCGTTTAGTAGTTTTTGCATGAAAGAAACATCCATACATCCAGACATTCTTACAAACTTTCGCCTTTATAATATTAGTAAGATTAGTAGGATAGGGCATTAAGCTTGCGACCCACCAAATTTTATAACGGCGGTACATTGGGTGATATCTGAGTGTACTAAATGGCACCTCTGCCTCTGTCTAAAATATATAGGTACTTAAATATATTATTATTGATTGATATTTACTTTTTACATTATATGTCAGCGAAATGAATATGAACCACCATTGAAACGTCAAGACTTGAAAGATTTCAATATATCAGTAAATGTGAAGACATCCCGTGAAATAAATTAGAAGAAATAAAAGAAAGTATTGCAGCAGAAGATGAAGAGATAAAAGAAGAAAATTAATGACAAGTTATTTCTTACTAAAGTTGTTCATGATTATACTTTACAGTCTGAAATTGAAAATATTTTGCAGTGAAATTTTGCTAACATTTGAGATTTTTTTTAAAAGTATATTCCAAATAGCAAGCAAAGAAAAATTACAAATAGTGATGACATAAAGACTTTTGTTTTAACATTACACCTTTAGTCGCCGAAAACAATTTTGTTTTTATAAATTCAAAGATTTATTTGCCGAAAGAGAGCACATTATGGTGATCTTTAACAAACTTTAATAGTTTTGTTGGCTTCTTCACAGAAGTTTTAGAATATCCTACTAATATTATAAAGGCGAAAGTTTGTAAGAATGTATGGATGTTTGGATATATGGATGTTTGTTCCTCTTTCACGCAAAAACTGCTGATCGGATTTCGATGAAATTTGGCACACGGGTAGATCATGTCCTGGATTAACACATAGGCTACTTTTTATCCCGGGAAATATAAACCGGGACTTTTATCCCGGAAAAACTCTTTAATGCGGGCGGAGCCGCGGGCAAAAGCTAGTTAAAAATAAATTTAAGGAAGAAACCTCACCCGCAGAATGTAGCGTTAATTTTTGATTCCATGGCTCTCAAACAAGAATTTATTTAGTATTGTAATTTGTAAAACATCCACGTGTTTATTACTTTTGCTATAAATATCTACACAACTTTGTTTACAATCAACTTACCTATGGAATTTCACACTAGATGTTGGATTGCAAATAATTCTGCAACCATGAATTACACAACTCATAGTAGAATATCTCTAAAACACAATATTTATTATAGTGGATAATTACAGAAAAAAAGTTCGCATGATACTTGCAAAAATTGTAAAATCACACAAAATAGATATTCGTAATATTTCAAAATTACTCACTGAAAATTAGGTTATTAACTTCCTAAATGTGTATTATTTTGTTCATGTATGATTGTTTACTTTTATGAGTATGTTTTTTATTTTTTTTTATTATATTTAAATTTAACAATAACTGTAGTTCGATCCCCGGGTCGGGCAAAGTGATATTGAGTTTTTCTATTCAGTATCAGCTCGGAGTCTGGAATTTGTGTCCGATATGGCGATAGGCTCGCCCCCTATCACATCATGGGACGGAATAACGGCGAAAAGTGGGTGCACTAGTTGTGCCTCTGCCTACCCCTTCGGGGATAACAGGCGTGAGTGTGTGTGTGTGTGTGTGTGTAGTTTTCATTTTTAAATATCCCAATGTTTTTCTGTCTAACCTTACAGTCTCACTATTTGGTTATAAAGGCCAGCAAACAACGTGAACATATCCAGTCGCAGGGGAAAGTAAAACATATATAATGTGAGGTTGTGTGCCGAGCAAAAAACAGCTTTGTAAGTAAGGTGCCAAAAAACGGTCCCCCAAGGAGCTGCAAGATGCCCCTGTAACTGCGAGGCCCCAGGCGGTTGCCTGGTTCGCCCCCCTCCTCCAAGGCCGCCACTGAATTCACCACCGCGTGGTGAGGTATTTTTTTAATGTAAGTGGAACTAGTAGTTCCGAACTACTTACCAAAGCAGTATGTAAATATGCCAATTTTGTTTGGAATAAACTTAACTCAAATTATATTTTTTAAATATCAACTATTACTAGCCGCTGTAGTTGGTTTTCATAGTTAATTTAAACCGCATTACTTTATAGAGATAAAAATAAATATTATGGTGCGATATCATATTATTACACACTCACACACTCACGCCTCTTATCCCCCGGGTAGACAGAGGTGCAATTAGTGCAACCAGTTTTTGCCGTTATTCCGTTCCATGGTGTGATAGGGGGCGAGCCTATCGCCTTATCGTGTACAAATTCCAGACTCCGAGCTGATACTGAATGGAAAATAATCACTTTGCCCGACCCGACCATCCCGGGGATCGAACCCGAGATCTCAGCATTGCAGTCGTACCATAATACAACTACGCCACCGAGGCAGCCATATTATATCATATCATATTATTATGGACAGTTAATTATGTTACGTCCTGGTTTTGAAAATAAACCTTTGTCACTCTAAAGAGAGAGACAGCAGTTAACTGTGACGTCACATTTTATTCTTCAGTTTGTTAAACGGAATGAATAATCCATATGGGTATAAAATTCTTGGTTCCATGGTTAGTTTTTTTTTTTTTTTTTTTTTTTAAATTTTCCCTTTGTTTTGGGAAGGCAAAGGGCTCAAGCCCATACAGCCTCGTCATAAGTAATATTCATGTTTGAAATTCCGTGCATTGAGGCCTAAGCCAAGTCTTCATAATATTATTTCCATATTTGTAGTCTTATATTTAGGCCTAAGCCAAGTCTTCATTGTATTATTTCCATATTTTTAGTGTTATATTTAGGCCTAAGCCAAGTCTTCATTATATTATTTCCATATTTGTAGTCTTATATTTAGGCCAAAGCCAAGTCTTCATTATGTTTTCTTCATTTTTAGTTTTGAGCGAAGTCAAGTCATTAGTCATCTATTATATCTTTATTTTTCCCTAAATATCCATTACCGTATGGCATATATATTCATAAATAGCTTTGTATGTCTCTTGTCTTTTAAGTATTTCTTGCATAGAGCGCGGGACAAGCTCAGATTTGCCGTAGGTGTTAATTAATTTATCAATAAGTATAATTCTTTGTATGTTGAAAGCAGAGCATTCAAATATTATGTGATTCATTGTTTGTTCAACATTCTGATCGCAATCTGTGCATATGGGGGACGAAATAATGCGCATTCTGTTAAGATGGGCTTTAAAACGACCATGTCCAAATCGAAGTCTATTTAATATAGTATAAAATTTTCGTTGCATGTTGAATTTGGATCTACAAAACCAAGGACACTTTCCCACATTAATATTGATTGCTGCGTAATAGGCACCTTTAATCTTTGTTGTAGTCAACCAATATTCTTTCCATTCATTAAGAATAGACTCTCTTATGAGTAGCTTTAAGTCCGAGAATGGTATGGCAACTTCATCAACAGCTTTCACACTGTCGCCGCTGTCACTGTCAACAATTGACTTGGCTAAAAAATCAACTTGCTCGTTTCCGATTACTCCCACGTGCGCGGGTGTCCAAAGGAATTGTACTTCTTTGCCTTGATTCTTCAATTGTAACCAACGACTCTTGATGTTGTATATAATGTAATTAATTTTACAGTCTAAATTATTACTCTGTAAGGCACATAAAACACTCATACTGTCCGTAATAACAAGCCAACGTTGATCATTTGCTTGACCAATATATTGCAATGCAAATAATATTGCCAAAGCCTCAGCGGAAAAGATACTCAACTCACACGAGAGTTTGCGACCAAATCCTAAACGCAGATGAGGAATATAGAAAGCCATCGATACGTTTCTCGACTTGGAACCATCAGTAAATATTTTTCTATATTCATTATATTCAGCCAAAACATTGTTTACCTCTTCTTTATGCTTCATATTGTTATTTATATTTATCTCTATTGAAGTAAATTTGCTTTCAAAACTGTCAGTATAGCAAGCCCAGTTCTCAGGTCTATGAATTTTATATTTTTGATCAAGTTGAATCATAAATGAAAAATCATGAAGTGCATAAGGTACATTAGTGGTTGAAACAAAGGAACATTGACTATCAAAATGTTTATATTTTCTCAATAATAAATTATTAGCCATAGAAAATAATTTGAGAAGAAAACAATATTTTAGATACTTAAATCTATATGACAAAGGAGGAGTATTGCACTCTACTTGCAATGAATTTATAGGGGTCGTCCTCATAGCACCAGTAATTAATCTCAGATTTTTATTTTGCAAAACATCCAATTTCTGAACAAGTTTGTCATTAGATGCGAAACACAAAAAACCATATTCAAAGTGACTACGGACAAGTGATTTATACAACATGAGCAAAATTTTTGGGTCAGCACCCCAAGACGTTCTTGCAAGTGATTTTAAGATATTGAATGCCTTACCTGCCCTTCCGATAATATAATCAACATATTTTTTCCATGAAAGATTATTAGTCAAAATTACCCCTAAAAATTTTACTTCAGGCACTTGTGGAATTTCTCTTTGATCATAAAATAATTTAATTTTAAATGGACGAGTTTTGTTAAATACCACCATTTTGGTTTTGTCAATATTAATATCAAGATTCAGATATTCAAAGTAAATGTGAAGATTCGTCAAAGCTGCATTAAGAGTATTAACAATAACATTTACATTAGACCCTGATGTATAAATAACAAGATCATCAGCAAATTGTAAATTTCTAACGTCTGAACCTAATATTAAATTAAGTTTATAAATATACAATATGAATATTAAAGGGCTTAAAATTCCTCCTTGACACACACCTTTGAAAGACACTCTAGGCCCAATAAGTTGATTTTGAAATTTGACGTACACTACTCTACCATGTAAAAAGTTAAAAATCCATTTCACAATTTTTTCAGGAATACCAATGGTCAATAATTCAGAAGCTAATATGTGATGATTGACATTATTAAATGCTCCAACTATGTCAAAGAAAATACCTATTAGAACTTCATTGTTCTTGAATGCATTGAAAACATCAAAATGTAAATGAGAAATACTTTCACGACAAGAACGACCTTTGCGGAATCCAAACTGGTTTGATGGTAAAATATGATTGCTTTCTACAAAAAATTCTATTCTTTGTTTTAACAACTGTTCAAATATTTTTCCTATGCATGAAGTTAAAGCTATTGGCCTATAAGAATCAGCAAGTTCTTTCTCTTTATTGGGCTTTAAAATTGGTACTAAACAATCTGTTTTCCAACTTGAAGGAATGATTGAATTATTCCACAATAAATTATAAATATTTAACAAAACATGCTTTGAAGTATTTGATAAATGTTTAAGTACTTTATATGGAATTCCGTCGAGGCCAAAGGCTGTATCACGTCTAGAGGAAATGGCTGAATTTAATTCTGCAAAAGTAAATGAATTTGTAAGATAATCAGAACTCGAAGCAGTAATGAAGTTATTATTTAAATTTAATTCAGCCTCAACAGTGGAAGGTGTGTATTTTCTAATAAAATCAAAAATCCAATCTAATCTCTTACAGGAGTTATAGCTTGTATTTACGTTTTTAAAAATTTTCATGTAGTACCATATTCTAGATAAAGGAGTAGTTCTATTAAAGCTTTCACAAAGATTTTCCCAACTTTTTTGTCTTTCTTGCTTCAAGGTCAACTTTTTAATAGCTTGCAACTTTTTGAAATGTAAATAATTAGATTCAGTTGAATTACGTCTAAAGTTTACATATGCATTTTTGGCCTGTTCAACAGCAGAAGCACACCTGGCATTCCACCAAGGTAGAGGTCTTCTATTTTTATTAAAATAAGTGCTGGAGTGACTTTGAGAATTAGGACGAAGTCCAATTGACATAGATAACTGAATAGCTGTATCCAAGAGACTCATTAATTCTTCATATGATTTTAAAGGATTTTCTTTGTTATAATGAAAATTATGCAGGAAACTATCTGAAATGGTTCTAAACGTATCCCAATTAATTTTACGATAATTGTGTTGTTGAGGATATTGCTTACTATCGGGTAATAAAGTTTGTGTGTTACCAGAAACATTTCTAACAAAAACTTTTGTTATTACAGGTAAGTGATAGCTTCCTAGAGGGTCATCGTGCACAGACCAATCGCAGGAAACTGCAAGATCAGGAGAAACTATTGTAAGATCAAGTGCATTTTGTCGCCATTTATGGGAACCTACTGTTGTCATTTGACCATCATTCAGAATAACTAACAAATTATCATCTATACATTCTAATACTTCAGATCCACGAGTATCAGAAGTCATGCAACCCCAGCTATGGTGCAAGGCATTAAAGTCTCCAGCAATAAGCAAGGGCTCAGGTAGACTTTGAATTAGGTTGTTCAATTTATGTTTAGAGAAAGATGGAGAACATAGTTTGGGACTGTAAAGAGATACTATGGTCAGTTCCTTATTGTTACCATAATACAAACGAATTGCGCTATTTTGAATGGAATTATCGCTAAAAGTGTCTAATTTCTTAAAATTAAGGCTTTTGTGTACTAAAATAGCAACGCCGTTATGATCGTTACCACTGTCTAATCTCACCATCTCATAATTTTTAAATCTAATATGATGATGTGACTTCAACCAGGTCTCGCATATAATGGCAATATGAATGCTTTTCTCATAAAGAAAATGTGAAAAAATAAGTCGATTACTCATTAAACTCTGGGCATTCCATTGTACAATATTTATATAATCCATAAAAGAGAGAAAAAGATTTAAGAGGAGATTTTTTGGTCTTGTATGTTTTGGATGAGAAATTCTTTAATAGTTTTACTACAGATGCTAGTTTCATTTGCTTTGCTCATGGTAATAATTTTTATAACTGAATCAACTAGTACTTTCAAAAAGTGATCAGAGTCTAAAAGTGATATAAATAGTTCATTAGGACTTTTTTTCCTGCCACCTAGTGAAGGGAATGATTTTTCATTGACAACATCCACAAATGATCTTTTAATAAACTTTTCTTTGTTCTGTTTAATTTTATCTTGTTTTACTGGGCACTCTGATGAAATAGCAATATGGTTTCCTTTGCAATGAATACAACAAGCATTAGTTGGAGCAATAGTGCAATTCTTAAAATTGTGGCTGCCAGTACAGATTGAACATTTTTCTGAGTTCTTGCAAAATTTAGCTAAATGGCCATACCGGAGACAACGCAAACACTGTTTGACTGGAGGTATGTATGGTGAGATCTCAAATCGCCAACTATTAAGATCAACACTGTCGGGTAAAGTTTGGCAGGAAAATGTAATACATATAGTTTTAGTGGGTTGTAAAGTAAAGGTGCTGTCAACATTTTTTATTCTCCTCATAATTCTACGTATAGAAATAATGTTTTTTGTTGTTGTTAATGCAGTATAAATTTGTTCGTTGGATAGGTCTATCGGAACATGATGTATAACACCTGTAGTCTCGGTAGCGGCAGCCGGTATACTGGCTTTAAGCTTATTCATGTCTAGAAATTTTTTATTTGATAATGCAGCATTTGCAAGTGTTGCACTGTCGAAAATAGCGCCCACCTTATACTTATTCATGCGCACTAGTTGTTTTATGCCCTTATTATACCTTTTCAGATTATTTGCCAGAGACATCATATCTCTGTCCCCCAGCGGTTTATTGTTTTCGATACTTTCTAAGAAGACAATAAATTCGACATTACCTGTATTTTCTGCATACAGTCTGTGATAATTGGGTATTTGGAAAGTTCTATACTTATCCACAGCATCCACGGATTTTTGAGACGAAGAATCCGACGCCTCCAACTCCGCCTCATCATGCCCTGACTCATCTTTTTTCTTACGTTTTCTTGTCCCCCCCATTTTGGACAAATCTCTTCTTCAACTACCAAGATATAAATATGTACAATTATTTATACTTTACTCGTATAAAAATTATTTTTAATAAATAAGTTTAAAAATTGCGCCTTTTCTTTTCGACGTTCCCGCGCTTTTTTTTTCGTTCCATGGTTAGTGGTTTACTAACGATGAAACAACTAATCATCGAACAGCCATTATTTAATCGATACTAAAATAAAATCTCCGAAATAGGTACCAGTTGAAATTAATGTTATTGTTGATAACATTTTTTCATCAACTTTAGAAAAGTGATAAAAGCTGGGTGGTGGGACTCCCATATGTGGGAGTCCGTCTGGGTTGGCACCACCGCAATGTCTATTTCTACCGCCAAGCAGCAGTGTGTATGCACTGTTGTGTTTCGGTTTGAAGGGCATTGTAGCCAGTGTAACCACAGGACATAATGAGACTTAACATCTTTTGTCTCAGGATGACGAGCGCAGTAGAATGCCACACAGTACTTTGTAACTCAAAGTGCTGGATGGTATTTCTTCTGTTTGCGGGTGGTCGTATCGCTTACCATCAGGCGAACGGCATGCTCGTTTCGTCATTCGATGCCATAAAAAAAAGCTATTTTTACAAGCCCATAAACGTATGAGGTTAGTAAAAGACTGCCTCGGTGGCGTAGTTGTATTACAGTATGACTGCAAAGCTGAGGTCTCGGGTTCGATCCCCGGGTCGGGCAAAGCGATGTTGAGTTTTTCTATTCAGTATCAGCCCGGAGTCTGGAATTTGTGGCCGATATGGCGATAGGCTCGCCCCATTTCACATCATGGGACGGAATGACGGCGAAAAGTGGGTGCACTAGTTGCACCTCTGCCTACCCCTTCGGGGATAATAGGCGTGAGTGCATATGTATGTATATGTATGTTAGTAAAAGATAAAAAGGAAATGATGACACAACCATAATATTTAGATTTATTTAAAAAAGTAACTGTCAAATCATTACACGCGTTTCGGTACATTGTTTTGATTACAAATAATTTTATAATTTTATTCTAAACATATTTTACAGAAAAAATCCTAGTATGCTGGATTGACTTAGTGTTACATAATATCAATTAAATATATTCCATAATTTTATTATATAAATCAGTATTTGATTGATCGATCTTAATTGACATCCCTAACGTATGTCTGTCTGACAGGAGTTTTGGCGGGAACTTGGTAGTGTCATGAGGTGCTCTTGTTTTAATTCATTATTTTGGTGATACTTAGTGTTATGTTGCATAATTATGGTGGTATATTATCCAATATAGTTCTATTAAAGGGCTCAAATGAAGTGAATTGAAATAACTGTGCTAATCAAGTGCTTTTTTGTTGCCGCCAAAACTCCTCGATAAAGTCTTGGTAAGGTAACCACTGCTTTACTTTGACATAGTAGTTAGTAAGTACTGAGGAGAATTAAAAAAGAAACAAGTATGCGTCTGAAGGACATTGTATCCATGGACACGAATAAATTAACAAAAAAAAAAAAATCTGTCTGACAACTCTGACATGGTCTGACAGATAAATTCCGTAACTTATTTTAGTCCGGTGAAAATAAACTTAATTAATTATTATTGTTTTCTGTTATCTAGTTTTAATTAATAAATATGAACATCATCCCAAGACTACGGCCTATTTTGCGGAACAGCAGCACTGTTGAGTGTCTTCCTGCCATTTTGCAATCTAATTATAGATTAAGATCCGTTCGTTATTATTCTAGTGAAAAAGGTGGCCTAACTAAAAGTTCAGAGAGAGCAGATGTTTCTACGGATGTAAGACCTTTAGGTGAGAAAATAAAGGAAACTACCAAGACTGTATCCTACACAGGTGTTATATTGGTCGGTATCGGAGTGACCGGTGTTATCTTCTTTTACGTGTTTCGAGAGCTGTTTTCCAGTAACAGCCCGAACAGTATATACTCAGAAGCTTTAGAGAAATGTAAAAACGTAAGTTTATAAGTCTTTATGTTGTAATAAAATATTTTGGAAACCTTCAAATGTCAGTGCTCTTATCACAGTTTGAGCGTAATTATGTTTACATTATAAATTTGTCCTTTCGGACACGATGAAACTTTTCCATTACATCGTATATTAGCTTGAACGAACTATAATTTTTGTATAATGTGATTAAGCTTTAGTTTTTATATTTTAACTTTTCACTTATTTTATTATATTCTATATATTTCAAGGATCCACGAGTAGAAGATGCTTTAGGTTCTCCAATCAAGGGATATGGAGAAGAAACAACCCGTAGAAGAAGAACCCATGTAAGCCATGCCATTTATGAAAAAGATGGAGTTAAGCACATGAGGATGAGGTTCTACATTAAGGGAATAAGGAACAAGGGTGTTATTGAATTAGACATGAAACAGGTTAGTTTATAGTTATGACTTATGATGAACTAGTAGTGCTCGTGGCTCCGCCTGTGTGAAAAAGTTTTCCGGGACAAAAATATTTTCCCGGGACAAAAAGTAGCCTATAGCACTCAGGAGTTATGTAGCTTCCTATTAGTGAAAGAATGTTCAAAATCGGTTCAGTAGTTCCTGAGATTAGCGCGTTCAAACAAACAAACTCTTCAGCTTTATAATATTAGTATAGATTGTTATCAATATACTTCAGTTATTTTACGAAGAGCAGTAACTATAGGGTGGCCGAGGTGGCAAAATGATACGGGCCCCGGGCCCAGAGGGGCCCCCGGCCCCGCATACCGACAGGCCATGAGCTCAGACATAACATAGAAAAGTTATGACGGGGAGGAAGGGGGGGGGGTTTATACGTGACTTATTTATTAAATTTCAGGGGCCATGTCAATTTTACTGAGGCCCCATCCAATGAATTTGCCACGGGCCTCATATGAAATAGTAACGCCACTGATGAAGAGCTCTGACAGGTGACAATCCAAAAATTAATAAGCATGGGAAATTATAATCTATCGCAAATTAAACCGATTTTTATGCAGTATCGATAGAAAATATGACTATTACTAAATCGATTTTATGTTTTGAGTGGATGATATCCGTTCAATATATTGATTTAAATATGTTACATTTATCCATAATTTATTTTATATTTCAAATAACAATTTAAAAGGAACACACTAAATAATATATTATACACTTTCACACGTTAATATGGTATCTTCATAATCAAAACGATTAATTGTAAGTGTTTGCATAATAACGATCCAGCTCTAAGACATTTACGTTCTGTTCTCATATCACTCATAGTTTTTCAATATATTTAAGAATTTCATTAGTCTAAACCAAAATGGATTTTTCAATGTATAGTATTGTAATTAACGAAGACAATTACTATTGTTTTTTTAAGTTGGTTGCCTCACAGACTATAATTTATTGCATAATGATGAATAAAACTGTTTTTGCAAAGAATGGATTGTTTCGCAGCTGTCAGAGCTCTTCGTAAAATCATCAAACTATAGATTAATATTTTAATAACAGAAAGAAAGTTGTTTTAAAACTATGTAAATGTGGGATAAAAGACAATTACTTTACTGTCTATGTTTAACCCGTCAAACCCCACTTATACATACAGATTTATGGGGGAACTCTATATACTTGGACACCGGTGGCCGTAGCAGCGCATGACGAGTCGAATGCATATTTTTCATACATGCTTTAAATAAGATAAGAGCCCCGATCAGCAAACCAAGATAGTTAAGAAATAAAACCCACTGATTCACTGGTGTATATAAAATGATATACTTAATATAACAAAACTGCATAAAAATTATGCATGTCCTCTCCAAACTTATATAAAATTTTTTAGTATTCATAATAAAATTTTGATATCCTATTTTCAGAACGAATATGGAAATTACATGTGCAGATACTTATTGGTTCAACTAGATGACTTCAGTGGGAAGACATTCATTATAGAAGACAACAGAGCTGAACTTGATAGATCAAAATCTGACTTCGGACAACTGCCAACACTCACATTGACTCAGTGACCTAATAATTGTAAAGAATGTGAGTAATTTTAGATGAATTATTCATTGTCTCTACTCTCATATAAGTTTACCAAATGTAAAAAAATCCTGTGCAGTTTGGTATGGGGCCTTGATCCTTTTTCTTTTGAAAAACATTGGATCTCATAATAGCCTGTTAATACTTAGTTATTTGTTTAGCTTGCAACTAACTACATATTTTGCAAAGCATGCACTTGCATGTTCGGTTTATGTGATTTTTTTTTACTTCCAGATTCTATCGAGGAGTTGCTACTTGCTAGAGCTGTTGATTGAATACTCCATTAGATTTTATTCTGGGTTAAGACAATAAATAAATGTTTGTGTTGTGACTGAATTAAGACAAAAATGTAAATTTGTAAAAAAGGATTTTGTGTAAGAAAACAAATAGATAAATAGAAGTTAATGTTTATTTTAATAACCTCCTTACATTACCTAACATTTCAAACACATCAACACAATGCTGAGGTCTCGGGTTCGATCCCCAGGGCGGGCAAAGTATCAGTATCAACCTGGAGTCTGGAATTTGTGGCTGATATGGCGATAGGCTCGCCCCCTATCACATCATGGAAAAGTGAGTGCACTAGTTGCGCCTCTGCCTACCCCTTCGGGAATAAATGCGTGAGTACGCCTAAAATCGAAAACAGATTTAAGACATGTTCATAATATTTTAGCTCTTGTTTATGAATCATGATGAAGAATGGTAAGATAACATAAGCTTTACCCAATGAAATTGAATTATTGTAAGTATGAGTTAGCTTCCTTCCTACATTGCTCGCTTTAATCATTTTATAGGTTCATAAATCCATTGTTATTTGTTCAAGCATGACTTTACGTACATTTTAGGCCAAATTATTTTGAAATTTTCCATGGTATTATTTCCCAAGCCATAAACACCCGTCTTCTAAATACAAATCTTTTTAATTTATTGAAGAGCCAGTAGAATATAACCACAATCGACAAGTACTGCGGCCACGCCCATTTGAATTCTTGTAGTATACTTGGGGTGTATCTTACTTGCATTTCGGGTATCCTGAGATGAATTTTTATGTCCATTGTGTCTGTATGCGCGTACTGAACTCTATCATACACGGTTTTAGTATGAACTGTTACTGAAAAAAAATAGTGCCTGTATAGAAAAATTTGCGATATTGCAAGATATTGCTCAGTGTAGACATTCAGGGTCTTTCCGTACCATACTATACCAGCCCTGTATTAGGTATATACTGCCCACTGCTGAACACGGGCCTCCTCTGCTACTGCGAGGCTTTAGGCCTTAGGTTTAGGCTCACGCTGGCCTATTGCGGGTTGGCAGACTTTACATACCTTCGAAATTCTTATAGAGATACTAGATTTTGCCCGCGGCTCCGCCCGCGTAAAAAAGTTTTTCCGGGATAAAAGTCCCGCTTTTTATTTTCCCGGGATAAAATGTAGCCTATGTGTTAATCCAGGACATGATCTACCCGTGTGCCAAATTTCATTGAAATCCGTTCAGTAGTTTTTGCGTGAAAGAGGAACAAACATCCTTACATCCATACATCCAAACATCCAAACATCCATACATTCTTACAAACTTTCGCCTTTATAATATTAAGTAGGATTCTCAGGTATGCCGGTTTTCTCACTATGTTTTCTTTCACCGTTAAAGCGAGCGATAATTCACAAAAAATACTTAAGAGCCTATGTGAAAAACATATGGAATCGTGATGGGCGTGACTTAGCGTATTTCAAATGCGAGGCGCCGCACGGCCCCGCTGAGATAGATCGCGCGCCTCGGCCCTCGTCGCATCGCGTCGTTGCGACAGGTCGTTGCACTCAAGCCCGCGAAAAGATCGTCATTGCAAATGCATGTCTGTGTTGTAAATATTATAGTTATTATAATTTCTAATAAATTTATAACTTATAAAACATAGAATTTATTTTAATTCGTTTATAGAACCATTATTGTGTCACTATTATCTACCTAATTACTTGAACATTATGTAAAATGACATTGTAAGTTACCTAAACTCATCGAAAGTATTATTCACTTATAGTTGACTTTTGTTGACAAGATAAAATTTGGTGTGGTGGTAGGTTCGAGTCTTACCCCTACGTAGGTCTGTATATAGGTAAAAAGCAAAGCAGTATGAAACTTCTATAATATGTTTTAAATTATATTTTGCTTTGTTTTGATTTATTCTTGTGGACTTTCCTAACTTTGGTGGACATAAAATAAATAATAATACAATAAATGGCGTCACTATTTTTCGGCCCGACTCGGGATTCGAACCCGGGACCTCAGCACAATAGGCGTATCGTGTGTGCAACTACGCCTTGGAGGCAGTCAAACATAGCATCACACCTTTTCTCCTCACACTTCGTCTCCTATTTGGTCTTATCAAAAAGGAGACGAGCTTATTGCCACATACCGGGCCCAATTCAACAGACCGAGCTGATACTGGACAGAAAAAAATAGTATTTGCCCGACGCGGGATTCGAACCCGAGACCTGAGCGTGGAGGCCGTACCGGGCACGTAATACAACTACGAATTGCGACATCAAGGTAGTTTCGACAAGTCATTCACGATGAAACTTCTTCCCTGGAATGTCAGGTCTATTTTACGTAAATGATGCTTCACTCTAGTGCCACCATGCAATTTAAAAATCGAATTTTGTATGTAAAGGATGTTCGAAATTTATGCAATGCAATAAAATTACATAGCTTGATATGAAGATTGATTACATTATTATGGTTGAATAGTCACTATATAGGATATAAATGTTACAAATGTTGAAGGCGGCTGCTACCTATCTAGATAATTTTTATAATTTTTAATTTGAACTGTATGTAATGTGGGGTAAGAAAAATATAGCAAGGTCATTCTTACTACGCGGGTACTTATGCTTATAGAAAATTTGAAATGTTAATTACTTACAATTTTTTAAATATTTTTTATATTTTGTACAGAAGAATAGACTGATGTTTACTGCAACAGCTACTTCTTCAATTCTAAGGCATTTGTTTTTGTTTCGCAATATAACAAAGCTCCGATATCCTTATTGAACTGAATGAAAAATAATGATGGCCATATTTTAAAAGGAGACGGGAAAAACTTCATAGAACTTTGGGCTTAGTGTTACAGAGATAATTTATGCATTATTTTATAGTTATATTAGAACTATTTCCAAATGAGAAAGAAAAATCTGTCTGTCCAATGGGAGTAAAGAAAGAACCGCTGTAGAGTAGAGCTTCTAAATAATTTTTCGGTGAATAACTTTTTTTTACCTGATGACATAAGATGTTCACAGTACCTAACCATTGGATTGCCCTATTGAATAGTGAACAGAGCTAGCTTAGACAATAACCAGAATTGAACATATCACATGGAATCGACGAGGACTGATATAAATATATAATGGCTCATTTACACTCTCGCGCGAGTGGTACGCCGAACACAATACGAGCCACGACGCGAGGTGTGAAGCTAGAGTGTTAGTGAGTCAATAATGTATTTCAATTTGACATTACGTCGGGAGCGCTGAGCAAAGTTGCCAGTAAAATTAAATAATATCGACCAATATTAAATATCCCAAAAAGTGAAAATGTCTTTTTAGTTTAATTTCTAAAATACCTATAGTTTTTAATTCTTCTTCTTTTTCAGCCTTTAAAAGGCTACTATTGCACATAGGTCTCCCCCAAAGAATTATTAATACTATTATGTCAATATTATTCTTGTTATACATGCTTGGTATTCTTTGAGTATGTAACCAACGCTCTAAGTTGGTGCCAGCGCCGTGTGTAATATTACACGAACCACTTGGTGCCACTTTTCACCTTTCTATAACTCAAAACCTATTTAAAGTAAACACATAAAACTGTGTGAGTTTAATTATATCTATAAGGACATCTAGAAGCCCAAATTTCATGAAGCTAGCTCAAACGGTTATAAAGATATGAAGGTCAAAATTGTAAATTTTTGTACTGACTGACAGACTTATAGTATCTAAACCTAACCTACTTCCAGATGACCTAGAGGGATGAAATTTGGAATCCAGCTCGGTAATTATGTGTAAGCGTAAGAAAAAATCTAAAAATAAAAAAAGTTAAAAATACAGGGGTCCACATAAAAAAAATATATTTTTAATGGTAGCGTTGGAATCCCAATATATGTTTTATTATATTTGCTTTATAACAGAAATATAAAGATAAAGTTAAGCCAAAACATTTGTGGTGTCCCCATAAAAAAACACTTGTAATACGCGCTAAACAGCCGGCCAACGGTGTGTCGTCGGCGGCGCGCGGCACCACACAACTCAATACCTACCTAGTTTTCTTTACAAAAAGTAATGATATCCCACCAAAAACATAAATGTAAAAGATATCACATTTGTAAATACCAGCAACTATTATAGGTATTCAATAAAGCAAACAAATAGAATTTAATACTTGTTCATAATGTTATTTTGTTCCTATCAATACATATTTAGATTTTGCATAAAACTTGGCACACATTTAGATCTCCATTCTTTTTGCGGCGAAGCCCACAGCTAAGCATAATTTTGGTATTGAACTTGGCTATCCTTTTTTACATTTATGTTTTTGGTGGGATATTTTTAAATGGAAGACATAAAAGTAGAAGAATATTGATACATGCTTCAAAAGTGTAAGGTTAAGCCCAATTTAGGCCGTCTCCTCTATACCTATTAGAGTTTGTGGCCAGTCATGTCCAGCGGATTTTGATTTTAAAGCCAAATAGCCTTTAAAGAAAAATAAATCTAAATGGCGGCCTTTATTTAAAATTCTAACATTACATCTGCCTTTTGTGCACAAAACAATGCCCAGATATCGATTTTGAGTTCGATTGGCCTTAATACAAAAAACTTCAAAATGGTGGCTACTTTTTTCAATTCTGACATTGGATCACTCTTTTGTTAATAATGTTACACCCAGATATCGATTTTGCGGTCGATTAACCTTAAAACAAATAAATTCAAAATGGCGGCCACTTTTTTCAGTTCTGACGGTGGATCTGCCTTTAGTAACTAAAGTGGTACTCAGATACCGATTTTGAGGTCAATTGGCTTAAAATAAAGAAATTCAAAATGGCGGCCAATTTTTTCAGATCTGACATTGGATCCGTCTTTTGTACCTACAGGCCTGCCCAGATGTCGATTTTGAGATCGAATGGCCTTAAAACAAAGGAATTCAAAATGGCGGTCATTTTTTTTAATTCTAACATTGGATCCGTCTTTTGTACCTACAGGCTTGCCCAGATATAGATTTTGAGGTCGATAAGCCTTAAAACAAGGAAATTCAAAATGGCGGCCACTTTTTTCAAGTCTAACATTAGATCCGTCTTTTATACCTAAAGGCCTGC
The DNA here is from genome assembly GCA_949316025.1 of Lapara coniferarum. Taxonomy (NCBI): domain Eukaryota; kingdom Metazoa; phylum Arthropoda; class Insecta; order Lepidoptera; family Sphingidae; genus Lapara; species Lapara coniferarum. The sequence goes on from OX438926.1 coordinate 7,611,300, forward strand.
CCAGATTTTGAGGTCGATTGGTCTTAAAACAAAGAAATTCAAAATGGCGGTCACTTTTTTCAATTCTAACATTGGATCCGTCTTTTGTACCTACAGGCTTGCCCAGATATAGATTTTGAGGTCGATTAGCCTTAAAACAACGAAATTCAAAATGGCGGCCACTTTTTTCAAGTATAACATTGGATCCGTCTTTTATACCTAAAGGCCTGCCCAGATATCGATTTTGAGGTCGAATGGCCTTAAAACAAAGGAATTCAAAATGGCGGTCACTTTTTTTAATTCTAACATTGGATCCGTCTTTTTTACCTAAAGGCTTGCCAAGATATCGATTTTGAGTTCGATTGGCCTTAAAACAAAGAAATTCAAAATGGCGGCCACTTTTTTCAATTCTAAAATTGGATCCGTCTTTTGTACTTAAAGGCCTGCACAGATATCGATTTTGAGGTCGATTAGCCTTACAACAAGGAAATTCAAAATGGCTGCCACTTTTTTCAAGTCTAACATTGGATCCGTCTTTTATACCTAAAGGCCTGCCCAGATATCGATTTTGAGGTCGATTGGCCTTAAAACAAAGAAATTCAAAATGGCCGCCGTGTATACCAATTCTAACATTGGCTCTTAACATTTTAGTTATTATTGATTCATAATGTATAAATAAATGAGTACTACAAAAAATCATACTAAAATAATTTTATGGTGTAAAAATTTGAACAGCCTTTACATACAAAATACTAATTTTTTAAATGTATGAGCGGCACGCAAGCATCATTTACACAAAATTGGGCCGGCATTCCAGGGCGTCCCTAGCTATGAATTACCCAATATAAATAATACATACATATACTCTCACGTCTTTTATCCCCGAAGGGGTAGGCAGAGGCGCAACTAGTGCACTCACTTTCCGTCGTGCGTATTCCGTCCTATGATGTGATAGGGGGCGAGCCTATCACCATTTCAGGCTCAAAATCCAGACTTCGGGCTGAAAAGAAAAAAATCCAATATCACTTTGCCCGACTCGGGGATCGAACCCGAGACCTCAGCATTGCAGTCATAACGTAATACAACTACACCACTGAGGCAGAATAAATAACAAAAAAAAAGCAGTGACTATTGTTTTTCAATCAGGGATTCGAACCCAGCACCTCAGCGTACCGATCACTAAATATAACTAAAGCAGGTCTCCGACTAGAAACAATTTACAAAGGTGAAAGGATGTAATAATTACGCTTGCTGCCTATCTTATAGACCTAATAGAGCCTATAATTTTATATTGATACACGGACGTGAGCTGGATACACTATAAAACAGAATTTCCAGGGCACCTCCAAATTTGCCGCGCGGCAGCGCGGACCAATCCCTACACTAGACGGCCAATTCGAACTTTGAAGGCGTCCGAAAATTTCGAGCACACGTCCGTCGTCAGTAAAGATTCCGGACGACTGAAGCCGGCACGGGCCACTCCCATAACAGCGATGGCGTATTTGGACGTCGCGGATGAGAGAAAGTGACGGGAGGCGCACGCGTATGCCGAAATGAAATGGCGTAAGCGCCAAAACAATTTTCTTTTAATTGTGATTATACTATTTAATTCGTTTTAATTGTGTATTGATAAAACTTTGAAAAAATTGTTGTATTGTATTTAAATAAAGTTACGAATGTACATATTCCACCATTTAGAGATAAAGCGTGTTTAAAGAAAATATCAGAGGTAACTTTGATTTTTTTTTCGATCGAGATAATTTATAGCAATTGTGTTTTGGCTTTGACATATTATTGAGTTATACGTTCAATTTACACATATCCAAAAATCTAACTTCTGATCTTAGTAGTTTACGAGAAATTTGAATTTGAAAGTCCTTAAAGTTCCTTACATAGGCTCTTAATATGAGTCTTCAGTCAGCCTTTCCTTAGTCCTAACAAATTGCGAAAGGGTGTTTTATAGGGTTTGTAAAATATATTGTTTATATCGTTACGATGCTCATGATGATGCAATCACATTCACACTGACATTCGTGCTGTGTTTATAATATGTTCTAAGAGAACTGCCTGTCTTTTCATTGCAATTTATAAATAAGATCATTGTAAAGATTCGCCACACGCTTGACTGTGGAATTGAATTCAGAACTTTCTGCGTTAGGTAGAGCCATTTTTATTGTAATTTTTAGGTAATATAACTACATCACAAAGCCTTTTAAATACATAAAAGAAGTACTGAATATGATGAATAATATGTAAAAAAAGGGTTGGGTTACCTTCTCTCTTAAAATATTCCTTTAAAATAAAATCTGCCATATTTCCGTCATTCCACGTTGAGAAATTCAGCAGCGAATTATTGTATTTAATATCTGTATGACCCCAAAAACAAGGAATATGTGATGTTTGATATAATTGAAAGTCGCCGTAAAAATTGTAGCTCGAAGGAGCACTCACGAAATCTTTTGATACGAGCGCAAGATTTTGCATGTGCATTGGACATACACTCTGTAAAAAACATTATTTATTAGCTGATTCTTAAGTTTACTAATAACAAATAAATAGTGTCTGAGATTTTAAAGCTTCAAAACTATCTTTTTAATGTTGTTTTCAGATTTAGCCCTTTGTCGTGGATTTTTCTATGATTTACGAGAGGCTTCTTCACGTATGAACCCATAGCTAGTTTCTAGTTTTTATGAAGAATTGAGCTCGTTGAATTCGTGGCTTTTTTGTTGTTGTAGGACAAGTGTAAGGTGATTAATATGGATGTAGCCACGAGTACCTAGCTTTTAATACTTATGTTGTAAATTACCTTTAATTGAAAATTTAACCCCAATATCAATATAAATGAAATTAATATTTTGTCTGGAGGCACATCAAGTCGAAATTTTAGTTCCAAAGAATCACTTTTACCGTCGTCGTTAATATCATTCTCCTCGACCTGTAAATGAGTTGGTGTGAATGTCATCGCCTGTTTTTAAGGAACGAAAACTAGTACGTAAAAAATATTCTGCCCAATTTTCAATTGCTTCTGTTGGATACGGGGAAATTGAGAGATATTAATAAAATATTTATTAGAAGGTATTAATTACATTCAGGTACCTACAGGTATTTTTTACCATTTTGTTTTTATTTTCTTTGAATACCTATAATATTTGCCATAGAGTAATATGTCTTGAGAATACTGTTTTTTTTACTAAACATTTATATGTCAATGTTACCTCAATTGTAACACATTTGTCTCTGTCTCCAACTTCATTTTCATCAAGAGCTTGGATTTCACTGCAGATTATGGTATGACTGGGGTCTTGTGTTTCTGCTGCTAGTAAATACTCGTAGGTAAAGTGTACTAAAGGCTGTTCATAAAAATTATGTGACTTTAGCCAGAAACCTGAAAGTAGGAAATAATTAGTACAATGTTCCCGAATCATGCCCGCAGTCTTTATACCAATTTGGGATTCCGTGTAGGTTCTGGAGTTGTGAGCCTATTTCTATTTTTTTTGTGGCATCAAATGACGAGACGAGCATGCCGTTCGCCTGATGGTAAGCGATACGACCACCCATAAACTGGAGCCACATCATCCAGCACCTCGAGTTACAAAGTTCTGTGTGACATTCCACTGCACTCGTCATCCTGAGACATAAATGTTAAGTCTCATTATGTCCAGTAGTTAGTTACACTGGCTGCAATATCCTTCAAACCGAAACACAACAATGCATGCACATTGCTGCTTGGCGGTAGAAATAGACATTGCGGTGGTACACACAGAGACGGACTCTTACATATGAGAGACCTACCACCAGTAAGAGGAGAGGTTCCAATGCCGGGCAACTCAAATAATATTAATATTTTTAAGACTCTAGCAAGTAACTTGATTCCTCGTCCTGGCGATTTAAGCAACAAAGTCACTGTTCATAGGCTAAACTGCTACTAAATTAGAGAGGTGATTAAAAACTGTTACTGGAGAAAACCTTCCAAGTAATTACCAATAAAATTTCCTTACCTCTGCTCCTATATGCTATAATAAACGGTAGAACTATATTTAACAAAGTGGTTATTAAAGTAAAAAATGTGGCCTTTGATAACAAATAACTCTTATACTGAATTTCCACATGAGAACTAAATAAATTGTAAAAGGCCATTATATAATACTTATCGCCTACATAATTATCCTACAAGTTATTTTTCTTATGAACAATTTGAACGCACTATACTATTTTCAAATTATGTTTATCGTGAGTAGGCGACGATACCTTCTTTGTTTCCGGCGAATTTATTATTGATCAACAAAGCGTTGCTAAGCAACATTTCGGTGTTACCCGATAATAAAAAAAATATTAAGATTGTTTTTGGGATACGCTGTTTAATTTGACTGTAACTTCGGTACAGGGTATGTTTTTAAAAGATCTATTTATGTGTTCCTTGTTCTTTTTAAAGTAAAACTTGATGAAACGTTGATCCAACGGGAGCGTGTGCGTATATCCGTTACCTTGTTTTGTGTTCTAAAACAATAGCAATGTTAAAGTTACATCCATCTATTGTACCTATCTGTTGAGTATTCATTATAAAAAATGAATGAAGTTGTAATTATCTGAAGAATCGTAAGATTACCTTTTCATTAACTATGATTACGAATTACGCAATGTAATATTATTCTAAGGGCAATGTTTATGTAAAACGTAGGTATAGGATTATAATAACTTATGAGAATTAAGTACCTAATATTGTTTTTATAATTGTACTTTTGTAACACCTAACTGCGAAATAGGTACCTACAAAAATTAATAGCATCAAATTATTTATCAAAATTATGAGATATACAGAGAGTTAGTTGGAAGTATGATATATATTTATATTCCTAATTAAATAAGAATAACAGAACTCTTATATACCTGATACTTAAGTGGGATTATCCAAAAACTTTATTAACTAGAAGGTTCTGAAAAGTATATTGATATTTTGTTTATTTGCTCTATCAGCTCGGAGTATGGAATTTATGCTTGACATGGCGATAGGGTCGCCCACTTTCCTATTATGTAACAGAGCACACATGACGAAACGTGGGCTAGTTGCCTGGGTGCTCCATGCCTACCCCTTCGAAGATAAATTAAGCACGATGTTTGTTTGTTCTTATTTTTTGATAAGTATGAAACAAGAGCATAATACTTACGGTAGTTTCAGTCATGAAAGCAATTTCATAGATATATTTTTCTCTACAAATTGCAGCCCGTAAGATTCTGCTTGAAGTCATGGTGAAATGGTGTTGTGAGTTGTATAATATTTGCAGGCTGTTACAAATTTAGATTACTTGGCACAACTTACCGGCTGCCTACGACAATTGCTCGTAGATTCATTACCTACATATTCGCAAAAAACAGTGGGTAAGTAGATGATATATGGGCTATCAGAATACATGAACATCTTAATTTAATTCACAGAATTCGCTCTATTTCCGTGACTACATTATGTCCATAGATTCTCAATTGAATCATAACAGTATCGGCTGCAGATGCTATCCCACGTGATTGGAGTTCTCAGTTTTTAATATATATTGTGTAAAAGTTCAATTTGATTTCATATTACTAATTTAAATAAGACGTTAATGTAAATAATTGTTGCATTAAATAATAATGCCCATAACTGTAAACTTATTAGGTACTTACTTACTTTACTTGGCGTATCTCATAAGTACGTGTATTACATAAAATATAAACATGAACCTTAACTAAAAATCTGTACGAAAAAAGTAATTTTAGCTACTAACTTTTTTTTAAACTCCCTTAGTGTTGAACATTCATGTTAATCCAATAAGAAATGTTTATTTGGTTGGCACAGTAAAGTAATATCTCGTTTAGCATTAGGTGCCCTAGTGCTACTGTGGCAATGAGTTACTCCAGATACAATCCAGTGAACAAAAACAATGCCTTCGCCTGAACCCGGTGGCTGTGGCGCCCGCTATGACAACTGATACCTCAGCGGTAAATGATCTCGTACTACATCCTTTTAGTATAAAAAGAGCTCGCGGCAAGGAGATGGCATCATTCGCTCGGGTTACACCCCGGAGCACAGTGACGTCCTCTACAGGGACTAAGTTTACTTTTCTACACGTACAGCGTCTACGCCAAGATGTCCATGGTTAGAAGGTCCAGTATGGACAGGATGTCTTCCAGCATGACGTCCAGCATGACTGGAATGGGTCTGGGTGGAATTACTGGACTCACCTCAGGAATGAGCACTCTTAGCTGCATGAGAGAACAGCAGATGACCATCGGGGGAATGCCTTCGAACTACGTTCCCGGGTTGTCAGCTTACTACAACATCTCGAGCTTCTGCCAGCGCCCAGGCCAAACTCGTCGTTGGCCTATGCAGAGAGCTGGACCTACTGCGCAGCATCGCCCAGGCCGCTCGCACAGCACTGGCGCTCTACACCGTATGAAGCATTCGATGAGGAACAGTCCTAACACTCAGTACACCCACAACCTAATCTGCAAACTCGCTGATCAAAATGAACGCCGTCGCCGCCAGGATACCTTGGAAATGATTCCTCAGAGCTACTACTCGCAGCAACCGCTGAAGGTAGAACTCACTGAATTCTACTCCAGGGACAATTCCAAGGACCACCATACCGAGCAATATGATCTGGTAAACGACAACATCCTACCTAACCCTGTGCTGCGAAGAGGACAGAACTTCTTCTTCGCCGTGCGCTTTGACAGGACTTACGACAAGCAGCAGGATATGATTCGTATCGTGTTCTGCTTCGGTGAGTAACAATTCATAAGTTAGACATTTCCATCATCGACGATAAGCTGTTTTTTCATTGAATGGATGTTTTACTGCAATTTATAGTTTTTAATTAGATGCTGCACAATGCCTAAAATATGCAAATTATTTTATTTGCAGGGCCTAAACCCAGCATCACTAAGGGAACTCGCGTTGTTCTCCCCGTGAACTGGAACACACAGCAAGGGGTCTTCCAACATTCTCGCGACGTGATGGGCATGGGTATGGGAATGGGAATGTCCAGAATGCAGGATACTGGAACCGCGATGGCTACGATGGGAACCATGGGAACTATGAGCACGATGAGCTCTATGGGTCCGATGAGTGGCATGAGGGAAACTACTACATACGGCGTCCGCCGTAGTTCGTTCAGCAATGAGCCACTACCTCTACAGCACAGCCCTCTCAGCCCACATGGACCCATGGATCGGCCAATGATCGACCGCTATGGAGGAGCCACACAACACTCGTCTTTCGGTCGCGGCTATGGTTCCCGCCACGGATCTCGTCACGGGTCTATGCAAAACCTGGCATCTCTGGCTCACGACATGGATAGATGGGACATTAGCATCCAACGCCAGGATGGAAACACAATTACATTCCAAGTACATGTACCTGCCACTGCTCCAGTCGGTGTTTGGAACTGTTGGGTTCAAACTAATCGCTTCGGGCAGCGCGACAACCGCCACGACTACAAATGCGACGAAGATATATACATCCTCTTCAACCCCTGGTGCCGCGAGGACCCCGTCTACATGGATAACGAATCATCCAGAAAGGAATACGTGCTCAACGAACAGGGTAAAATTTGGTGTGGCACCTGGCGCCAACCGAAAGGTCGCAAATGGATTTACGGACAGTTCGACGATGTTACACTGCCTGCTTGCATGTACTTGCTGGAACGCAGTGGCCTGGAGCATTCCGAGCGTGGCAATCCTATTCGCGTCTGCAGAGCTATTTCTTCCATGGTAATCACACCAATAAACTTAACAACCTTGCTAAGCTTATGATATCTATACTTTTAGTATTATGAAGAGGAAAGATTTGATTGTTTGTTTGTAATGGATAAACTCAAAAACTACTGGACCGATTTTGAAAGCACTTTCACTAATAGGAAGCTACTTTACTCTTTAGTGCTATACCTAGGCTACTTTTTATCCCGAGAAAATATTTTTATCCCGGAAAATCTTTATCACGCGGGCGGAGCTGCGAGCAGAAATCTAGTTAATAATACTTCAAGCATGGTCTATTAATAACTTTGCGTTACAGATCAACGCCAATCATGATGATGATGGTCTAATGGTTGGACGCTATGACGGCGAATACAAAGACGGAGTAGCACCTCATGCTTGGACGGGCTCTGTGGCTATTCTGGAACGCTACCTTACTGATGGGGGCCGACCAGTTGAATACGGCCAATGCTGGGTATATTCTGGCTTGGTTGTGACTATTTGCAGAGCTCTTGGTAAATATAACGAATTTAAATTTAAAGTAAGTAATATGATTTATTTAGAACGATCCAGCTGAACAACACAATATTGAATTGCAGGTATTCCTTGCCGATCTGTCACTAACTACGTGTCGGCCCATGATACAAACCGCACCTATACAGTTGACAAATATTTCGACCGCGATGGCAACGAAGTGCCTAACGGCCCTGATGAAGACTGCTATGACTCATGTTGGAACTTCCACGTGTGGAATGACGTATGGATGCAACGCCCTGACCTGCCTCAAGGTTTTGATAACACTCAAATTTCATATGAATTATAATTCTAGCTACTTGATTAACAATAATTAACTCAACATTTTCTGTATCAGGATACAGCGGCTGGCAGATTATAGACTCTACGCCCCAGGAAGAAGCTGAATCGGTCTACCATTGCGGCCCGGCCAGCGTAGAAGCAGTCCGTCGTGGCGAAGTCGGTTTCCAATATGACACACCTTTCATGTATTGCCAGCTCAATGCCGAGCTATGCCACTTCCAGGAAGAAGAGAATTCCGAATGGGGCTTCATCCGGATGGCTTCTAACCAATACCAGTAAGTGCAGTGTGGGTTCAAATCGATGATTAATCGTGAACAAAACTATAAATTGTATTTTTATTGCAGAGTGGGCCGCAAGATCCTCACAAAGAATCCCAACCGCGATGACGACGAAGGGGAGAGTGACATGCTCGAGATCACTCATGAATACAAGACTGTTGATAGTTCTTCACCCGAACGCCTAGCCATTATTGCTTCATGCCGCGGTTACCAGCGCCTGCAGCAATATTATGAATATCCTGACCGCAACTTCGAAGATGTGTACTTCGATCTTATGGATATTGATATTGTGCCCTACGGCCAGCCTTTCGACTGCACCATGAATATCCAGGTAGATATAAGTCATTTACAAACATTGACTATAATATATTAGTGAGGTACAACTATATAATATTTCTATGATGTCTGCTATAGAACAAGTCGCACGAAGACCGTACCATCTGGTGCGTACTGACGGCTTCATCATGCTACTACACCGGCGCTATTGCCTCGCGTCTCCGGCGAGCTCAAGGCGAGTTCATTGTACGCGCTGGCCAACGTGAGGTCCTGAAACTTCACGTCACACCCCAGGAATACATGGACAAGCTTGTAGACCACTCAATGGTGAAGGTGCACGCCATGGCCTACGTGAAGCAAACCCGCCAGGCCTGGTCTGATGAAGACGACTTTCCGCTACATAAACCAAGAATGCAAGTGCAGGTGATAAAACGATGAAATATACCTACTGCTATAGTTTAATTTGTCGTGAACAAAGCTGTTACGCATTCATGTTTGATTTGTGCAGGTGAGAAGCCAGCCTTGCGTGGGACAGGAATGCGCCATCACATTCAGCTTCCAGAATCCGTTGAATGTGCATTTGACCGACTGCTACTTTACCTTCGAAGGACCCGGCGTCCAGAGGCCGCGACAGGTTTGTATCTCCGTAACATTGAATACCTGAAGATGTCTGAAAGGATTTACAATACAACATATTATTAATGATTTACTTGCAGATAAGATTCCGCGACGTGAAGCCTGGCGAGTTCGTTAACTACCAGGACAAGTTCATTCCGCGTAGACACGGCGAGCGACGCATCGTGGTGACGTTCTCGTCGCGCCAGATGGACGAGATCTTCGGTTGCACGACGGTGAATGTGCGCGGCTAGCTAGCCCCCGGGCCCCGAGCGCCTTCGCCGCGCACCTCGCCGGGGCCGTCGTCACCGCCAGCGCTGCAGATGGACCGCTCCTACGTCTCCTACGTAGCGCCGGAACAACATTTGTACGTCCAAGAAGAGGAAGTCGTAATTGTCAAGTCTAACCCGTGAGGGCGACGTGTGAGCGCAGTATAAGTGTTGTCTGCAATATGTTTTTTGTGTGTTGGATATGAAACCAGTGGCGACTTCGCTTATGTAGGACAGTACAAATGTTATAAACGAACTCTTTATACTTTAAACGAACCAATAACGATGACGTGGCATGCCTAAGGATCATAATATACTCATAATAAAATAATATTTTCCACAAGCACATTTCAAATCAATAAAAATACAAAAAATAATTTTATATTCTTACACATTTCGCACAGTGTGATTTAATTATGACTTAATATACTTAAGTGTACTATGTAAGGAAATGACCTATGCTTCGTGTGCCATTATGTTTTGAATAATGATGTATGTCTCTTGCCCAAAGAGCTTAGTGTTAAGAACTTTATATTATCTAGGATAATCATATTTACATACAACTACTGCTTATTGTCTAATATTATTTTTATTACTTTATACACGTATGATTGATCTTTATTTATATTTTAACCACAAAAATATGTTATTTGCACTGTTTGTGTGTTTTTGGGATCTCAAAAATAAAAAGCATTCATTGCAAAATATCTTTCTATTTACAATCCTTCAACCATATTTTGTAAAACATATTCGTGATTATGAAAATTAAACTACAATTGCTTCATTAAATCTGTAGGCACTTATATAACAAGTTTAACTCATAAAAACTTTGATTCAATTAATCCAACTATAAACACAAGATATATTGCAACTACGACTTTTGTATACTATCAGGTATAAATAAAAAGTAATCGCATCTATATAACTATCTACGAAGCATACAAATATTTAGTTTCAACAACGAAAAAAAATATAAAAAATACAACTACTATAATTATAAACTAAAAATAACTAAAACTATAAAAGCTTGATCGATTAATCAATTAATTAGTCATATTATGACACAGTGATAGTGGTTTGCGTTGTATACTTAAATTATGGTCTTTGGATAGTACTGTGTGTCACATAGGTTTTAAAAGATTTTCTTTGGAATAGGTAATGTTTTGGTACACCATAAGATTTTTAAAATAGACCATTTTGAACCTGAGTAAGTTCATTCACAAACTGCAATTCCACATGGGTATAAATATTTCTTAGCGAACTGGTTTTACTGGTGGTAGCTGTCTCTCATATGTAAGAGTTCGTCTGGGTGGGTACCACCGCAATGTCTATTTCTACCGGCAAGCAGCACTGTTGTGTTTCGGTTTGAAGGACATTGTAGCCAGTGTAACTACTGGACATAACGAGACATAACATCTTATGTCTCAGGATGACGAGCGCAGTGGAATGCCACACAGTACTTTGTAACTCAAAGTGCAGTATGCTGTTGCTACTGTTTATGAGTGGTCCTATAGCTTACCATCAGGCGAACCCAACTTTTGTGACCCCCGTGATGGACGGCAGCGTGCCTCACGCTGCCTCTGACGCCAAGGGCGTCCTTCGGTGTACGGGGGCTTCTGAGCCCCCGCAACAACAAGAGACGGACCGCAACAGCGGTACGCGCAGGGGCGGTTGCGGACGACAACTTAGACGTGAGTCGGAGCAAGCCCGCAGCCGTCCGTAATGAGCCGAAGATGTTCAGCGCCGAGTTTTAGTTGGTATGCCGTGCGGTGTACATAGGTTAGGGACTCGGCTCGGCGGTCGCGCGACGTTTTCCATCTCTCCGGGCGGCTCAACGTCGGGTCGTAAGGCACGGTGAACCCAACATAGCCGCTCAGTCGTTCCCCTTGAACACTGGGCGGTAGTAATAAGTCAATTACTCCGCGTCAAAAAAAAAAAAAAAAAACAACAGGCGAACGGCATGCTCGTCTCGTCATTCGATGCATTAAAATAAAAATATTATTAATACTGACGTCAGGAAAACTGACGAACCTTCGTAATCACTGATATGGTAGAGTAATGACTAATGTTCGTCTCGGGACGGAAAACTATTAGTACACATTTGTTTTCGATGCTATTATTGGCGTAATTTGAGTACGTAAATCCATTCTGAGTTTTGATAACGAAATACGTCTGTGTTTTCCTGGTAGTTATAGGTTTATAACAACAATATTATGTCCAGGGCTTTCTTATGCCATAGACGAGACGATTTTCTACAATAGTAAAAGCTAATAGAATATACATATATAAAAAAATAGGTGGTTATGACATATCCGATCGGAAAGTCTATCCTCGATTCGAATTCCGGGTCTGGCAAAGTTAGATGTTTCTACTCGGAATCAGTCCGGTGTCTGGAAATAGTACCCGATATTTAGATAGGCTCGCCTCCTATCACATTATGTGAAATGAAAAGTGGGCCCTCTGCCTCTGCCTACCCCTTCGGGGACCAAAGACGTGAAGTTTGTTTTGTTTTGTAGAATTCAAAGTCTAAATGCCTACGTTCCCAGAAGCGTTTTAAGAATTTATCATCATCGGCCACTTGAGGTCCACTGCTGAACATAGGCCCCTCCCAAAGATTTCTATCTGATGATATACAGGGTAATTTTGACATTGCGTTAATAAATGAAACCACATACTCGTCTTTGCCTCTGCTAACATTATGCCAAAAATCGTCCATGAGAAACGAATATTTTCACCAAAAATCGCAAATTTACTTTCCTGATTTTTCATCATTTTTAAGTTTAGTGCGAATATGGCGTGTGCGTGTGTATTTTTCTGACTGAAAGTATGATGTTTCCGCTGCGACTCGTCCTCTTAGAGTAGTAATAGTGGCATTAAGGCATGTAAACTTATAGTTACTTTTTATTGATAATTATTTTGTTCGAAACTTACACCTTTTTTATTTACATCTATGGTTAAAATAACTTAATGGAAAACGTTATTTTCATCGACATAAGTATGTGGTTTCATTTATTAACGCAATGTCAAAATGACCTTGTATGATTGATTCTAATGATATGATTCTAAATGATCATGATCGCCAATGAAAAGTCAGAATTGAGGGTGCAACCCGGAAGCACTAGGAGTAACTACAGGATTATTTGCGTGTCTAACAGACTCACTGGTCCGCCGAGCTCTTACAGTAACTATGCTGTAGGTAATTACTCATAAAATATTCCTTTTTTTTATTAAGGATGACTAATTACGATTTAGAAATAAAATTATCGTCACAATGTTTAACAAAGTAGTAGGCATTTGTATTTGTATCATATTTGAATACATACATATACACTCACGCCTATTATCCCCGAAGGGGTAGGCAGAGGCGCAACTAGTGCACCCACTTTTCGCCGTTATTCCGTCCCAAGATGTGATAGGGGGCGAGCCTATCGCCATATCGGGCACAAATTCCAGACTCCGAGCTGATACTGAATAGAAAAACTCAATATCACTTTCCCCGACCCGGGGATCGAACCCGAGACCTCAGCTTTGCAGTCGTACTGTAATACAACTACGCCACCGAGGCAGTCTAAATGTAAGTTAATTGTATTTTAGCCATTCATTAAGTTTAGATTCCTTTGTGCATCTGTTATAACATCATGGATAGAGTTATCAAAACAAAAGAGGCATGTATCATCTATAATATGTGTGAGAGAGAGAGAGAGTGTGGATGCCTAGTCAGTCCGATTTTGCTAATATTATTTATGTAAATTAAGAATAATAAAGGTCCTACAATAGATCCTTGAGGAAAACCATAAGTTATGTCTAGGGTGGAACTAATGAAATGATTAATGTTGAATTCTTGATGCCTGTTCTCCAAATATGATGTAAACATATCAAGAGCAGTATTATTGTAGAAATCCAATGCAATGTACTTACACTTACATTTTCTTTCTGCCATTCAATAATATCGACTTCGTAGGCGTATGACACAAACCGGTGAGTAAGTGTTAGATAAAGCAATTCTAAATACAGTTGGTTCTTTGTTTTAAATATTGCGTAAATTTATAAATATGACCATTACAATCCCTTAGGAGGAGCTATCATGTAGGGGAAAAACTATCCTGACGGACGTGAGATATATATGGTGTGCTAAATTATGATAAACGATTAAATTATGGGCACGGGGAAGCCCTGGCAGTGATATACTTTTATCCAGGGACTCAATCAAAGGTTTGTGAACTCTTTGGAATGTATCAAAGCTTGTTATCTATTTACTCGATGAGCCTTGATGCGTATATTATCTTATCGTTAATGTCACAATAGTAATGGATGCTTATGGTGTAGTAGACACTTAAAAAGGTAAGTTATTTTAACAATTGAATGTGTGCGTAACCTACAGTAATTTTTATTATCTATTTTTTCCAAGCATATAGGTATTAATGCGTTATCTGCTTATGTTTAATTTTTTTAAATCGCACTGCATACTTATTTACCTAGTAAGTATACCTTCTTCCTTCTTTCATTTTACTTTTTGAAACATCTTGCAGTAAGGTTTTGGTTTAGCTTATTCTTCTGATACATCTAGACCCGGCCCTCTGGGAAAATTCAAAATAGTATTAAAAAGCCTACAAAAAGTGTTATGCTCGGAATTTTACCGAGGAATGTCCGGTACGGAGCCTCATAGACACTCTCAGCAGAATAAAGAGGCGACATATTTTTTATAAGTTCTAAAATCTACAAAATAAAGATCGAAAGGAAATAGATTGATTTTATTATGAGTAAGCAAGTAGCTGCGTTCACGACACGAATCATCAAGAAATGAACGTCAGGTATGTTTCGTATAGTGCAGTTGTAACAAGAAACATGATTCGAAATAAAACAATAACCAATAAATTAAGCTTTTGATATAAAATATAATAAATCAGTAAAGATTTTCTTTAAATTTGGAAATTTATCGCTAAAAATATCCAGTTCCTCAATTTTGCTACTGAAGTCGTTGTATTCGATACACATGCGTGTAATTGCATTTTGCAATTCAAGGTTAGTTTGTGATGAATTAGTGTGATTTTTTTTTTGTTATGCGGCATCTAGGATAGACTGTTTTGAGAAATTCCGTTTAAAATTTTAAACAAAAAGTTCATCTTCAGTAGTTTCCACCTAACTCGAAGTGACGTCATAAGAAATTTATTAAGTCGTTAGTTATATAATGGACATCTGTTGAGAATCTGTGGTTTTATAAGCTACATGTCTAGTGAACGCACGCTGAAAACTCTCAATGCGTCGTGAATGATCGCTGTAGAAAGGGGACCACACAACACTGGCAAACTCGAGATGGCTGCGCACGATCATATTATACAGTAAAATTTTAGTTTCAATCCTATTACGTTTGATGAAACCTAATATATCTGAAGCTTTATTGACGTACTATAATTAATTGAGATTTTAAATTAAGCTTATTGTCTAGTATGACCTTTGAGTTGTTAAATGCTCTAAGAGAATGACACCTAACGGATTTCTTGTATTTGTTTAATAACTGCGCTGCCAAGCTCGTAATTTGACACAAGCGGCTTTTTTTCTTGGTACATTTTATAAATAAAAGGATTTATTTACATTGAGAGTTATTCGATTTTCGGAACACCAACTTAAAATACTATTAAGGTCATTTTTAATTAACGTAACATCTATATTGATGTGAACTATTTTATATATTTTGATGTCATTAACAAGCAGAGATACCTTGCAATTTTTTACTTGTTTAGTTACATCATTTATAAACAATAGGAAATGCACTGGTCCAAGATTGGACCCTTGAGGTACGCACGATTTCGAGAAATACACCTCTGAATATTCAAAATAAGTGGAATATTTTTAAAGAAACTTTATTTATTTCCAACATTTTATAGTTTTTAATTAAGTTTCAGTTGAACATACAATGATCATGTTCAAGGCCCACCATCTCTCTGTAGTTGGTCTCTTATGACTGAGGATCTTGGTCATTATTGGATGTACCGCATCTAGAGCGGATTATTTGTCTTCGCTGGTTTCTGTTCATCGCATCTTCGACAAATTTATGGAACTTGGTGGCAGACGAGTCCTTAATCTGGTCTGTCCATATGAAATGAAATGAAATGAAATAAATTTATTCGAACCCATAAAATGTCACACATTATTTAGATTCAGTCAATATTAACTCTACCACCAGTTCGGAAAGCAGTTCTCACTAGAGAAGAACGGGCAAGAAACTCATAGGGTTGGTGCTCGGCCTCAAGAACGTTTGCCTTCGGTGTTGCCAACGATGATAAGTCTCTCCAGATTCTTGTCGCTTTTCCTTTTCCTTTAATTTCCACCCACCATCGACGAACCGTAAAAGATAATGGACATGTGAAAATTAACGTTTTCTGACGTAAATACCTATCAATGAAATTATCTAGATGCATAAGTAATTACTGGCTTTATAATTTCGAGTGCAAATTACGAACCTTCTCCTGTTTCGTCGATAAAATTAGTTCTCTAATAATCATTAGGTGTTTTAGATCGCCTAATATTTCGGGAATTCTCTTGAAACGTGCTTTGGCACACTCTACGTCCATAAAGAAACAGAGAGTGTTATTAAACTTTAGAATGTGTTGACTTTACATTTCGTTCCGTGGTTTCACTAGGTTCAAAATATTATTTTGTGTTGATTTTCGTAAATAGTAAGTAATAAAATGCGTTAGCAACAAATCTTCAAATGAATGGACTCCACAAGGCAATGTAAACCATTTGTTAAATATGTAGGTCAAAGTTAACCATCGTCATCATTTCACTGACGAGCCAAACCACAAAAATGTGACGCTTCAATTCATTGAAGAATACGTTAATAGTTGACACTATTGCCGTATTCATCATATCTCATTCAATTCTAAGAAATAGATCACACAATAAGGAAAAAAATAGGGAAAACTGCATAGAGTTCCTTCTCGTGAATAGATGTGGGTAGATATCAATCTCTGTTCTGTGGATATCATACATCGGTCGTCAGTCACTCACGCTGATGTCATACGTAGTAAATTAACGTAATCGCGCATAACATCAGAGTTTATGACACGCATAGTTTAGTATAATATGAAAACAAACAAGATTTTGTTGATAAAAAATCTGTTACCCAAGATAATATCTCTTTATCAAGGAACAATAAGATCGAATTTTTTATTTTATTGACTTAGTTTATTTTCACTTATAATGTTTTAAAACCTATTGCAACATCACTATAAATGTTTGTAAAACATACGTCTGACATCACCGTTATCATACATTTGCATAAAAGCTGTATGAAATTAATAAAAATTACGAGACGGTTTTCAATAGACATATTGATAACTGCATTGTAAGTAGGTAAACTCTTGATAATTACAGCAAAACCAACATATATTTTTTGAGGAATAATTTACTTGATAATTGGTATAAATAATATTTTCTAACTAGTTTGTGCCGTCTGTGTATTACGATTTATGATTGGTTTATATGTAATTTTAGGCAACCTTTAGTTAAAATTGTGTCGGGAGTAGGTACTCCCGACTTTGCTGCCTTTAGAATTCAAACCCTGTAGGTACCTACAGGGTTTGAATTCTAAAGTCAGCAAAATTTTACATTTATATTGCTAATACCATTCTCTTGAGACTGAATTCGGGATCCCCTAGAGAGGTTCATGACAAACAGTCCCAAAAAATCTAAGCCAAATGGTTTCTGCACCATGCTTGTAAAATATGCGAGGCAATACTATTAGAGAACTATATAGATACAAACTGAAGAAAGTTGTTTAAGTTCAAATTATTCCTAGGTCCGACGTAATTGCGGTACACCTTGGTGACCATAATTATTCCTCTAAAATAAATATGACATTAGAATTCTGATTAGTTTTGGTAAGGAAAATGCTTTCTGGGATATTAAATGTGATGAGTGACTTCTGTTTTTTTCCCCGTATATTACGTCAAGGGACGGCACCGCCACCATGATGTGACTAATTTGACGGGATAGTGATTCATTAAAATTCATCATACTGTTGTACTAACAGAGGATGACCCCTTATTGGACGCATGCTGATAAGAGGTCACGTATTCGAGCAAAAGAAGGTGGACTCAGGCACCATTCAGCTCAGATGAACAGATCACGCGCTGAGGTACGCACGCGCCTATAAGTGTTTTTCAATAAATACAACACAATCAATTTATTAAAACACATAGCAGCTGTTTGTTTTGTTTAGATACGGTAGTGTTTACTGCGAAAATACTTAAAGTGATCGGTAGTCACGAGTGCAATATATAAGATTTATGCTCAGTGCCAAACGCGATTAATGACTGTGAAATGGGTACTGTGAAAAGCAAGTTGGCAAGCTGGTGCCCGTCAGAGTGTGTGTGCTGCAATGCAAAGGCGGGTTCTTATGACTTGCCGAAGGATTTGCCGCATCCACCGCGAGTCGACTCCAATGGTAGGTCAAGGCTGAATAAAGATAAGCCGAATATAAACTTTAATTATAAGTGATATGATCGGTATATATTTTGCGTGTAGCGTCATATATTCTTTTGCCAGGTGTCTTAATTGCAAACACTATAATAAGTACTTACTAATACTTATAATGTACGTTTATACTTAATAGTTGACACATTAGTTAAGTCAGTTTAGGAATGGAAATACTTATAAAACACAAATATATCTATTTAATTTAAATCGTAGTGCATTAGATCTGTGACATTCTTGAAACAATCATAATACCTAGGTAGAGTGGTATGTTATCCTACTAATATTATAAAGGCGAAAGTTTGTAAGAATGTATGGATGTTTGTATGTTTGGATGTATGGATGTTTGTTCCTCTTTCAAGCAAAAACTACTGAACGGATTTCGATGAAATTTGGCACACGGGTAGATCATGTTCTGGATTAACACATAGGCTATTTTTTATCCAGGGAAAACATAAAGCGGGACTTTAATCCCGGAAAAACTTTTTAACGCGGGCGGAGCCGCGGGCAAATGCTAGTTATTTATAATAATAGCTATGAGGATTACCTTTTTTTTAATTTTTAACCCTAATTTACGCACCTATGTATGCCTACGAAAAGGACGCTACGTAGAAAAATGGACATCGGCGCTGCTCAATTTTCCCATGTCTTGCTTTAGTTTGTTTTATCCATTAACAGTTTACACATTGTAGTCGACCCTCGAGGCCTTCTTAAAACGCCACTGTTTGCGAACTGTTTAACACGTTTTATATTCTACACAGCTATTGCTTAACATTTATACTTACCAGTACACCTGTAAATACATAACTGCCTTTAAATTTGCAGATGTAACTAATTGCGGCGCCATTTGCGATCAAACGTATTCTGATGGCATTATTCCTTATTCGTTTGTTGACTTACGAATTCGTACTTCATTTTAAAGACTCGCTACTCAATTAGTTTCAGTCATCGTTGGTAGGTATTTAAGATATTGGCATATACATTTTAATGATATCGGGATAACACTGTATTAAAGTAAGAATGTGCCCACTGAATTAACGCATCTCGCTATTCTCTCTATTAGATCTTATTAAATGTGTGAGGTTTAAAAAAATGAACCCATTCGTTATATAATACTTTTGTTCTCTTTTGTTACTATAGTAATTTCTTCAATCAAGCCTTATCGAATAATAATAGAATTATGAATCAACATATCTTCCATATTTAGATCAACAACTGATTCAAATCTATTTACAAACAATTTTTTCTAGCTTTTTTTGTATTACCTCCTTGATAAAGGACGCGAATATTATGATTATGGACACTATTATTACAGTGAATGATTGTATGGTACTTTTTATTTCAATATGCTTTATGATTAATTTGTTTGTCTGGAATATAGATTTGAAGGTAAGTTTGAAGTTCTTGCATAAGTAAAGCTCGTTGTAGAATAGCTACGATATCGGATAATTGTGTATTGAACATAAATGACGTTGAGCTAACGGTCAATTATGTATTTAATAAGTAGTTAAATGCAGGTAGTGTATACATTTATTTACAAGGCTTTAATGCTGGTACAGGTTACTATCTGCTGCCAACTGGCTGCATTATTATTAATTTTTTTATTGCATAGAATGACGAGACGAGCATGCCGTTCGTCTGACGGTAAGCGATACGACCACCCATAAACAGCACCAACACCATGCAGCACCTTGAGTTACAAAGTCCTGTGTGGCATTCCACTGTGCTCGCCATCCTGATACATAAGGTGTTAGTCTCATTATGTCCAGTAGTTACACTGGCTACAATGTCCTTCAAACCGAAACAAAACAGTGCATGCAAACTGCTGTCTGGCGGTAGAAATAGACCCAGACGGCCTCTTACATACGAGAGGCCTACCACCAGTATTTAGGACGCATTTTACATTTTGTTCACATTCTACAAAACAGTGTAAACGATTATCTTCATAAATACTAGGCAACTAGAATTTAACAGTACGCGTATAAAAATGGCACAAAAATGTGTTTGAAAAATAATCACCAGTGTTTTTGAATAATTTTGTTTAACCTTCATGACTTGTTTAAGGTTATATAGTTGATTAAAAGAAACGTTAGTCATAATAAATTAATTTCTGATGCAACGATAGGCTGCTATGCATCTACGTGACGTGAGACAGGTGATGACTTTCGAAGTCCATCATTATAAAATTAATATATAATAATATTCTCCGGTCTGTCTCAATTTAGTCGGTTGATCTTGATGTGCTGTTGGTAAGGTAGAAAAAAGAATCTTTATACGAAGATGTTCCTTTATGAATGCAATGCTTATATACAGAATGGTGTTTCTACACAATAGTTGTTATATATTATATTATGGCGTTAGATAATGTTTAGTCAATATATCTAAAGTTGCTATTAAAATTCTTAGTGTTTCATGTTTTAAGACGTGATTTTATATTATTAAAAATAAATAAAAAAAAGGACTTCTGACACGTTGTGTAACATGTTTTTGTGACCAACGGTTCGGATCGGCATGGTAAAAATAAAAAAAAAAATAGTTTATTCATCACGTAGGCAAACATAATTGCATTTATGATAAGTCAAGATACAATGAATTAATTACAGTAATTATTATTAATGCAAAACGTCACTTATATACCTACAGACATTTTTATTGGGAGTAAAATCCATTATGAAGAATAAACAAAAAATGCCCGCTCGGTCTGGCAGGAAAGATAATAAAAAAAAGAGATTTAATATTTTGGTTATAATTTGCTGTGTTGTTGCAATATGTTTTACGTATATTTTAAGGTTTATTGTTTTGCGTTCAAGTGTGTAAGGACCACAATCGAATATGTTTTATTTCGCAGTTTTCTTGAGTAAGTCGCATTACATCCATTATGTCATCCGAAGGTGAACCGGTTCAAACGTACCTCATTGAGATGAACCATGCGCCACTCATTGAAATATCTTACGAAATAACTGCATAGCGTAAATATATAATTGTTTGGGGCTTAATTTACTTATAATATTGTATATTAATTATAGACCATTTTATCGTAGTTAGTCTGTGAAACAGGGATTAGCTACGATTTTTGGGCGGAGTATACAAACTCTATTTTCTTTTGATATAAAAATAATGCAATTTGTGTATGACAATGGGGTCACCCCTTCTCGCAGTATAAAACTAAGATAGTTCGGCGACAGTTACATCTTTGGAGACATAGAATTGAGTTTATGTTCTGTTTGGGTGACACAGTAGTACTAACTACCACTCGGTCAGACAAAGCGGCCCATTCATGCTGTAAATAAATACTAAATCTATGTTGCGGTCCAACCATTTAAATATAACATTTCTTACGTCACATGCCACACTAGCGTAAAAAGTTCGAGATTTCCGTGTATTTGAGTTAAACAGGATGTTAAATATTTGAAAATGTCATTTTTGTGAAACGATAATGAGTCTTTTGGAATACCAGACGAGCACATGAGATGATGTCATGTTAAAGAAAACCAATGTATCATTGAAACTGAGATCCGAGGACAGTGACAGACAAAACGAAATTAAAGGATTTCCGTTTCTAATGTGGATATTTTTAACTATGTTATTAATTTCGCTTTGTTTTCTACTATAATTTGTACAGGTTTAAAAGTATTGGGTTAAATTTAAAACAATACAAAGGTAATTTATTTCGCCAACGACTGTTCTTGTAAGTAGATAGTACCTAGTTGATTTAGTCAATTTCTGCCCTACCAAGTGACAAATATTTATTGACATTAATTAGAAACTGAGTACCAACTTGAGTTAATATTAATGGAATCCTGATAGAGCTTAGTAATAGAGTCATAAGCAGCAAAACCTTACAATTGTAGGTCACATTGCGAAAGGCTCTTGTCACTGAACAAGAATTTACATTATACAATTAGATAGATGGATCTATTAAATTATTCCATACTTTACCCTATTCAAGAAATGATGCAGTAGTAACTCATAAATAAGTGAATTAATTAATATTTTTATTATTACATTTTTATATATTTTGTTAGTGCCTAGTCTAGGAACAGATTATATTACGTACAAAGCTTACATTGATGAGCCGTCGTGATAGAGAAGTCTGCCAATTCGCATTAGGCCAGCGAGGTGGACCTAAACAACCCTCTCAGTAGTAGAGGCCAGTGCCCAGCAGTGGGCAGTATTTAATACAGGGCTGGTATTATTATTATACTAGCTTTTGCCCGCGGCGCCGCCCGCGTTATAAAGTTTTTCCGGGATTAAAGTCCCGCTTTATGGTTTCCCGGGATAAAAAATAGCCTATGTGTTAATCCAGAACATGATCTACCCGTGTACCAAATTTCATCGAAATCCGTTCAGTAGTTTTTGCGTGAAAGAGGAACAAACATCCATACACCCAAACATCCATACATTCTTACAAACTTTCGCCTTTATAATATTAGTAGGATTGTTACTAGCTCCAATATTCGGCATACGTAAATTGAGCTTATGAATTGCTCTAATCATTAAGAAATCTGCTAATAATTTACACTCATATACCGATTCATTTGAAATTCGGGTGCTATAATCCGTCATAGCAGTAAAAATAAAATTTACGTTCATCATGCGCCACTTTACTAGCAGAATTAGACTACTTTGATGTGCTGGCGTTTATTCACGGAATGCTGCATAACAATATAAAGTTAATGGTTTTAGGAATATTGAGTAGTTGCTCTGTTTATTTTTATTAACAAGCTGATCTTGTGATGGGATGGATTGGCCTTTTATTTTGTTTCGACACATTTGTAGGACACCTTGACTCTCTCTTCATATGTAGGAGATTGGCGAATTGGTAGAGTGATTGACACAATCGGGATATTAGGAATCTCAATTTGTACTCAAAAAATGGTACCTACACCTGGTTTTAGTCGGTATGCCGGGATAATTTGAGGACCCGTTCCAGAGGTCATTTAGGTGGCATCTGGGTCGGAAGGCCGGTGAGTCCGACATAACTATTCTTCCCCTCCTCGGGCTTAAGATTAGTATCCATAAGACGGATTTTACGTGTTGGATAAAAAAAAACACCTGGTAAACCTCACGCGAGATATTTGCGAGAAAAAAATTAGTAAGGAATTTTATGCTTACGAAGAAACCAATATATTTTCACGTTGATGTATTTTTTGAGTGTTCAGAACAAAAATGTTTGTTTCTATTATTATTTTATGCCTTGATGTGCTATTTCATTTATAAACATGTAATTTATCATAGTTCTCTGCATTCTACCAGTGCTAGGTTTATTGTACAAGAGAATCTTTAACTTGGCTTGTATGACAGAATCTGAAACTACGAGGATAAGAAACTATGCTCAAACGAGCTTCGTTAATAACTTCATTTAAAACTGAATCATTAGGAAGATTTTGGAATAATTATAAAATCTCTATATGAGCACGGTTTAGTAGATTTCACTTTTTAAAGTAAATGAAAAGATAAGGAGAATGGCATGCCGTAAGAGCCACGATTCCATATAATATTGCAATTCCAGTAAGAATTTTGGAGTAGACAGCATTAATATCGTCATTCTAGGGCATTCGGTGTCAAGTCTCACAGTCTCATATTTAGTATGGTAAGTTATTTAGAGAATTAAACTATTATCTGTATTATTTTGCTTGTTTCATTGGAGCTAAGGATCCTGATAATATTTAATCTTACTGTTGATTAATGATAATTTGTGTAATTAATGTTATAGACTAACCAACGATGCCTTGATGACAACTAAAAAAAAATAGGTAGGTAATCATCTTAAATTTTTCAAAATTCTAAATTGATTATTTACGTATATGCATATTTAATGTGCTTAAGAATGGTCTATGCCTTATGATGTGATGTACTTAATGATTACGTATCTGTGAGTACCTACATTGGATAGCTAAACTCTATGCCTATTACGGCATCAATTAATCGAAAAATTATAAAAGTAGTTTAATTAAATCAATTTGAACTACTAATAGAATACAAGGGCAAGCTTATTTTTGTATTAATCTATCTCATTCTAAAACCGTTCCAAAAATCATACTTAGACCAAGGAACTTTACGTTAGAATTCCATTTGAATCGATTTAAAAAACGATTCCAGGAAGAATCGACATCCCAACCGTTAGCTTATTTCTATAGAACTAGAAACCTACGCGGTGTCTATTTATGGATTTGCGTAGGAAAATATACTAAACACATACTATACCAATCGGCAATGATCTATCCTAGTATAGAGGTAAGCAGAACACCCACGCTTGTTTCATTGCTTTATATGTGCCTAATGAAATACGTTAAAGGATAAGAATTAAAATTATGACGTTTAGAGAATTATGGATCTGTCCATTTATATTGATTTTTTCTTCATTAATGGATCTGTCTGATATTTCTTTATGTACCGACCTTTGCTTCATTATAAGGATTGATATTATCTATTTTAGTTAGGGCACTCATCATCATCATCAGCCACATGACGTCCACTGCTGAACACAAGCCTACCCCAAAGATTTCCAGATGGACCTGTCAAAAGCGGCCCGCATTCAGCGCGTTACTGCGGCTTTTACTAAGTCATCGGTCCACCTTGCAGATGAACGGCCGACGCTGCGCTTGCCAGTACGTGGTCTCCACTCGAGAACTTTTTTGCCGTCAGTTCTTCGAACTATGTGCCCTGCCCATTGCCACTTCAGCTTGTTTATCTGTTGGGCTATGTCAGTGACTTTCGTTCTTCTACGGATCTCCTCATTTCTGATTCGATCCCGTAGAGAAACACCTAGCATAGCCCTTTTCATAGCTCGCATAGTGACCGTGAGCCGTCTTAGGCGGCCCATAGCCAGAGGCCACGTCTCAGTGCCGTATGTCATCACTGGTAACACACATTGATTGAAGACTTTTGTCTTCAGACACTGAAGTATTTTGGACGAGAAGACCTTGTTTAGTTTCCCGAACGCTGCCCATCCGAGCTGGATTTGCCGATTGACCTCTTTCAAAGGTCCTTTCTCCTCCAAAGTGTTCGCAAAGGATCTGTCTATTGGGCAGAGATAGATGACTAGGCTGAAGACAGAAGATGATATCGTAGCGTCGACGATGGCTGAGATATTGAGGGAGATCGAGAGGTTCTACGGATAGCTTTATACCTCAGTTGCCAAACCCGCCACCAGCTTGGCTAAAGACCCGAGGGCCAAGGTGGTCCGGCACTACAGCGAAGACATCCCGGACATCAGTCTGTGCGAGATTAGGATGGCTCTAGGACAGCTCAGAAATAACAAGGCACCGCGCGAGGACGGAATTACTGCAGAGCTTCTGAAGACGGGCGGTGTGCCAGTACTCAAAGTCCTTCAGAAGCTATTCAACTTCGTTCTGCTCCAGGGTATAACGCCCGAGGTATGGAACAGGAGTGTGGTGGTACTGTTCTTCAAAAAAGGTGATAAAGCCTTATTGAAGAATTACAGGCCCGTCTCACTCTTGAGCCATGTTTATAAGCTGTTCTCAAGAGTATCACGAATCGTCTTTCGCACGGATACGTCATTCCCATAATGATTTCTTTCCGTAAGATATTCATTAGGTACATACACAGCCCTTGGTAAGACACTTATGGCAGCTATCAACTTATTTTCTTGTTTTATAATGCCCGTAATATGATAATCTATTTTTGGAATAAATTTTCCGCATACATTCAATTTATTACGAATCCGATTATCTGTAGAGCAATATACACGACGCATGGATAAAACCTATATGCTGTGTGTTTTAAATAAATTTTTCGACCGTCACTTAAAAAAATGCCTGCATTTATTTTTAAGCGGAATACCTGTAAATCTACAAATACAGATTACAGGAATATGTTGGAAAATCGCTGACACAATTAGTAACCAATAAAAAAAATAGGAAGTACCTAATTGCCGCAGATAACAATTTGTCACACTGGGAACATTCGCCTCAATTGACCCCAGCAACCGTCAAACCCACGGACAATTTATTTAAATTCCGTAGATTTGTATACGTACTCTCGATGGTAGGATTTATTTTGTAAAAGATTTTACTTATCTGTATCTCTTTGGGAACTTAATTCGGTGGGGTTCGATTACCTAGCCGGGAAAATAAGAAATATTACTTTCTCTGCGCAGCGCTGTTTGTTATATTATTGCCCCGAAATTTACCTTGTATTATTTATTTCTCTTCCGTGGGATTGACACAGGGCCCAAGTTTGTTTACTAGTCATTGTATAACACATAAATTACTGCTAACAACAGCGTCCGAATATGGAAATGATGACAACTAATTTGCATTCAAAGTTGGTCCAGTGAGGCCTACATGCTACGTGAATATCAAATGTTCAGATGCATTTCCTAGATCACCTCATGGTTATGCAAACACAAAAATGTGCTAATAGTAAACATAGCGAATGTAAACACTAATCATTCATCATAAAATATCATACCATGATAAGTATAACGTATTTTCTAATGAGATCATCGATGCATCTTTGGTAGTTGATTTAGCCGCATGGTCAAAAGTGAGTAATGTAGTTCAACCTTGAGTGCGACAATGAATGGATCCTATTTCTTAGCAACGGGTCGAAACTTTTCGCTTCTTATTGACTGTATGACATCACCGACTGAGATGGTAGTATAGCGGTGGTATCCCACACTGGATCCGCAGTCCATGACGGCGTGCAAAAACCACTGCACGTTTACGGAAACAATTAGCAACATACGAACGAACTCGATTTTGATTCACTCTCGGACCAAGTATGATTGAGTGCGATTATTAGTGATTTTATGATGATATAGTTTGTGATTTTTTTACGATGGAGTATTTGAAAAGTTTGTGGCAGCGGTTTTTTGGAGGGAAGCGTAAATACACAATAGTTCCTTTTAAGCCAGGTAATAGATTTGTCTTTAAAGGATAATTAATAATTGCCGGTAATTGTGATGTATAGAATTTGGCATTGAATTATTTAGATGGCGTATTATATTGCATATGCTCATAATATAGATTGTAGGAAATACATTAGTACATAATATAAATAAGGTAACTTAAACTTCTTACTTTAGAAATAAATATTGTGCGGTAAAATATAAAATGTATATAATATTTACGCAGGTAAGAACGTTCTTTTTTTAAGAATTTAGGACAAAATCTTTAATTAATTATATAGATTTATGTGAATTATAAACTATTCTAAAAAAAGATTTGATTGCCTAAATATTTAAACGTTGAGGTGTTAACATATGGGCACACGTAGTGTTTACCTATTAACGAACTGACGTACTGGCTACAAGCCAACACTTTAGCGCGAAATTTTTTGTTGATGACGAACATGTTGGTAACCTTAATGGTAATTATGAATCTTATTAATTCCTGTCATAATCGTCTATAAACAGTGCCGGATTGGCCCATAAGCAAATCAAGCAATTGCTTAGGGCATCACGTCTTGGGGGCACCAGAAACAGCACAAAAAAAATGCTAGCACATAAAAGTAAAGCTGTTTGAAAATCCACGCGATTAAAGGCTGATGTTAGTTTACTTATGGTAGGGGGGCCCCACAGGCGTCAATTGCTTAGGGCATCAAGTTGTCTTAATCCGGCACTGTCTATAAACATTTATGACCTTTCGACATCAACAGTAAAGATTGCCTCTAACCATAGAGGAGAGTAATATACTGGGAACCTGTAACTCAGACCTTTAATAGTTATAAGAGACAGAAAACTAGGAAAAACTATCAAGTTTTGAATATTTAAGTTAATATTCTGCATTTAATAAAAGATTAAATATGATTTTAAATTTAAGAAAACATATTTGCTATTTAAAAAGTATATTATTTCTTGAGAGTAATATTACTTTAGTGCCGATAATTTGCATTGACCATACGTTCGTACGTTACCCGAACGTAATATTTTAAATAAAACCAAAAAGTTTATGCGTTGATAAATTAAGCTGCTCTTTGAGTAATACCTGAGTCATTTTTTCCTCTATAAAACACTTCTTTTTAGAGTTTAACACTTTTTTTAGAGTTAAACACTTTTTTTAGGATACATAATTTATTATTAAACTGATCACAACTTTTATCTGCTCAGATGTCACCGATGCAACTCGACAAGGGGTGTTGGCAGTCAATGGAATCGACTTCTGTATTGACACGAATGGCGAGAGTCACAATACAAGCAAATTCAACTTGATGACGAGGCCAGAAGATAAATGTTTGGTTGTCAGACGTGGACAGTCCTTCAAACTGGACTTACACCTAAATCGACCCTACGATGCTACTAGAGACGCCATCTCTTTCATTTTCTACTGTACTGGTAGGTGTAATATTTTTATGTATTCATACTTTATATTCTGGAAATTATATCAACTATATCGCCTTTGTTTGCCAGAATTGATCTAAATAATATCTCATTTTTATGTAAATTTTATGGTTGAAACAACTTAGATCAGCTTTTAAGTAAATTATTTAAGTTCTTTTGAAGCAAAAAAGAACTATAATTCAAATTACTTTAAAGATGCTTCAATAAAAACAAATTTAACCGAAGTCGCACCATCGAAGGTTATTTTAAGACTAGTGATAAATGCAATCATTCAATGCGCAGATGTTGAAAAGCGTGGGCCGTCTGACGAAACATCAGCAGCAGTGCCGTTATTAGAAAAGGGCTCGGAGACTGTTGGTGCTTGGAGTGCGGTGTTTGAGAGCCAAGTTGATGCTCATCTCATGGTCGCCGTGACTCCTGCTCCTGATTGTATCGTGGCAGCATGGAAAGTGGACATCGACACCAAGTTGGCTGGAGGCAGCTCGCTCAGCTACACTGATCCGCATCCCATCTACGTGCTATTCAATGCTTGGTGCTTAAATGACTCTGTTTATATGCCAGGTATTATCGAATTGCAATTTTATGGTTTTTAAATCGTCATTAGGAAAATACGCACAAGCACTAAGAATAAAAGCTGCATAATTTATATTCTCAATAAAAAAATAATGAGTTGTAAATTTTATTTTAATTTGTTTTGCAGGTCAAACTCACAGACAAGAATATGTGTTAGAAGACGCTGGTCTTATGTATAGAGGTGTATACAATCGTATCAAACCTACGCCTTGGAATTATGCGCAGTACGAGAAGGATATTTTAGACTGCGCCTTATATCTAGTCAGAGAGGTTGGAAAGGTATGTATTTATGTCTAAGAAAAAAATTGTAGATAAAAGAGAGAGAGAAAACAAATATCTTTAATATTTGCTATTCAAATTCGTGATCGAAATGCGAGTCAAGTCGCATATAAGACTCTTGGTCTTGAAAAACATATAAGCGACTGAATAGATGTATGAATAGCAAAATCCCGTTTCGTTTCGGGGAGTCACGAACCTACTGTGGTCAGTCAGTATAATTTATGTTCAATAATACAGGACCATTGACGGACGTAATTTATCAATTATCTCTCGTTGAAATTTTTTCGGGTGTAATGTTCCCATCAGGCTCATGATATAGTTTACCATTTTACTGTATAAAAAAAATTAAAAGTAGGTATAAATAGAAATGTTATTTTGCAGCTAAACCATGTTTTAACCCTAAACAACCCACAAGTGTCTGTCGGACACATTTTTGCGTTCGGTTATTCATAAAACCTAAAGTATTTATTTTTACGAAAAACCGCTTTATCTAATTAACCTCCGAAGTTTACCGAATCTAATTGTGCAATAAAAATATTTGTAACATAAATAGTTTAATATTTATTACAAGTAAAGCAAAACTATAACGCATCAACCCACAAGTGTCCAACAGACACAAATATATTTTGTTTGATTTAAGTACCAAGGTAGATTGTTTATTTACGTTTATTTAAAACAATATCGTATCAAGTAGGTAATAAATCAACTCACAGTGCATTCTTTGTGTTAAAATAGCAGTCTTTGTACTTGTAATTTGAACTATTTGGTTACAGTCACAGTGCTTAGATATCTTTGTGATAAGCCAATCATACTCGTTTTTGTTCTGAGAAATCAACACTGAGATAGGGAGAAATTCAACCTGCCCTTGATACAAAATCTCTCAAAAAGTCAAGAAATTTATTTGCACCCATTAGAAAGTTGTTAAAGTATGTGTGCCTAAACCTAAAATTGTTTTATTTGCATGGGCAAAATGTTACAATCGATGAGCATATTATATCTTTTGAAAGTAGGGTATAACTCAAACAGTATCTGCCCAAAAATCCTAGACGATTTTCAGCTAATGTACGATTTAAAATTTAGGAGATCTGTGACTAAAAGAAACATTTATACCCTGTTTTTGATACGAATATCTGGGAAAAGAAGGTCAAAATATTGCGTACAATATGGTCAACTAGTCATGTGAATCGTACGTTCGAAGTAGCAGAAACGTTACTTTTGGTAATTATTTTACATGCCTCGTAGTAGGAAATCCTAGACACAAAATGGTCTCATAGTAGTTACATACTGTGAGGACAAAATAAGGTTTCTATATCTAAAATTTTTCAATGTGTCATCGCATCTAATACCTTCAGCTTTTCTAAAAAATTAATTGGGTTTGTATGTGTAAAAGATGAATCGTACTCGTATAATCCAAGACATGATGGGATCATCTGATGCTACCACAGATCAAGGAGCTGCTCAATCTTCTGAGCAAAAAGCAAGAACCGTTTTCATAATATTTGTCCATCAAAAATATACAAATCTTTTTAACAGTATTCTCATATGAAATGTATGCTCTGAACACTCGGTAAAAATATTATGTTGTGTAATATCTGTTTGAAAAAAAATAATAAAAAAGGTAAAATAAATAAATAATGATTTCTTATATTTACGCGAATGTAAGACATCGAAATAAAAGTAGTTTTCGAATTTTAACACGGTTTTTCTATTATATCTCTGTAGTGTGTCCGCCGGACACTACTGGTCAGGTACGTTACAAAAGCATACTGGGTAGTTAAGGGTTAAATAGAGAAGTAAAACACGGCACTGAGTAATTTAGTTGAACATAATATTATTATGTACATATGTTTTGTTTAGGATAAACACTGTTTGAAACGAATGAATCATAACAGCTCGTTTAAACGTCACGGCAGTATAACCTGATTTATTTCAAGCTATAATTTCATTCCAGATTTACACTTACTCTTGGTTGGTAATTAATGAATGTTTCCGTTCTGATTTAGGTGAAAGGTCGTGCACGAAGTGATCCAATCCGTACATGCAGGGCTTTGTCTGCAGCAGTGAACGTCCAAGACGACAATGGAGTTTTGTTCGGAAACTGGGGCTCCGAGCTCAGCGATTACGCTGGAGGCACGCACCCGCTCAAATGGGTCGGTTCGCTCACAATATTACAGAAGTACTATGAGAAGAAGAAGCCAGTTAAATACGCACAGTGCTGGGTCTACGCCGGAGTTCTTACTACGAGTAATTAATTTTCTTATCTGTATGAAGAGATTAGGATGATCTAACGCAGCGTCTATTGTATACGGTTTATAAATGGAAAAGGTTAAAAACAAAGTGGAACAAGAAAACGATTAACTTGTCCGAAGCTTGTGATTAATCATAGAGACAATATAGTTGAGACCATATTTATAAATCTTATTCATTAGGTAAATACATAATATATTGTGTTACAGTTTGCCGAGCCTTAGGCATTCCTTGCCGACCTGTGACGGGCTTCGATGCTGCGCATGACAGCCAGGGAAGTCTTACCATTGACATCATCAAGGATGAAGAAGGAAACACTTTAGATGAGTTCACTAGGGACTCCGTCTGGAATTATCACGTTTGGAATGAGGTACGCACTTTCTATAAATAGTAGTATCTTATCAATTTATACGTCATAAAATGATCTAATTTTAGAGACTATAAATAACATTCCAT
Source organism: Lapara coniferarum (assembly GCA_949316025.1). Taxonomy (NCBI): domain Eukaryota; kingdom Metazoa; phylum Arthropoda; class Insecta; order Lepidoptera; family Sphingidae; genus Lapara; species Lapara coniferarum. Next base: position 7,643,600 of record OX438926.1, read on the forward strand.
ATAATAATACTTTTTTTTTTTTATAAAAGGCCATCTTCGGCGCATTAGGGACGGCTGCGGGCTTCCTCCGACTCACGTCTAAGTTGTCGTCCGCAACCGCCCCTGCACGTACCGCTGTTGCGGTCCTTTTCCTGTTGCGGGGGCTCAGAAGCCCCCGAAACACCGTACCGTGTCCACCTTTTGGTGTCCGAGGCAGCGTGCGACACGCTGCCTCGGACATGTCCATCACGGATATAATAATACTTACATTTTTATTGCTGCCTCGCGTGGGGAATCAATTCCAGTAGAATCTTTTTAAATACAGTCGTTAAAAATGTGACAGGAAAATTTCAAAATTAGTATGATAATAATTATGCCCAAGTACTTGTGAATCAATCTTGTATGTCTCGCTGTCGGACGTAGGTCCATATTTTTCCAACAATTAATATTAATTAGCTTTTTCTAAAGATACTAAAGACTAAAGAACTACATTCAAAACTTACAAACACATACAAACTAAAGAACTACATTTGGCATAACAGGTATGGATGGAGCGTCCAGACCTCGGTGCCGAGTACGGTGGCTGGCAGGCCATAGACTCGACTCCTCAGGAGACTTCTGAAGACATGTTCCGATGCGGACCTGCCTCGTTACGCGCCGTCTTAGAAGGAGAGCTGCAAAGGCCTTACGATGCTACTTACGTGTTCGCACAAGTTAATGCTGATAAAGTAAGTGTTTGATACATTATAATTAGTAATTATAGAAATATATTAAATTTGATCCATTAGACCTCTATAATTATAAGAATTTAGTATCGTCATAAAGTCTATATTCATCACTTATGAAAAAACCCTGCAGCCCAGATATAAAAAACATACTTTTGTGGTTGGTAGAGTTTGAATATATAGTTTATATTTAATTAATTAATGCTTCTACGATATATATTTTATTATATTTTAGGTGCTGTGGAAGTACTCTGGAGAGATCCAACCACTTAAACTGCTTGCTCGCGACACCACCTCGATCGGGAAGAACATATCGACCAAAGCGATTGGCACGATGGAACGTGAGGTAAGCGCTTTAAATACGACTTACATGAAATTAAGTAATTGATCTGTAATTCCAAGGAATTATTATTTTAACATTACGTAAGTAAAGGTATAAGAACTCTAAAAGTCACAATTTCTTAAATAAATATTTTAATAGTATAATTTATAAAAGTTTTGTATAGAATTTCAAATACAGCAGCTCATTGGTAAGAATAAACAAACAGTAAACATCACATAAAGATAATTTTTTCCATTGAAGGATATCACAGACACATACAAATACCCCGAGAAGACTAAAGAAGAGAGAATGACTATGGAGAAGGCGCTGCGAAAATCTGAAAGCATCTTTGCTCGATACTATCTGAACGATGCTTTTAACGACATCCATTTCGAGTTTGAACTCAGAGACGATATTAAGATCGGTCAAAACTTCAATGTGGTGAGTTTATTTATTATTTTAACCCTTTACTAGGGAAAAACAAATAAATTTTGTTTTATTTCATAAGCAAACTAACAGCGCGTTACTTAGTGTTAAAAACAGAAAAAAATAACCACAATACTAGAAGCTCCTTCTCAAATTTCTTCCTCAGTATCTCACTGAGGAAGAGATGAAGTATTAGGGAAAAATGTGGTGTTTCTACTTCTAGAAAACTCAGCATACGAAATGCGAACGCGATTGTCACTTCATAATGCTTTCTTGTTAGCTAGCGGTAGGTACTACCTACTCTTTGGCTAATTCATGATGTACATAAATGTCTACAGCATAACGCTACAATATGGAAAAAAATAAAAACATTAAAGAATAAATTTAATCAGTATTAATGATTAGTCATTCATTCGCAAGTGTTTGTCAATTGCGAATGACTGAATCCGTATGGGTTGTCTTATTGATTATAATTTATAAGAAACGCTAGAGCTCTATACGAACGTCATTTAAATTATTATAGTTTCAAGTCAATAGGTACTGTGATACAATCTCAAATCAATTTATTTAATCTCATTTATATACAGTCTTACCTCTTGAATCATAAGCTTATATTATACATCGCATCTTATTTACATTGTATTGAATATTAAGATGTAAATTATATTCTGTTTGTTATAAAGGACGCTGAGATGAAAATATGTTGACATCATAACATACATTTAAAATTATGGCGTCAGATAACAAACTTGTAAAACGTCATTTATTTATTTTGTCAGGTGCTTAGCTCGAATTATAAATTCATGGTAATTTATTAGATTAGTGTCCGTAAACGCAGTTTGTTCTTTAAACACACAAACAATTAAAATAATTACCTATTTATTCAAAGTTGCAAATATTAACCATTAAGACTTTAGAAGTATACGTGAATCGTAGATTTTTCGACGACTGTACTCCCATATTCTTGATTTTGATTTTATATAAAAAAAAATTAATACTAGCGTTTTTACACTTTTATGAACTACTAGGCGTTGCTCGCGGCTTCGTCCGCGTAAAAGCCTTTTCCGCTACAAAAAATTCTAAAACATTGTACCGATGTATAGCGTCTCCTGTATAACGCCAGCGTCATCTATAAAAAAAAACCTATTATTCCCATGGGAGAAAATTACAGGGACAAAAAGGCTTATATATTAATCCAGGACATGATCTATTTGTGTGCCAAATTTCATCCAAATCCGTTCAGTTTTTCTGCGTTTACTTCTAACAAACATCCAAACATTTTCATAAACTTTCGCATTTATAATATTAGTAAGACAGTAAGACTATTAATACCAATTAATCAATCTCTTCAAGGATCTGCACATCAAGAACCGCTCTTCTATAAACCAGCACCGCGTGAAAGGCGTGCTTCGCGTGGACACCGTCACGTACACAGGAGTGACTGGTGATGGAGTCAAGAGGTACGAGTTCGACTTGACCCTCGCACCGGAAGGCAAGGAGAAAGTGCAAATGCTTGTCACGTTTGACGATTACTATAAGAAGTTGGTTGACCAGGTAAGAAATATTACGTTATACATACGTTAAGAAATATTTTAAATAGTTAAAAAATATTTTTTGTTGATTTTTTAAAACACGCTTCTGATAATACTTAGAAGTTATATATGGTCAATAAATTATATACTAGCAAATATTAATAGGTGGACGATAGCCTAGTTGGTTATGGAACGGTTTGATGAGACAATGTCCGGAGTTTCAAAACCACACACCTCTGACTTTTCGAAGTTACGTGTGTATTAATTATAATCAATCATATCGTTCGCTTTAACGACGAAGGAAAACATCGTGAGGAAACCTACATACCTGAGAATTGTCCATAAGAATCTCGTGGGTATTTCTAATTAGGGGTAGGGTAGAGGGTAATTCTTTACAAGAATTTAGAAGGTATGTGAATTCTGCCAACCCGCACTAGGCCAGTGTGGTGGACTAAGGCCTACTCCACTCAGTAGTAGAGGAAGCCCGTACTCAGCAGTGGCCAGTATAATACAAGGCTGATTGCATTACATTGCAAATATTATTAGTAGAGACACCTAAAAAAAGATGACCTGTTCATGCCATTATAAGCTAATTCAAAAGGAATATTGAAATAACCTTAACTTATGTGATGCAGACAATTTTTTAAAGAACGTAGAGCCAACATTGCTATTAACCTCCCGTAGGCAAATTAACAAAAGCACATTATTATGTAATATTCTCTTTGGCAGGCTTCGTTCAACATCGCATGCTTAGCAACTATCGTAGAGAAAGAATTCGATTACTTCGCACAAGATGACTTCAGGGTCCGTAACCCCGACATCAAAATCAGCATCGACGGCAAGCCGATGTCACGGCAAGAGTTCACCGTACACGTTAAAGTAGAGAACCCGTTACCGATTCCTTTGAAAAACTGCAAGTTCTACATCCAGGGGGTGGGATTGGAAAAACAATTGAAGATCGAACTAGATGAGGTGAGTTAAAGACAGCGAGGAGTAAAAATTAACATTTTAAGTACTTGTAGTATTTGTAGTTTTGTACCGATCTTTTAAAATTACAGTCTACTAACGCCATCTGTGTGTCATGTTAAGTACTAGCAAGGGTCAGAATTTTTTGTGACATGTTTTTAAATATACCAAATATTTCTTTCAGGCTGTCCAACCAGGCGATTTTGCAACAGCGACCTTCAAATTAACTCCGCCATGGGCTGGCAGACACCAGATTTCAGCCAAGTTCCAATCGAAAGAGATGCGTGATGTGGATGGATTCCTTTCCTTCAATGTTACTATGCCGGAGAGCAACGGCTTACCTCCCGACACAGTAGAGACTAGACATCTATAAACTATATTAACGTCCTCATAATATTAACTTTAATATTTCCTTATGTGTATGAACGTATGATTATCATTTTACGAATGGTTTGAGTGATTTAATTTATTGTAATAAAAATAGGTAGCTTTAAACACCTAAGAAATTATTTTTCAATTATCACATATAATCTATCGAACGAATAGGTAACTGTAATTTTGACATAATATGTGTGACGGAGATCTGTCAAAATTATGCGTCTGTTAAAGTTATCTCTTGTCCTAAAGGACAGAGCCAGATAGAAAAAAAAAAAATTATCTCTCGATTGTAAAATTGGCCCCTAAGCTGTTTTTAATACTTTTAAGATAATGTATGTATCAATATAATATGGTCTGTGTATTTATTCACTGAACACTTACTTATTAAATTAATCTTAGTGATGAATATGTAAATAAATTACATTGTCGATAAGAATATACCAAATTTTTATAAATCATTTTTTATTTCAAATCATATTATTTTTTTCCATAAGTGTTCAAATGAGGTCCGGTACTTCTGGATCATCTATAAATCCAGGAGATGGTTGCTTTTCACCTAATTTTAACCGATGATCAATGTAATTAGATTTGGGTTTCGCTTGAGTCATTTTAGTAAAATCGAGTACATTATCTGGTGGACCTATTTCCAAGTATTCCCTTGTGGATTGTCCTAAATTTGTAGCGCAGTCTTCAACTTTATGATCGGTATAAAGTACAGCTGGATTTTTTATTTCTTCTTTTGCTCTAATTTTAGGTTTAATATGTGCATTAGCTTTTGGCATTGTAACCACCAGATGGCCGGTAATTTGCGAGCGTTTAGCAGTCGAGTTAGTGATGTCGATATTTTCCGGTAGATGGAGCTGAAATACTTTATCTCTTATGGTGACTCGTACATAATTCACTTGTAAGTCAATGTCGAGTAAACTCGTATCCAAGTGTTTGAATACAGCTAAATCCAAGATATAACAACTGGGATCTGTATCGTCAAACCTAAAATCTATTTTCGGTTGATTTATATTGAAAGGCCTTCCTTCGGCAGTAAATAGTTTATACTGCCGTTTTTCGGGCTTTTTCTCTTCAGTTTCATAACTCTTTAGTTTCAATTGACGCATTTTTTCTATTTCATGGCGAACTTCCGGTGCGTGTTCACATTTTTCAGCCCAGAATTTCTTGTTCCTTTCCTCCGGATCCATGTGTTTGTATTCATTATCCCATTTATATTGGATGTCATGTTCTAAACGGGACTTTTGTTTTCTTCTTTGATGTCTGTAATTTTCTTGTTCAAATAATATATCTGATCTAATAATCGGAAGATTTTGCAGAGCTTTGATTCTATCTGACCTTTCAATATCTCTTCCATCCAAAGTTACGAGTTGCGGTAGCGTACCAATTATAAATTCTCTGTAGTTATCGTAATCGGTGCAAGGATTACCAGTTAGATATAAATGTTCTAAATTATAATTACCAGAAAGACTTTCTACACTCACTATTTCACCGATAAAATTCAAAGTTAAGTCGAGTTTTTCTAATGATTCACATCTTTCTAAATTTTCTACTATTTCTATGTTATTCAATGCTAAATTGAGATAAACTAGATGTTTAAGTTTGTTAAGATTTTCAATTTTACCAATAAGATTGCTTTGCATGAGCAAAATTTTGAGTTTAGGACACCAGTCTTGAATGTATTCTATTTTTTCGATGTTCTCCTGGTGTAAAGCGATCTCCTCGAGCGGTGCTAGCATGCGATCGTGATGTTCCGCTTTTTTACGCACCATTTCAACAGTTATACGAACCATGTCTTGTTATTTAAAAATTTATTCAGTAACGAGTTTAAAAGGCGATATTACTGTTAAAATTGAATAGGTACTCCCCGTTAGTTATGATATTCGCTCCTTGTAAACACTACGTTAAAAGTTTTTATTGATTAACTGTTGTCATGTCAACTGTAACATGGTTGTCATGGATACCTTCGAAATTTTTTAAGTAATAATATTATTATGGTTTCAAAACGGTATGATAACCATGTTTCAATCGCACCTCCTTTTGCCTACCTATCTAATATATGTATGTATAATTATCTAGATAAGACCAGTTAAGATTTGATCTTATCTTCATAATATGCAACATGGGCGAATACAAGGGTTTGAGGACCGGACCCCCTTTAGCTTACAACAGAAACAATCCGAGCCACAAAACATGTACGCATTATAATGCATATGTGCACTTCTAAGAAACATACAATAAAAACTATTTATTGTTGTATGTGACTATAGCTACGCCCGGGATGTGCAATATTTAGCATAGCCCAGCGACCATATAGCCTCGCATAGGCCATATCTATTATAATTCTCTTTAACATAACGTGTGTTTAGGTGTGTATTATAATAATTACCTATACTTATTATTATATTCCTTGATAATATAATAGGTAAGAATTGCATTTGCTTGTCACTAGTAAATCTTAGGATTATAATATTGTATGAACTACGCTTGTAGGTTTTAATTTCGGCAAGAATTTGCTACAGTGCGGTACTTATTTTAAAACCTGTAAACACCAATGTCTCAATTAATACAACTAAAACGAGGGTGTTTTGAAGGTTTTTAGTCAAATCCACATGCTTACGATAACGAAGTAAAAGTACGGTAACTCTTGAGACAGCTGGAGACCAAAGGGCATTTGTAGGATCCAGTCAAGGGCGGATCCAGGGGGGGGGTCATGGGGGTCATGACCCCCCCCTGGGCTGAGTCCAGAACCTAGGTGGACCACTAATTAAAATTATTAAACATTATGTTTTTATATATTTTTTGTCACAATATAGATTTTATTTAAGTACTTAAAATTAATTATTTACTTTTGAAAAATTTATAAAATTAAGTAGTTATAAAAAATCATAATTAACAAATTAATAAACTTTAATGAAAATTTACCGCAGGATCTTATAAAGTACATGTATCAAAAGGGCTCCACGAAGTTTAAAATTTATAGGCCAATCTATACTAATATTATAAAGCTGAAGAGTTTGTTTGTTTGTTTGTTTGAACGCGCTAATCTCAGGAACTACTGGTTCGAATTAAAAAATTATTTTTGTGTTGAATGGACCATTTATCGAGGAAGGCTTTAGACTATATAATATCACAATGCAACTATTAGGAGCGAAGAAATAATGGAAAATGTGAAAAAAAAAACGTGGAAAATTATTATTCCTTGAGGGCTTCCATTGCGTGCGCTGCGAAAACGGTTCAAGATACCAAAAATATATGTATGAAAGAATTATTCCTCTTAAAATGATTTAAAAAAAATGTCCGCGACAGTATATGTCTATCTTTTAAGATTAACTCACTAGAACCGTTTTTATGGTAATCAAATTTGGTTGAAATTAATGCATTATTTGTTAAGAGTTGTATCAACGTCATAGTCATAGAGTGATTCAACGGGAAGGTTTTTATGTACTTTTAGCCCGGAAAAACTTAATAACGCGGGCGAAGCCGTGGGCAAAAGCTAGTTGGAAATAAATCTATACTAATATTATAAAGCTGAAGAGTTTGTTTGTTTGTTTGTTTGAACGCGCTAATCTCAGGAACTACTGGTTCGAATCGAAAAAATCTTTTTGTGTTGAATAGACCATTTATCGAGGAAGGCTTTAGGCTATATAACATCACGATGCAACTATTAGGAACGAAGAAATAATGGAAAATGTAAAAAGAACGGGGAAAATTATTCATCCTTGAGGGCTTCCATTGCGTGCGCTGCGAAAACGGTTCAAGATACCAAAAATATATGTATGAAAGAATTATTCCTCTTGAAGTGATCTAAAAAAAATGTCCGCCACAGTATATGTCTATCTTTTAAGATTAACTCACTAGAACCGTTTTATGGTAATCAAATTTGGTCGAAATTAATGCATTATTTGTTAAGAGTTGTATCAACGTCATAATATTAATCTTTATCCAAATAAATGTGTTGGATAGAGTGATTCAACGGGAAGGTTTTTATGTACTTTTAGCCCGGAAAAACTTATTAACGCGGGCGAAGCCGTGGGCAAAAGCTAGTTATTTATACTTTTCATCACATTGTTTATGCCAATGGAGATTGGGAAGAAATTGGTTAGTTAACAATTGAATAACTTTTTGAAAAATGGTGATTAAACTTTTTTTTTTTCAAGGCTCGATTCTTTCAAGTGTTAAGAAGATACTAGAATTTAAAAAAAAAATTAAAATCACATTTTATGTTATAAATAAATAATTTTTATTGCTGAACTCTCCTTAGCGGCAGCGCGCGCATGCCGTAATTGCCGCGCGGAGCCCTATTTTCAACGTCTAATTAAAATTATATATAATGGAGATAGAATTCCGGGAGTCAGGACTTTTTTATTGGAAATTTCCTCCTCTTTAACGACCTTTTTTCAAAATTGCTTAAATGTTAATATTTTTCGAGTTATTAACAAAAACGAAATATCATTTTTTTTCATCTTATTTTGTTAATAACAATTGCAATTTTTAACCTGCACCAAAATCCTTCAAAAACATTTTTCTAGAGGTGATTACGAATCGAATGAGCCATCGCTCATATTTTTAGGACCTTTATCTCTATTTTTCACGTTTTTCAACTTGTTTACTAGAGTAATAGGTCGGATAGTGTGTAGGGAAGAGAACAAAAAATCGGTTGCACCAAATAACCGATTTTTGATTGCAATTGATTTTATATTCAAGGATTTCGTTATCGTATGTAAATAGAGTTAGATTATTATCAAATCTTACACATTACAATCAAGAGGTTTTTTTATTATAATAGTTTTTGTTAGTCGTTCATTTTGATTTACCGATAGAATTTCACGATTATCCTTTCATAACATTTAAATTGGTTATTGAACATTACAAATAAATAATGTGTGTACTGAAACACAAATCACAAATTTAGTGGTACAGTTATTTACTTTGGAGATCTTCATTTTCTGTCTTCTATATCTAAATTTAAATATCTAACTCATTGTTCAAATATGTTTGTAAAACATAATTTTTAAATATACAACTGTGTTTTATTTGCATCCAATGTTTAGTTTTTTTTAAGTAATCGTTTACGTTTCGTTACCTAAAACTTTCGAAACATTACGCTCATAAACTGAAAAATACAACACTATAAAAGCGTCGCGTTGATATAAGAGTCAAGATGTTATTATTTATTTCAGTATATTTTTACAATTTTAAATCAAATATGTTAAATAAGTATGATACTATTTCTTATAATGTATAGAAAACATGATAAATATTTGTAATTATGTAGCCGACTTTTGAATTTTTGGTTAGACGTTCTTACAAAGCTATCGCGTCGCGAAAAATTTGAATTGTCATACCAGCCAGCTAAGATTACATACATATACATATACACTCACGCCTGTTATCCCCGAAGGGGTAGGCAGAGGCGCAACTAGTGCACCCACTTTTCGTCATTATTCCGTCCCATGATGTGATAGGGGGCGAGCCTATCGCCATATCGGGCACAAATTCCAGACTCCGAGCTGATACTGAATAGAAAAACTCAATATCACTTTGAGATCGAACCCGAGACCTCAGCTCTGCAGTCGTACTGTAATAGAACTACGCCACCGAGGCAGCTAAGATTGTATAGTATACTAGCGGCCCCGACAGACGTTGTCCTGCCCTAAAACGGAAATGAAATCCTAGAACCCGAGTCTAAACCATTCTGGAATCCACCTGAAGACACACAAAAAAATTTCATTAAAATTGGTCCAGCCGTTTTTCCGCGTAATTTTCTTAATTTTTTCTTTCATAAGAACCTTCTCCTGATAATAATAAACACATAAAAAAAATATAAGGAAATCGGTCCAGCCGTTCATGCGTGATGCCGTGACCAAGGAAAATAGGGATTAATTTTTATATATAAGATAGTATATAAGTGTATTTAATAAAGCAGTAGAATCAGTGTGTCCGTACATTTAAAGAAGTGTGATAAAAAAGAAAGGCAGTGACTACAGAAGAGTAATGGAACACAAATCAGTGATGCTGCGTGCGGGCGGTGCTGCGACCAAAAGCTAGTTTAATATAATACTTTGACGGCAAACGCATTATTCGGGAACGAACGCATCGAAAAGAATTTTGTCGCGCCACCGCCACGGCCGCCACCATTCATATTTGATATTACGTATGTCATATTTCGTGTGTCACTTGCGCGCGCTTTTTTTCGACTAACGTCTAACTAGAACTAACCTCTAACGGAACGTTTAAAAGAACGAACGCATTAAAACAAAGAGCATTATAATACTACGGAAACATTGAAGTAGATGTAGTGATAAGGCGTTTCGGGCGAAGACGTAAAAAAAATAATTTGTTATTTAAATATAGGTAGGTATTTTTAAGTACCTACAGTAATTATATTTATTAACTAGCTTTTGCCAGCGGCTCCGCCCGCGTGAAAAAGTGTTTCCGGGATAAGAGTCCCGTTTTATATTTCACGGGGATAAAAAGTAGCCTATGTCCTTTTTCAAGTTCTAAAATATCTGTGTACCAAATTTCATTTAAATCGGTACTGTAGTATTGGCTTGAACGCGCGACATATACCGTCTGGGACATTTTTTTAGATCATTTCAAGAGGAATAATTCTTTGATACATGTATTTTTGGTATCTTGAACTGTTTTCACAGCGCACGCAATGGAAGCCCTCAAGGATGAATAATTTTCCACGTTTTTTTTCACATTTTCCATTATTTCTTCGCTCCTAATAGTTGCATTGTGATGTTATATAGCCTAAAGCCTTCCTCGATAAATGGTCTATTCAACATAAAAAGAATTTTTCGATTCGAACCAGTAGTTCCTGAGATTAGCGCGTTCAAACGAACAAACAAATAAACTCTTCTGCTTTATAATATTAGTATAGATAGAGTACCTACTTTTTACTTTTCAAAATTAAATTATAACTTCTTGTGACTTGACCACGACTATGTGACCCCCCCCTGGCGCCAAAGCTGGATCCGCCCTTGGATCCAGTGCGGTTATCTTTCGATCTCGGCGGTCGGTAATCCGTCATTTAACATTCCAGCGGTGGCACCGAGACCGCTCAACTCAACCGTGGTAAATTAAATATTGCTGTGATGTAGAGGGTATTAAAATATTTTAAACGATGCCATTTATAACATGACGTTCAGATATCAAGTCGCGAGAGTACAACATATATTATTCCAAGAAACTGCCAAAAGACAATGAGGATGAAGGATTACTATCATCAGGGATTCGTTTTGTTGTTAATGTTCGTGCACGGCTCAGGGGACGAAAAAACGAAGCCGCAGAAAAAACAAGAGATGTTCGGGTGAAATAAAGCATGAGATAGGGAAAGACGGTGTTATTAGAGTGCAAGGCGCAGGCAGGGTGCGGCGCCCCGCGGTCTGTGTGTGTTTAGGGGACGGCGCCGCGGGGCGCCGCCGCACCGCACCAACCTAATGACATACACGACGTGCCTACTTATTGAAAGCACCAAATTAAACATGTTTCTGTTTAAACAAACATTGGCCTACCTACTAGGCTAATGAACTCAAAACTATCGCTCGTTTATATGATCTATGGGTTTGTTACCTTCATACACTGAGCTAAAACGATGTTAGACTCTAGGTAGCTCTGTTTGTTGTGGTAGTTTTTAATTTTGCCAATAGATGTCTCTGTAATGATATAATTTGTCTTCATCAATTTCTTACGAAAAGTATTTCTGGAATATCACTATTATAAAACATGCTTTTTTGCAATTATCCCGGGATAAACTTTTTTTTACTAAGATGCCATATAATAGTGTGTGTAGTCCTACTGTGTGTGAACTACTGAACGTAAATTCACACTAATATTTTCAAAACAAAAGTAAGTGTGTCTGTCTTTATGTTTTTACGGTTAATTGGTTAATCCGGTTTTACATAATGTTGGTATTAGATGCGATTGAACCATGAAGATAACAATAGAGAAGTTACATTTTTAGTCAACCCTAAGAGGGTTGAAAAGAGGGACGGAACATAAACTCCTAAACCGATTTTGATGAAATTTTGTATGGGGTCATCTTGAATGGGCATGAAATACATATTGTACCATATTAATTTTTGAGGGAGTGAAATGAAAGTATTAAAGCGATTGTTAACTGGAAATTTGTAAAATGACGTAGGGTTTTAAATTAACATTATACGAAATAAATTATTTAATTAACAGATTTTAATAAACTTGACATGGGATTTAAGTTCTTTTTAAATTGACCGCATAATGTGTGAAATAACGAATGAAACTAAAACGATGTACTGAGCGAATTTTCGCTGTGAACACAATTTTTAGGTAGATGGTTGGTAGATAGGTAATTTTTTAAAATTTAACGGTTCATTCAAATTCAGCTTACATTTCTCACAAAAACATCAAAATTTTGCCACTTCGTAAAACATAAATGCGTGCCCATGCATAATATCTAAAGGTAACTTCGAACTAGTTGCGCGAAGACTGCGCGGCCACACGATGGATTCACAAAGAAGTGTGGCTGCAGCTCTGTGGCCTCGATACCTTCGCGCTACACTGTGCCTAGTTACTTATTACGGGGAAAAAAGTAAGAAATACTTGCCTATTTAGGTGAAAAAATGCGATTTTGGCAACCAAGATATATCAAACGGAGCCGGGGGTAAAATTTTGTTAAGCACAGCTTAAGTTATGCTCGTCAGATTTTTAACATAAGTAAGTATTAAGTTACTGTAAAGCAAAATGATTATTCCTTGTTTTGTGTATCAAAACAGGTAGTCGGTGCGCCAGCCAATTTTGTCGACAGTATTTTCGGTCCTTCGACTTAATATCGGTAAAGATGCAAGGATTTTTAAACACGCAAGTGTCACTATAAGTCAAAACAACCGTCATCACTCAGACACTAGGTATTGAAGAAAACAATTTGCTCGAGATCCTTTGCTTTGGTTTTTGTTTGTATTGATTTAAGTTTCTATCCTGTCAAACCGTGGTAATGGAATGTGACTTTGATTTACTCAAGTTTAAATTATTAAAGCACATTATGGACATACAAAACATTTACTCGGGCAAATCCGCCTTTGGATTTTTATCTTTATTTTTTTAAACTTTTCTTCTCATAATAATATGATAAATTTGAAACTGTGTCAGAATGTGTGGACGTTTAATAGACAATCAAGGATGCAAATAACATATTATGATGTTACTTTTATGTCCGATAATGGTTTCCGAGGAAGTTTTTACTCCGGGTAAAACTTTCGCGCGGCCGGAATTTAAGGTAATGAAAACTGAACAAGTGAGCCCTGGACTCGCGTACAGAGGGTTCCGTACAAACTTGTAGGTAAGATGTCTAAGTATGTTTAATAGTTCGCCAAAATTAATTAATAAATTAATAAAGGGTCTTGACAGACAGACCGGTTACGAAGTGTATGTGTGTGACATATCTATAATATAATAATCTATATTAATATTATAAAGAGGGAAGATTTGATATTGTTTGTTTGTTTGTTTGTAATGGATAAATAAAAAAAAAACTGAATCGATTTTGATAATTCTTTCACTAATAGAAGCCACGTTACCTGAGTGCTATAGGCTACCTTTTATCCCGAAAAAACTTTATCACGCGGGCAGAGCCGCGAGCGGACTAGTTTATGTATAAAGTATACGGGTAGTTTTTGCAAGCTTATTATGATGATGCCGTTTATGTACCATTAGGTATTATGTTTCAATAAACATTCTCAGATTAGCTATTTTTAGTAGTTCGAATAGTGTAGACAGGACACAAAGCCGTGATACCGTTGTTTTTTCAGTACGGCAATGAGCTGAAAAGGGGGGCTAAATGGAAAGACTAAATTAAAATTTCGTATCTTAGGTTATCTTAATATCTTTCCGATATTGTTTTGATCGTGGTAAAAGCAAATTTTGTAATTTACGTAGGTATTAAGAAGAAAATTACTTTTATCTAAGGATGGAAGATAATTACGTTCAGAAAAATAAGTACTTACTACAGAATTTCGTGATTGTTGCATTTTTTCCAAGCGTACTACACATTACAAGTATTAGTAGGTAATGATTTCACATATCCCAGTATCATCATTCCAAATGGAAATTGAACTAGATGTAACTTTATAGAGTTGTGCTATTAATTCTTTTCAATTCACCATTTACGGGGCACGTAAGTGGATGGAATTGCTGTATCACAAGTGTGTAATTGTGAGTGTGCGGGTGATGTGCAATGCGCTGGGCAATGGGCACCGGACCGTGGGCAACAATCTGGCGGCGGCATCTCAGCTCAGCGCAATCAACGATTCGTTCTGGCGAGGAGGTGTGCGGGTCCCGTGCGGGGTGCGAGACGAGCGGGGACTGGCGGAGGCGGGGGCGGATTCGAGCCATTCTCACGTAAATAATTACCGGCGAGTCTCAAATTACAAGGCGCCGCTATAGCCTGCCGATACGTATTCATCACATGTTCGCGCCGCGCGTGACAGCTTCCTCGGGGCACGCTCAATACCACTTGTCTCATCGCACGTCCTTTCAAAGAGTGTCGTGTGGTTTGTGCGAAAAATTACTTTTCACACCTACTAATAGCATGTATAGTAGAGGTGATCAATAAACATTATAACGATTAATTTAACTCATAAAAAAATAACTGTTAATACCGTAAACTACTATTGCAATATTCATTAAACGTTTTAACAAATGAACGGACTGCGGAGACAGCTAATGCCATCTATTAATTTATCATTCAAGTAAAATTGATAACCATTTATCTATTACAGAAAAATGATAATAACACCGTCTATAGTATTTCATTAAATTAAATTAAAAGCCACTAACAAGCACAAAAATAATACTTTATCTTTGGCTAGGAGTTAAATTATGCCTTGTCGTGATTTGTGATTGGCTGTTTGAGTTTATACGAATATGATCCTTAAATGTCTGTTTACTGTATTAAAACATAGCTAATATTGCTGGGCCAAAATTATTTATAACGATTAATGTATGTTAATAATAAAACCGTAAATAAACCGATTACTGAACGATTGCTGCGTATTTTGAATCGGGGTATTGTGTGGTTATTTTTTGTAGTAAAAACAGTGTAATGAATAATGATGTGGAAATTCGAGAGACAAGATACATCTTGATCTAAGCCACTGCATTGCTACAGCAATGCAGTGGTTTAGATCTGCTTTCAGAAACGTGATATGAACAATAAAATCGCCACTTGCAATGATTGCAAAAATCATTTCATGTAGGTTATGTCAGAATTGAAAAAAGTGGTCGCCATTTTGAATTTCTTTTCTTTAAGGCTATTCGATCTCAAAATCTCTGGGTACAACTTTGGTTACCGAAGGCTGATTCAATGTCAGAATTGAAAAAGTGCCCGCCATTTCGAATTTATTTGTTTTAACGCTAATTGACCTGAAAATCGATATCTGGGTATAACTTTGGTTGCTAAGGACGGATCCAATGTCAGAATTGAAAAAGTGTCCACCATTTTGAATGTCTTCGTATTAAGGCCAATCAGCTTCAAAATCGATATCTGGGCATAACTTTGGTTACCAAAGACTGATTCAAAATCAAAATTGAAAAAGTGACCATAATATACAATTTTTTTATTTTAACGCCGATCGACCACAAAATCGATATCTGGGCATTGGTTTGTGTAAAAAAGGTAAATCCAATGTTAGAAATAAAAGTGGCCCCAGTTAAGATTTTTCTTGTTTTAAGAGCCATTGAATTTAAAATCAAAATTCGCTGGACATCTTACTTACTTAATAGGTATTGATTTACCACATTAAAATATAGCTATCATCAATGTTCATTCAATTCACTTCAATAACGATATCGGAGGCTTGTGATGTTGCAAAATAAAAAAATGTCTTGGAATTTAAGAAGTGGCATATGGCAGCAAATAAAGTAAATTCTTCTGTAAAAATATCAAAATTTATTAAAAAAATTAGGGGATAGTTAATATTTAAAATTTTGCTTTAAGCATATGTAGCCACATAGTAGTAGTTACTTTGCTATATTGTTCTTCTCCCACATGGTTATACCCTGTTAAGTGACTATTCAGTTCAGTTCTCTTATGTTTATTTAATACTCACTCCTTTCAGCATATTTTTAAACGCTATGCATGTTGATTCCTTTAGTGATTTATAAAATATGTAAATTTTGGATGTGAATTCGTAACAATTCAATTCAAGGACTGGTGTTACAAAAACGTGGGATACCGTTTGTTGTCGCTGCTATATATCCGTCATTTACATCAACTATTGATATTCATTTTGATTAAATATTCACCTGTTCAAATATTGAACGGTAAGCTACGCTTACTATATCAATCAAATGTGTTTCTGGAATCCGATAGTTTTCTATGCAACGTCTTCAGGCTGTATGGTACATGAAAAACTTTGAAAACAAATTATTCAGTCAACATGTTGGTAATTTTTATCACAAATAAAACCAAAGCTGTATATTGTGGTCAAAGGTATGCCCAAATACCAAATTTGAAGTTAATTAGCCTTAAAACAAAGATATTCGAAATGGCGATCATCTTTGGTTACTAAAGTTATGCCCACATATCGAATTTAAGGTCAAATAGCCTTGAAACATAGAAATTCAAAATGGCAGCCATGTTTGGGATCCATTTTAACATTAGTTCTCAAAATTATAGTGCTAGCATCCATAATAAATAAATAATATAAAAAAAATATATTAAAATAATGTTAAGGTGTAAAAATTTTAACAGCCTTTACACCCAAAAGCAGAATTTTTCAATTGTATGAACGGCATACAAGCGTCATTTACGCAAATGTCCATGAAAATCTAATAATTATAAAGCGTTTCCTTCGATGCCATTGTTATTGTGAAATTATGTAAACTATTGGTTGTAGGTTGAAGGTTGTTGTTGTTAACATAATTAAAATAAACGATGCAAGACATGTGTTAAACATTTTATCGCTAATGCTTTTCACGTAACTCCTCTATCTTAACAGTTATAATTCAACTATTAATATAACAGGTTATTTTTTAACGGCTAACTAATAGCTATTAATAATTTTTAACAATTAATCACATCACTAACGTATAGCACATCTAATTTCACTTCACTCATAGATATGAATAGTTGTTAATTACTTGCAATAAATCTGAGCATTTTATTTAGAAATTTACTTATTTAACATAATGTTATAGTAGAATCATTCCGAATTTTGACGGCACGAAGCAGCCACAGTACGGAAACAAACAGTTCACGAAAAGATGGCTTGTCAAGGCTGCTGCAGCTACCTCATAGAAGACTGAAGTGGAATAAGTAATAGCTCTGCTGTTGTTCCATGCGACTAGTAAGTCTAATGAATGTCTAAAAATAAGCAATTTTTTTTATAAATTCCCTTTGGAATGTTTATATGTCCATGATCTATAATGATAATAAAAAGTAATCACTTGAGGATTAGCTGATGAAGATATTCTTACATTTGTAAACTAATATTAATGTAAATTATCCTTGGTTGACTCCATTAGTGAAATACAGAAGTTATTTGAGCTAAAAGTTAATGTTACCCTAAAACATTGTGGAGAATCATCAACGTCAATGAATTTGTAATTAGAAATAAAGCAACTCCTGGTGCAGAGCGGCATAAACGATAAATGATGCACTATGAGGGTTACTAATTTAGATTCCGACTAATTTACCACAACCGCGATTTTAATGCGTTTCAAATAACGTCTATAGGCAAGGTTAAATGATAAATCGCCGTAGGAACGCCCTCGTGTCGAGTTTAGTATATACGAACAAGATCCCGATCCTCACGCCGAAGAAAGAACAACACGGAGCTGTCTGCTAAAAAACGAACGGGTTGGGTGAGAGCGCGATAGTGTTGAGATAATAACAGTGCGCGGCGCCGCTCGCCTTTGAGACGTCCGCTGACCGCTCACCGCCGCCGAATATCACTATTAGCCCTCATCTGAATATTATTCTTCCGTAAAACTGCCTTTTTAATTCGGCAATCAACCGCTATCAACGGCATTGTTTCGGTTATTTGAGAGCCTAGAATCGGCCGTCCGCGTTCGTGTTCGAGCTTCATGGTAATATTAGTTGAGCGGAAGGTTGAGCTGGCGCGGCCGTGGCATGCCGAGCGAGTAAAACAAACAAGTTAATTGTATTTATTGTAATAGGGCAGGGAGCTGTGGGCGCGTCGCAGCCGTCACACTTCATGAATAGGCATGCGGTGCACACTCCGCACTCGGCCTTCCTTGCTATGTGCATAGTCATCGCCCCCCTGCTTCTTATATTATCCGGCCTGCTGTTACACTCCGATGTATGCAAATCTATTCGATTTTTAGCTACAAGGGACAGCCATGTGCGAGGAATATTGGTAACCGCTTAATTTTATACGTATTTGCATGTTCAAGTTTATATTGAGTTTTATTATTAAATGTTTTGATTTGTTAATTTAATTTTTGACTGCTTCGGTGCCGTAGTATTGCGTACGGATTACGAGTACAATTTGCGTGCTGAGGTCCTGGGTTCAAATCCCGGGTCGGGCTAACAACATTGTGACTGAGTTTTTACATATAAATTACCTACTCAGTCACAGCTCGGAGTAAGGAAGTTAGCGGTGTGATACCTCCGTGCCTCGGAAACGACGTAAAGCTGTTGGTTCTACGCCTGATCTCTCTCCGTCCATGTCGGATTTCCATCTCACTGGACTATGAGAGTGAAGGAATAGTGAGTGCATCAGTGTATTGCGCGCACACTTGTGCACTCTTGCGTATCTGGCTGATCTCTGTTGAGAGTGTAATTTATATATAAAAAAAAAACACGCTTGAAATCCAACTATAAAATAGAAAATAAATTTGAAATAAGAATAGCATAAATAAAAAAAAAAAAAATTATAAAAACAAACGCGTGGGGTGCTTTTTAAGATATTATCAAAATGATAATCCTTCTATTCGTATTATCTGTCAATAAAATATTTATAACTTTTGACACCATGCACCCCACGCTTTTTTTTACAATAAAATACATGTTTTTCTTATTTACATTATTCTCAACTCAAGTTTATTCAAAATTATTTTCTATTTTTTAGTTGGCTTTTCTATAAAGCGTGTTTCTTTAGTTTTATCTCATTTACACTAATCTTAATTCAAGTTTATTTCTATTTTTAAAGTTGGACTGTCTATAAAGCGTGTTTTAAGTTTTTTTTAAACTATTATTAATTTTTTTTTAGTTCTGTTCTACTATTGTCCAACAAATGTCACTATGAAACAAGCAGGATTTTTTTTCACATAAGAATTGTTAGTTTAGTTATAATTCTACTATGGTCCAACAGATGTCACTAAAAATATATAAACTACGATTTATTAATTTTTAGTTGGATTTTCTATAAAAACGTATTCTTAGTTTAAAATACTGAATTTTCATCTGTTCTTGATAAGTATACCAAATTTCGATTTAATCCGACGTTTTGAAGGGGGTCAAAATCATGTTCAAAGTATCAGTTACATAGATACATACACACATAAGTTTGAACGTAATAAAAATAGTTTCGCTATCAGCATAATATGGTACAATTACTAATTGTATATTTAGTTCAAATACCACATTTTTACGTTGCATAATCATAACGTTGGCTAGGCTAACGATGTGCACGCTGATATTTACATGTGGAGTTATTGTGAGGGCATCGAGAGGCACTGGGCGGAGTCCTGCCGTCATACATCGAACTCCCGACCCGACAATGATAATGCTTTACTATTGTTAAGTAACACGAAGCAGCATATTATGGATTGTTTATTTTAAAAGTCAAATACGGACACATTCTATGTTAACTTTGCTATGCTAGTTGCTTTTTGAAATCATAGACAACAAATGTACCTATGTACAAAAAATGCCGCATATAAATTTAAGAACGTGACAATACAGGTGTACAACATATTCAAACTCAAAATTTTCTTTATTCAAATAGTCTTTTACAAGATCTTTTCATTCTTCATGAATATACCACCCCTTCGGAACGTGTTATCGCTGTGAAGAAGAAGCGACGCAAGAAAATAGCCCAGCGAACAGATCTGTCTAATAAAAATAAATATATATAATTTATATTTTTATGGAAACATTGAAAAAGAAACAGTCTAAAGCAGGATTTGAACCCGCGACCTCCAGTGCACCGTGCCGGTGCTCTGCCAACTGAACTATTTCGACCCTACCTTCGACTGCACAATTTCAAGTTCCCTATTTTATCTCTTAAAGGAGATGCCCAGCGACATCTGTTAGCAATTATTACAATTACATATATATATTGTTTAGTATAACGATTGTAATTCTGTAGTCCGGCAGAATCAAAACTAGTACAACCACATTTCATGTAGCCTTTATACGTCTCAAGACATGATAGGGGGCGACATCATCATAACATCATTGAGCACGCTTGAGATTTTTTCGAATCAATAACCTAAGTTTTTTTGTTGAATATATTTTTGTGTATTACTATCGGTATTTTACTCTACATCCCCTACCATTTTAATATAAGTCACAACTTTTCGTATATCTGTACAACGCGTGGGTTTAAGTAAGTCAACCCAAACTAATTAGGTACAGTATGATGGCGTCACCTTACGCCGCATAATCCGATTTGTTCCGGCCACGCTCTCATCCCCTGACAATGGTACAAGCCAAATGTTTATTTGCACAAGATATTTAGCCACCTCCCCAGCGGATTAGTGAGCTAAAGACGAGGGGCATCGGAGATAAACCGGGATAATATCGGAGGCGGGGATCGTCTCCCCAATACAATAATAATTGTGGAATTTACGAGTATTGATACTCAAATAGAGATAGATGGTGTATGTTGTTTTGTTAAATCGATCAATGTTGCGAAATGCAGTTGAAAAAATTATAGATTTGTTTTCAAACTTAATTAGTTATCTATTCTCTATAAAATTAACTCACCTGGTCTATTACCATCTCTATCTGTAGAAAGTACTTGCTACATGGCGTTTTTAAGAGAATACGTGGTAAATTTTCTTGTTAAAAACCTTTTTTACCAAAAATAAACCGACTTCAAAACCACTGCAAACCAAAAATTTATTCAACTTTATATTCGCTTAGTATATACGTATAATTGGAGTCGATGCCTAATTTAAATTACCAGCTAAGCCAAGGAAATATAAGATCAAATGTACGAAAACATTGTCCAATTTAAATTAGGCACCGACTCTAAATATACGTATATACCAAGCGAATATAAAGTTAAATAATTTTTTGGTTTGCAGTGGTTTTGAAGTCGGTTTATTTTTTGTTAATAAGTTTTTATTTATTGCTTTTTTGTTAGTCAGTTATAGGATAGTATAAACAATACATCATAGATATACGATTGCAGCATTCGCAAGTCATCTGCTGTTAGTTATTGAAGAGTTCCATTGTGTATCTCCGAAGATCTTCATCAAATCTTCATAAATTATATACCAAAACCTTCCCTGAAAACTATACATTTGAACATCGAAAACCAGATCCAAATCCGATCAGTAGTTTTTGAGAAACTCGCGGCCATACAAATTTACATACATACATACATACGCATCGAATACAGAACCTCCTTTTTGAAGTCGGTTAATGAAGTCGGTTGAAAATGACATATATTATCAAGAAATAAGCTATAAAATAATCTACAGGAATCATTACCTAATTTACTAAATGTGTGTACATACAATTACACGGTTGTCTATTCAAACATGAAAAACTAACGTGTGTAAGAACTAAAACATTAAATCTTGATTTGTGTCGCGTCCGGAAATGAAACAGCTTAAAAAGAATTTAAAAGAATTTTTTATTTGTGGGCGCACAACACGACCATAAATAAAACGGATTGTTTGCCCATTGAATATTCCCTAAACAACATTAGAGTTGAATAGTTAAATTGTCACTTTGTCACCGTGGCGAGTGAAAAATAAGGCTCTGCTGGAGACGGGGTTGACAGCCGGAGGGAGTCACAGGGTGGCAGCGGGGGGCGGAATGTACAGCGGGGCCACGCGGGGGCTCGGCCACTCATTTGTGAACTTTATTTTAAACTTGGAAGATTTGTTTATTTGCATATTTATACACTTTAGGTGACCGTGAATGTTTTGTTTATGTTCAGAAACATTCATAAAATAACAGATTAATGTTTGTTCCGTTGCTCTTTCAATCTTGAGATCAACGAGAGATAGTTAAAGTTCATGTTGGTCATGGGTTGATAGCTCCAGTATCCATTGAATTCCAAGTGGCGTTGCAGCATGCATGTTTCATAAATTACCAATTTCTAAGACTAGTTAAGTAACATTGTAGAAGTCCCAAAGTCAGTTCGTGACCGTTTATTTGCCCAGAATTTAATACACATTATGAATTCGTGCATTGCAACGGCAGATGTAACAGTTAGTTCAATACAAAACACAGTTTATTATTCTATTATTTAATTTGTCGTTACATTGTACGCCACGCTGGTAATGTTTCCGTATTTATGCTCTGTGCGAGGAATCCGGACAGAAGTCAAGTTCTGCCTGTGTCAACATGTCAGCGCGACAATAGCCGTCACATGTCACTCCTGTCAATCTAGTATGAGAAGCGGGCGCTAACGCCCGGGGGACGAGCTCGTGGGATCTCCATACCGACGCTAAAAAGAATCATGAAATTTGTATTCATTGTTTATCAAGTGAACGATCGGTCCCATGGTGAAATTATTAGCAGAAATTTTCGTTTGTATCCGCCGAACTCAGTTATAAAATAAAATGAATAATTTACGATTTGTGTATACACGCATGATGAATAGTCAGTTATCCACATTCCATTTGCGCCGTTCATTGTATCGGATCACACCCATTCGGTTAAGGACAATCGCGAGCTGTAAACGAGTCGTGTAAATCGGGACTCGTCCGCAAACAAAACGGGACGTTTCACCGTCGTCGCACAATGAGAGATTAATGGCTCTCTTTTTGTTATCGCGCGATGGTCTTAAGCCGTTTTGTGGCCTCGTTTCACGGTTTATTTAGCTGTTTAAATACCAATGAGCGTTAAATTGCAACTATGTGCACACAAATATTAAACAATAAGCCACATTAAAATTTTAATTGACTTTTATTACCGAAGAAAATATTGTATTCGGCATTCAAGTGTTAGAAGAGATCATTATTTTCCTCAACAAATGCATTATATTCCTAATCATTGAATACGAAATGATGTCAAACTATGATTTATATTGACCGTGAAGTATACGGTATTTATAAAAATCAACACAAGAATGGTTAGATGGAGTTAGAGGCTCTGAGCGATTATACGGCCTGGAACACCGAACATTCGGTATTGCGTGAACGCTTTTGGTCATTAAACGTGCATTTTTTGTGCTCTGCGTTAAATGTCGCCTTATCATCGTGTCGAGTTGTCGACGCCTCCAGCCAGCCGCAATCAAAACACCATTCGAGGTGGTCATTAAAAATGATATAAAGTTTAATTTACAGCGCTGGCGCGTCTCCGGATTAACGGTTATCGGGAATGTAATGTCCACATTCAGGTCCAGTGTGAAAATTGTTTTCTTTGTTAATATAAAATTAAGATTTTTATTACTTAATACTGTTGCTGCCATATTGGTTATCATCGAACCATTTTTATGTTACGATTTCTTTGTCATTTTTTATTTGGTGCATTGCAATATGCATATTTTATATCTAAACATTTGTTTGTAAATGCAATGAATATAAATAAAGACAAGAAAATACGTGCATTAATATGAATGCAAATAAATGCAGTCAGTTCCGGTAATTGTTATCATTACATCCAATCGTTCATGTCAGTTATAAAATGTCTTAAAACAGTAATTGTCAGGTTACGTCGCTCAGTCTTATGAAAAAGGAATTGTGTCCCACTTAGCAGCAATATAGAGAGTGTTAACAAACCATGTTCGTTGGCAGATTTAACTAGCGCTCGCCTGCGGCTCCGGCGGTGCCTCCCCGCGGGAAGCGTATTGTTTACGAGTGTACCACTTCTACTACAATGATTTACGAACCGCCCGAGCCCATAAAAGCTGGGACAACGCACTAAAAGATACAAAAGGTGCTAAAGAAAAGTAATATATTTTAAGTTGGAGCGAACGGATATAAAAGTTTGGTGAAATATATCAGTTTTAGTGTTGAGCGCGAGTGTTTGTTTATAGGGCTGATTACGCACGCCTCTTCACGGGGTTCACGCTTTGTGGTGGGCATTCGTCACGACCTTTCCCTCGGCTCCTCGGCCGGCGTGCCCGCACCGCTCCGGGCAACATTAGCGTGTGCTCCGCGACCGGGACATGATCATATCGACCACGACACTGTTAAAATTATGCATAGTTATTCATATTTAAAAACAACTTTACATATCTACAAATATATGTATGCAGATGTTTTGATGTGGGACCACAAAAAGTGTTGTGGCAAATCCAAAATTACCCCACATTTAAGCCGTGGCATCAATCAGCGCGAACAGAGTTTGTTTTTTCAGTGGCCCTTTCACTGTTTGTAGAGTTTCGGGTGTCGAAGGCCGGGCAAAAGGCATGATTACAAAAAATCACTATAATGCGTTCGTATGCAATAATCTGTGAGGATTTATACCGAGCATGTCGGCCACCCACGTGGTTCCCGTATTTCTTCCTGAACGAGCTAACTTCATTATTGTGGCATGAGATACAATAGTTAAGAGCACGATTTATAAGTCCAACACGTTGACTTCTGTTTATAGCTAGCGGCGGGGCGAGGGCGCAGCGGGGGCGGGGATTACGTGCGTCTGCGCACTGATTTATGAGCGCACCTCGATAAAAGCTTAAATACTTTCGTGTGAGAATTATTTAATAGGCTTAGCCTTCGTGAGGTACAGGAGGAACTGTATTGTCGTCATGCACATGCATTGACGCCGAGGAAAGCTCTACACGCTGATTTCATTCTAAAATAATGATTCTAAAACTACACACTGGTTATCACCACTTAAACATTAATAATAGTGTCAGAATCCTTAAACTATTTTAGAGTCAACACAAATAGTCCCGAACGAAACTTAAACGTCCCTTAGTAGAGATTCATGTGAAGTAGAAGGCACGTGAGCCGTGAGCCGTTTTCAACAATTAATTGGTACATGAGCAGGCGGGTTGTTAGCTGTGTGTTGTGCATCGGATGTCAAGGGCAGAGGACGCTATTTCCGTGCCGGAGCAGGGCGCAGGGCAGGGTGTCGATGCTGGGTGCTGGGTGCAGGGCGTGAGCGAGTTCGACGGAAAGTAAGCTGAAACTAATCCGGCGCGCGGGTGGGCGCAACCCGACACCGCGTGCGCGCAGCTTACATTTGTCATTTATAATGCGCGCGATTTGTTGTGGTGCTCAGTGCCAGCTCGCCCGACCAGCCACTACGCAGCCTTTTTATGTTCACTTATTCTTTATTCAAATATTCAAAACGTGCGATGTGCGCAATATTTTTTATGACATTTTATTGCTTCAGTTTGTCGTAAATGAACAGTGATATATTTTTTGACGTGCGCCATAAACATGGGTCACAGGGTGAACGCGTCATTCGCTTGATTGGTACGCACAATAAATGATACCTATTTACGATTAAGATTGCTATATTTCATTGCTGCCATGTGGAATTGCGAGCAGTCAACCGTGAAGTCCCAGAATGTTTGATGTTTGTTTATCGCATACATAGTACGAAGTCGCTTTACCTATATCAAAATACGAATAAAAGTTATAAACGAGCGCGTTCAATAACTAATAAAATGATCGGCAACAGAAATTATTATTTCAGCACAAACGTAAAATTGATTTTGTCGCGCGGCTCGTCGGCTGAACACTTCATTTCACGGTTGGCGTGTGACCGATGTGTCGTTGATTTGATTGTGCTCACTTGTTCACGAAACCTCGTAACTTTCTAATGTTGCACAATGTGGCGGACACGGCGGGCCGGCAGCGGGCGTCCTGTGTGGCCCGGGGAGCGCCACCGCCACGCAATCACATTTGGCAAATATTTCAAATGTTCAATGACGTTTTGACGGCCCATTTTATAACTGAAATACGTTTAAAAGCGGTATTCGTATATGGCAATCCACACAATAGGCGGTGCTTTGTACACGATACCATAACGTTCATTCTTAGATCATTTCCTACTTTTTGTAGGCATGTCAATATTATTGATTTAAGAATGGATTACCTTTTAGTTCCGGCAATACAGAAACATTGCGTTCTAAAGCATTGTTGTCAGCTAAGAGGATTACACAAACAAAAAATTGCAAATAAAAATATTTTCTGCCTTGTTTTGTTCAGTTTTTCATTAAAATGTTAGGTTTAAATGGGAGTATGTGCTTATGGTCACTAATAAGGAGTTTTATATATTACATACATAGTGTCACGCCTCTATATAGGGGTAGGCAGAGACGATGGATTGCCATTTTGCTTGATTCTAGCACAATCTTTCGCTTCCTTCACCTTCATCAATTTTTTCATGCACTCCCGCTGGTCCCGCTGGTTACTTTTGACCTGGCTTTTACCCAGGATGTCAGATATTTGACATGCGAAGGTTCGGTGATGTCGACCGACTATCGGCCTTTCCATTCACACTCGCCTTATATATCCAGTTTGTTAGTCTCCTATCATCCATCCTCTCCGAATGCCCAAACTGTATTATGTGTTTATTTATATAATTCAAGGATTTAATTACCAAATCGATCATTCGTGCTACGTTAAATTCATTAGAATTTCTGTTCGAAGACATAAGAATATTTTTCCTTTAAATAAAATAAGGAGAGTGTAGGTAACAGCGGCTCGCATTGGTGATGTATTTAACTCGAGTATCGCCATAAAGATGAACTCCGCAGACGCCATTCTACCAAATTGAAAAACATCCGAGTGGCTCATAATGCCTCTTAATGTCTCACTGAAAGAGTTATAGACCTTTAAGTATACAGTATTTTTAATATTATCGCAAATAATACACGTGCATGAAAACGCTTCGAGGTTGTTTGTGCGAAGCAAATTCTTTTCATAACAATAAAGAAGTTATTGTTAAAATGTACCTATATTGAAGGGATATTTACTAAATTACACTACAACATTATGTGGACCATAGTTTGGTTGGCAAATGGACGATAGCCTATTTGGGAATTGAACGGTCTGCCGAAACAATGTCCGGCGGCTCAAAACACAAGGCACACATCTTTGACTTTTCGAAGTTACGTGTGTATTTTATCAATTAAATTATCGTTGGCTTTAACGCTGAAGGAAAACATCACGAGGAAACGTACATACCTGAGAATTCTCCATAAGAATCTCGAGAGTATGTGAAGTCTGCCAACCCGCACTAGGCCAGCGTGGTGGACTAAGGCTTAAGCTCTCCCGGTAGTAGAGGAGGAGGTGCTCAGCAGTGGGCAGTATATAATACAGGGCGGATTGCATTGCAATCCCAGGTTACTAGCGGCCATACTTGTTTTGTAAATTAAATTATAAATTCCTCGAGAGAAAACATATTTGTGAGAGTCTTAGGTCGCAAAACCTATTGATAGTTTTAATTTTTACCTAATCAAATAATACGATAGAGGCTATTAGTCTGAATGATAATATATGAGCGTGGTTAGATTGTCTTCTACTGTAACATTAAACCTGATGTAGGCAACACTACCCAAAAGAGAAAGTATTTTACGCTCAGAAAAATGCAATCTGTTCCGTAATAGATTTTTTTAATGCCAGTAAAGTCAAGTAGGTATATATTTTTTTTCCCACTATAGAGCTTTTACATGCAGTAAAAGTACTTTCATTTTTAACTCATTTCGGTATAGTACAGTTTATTTTTACACGCGTAACGTTCCTCCCCATTTGCGTTCCCCCTACCTACGGGAAGCGTTATCCAGCCAGCTCGTAACGCGTCCCGTACCTCGCGGTAATATTTCACAGTTTATTCCTAATACATGAACACTTGTGACGCTTGAATAGACGGCTCGTGTTCTCTCATTTCGGTTAAAGCCAGTTGAATTATTAATATGTACGCAGCTATCTATTGTGTAATTTGATTATTAATTGGGATGAGGATGTATTAAGTATTTAATGATGCTGGAGAACTAATTTACAGCTTTTAGTAAATCTGTTTGTACCATATTCATAGAAGGAAAATACTATGTAGTAGCTATGATCCTTTAAAATTATCAAATACGAAATAATTTACTGCTTACATAGTTAAAATTGATACTATGTTTGTATACAACTAGTCTTTTCCTGGATAATAATAATATGTTATGAGTTGTTATAAAAAAAAAATGTACAGAATATGGTAAGGTGAGATATATAACATGCAGGAATTTACTTTGGGACATGATTAAAATGCCATTATACCATGATCGAACCAGCCACGATTATTAATAAAAACAAAATATTTAATTATAAAAATTACTACTTTTGTATTTTTTTGTGTCCATAAAGTTAACTATGCTAAAAAAATTGTTGGAATGGTGTAGGCTTTTCTACAATGCTGAATCTAAAAATCCGGCGCGGAATCTTTTAGTGACGCTTGACATCACGGTCGTAAAAGCTAAGTTAAATCGTTTATGCAACATGTTTGAAAAAGAGTATTTCGTTTGCTCCACATTGAATTGATATGCTTAGAAGAGAGAAGAAGCATACCTATGCTAACCTGTATTTAATTTGATGTAGGTTCTTTAGCGCATATAAAAACATAATAAGTATAATTCTTTGTATGTCTAGTCTTGACTGCCTCGGTGGCGTAGTGGTATTGCGTACGCATTACGAGTACGATTTGCGCGCTGAGGTCCTGGGTTCGAATCCCGGGTCGAGCCAAAAAAAAATTGTGACTGGGTTTTTTCATCTTAAAATTTACTCAGTCGCAGCTCGGAGTCAGGAAGTTGGCGGTGTGATACCCCCGTGCCTCGGAAAGCACGTAAAGCCGTTGGTCCTGCGCCTGATCTCTCTCCGGTCATGTCGGACTGCCGTCTCACCGGACTATGAGAGTGAAGGAATAGCGAGTGCACCTGTGTATTGCGCACACACTTGTGCACTATAATATCTCCTGCGTACCTGGATGATCTCCGTTGAGATTGGCCGCCGTGGCCGAAACTGGCTAGGAGGATTTCATTCATTCATTCATGTCTAATAACGATGTCGTGTAATATGGAGATGAAATTAAGAACTATGTATATATTTTATTCTGTTGTAAAATTCAATTGTTTCAGCTAAGGTCATTAAACTCACTTGAGTTTAAAACAATGTTAAAACATAATTACTGGCAAAAAGCTAATGAATAATAAACTTAGCTATATAATCAGAAATTATAAGAAATAATTCCGTATTATGAAATTAGTTTAATTAATATAACTACATACTTTATTTTAAAATTTTGGTTTAATGAAGATTAGCGGCACGGTATTGTCGTAGGTATTTAGGTTATAATATATGCGCATTCGACTCTGTCTAACGTAGGCTCACAGTGCGAACAGCTATTGCTTTCTTACTCCGATCAACGAATCTCTTTTTATGGGCGGCGCGTCCGCTTCAATTATTGCGCGAGCGTTTTCTTAGCTCTACATTCCATCACCATAATGTTACTTGCTCATAACACTTAGAATAAATTTTATGTAGTTTTTTGGTTCTACCAATATACGTATCTTTAATACAACTAGACATTTTAATCAACATTATTATCAGAAGCTTTCTAAAGCTCTACGTACGCAATTTTATTTGAAACGCCAGTGTAATTCGCACGTGAACTTATTGAAGAGAAAATATGATTAAATTGTTATTATCATTGTTTAGAAGGGTGGGGTAGAGAAGCAGGCAGCGAGCATGCCGCGGCGGGGAGCGGCGAGGAGGGAGGTATTGGTGACAGCGGGTAGCGCGGCTAGTGGTTGCGCTGGGGAGGCGGCCCCGCCCGGCGCGGCGCCCAGGCCAGCGCGCCCGGCCCGCCCCGCGCTCGCGCCCGCGCCGCGCGCTCAGTCCGCGCTCGACCGCCGTACCGCTTTCGCTCGTGCGCCTTCACACTGGACTGCACACAGCACGCGTCCAACTATTCTTGAATACATCAAAATAACGTCGAAAATTGTGTACATATCCGCCGAAAGTGTTGATTTATAACCGTAATTATATTTAATTATGTATCGATTTTGAAACAATGTTGAAAAATGTTATAACTACAACGATTTCTCGTTATTAACATCATAAATATTCAAACACGATGAGTAGGAACAGCGATGTGGAGGACGTAGTCAGTGTTGCGTTTGGTGAGCGTCTGAGGTGTACGGGACAGAGGTACTGAGAGTTGTTTAATGGATGTGGAAAACGCTGAGTGCTGGAGGTCGGGAGGCGACAGGATGGTGGCTGAGGAGGGTAAGACGAGGGCGACGGACTTCTCCATCGCGGCGATCATGGCCCGCAGCGCCGTGGAGCCGCGGAGCCCCGTCGCACGCTCTCCGCCACACACCGGTAATTAGGCCTACCTCTATATTACATTTTATATTGTAGTAAGCATTTATTAGTACGATTCAATTTAAATGTGCATCAATAACTTATTTATTAGCTATAATTGTTGCCATTTATTCACTTGACGGTACTTGTGAGAAGTTGCAATAAAAAGTTAGTACATTGCGCTATGTACTTAGATCTTATTTGACCAGAAACGTTTAATTAACGACCAAAGCGATAAAATAAATACTTACATTTTTGAAATTATTACATCCCTTTATATTTTAATATATTTCCTGGTATATTTAGAAGGCACTTTTCCAATAAGAAAATTTGCCGCTATCCAACGACTTTCAGCTCCAGTTTGTAACTTATACTTCCAAAGCTTTTTAATAAAAGTTAATTGGTAGTGCACATCAAGTTTAAAATAAAATACTACAGCGTATAAATGTTTTTATTATCTTATCGAGTTGGCATTTTAGATCTAATTAAACAATTTTATAGTTAACTGAACGGCTTTTTTATCATGAATAAGACTAGGCAACATAAATACGCTGCCATTAACATAAGGCGATAAATCTTAGTAATAACTCTATGGTAATATCGTGACACAATGCATGAAAAATATATATAAGTACAGTGTGAACAGAAAAACATAACATTTGAAACTTGTACCTTACTTTGACGTTTTTATCAATCATATTAGTGTTAAGACCTCCCGTTAGTGTCATTTATACGTCTAGATAGTAATAAATAAACACTTAAGATTATTTTAAACGTTAATTATGATGCTTAAGTACTCACCGCTTCGATATGAGTCCGCTTCAAAATTAAAGTAGAGATCTATTTATTTAATAACTTAAGTTCATCAGGCGACGCATTAAAAACAGGTGGCGATAAAAAATTGCTTCCGAAACAAAATAAAAATTTCGTGACAATTTTAAAAAGATGATATGTCTACCTGCCTGTCCCTTTACTGGTAGTAGGTCTCTTATATGTAAGAGTCCGTCTGGGTGGGTACCACCACAATGTCTATTTCTACCGCTAATCAGAAGTGTGTATGCACTGTTGTGTTTCGGTTTGAAGGATATTGTGGCCAGTGTAACTACAGGACATAGTGGGACTTAACATCTTATGTCTCAGGATGACGAGCGCAATGGAATGCCAAACAAGTACTTTGTAACTCGAGGTGCTGGATAGTGTTTCTACTGTTTATGGGTGGTAGTATCGCTTACCATCAGGCGAACGGCATGCTCGTCTCGTTATTCAATGCCATAAAAAAAATATCTAAATATGTAGGTCCTCTATATGCGGTACTACATCAGAATCCAATTAAGAAGTTGTGATGGTATGATGGATACATTCTACTTATATTATAAATCTGGAATTATGTGAAGATATCAAATTGTTATTTTAATTAAAAAATAACTGCATAAACCGCTGAACTAGTATGGGTGAGATACACATATAGATAAACGAAATCCTCGACAACTTAACAAAGTATAGGCTATTTCACCTCCATCATCATCACCATCATCAGCAGTATGATGTCTGCTGCTGAACATAGGCGGGAACACACCGTGCGCAGGCGGCTTTTATCAAGTTCGTCTGAAAATATTTAGGGAAGGCCAATAGGCTATTTTGACACGGTAAAATGCATAGCCGATCTTTTGTTCCGAGAGGAGTCGATACAGGTAGAGCTGCAAGCTAAATGTAGTAAGTTTATAATTTTGATGAGAGTGTCTCTCATCTATCAGCCTCATGAGGGCACGAGGAATAAACGATTTTTTTACTGGTGGCAGGTCTCGTGTATGCGAGTGCCGGTGGATAGGTACCGCTTCAATCTCTATTTCTACCGCCACTCAACGTTGTGAATGCATTGTTGCGGTGCAGTTTAATACTACTAACAGACGATTAGATTTGGTATCATGCGACCAATTCGTCACGCGGTACAGTCTATCGTACCATGCGACGTCCAGTTGTATCCAACCAAGTTTGATGGACAAGCCATCGAACCAGCCGTACCAACAATAATAATAATAATGTCCATCGAACCGTGCCCCACGCGATGCGATATGGTTCGATGGCATACCATTTTAATGGTTCGGCTGTACCAAATCGCATCGTATGTGCCCACTTTTAAGGTCATTGTAGCAAGCGTACTTTCAGGGCATTATAATATAACACTGTACGTCTCAGGCTGACAAGTGCAGTGGTGTGTTACGCAGTACTTTGTAAAAGAAAGTTCTGTATCGTATTGCTACTGTTTATGTGGCGGTCGTTTCGTTTACCATCGGGCGAACGCCATGTTCCTTTCGACATTCAAAGGGCAATAAAAAAACTTTGGCCATTAAAAAAAAACTTCTTCATGTGAGGAAAGATGAGGGATAAACAGTATTGGATAACAATTTACACTTGTATGTGGATAGCATACCGTTTTAATTTTCTTAGCTTCTTATCGAATACACGTTCAGCCTCGAATCTTGTATCTATTCTAAAGATATTTCGCAAAAAGAGAAGTCTTAAAAAGTATATCTCTGCCCAGCCGTGCAAACATAAAATTATGACGAACTTGACAGATATCAGAAAGTTAAGCAATATACCTAAGTCAGTACTCTACATTTCATTTACGTATCGCCGCGTTGGTTGCATAAATGTATTATGTGGCCCGGCTAAACTTCGCAATTCTATCTTTTGGGTTGAATTTGTTTGTTGTTATGAGCAGCCGTTGCATTTAAATTATCTGGAGAGCAGTTAGCCCGTTTCATTATTCAATAGGACGAAAAAGTCATTATCGTCAGTCAGTATCTGTAAAAAAATATTAATATTGGGTCTTTACCTATGAAATTGGCGTTTAGTATACAGAAAGTAAGTCATCTTTTTAAAAATAACTAAGGTTTGGTAGTAAAAGCTTCGTCTAAAAAAACAAAAGAAAAACATAAGGATACTAATAAAACAGTTGTCATTGTAATTCATGTTTTTTAATAACGTGTGTACTGGCTTTAACTTATATCTAAAGAAAAATTACTCATAACACACTCTAACATTAAAAGCTGAACACAATCTAATCAAATTCAATTATATTTGTATATGCAATGCAATGCAAGCAGCCCTATATTATAAACTGCCCACTGCTGCGCACGGGACTCCGCTACTACTGAGAGGTGTTAGGTCTTAATCCACCACGCTAGCCTAGTGCGGGTTGGCAGACTTCACATACCCTGAAAATTCTTATGAAGAATTCCCAGGTATGTAGGATCCTCACGCTGTTTTTCTTCGCCGTTAAAGCGAACGATATATAATTGATGAACAATACACACGTAATTTCGAAAAGTCAGAGGTGTGTACCTTGGGTTTTGAACCCCCAGACATTACCTCGGCAGACCGTTCCATTCCCAACCAAGCTATCGTCCACTTTGTGTTGTCAATATTTGTATAAAGTCGTCATTATAGCCAGCGTAATTACTAATCAATGTTAAAATAAATAACAAAATGTCAACATTTGTTGTTTGGAAGTTCTTTTAAAAAAACTTTAGATTATAATTAGCAATGCTGGTTGACCTGTGACTTTATTCTGTGATTTTAACCGCTACAATACGTGATGTATAACAATAATTTTCAAATTTTTAATTTCAACAATCATGAGTAGTTGCAATAACATTCAACAAGTCTTTATCACAATTTATTTCGTGTCGGACGCACTCATTTGTCATCCACATGTTACAAATGAATTGTTGTAAAAAATATCGTACACGTACGAGTATATTCTTCGACTTAGAGAAAAACACCCAGACGGAAGAAGAAAAAGGGTTTAATGCTAATTGGTGCGGTGGACGCGGCGTATATATGCGCAGGCGTCGAATTACGGGTCAGTTCGTTATTTCAGATTAATTGTGTGGAACCGAACACATTCGACACCGGCCGGTCTGTCGGGACACGTAACCTACCGCCAATAAACATTATAATTATATTACTTTCTTAAGTGCAATTATAACGTTATTCTAGATCATTTAGTTTCTTTTGCGTGGTGTTAGGATTTTTTTAGATAATTCAGATAAAATATTTGAAGATTTGTTGTACCAATATATAATAAGATAAAATGTTAATTAAAAAGATTAATTAAGATAAGAAAAAATAGAAGTCGTAAGATTCAGCGAAATTGGCGCTGTACCTACGTAAGAACTTATGTAAAAAGTTCAAATAGATTTTTAGACAAACTACAGTTCTTTAGATAAAGATAAATATGTATCTAAAATTGATCAAGATTTATTAAATATTATTATATGTTAAATCTTAAATATTATTAATTATATTTCGTATAAAATATATTTTTCTCCATCAGAAATAATTTAGTGACTCGTATTTTATATGAGTAATGCAGTTGCGGTATATTTGAATAAATGACAATAATTAATTTCAAGTTGTCATGCTCAGAACTACGAATACATTAACAAATTTAAAGATAACTAATCAAATAAACCTGTGAATATAGTTTCAAGAGAACTGAACAATTTAAATACTAGTAAATTGACGTGCAGTATTTCATTATGCTGTCGAAATTACGAATTAATAAAGATATTTTAGAAAAGACGAGAAAATACTGACGACTATTCTTTAAGGTTCTTACATCGTCGATAGAACATGATTAACGAAGTAATAATTAGTTATAACTTACTCGATGGGCTTTTTTGAATTAGTTTTCGAGTTTGTATGGCATTGACTAATACTATAAAATGAATTCATGATATTAAGGTATATATTGTTATGTGGTAACAAAGTTATATTTTTAATTCAAAACAATCTAGCGCAGGTGTGACTCCTACATTACAAAGAAAATAAGCATTGGCTGATTTCACCGCTTGCAGATATGTGCTATTTGTCACATAAGTGTCTAAGCTGACTAAATACAAAAACCATTATTTAATTTACGCACCTCGATTGCCTCTACTACTATTGTAATTAAATAAAATAGAACTGAAAAAACCTCTTTGAAAATGAAAAAAAAAATATTGATATATATCGAACGTCGATTTATGGCATCTTAGTCGTTCTTACCAAGAACGAAAATTGTTTTATTCAGTTGCAATCTGATCATTGCAGCGGCTATATCCCTTAGTGCGCTAGATTATTGACATTAATCATTTGTCACGAATTTATTTATTAGTTTCTACCTAAAGATGTAAAGTTTCTTTTCAATTTAAATTTGAATGCTTCAACGTTCTTTTCGTGAATATCTTGACGGGGTAATAAAACACTTCCAATAAGAACAACAACAACACAAAAGAATCCTAGCTGGTTAACTACGTCGCTTCATCTCATACTATGTCTTAATTCCTGCTCTAGTATATGAATTCAACAAGATACCAATGAATTACTAAAGTAATGCAGCTTGTATTCCCTAAAAAATCTAATTATAAAAAACTTATCAATCTAAGTTTATAATAAGAAAAAAAAATGAGAGTTTGGATATGAGAGGTAGTAATCGCCAAAACTGTTGATATGAAGAATCATATATAGTTTTAGCGATTAAACTTTGTTTCCGAATAAAGTTACCAGAAGGTAACTTTGTTCGGAAACCATATTATTATCCCTGAGAGTAACAGTTTATTTTTAATCCCAACTACGGAAACATATGCCAGCAAAGGCAGTATTCGACAGTAATGTAGGTACTATTAATTTTAAAGGATGTCGTATTATGTTGTAATTGGTTGCATCCTCATCTTCTTTAGGTTTTTTTAATCCAGTGGATCGCGAGAAAAAACTAGGGATGAGTAAAATTGTACTACCAACTTTACAAGATCCTCTGATAACTATCTGTGTGTTATGTCCAGGTTCGGGCTCTCGGCAGAGTTCACCAACGTCGCTGAGCTCGCGCGCGTCAAGCTGCCGGTCTCCCATCCCCGACGAGGATGTGGAGGTGGATGTAGAGCAGTGCTCCGACGGGGAGCGGGACGCCTCCGACCACGCCGCGCCCTCACCCGCGCCTTCCTCTGGTTCGTATTATAAGTTTTTTGGTACTGTTTTTGGATTTTGAAATAACAAACACTCGGTTGGGAGCGTATCAATGTATGGTTTAATAAGTAATCGGGTAACAGGCCAACCCGCACTAGGCCGTAGTGTTCTACCTAAGGCCTAAACTGGTGACTGTGTTAACTGGTGAAGGATGATCACTTCTCATCAATCGATACTTCATCTAGACACTACTCCACTTACCATGAGGAACAGTACAATAACTTGGTTGAGCCCGTTTAAAAAATGGTAGAATAGAGAAATAAGTTACCACATCCTACTAATACATTATATTTTTTTATAGGAATATCGCATACTTTATCCATAAATATAGTGGTACAAGATGGAATGAGAGATTTGTCATAAATCGCTTGTAAGAATTTCATAAATATTTTTGTAGATGCCAGCTGGGTGCCGCATTTTATGGTGTGTAGAGATTTTGAAATGACTTTAACACCAAAAATCCGGAGAGCAAGTTTCAGAACTTGATATCTTTGAATTCTTTGAGGCCTGTATGGTTGACATTGTCACAATATGGTAGTTATTAGCGCTACCTGATTAGGTACATAATGTTATAACGTCTACGTCATCGCGACTTAAAATATTTTGTGATAAATATTCTACTTTATAGCACATATTAGTCGTTGAAATAGTGTTAAACATAGATTCCTCTTGCCATAGTTGTATCTACAAAGTTTCCAGCTAAATTTCGCCTGATTAAGTATTAGATTAAAATGCAATGTCAAAATAATTTGCATAGACCATGAGAGCCAAAATTATCGAATCATTCATATCTTATCTGACCTAACTCATCATAATTATTGTTAAACTGGAAAGTTTAGCATTAAACATACATATATACATACACACTCACGCCTGTTATCCCCGAAGGGGTAGGCAGAGGCGCAACTAATGCACGCACTTTTCGCCGTCATTCCGTCCCATGATGTGATAGGGGGCGAGCCTATCGCCATATCGGGCACAAATTCCAGGCTCCGGGCTGATACTGAATAGAAAACCTCAATATCACTTTTGCCCGACCCGGGGATCGAACCCGAGACCTCAGCTTTGCAGTCATACTATAATACAACTACGCCACCGAGGCAGTAGTTTTAGCATTAAATTGGCCTTAAAATATGATCTGATTTGAACGAATTCTCCAAAGTTTATA
Organism: Lapara coniferarum; assembly: GCA_949316025.1. Taxonomy (NCBI): domain Eukaryota; kingdom Metazoa; phylum Arthropoda; class Insecta; order Lepidoptera; family Sphingidae; genus Lapara; species Lapara coniferarum. The sequence goes on from OX438926.1 coordinate 7,681,547, forward strand.
ACAAATATATAAATTAATTTCATTAACATAACTGTTGCATTTTGTATAGTCAGCGTGTTTTCCGATAAAGACAATAATCCTCATAGGTGGAGTATCTACATATTGTTCTAGATATTTGTTTAATAAACGTCTATGGTCAGGTATAATTAGGTAAAGTTTCTAGAATCCCTTACGCGCTATAAAGTCACAAAGAGGAGTTTCTAAGACGCGAATTGTGCGGATTTTCGATGAAATTTGGCACACGGGTAGATCATGTCCTGAATTAACATATAGGCTACATTTTTCCCGAGAAAATAAAAAGCGGCACTTTTATCCCGGAAATACTTTTTAACGCGGACGGAGTCGCGGGCAAAATCTAGTCATACATACTTACAAACTTTTGCCTTTATAATATTATATATTAGTAGGATGTGAAAGTAACTCTGTCTGTCTGTCACGCTTTTACGTCGAAACCACTAAACCGATTTAAATGAAATTTGGTACACAGATAATCTAAAGCTCGAGGAAGGACATAGGCTACTTTTTAACACGGGAAAGTATAAAGCGGGACTTTTATCCCCGAAATTCTTTTTCACGCGGGCATAGCCGCGGGAAAAAGCTAGTTTTATATAATTATTATAAATTTCTATTTGTAATATCCATCAAGTATAACGGTATTTATTAAATTATTAATTCTAACACGAACTATTGTTAGATTATGGCTATATTTTAATAAAATTGAGTAAGATTTCTTTGCTATCAATTTATTATACGTCCACAAAATTAACAGTTAAACCTTAGAATAATAACAATTATTCTATGAGTTAAACGATTTCTGACACAAGAGAAAACAACGCCACACATGTCGGAAATCAAAAACAACAAAACATCATTTACAAAGATTCACTTATTGAATGCGTTTATAAAGAAATATTATAGAGACACCCTTAAATTTATCTTTATTCAATAACTAAGATATGATTTTATGTTGCATTTTCGTTGGACCGATGGTGAACCACGCTTAAATTCTGCAATTAATTATTTCAAGATACTACCGACGCTCATTCGTTAGGTCGCAAAAACTAAATTAGAGTTGTGATTAGAGAACTATTATTAACATTATAAACAAGCTTTCTCATACAAACAGTGCTAGTTTCTCATCGAGTAATTGTAGTCACTTATCTTTTAATTTAGCGAGAATAAGAATAACACTGAGACTGTCTCGGTGGCGTAGTTGTATTACGGTACGACTGCAATGCTGAAGTCTTGGGTTCGATCCCGGGTCGGTTAGAGTGATATTGGATTTTTTTATTCAGTATTCAGCCCAGAGTCCGGAATTTGTGCCCGATATGGCGATACGCTCGCCCCCTATCACATCATGGGACGGAATACGCACGGTGAAAAGTGGGTGCATTAGTCGCGGCTCTTTCTAACGCTTTGGGGATAATAGGCGTGAGTTTATATCTAAGAATAATAATGGATTGTTTGAGGGAAACGATTCAGTTTTTATTTATTTTTAAGAGTAGCCGGTAGTGGTTACTGCTGTGGGGTTCCTTTTTCCGCACTTAGCCCGTAGAAAGTCGGGCCGTTGTTCGTAGCCGGTAGTGGTTATAAATAAGTTACACTAACATTTATGATACATCTGACAAATCATATAAATGTATCACTTGTTTAAGTCGATCACAACATCCAATAATTGTGATACACTAACAGAACTATAATATGTTTTACTAAGCATTTGACTGCATGATTTTATATTCAAAGTGGTGGAGTTTCTATTTTTCTGCTGTTTATAATTCCCTTCTTTCATTCAGCGTATCCTTACACTTGTTATTGTCAAAGCTCATTTACGTTGGTTCACTGTAGTCATCTAATCATCAGGTTTTGTTATGGCATCGAACGACGAGACGAGCATGCCATTTGCCTGATGGTAAGTGATACGACCACCCATAAACAGTAGAGACACCATCCAGCACCTTGAGTTACAAAGTACTGTATGGCATTCCACTGCGCTCGTCATCCTGAGACGTAAGATGTTAAGTCTCATTATATCCTGTAGTTACACTGGCTACAATGTAATTCGAACCGAAATACAACAGTGCATGCAAACTGCTGCTTGGCGGTAGTAATAGACATTGCGGTACCCACCCAGACGGACTCGTACATATGAGTTATGACAAGTTGACAATATGACAAGTTGATGAATTGGTCGTTTGTCTGTTTTGTCTTATTTTTTTATTCACTCTTTTTTGCACACCATATCACAATGTACAGAAAGAATAACACAAAAAAGTACAAGTACAAATGGCGGTTTTATCGCTCTAGGCAATATCTTCCAGACAACCATGGGATGCATATAAGAAAAGGCGATAGAGAGTAATTATTTGTCCATAAGAAACCGTGAGTGGTAAGTATTTCCTCTAAAATGTAATCCTTCTTAAATTAATCCTCGTATTTTGGTATGTTGCGGATAAAAAATTAGGAATATATTATTTGCTAGAGCAAAGGACTGCGTCGGAACTCGAAAATCATCCAAAATACCCACTGTTAATATGCTTTAACATCCTAAACCACTCACTGTGTTATTAAGCTAGAATAATTTGAGTTAAGCGAAGACTAATTGATCGCATTTTACATAATAAGCGTATTAGTATGATTTGTGTCTTCATACTTGAGATTAATTTGCTAAATTAACGCAAAGAAAATGTAGAGTGGATCGTCAAGCATGCACAATATTCTTACTTAGCATAAATTGTATAAAATTTTTTACTAATAGTTCTTTTAGTCAGTGTCGGTTTAAGGATATAAGTTGATTAATTATTTTAATGCATATTAATAGAACAAAAACAGAGTCTATTTGAGGTAGGTCATTATTGTATTAAAAACCCTATCAATGAGATAGGTATTTTGTTTTAGCACTAATTAACCAGTTTGAGTTCTAGTTTAATTCATTAACTGAACCGCTGCTCTATTATTCAGATGATAATTAGATTTGAAATGTATTTCTCAAAATTGTACGAAAAGCATCAAATACAATGTGAGCACAGTTTCACGAGATGTATATTTTATGTCCATTTAATAAAAGAAGCTTACCGCCTTATGAATCTCTGATATATCTAATCGTATATTACGATTTTTGATACATGTTAATGGCCATGTAGTGCCTTGATAATGTTCTTAATTTTATAGAAACATTGAAAAAGAAACAGTCGAAAGCAGGATTTGAACCCACGACCTCCAGCGTACCGTGCCGGTGCTCTGCCAATTGAGCTATTTCGACCCAACTCTCGGCTGTCCAATTTCAAGTTCCGTATTTGATCTCTCTCTGATATATCATAATTATTGAATCAAAAAATCCGACAATGTCTAGAATAACCCTTCAAGGCCCGCTTATATAATATATAGATGTATGAGAAAACGCTATGTATATGGACACCAGTGTCCGTCGCTGGGCTTGACAGACTACTAATCGAGTTACAAACTTTGCTGTTCACATACGTAATTCGACACTAGACCATATTAAAGGTGAAGCCCTTGATTTCAAACAGTGATTTTTTTGTAACTCTACCACTCGGAAATGCTTTTACATAATATATATAATACATGTGGTTACAACATAGTTTATATTTTTTAACAATGAGTCGTCTACTTATCACTAGGGAAAAATAGAGAATGCATAATTTTAGACGACACGAGATGCGTATTGGTTGCGGTCCTCGCTATAGCTGTTTGTAGAGAGTGGTCCATTTATTGGCAAAATAATAATATCCTTAAATGTAAAATTATTTTTGTTAAAAAGTTTTTATTTATTGCCTTTTTGTTAGTTAATTATGAAATGGTGTTATTCATCATCCTACTAATATTATAAAGGCGAAAGTTTGTAAGAATGTATGGATGTCCATACATTCATACATATGTCTGGATGTTTGTTCCTCTTTCACGCAAAAACTACTTATCGGATTTTGATGAAATTTGCCACACGAGTAGATCATGTCCTGAATTAACACCTAGGCTACTTTTTATCCTGGAAAAAATATATAGCGGGACTTTTATACCGGAAAAACTTTTTAACGCGGGCGCAACCGCGGGCAAAAGCTAGTAGATAATATACGGTTCGAGCATTTGCGAGTCATTTGCTGTTAGTTATTGAAGAGTTCCACTGTGTATCTCCGAAGATCTTCATCAGATCTTCATAAATTATATACCAGAACCTTCCCTGAGAAATATACATTTGAATATTGAAAACCACGTCCAAATCGGATCAATAGTTATTGGGAAACTCGCGGCCATACAAATTTACGTACATACAAACATACATACATACATACGGATCGAATACAGAACCTCCTTTATGAAGTCGGTTCAAAATAATAAAATTGCTCATAGCATGTTAATAAGCCTTCTTTATCTTAATTAAGGTAGACGCTATAAAGTATGAATGATTGAATGAAAACACTTTATTGTACACCACGTTATACAAAAGAATAAATAATTAATAACAAATAGGTTTGGAACTTTGAATTGCGCAACTATAGGCGATCTTATCCCTAAGAAGCGATCTCTTCCAGACAACCTACACTGATTGTAAGAGATATATGAAGTGATGAAGGGTGATGTATAGACCATACATAACAATTTAAAGTCATACAATAAATTATTTGATATTATTAATAAATACTATAAATATACGGTATCACTAAATAATTACTTAAAGTAAGATAGTGAGTTCACTTGTTGTCTAAAAAAATATAGTGATGGAGCTTTCCTGATTGGCGAGGACAATGAATTCCATAAGCGAACGACCGGCACGTAAAGGAACTGTCCTAGAATGTGCTGTCATGGAGAGGCGTCTTGAGTTTTAGGTTTTCTGACGACCTTAAAGAATGGGCTGAGAGTTATGAAGAAAATTAAAACGTTTTATAAGATAATGGGGAGAGGAGGGATAAACCAAAACATTAAATTGAAGAGAAAGAATGTGAGTATTCCGACGGAAACGAATAGGGAGCCACCTGAGTTTAGAGCGAAATTCGGAAATGTGATCATATTTGCGCAAACCTTAGAGCATTTAAGTCAAGCAAGGAAAGCAGTAAGTATCTTACTGAAACTCATTTTGTATATTGATGTTGTTCAGAACTGGGTGAGAGAGACACGCCATCGCCGGCGCGACCGCTGCCACCGGCTACTTCCTGCAATTGTGAGGAGTTGCTCACAGTGGATTGCCAATTGGAGACGAAGGAATTATGGGACAAATTTCACGACCTCGGCACTGAGATGATCATTACCAAAACTGGCAGGTAAGTTACAGTTAAACTTAAGAAAAGATTGAGAACGTTCTGTTAAGATAATTAATTATCAGGCGCAGATATTGGTTGCATTTCAGTCACGAATCACACTTAACCAAACTGCTCTATCTTGACTTGCGTTGAAGTCTTTTGCATTATCTGTATATTATTATCTTTATTTCGACGGTCCCATAGAACAAAGTCGTATATGCAAAATGACGTTAGCTTTTCAGTAGAGCGCTTTGAAAGTCTAAATTAATTGTGAAAATCACAAGTTATACATGAAGGAAACATTATCTATTAGGGTTTAGTAACAACTTTGAACCTAATGTGTGAAAATAGCACTTATTCGCACATGAATACAAACTTACGACTTTTAAAGCGCTCTACTGAAAAGCTAACATTTTGCATATCGACGGGTCCGTAGAACAAAGTCGTAAATGCAAAATGTTAGCTTTTCAGTAGAGCGCTTTGAAAGTCGTTAGTTTGTATTCATGTGCGAATTAGTGCTATTTTCACACATTAAGTTCAAAGTTGTTACTGAACCCTATAGAATATAATGTTTTGTTCACTATAACTTGTGATTTTCACCATTAACTTAGACTTTCAAAGCGCTCTACTGAAAAGCTTCATTTTGCATATACGACTTTGTTCTACGGACCCGTCGATATACGACTATGTTCTATGGGACCGTCGATTTAACATTAAAAATTCATGGTAGAGTCCCAGCTTACTCTTCGACTTTTCGTTAATAATGAGGTTTACTAATAGAGGCTGAGCGAAGGAACGGAGTAAGGTAAGGTGGTAGAGCAATAGCTTAATACAATATTATTTTAAATCATAAATTATATTGACAAATTGTATTTTACTAATGTCATTTCGGCGACGCACACACACACACACTCGCCTTTTATCTCCGAAGGGCAAAGGCGCAACTAATATGCGTCCAGTTTTCGCCGTTCGTATTCCGTTCCATATCGGGTACAAATTCATCCGGGCTGATACAGAAGAGAACAATCCAATATCACCTTCCCCGACCTGGGGATCGACCCCAAGACCTCAGCATAGCATTGGTATTGTAGTACCGATTGGATTTAGCCTGTGTTCGAATTTGCCATTGTGATGAGAACCTGACTTTACCTAACCGATGAAGTAATCCGACCTAAATTGTGCACCCACTTGATTCAATTTACTTGATTCACTTGATCAATTTAACACAATTGTTATTAAGATATGATTATTTTTTTAGAAACATGGGATAACCCAGATAGAAGTATCGTATTAGACATACTCCGGCTTTCGGTCGCCTTACTAACTATAACTCTAGGAAAACTAGGACCCAGTGCAGGCATAAATTTCACCTATACCGTACATGAGATATTTTTAGAATGAGTTTACAATGCCGCATGATCAAGTTACAACTTCTTTCTACTTCTTTTTGTGATAAAACAGGCCCATGTATGCTTGTGACATTTTAATATTTTATTTTTAAGTTAATAACTTTGAACATAACATTCAGATGACATGTCCTTTCAAAATATATTAAAATATTGATCGTAAATTGACTACTGAACATCGACGACGGTTAAAAAACCTCCGTTGATGTCTACAAGATTTATAAATTACCCAAATAATATTATTTTACTCACAAAATTTACAAGTTTTTGTTTTATTTATATCAATAAAAGTTTCTTATTAGAACTTACATTTTGGTGTTGATGTTTACAATTTACAAAAGTTAAGGCGAACAAGAAACAATCATTCAGTAAATTACTTGGCTCATCAAAGTAATGTAATCTTTCACTCCGTCGAGATCCGAGTCCAAAACAAATTAATTCACTGTACAATCGACCCTCAACAAAGGGTCTAACGGAATGGATTCATCAGCTAAAGTGGCCAATTCCGGAATAATTACTTCGCGAACCCGGCCGTCCTTCAACCCTTTAACGAGATAAATTAAAAGTACATTTTTTCTAACCGTTGGCGTAATGCCGGGCTATAAATTTACAAAGCCCCAAAAGACAACAAACAGCGCTGTGGGGGAAGGGGAAGATGTTTTTATAGTCACGCCGAGAGGTTTATCTAAATAATTGCGTAGTCGGTGGCGGTGAGCGGAAAATTGGCATTGTGTACGAGACGAGACGGGAGAGCGGCGAGACTGTCACCCCTAAATATGCGAGCACTCGCACTGACATGCGAGCACGAGTACAGACACGGCCGAGACTGCTCTCTCGAGACACGCGCACGCATATGCCAGCCTCGCAGCTCATGTGTCACTAAAACGAAAAATTAAATTCCTGTTAACGCAAATTTATTTTTTAATGTCTACGTTTTTATTTTTGCGTTATTCATTCTGTACGCTTTATGGTCGACAATAACAGTATTGTTTACGACCATCTTTTTATTCAATAATGGCGATATTTATTACCTGCGAAACGAAGGTATAGATCGCGGTAGGAGCCAAGAACAGGTTTAATATGTGCCGGCTGTTAAAATGTATACGATGCAACTATTTCACTTAATATCTGTACTAGAAACTCTCGCCACTTATAATTTGTTGTAACGGCGACTTGTAAACCGGAACAAGTGTATAGAATTAGTATAATCCCAGTATTAGGTACACGTCATATGTTGTCTGGCTCGAGGGTGAGAGTCCCCATATCGCAACAAGTGCAGTTAGTCTAAATCACTGTAGTTGATACTAACCCCGAGAGCGTTTCAATCTCGAGGGAAAGCCATTGTATACTGCGACAAAATGGTCTTGGTGCGTGATTTTAATTTGCGAAATATTCGAGTTGCATGAAACTGGTATTTTCGAAATACTTGTAAATTTATGTTGTGGTATTTTTCCATAATATAACAATATAAACCTCCCTATAATTTTATGGAATGTAAAAGAGAAATACAGCTAACTGACAAATAATGTAATTGAAACCTTAAAACTGCGCATTTACCACGTGCCTGTTATGACAGCAACATATTTTGGGTATTATAATATAATAATAAATTTTGCTTACGTCTTCGCCCAAGTGAGTGACCTGGTTCTGTTTATCCACTTAAAATATGCATGAGTTTTCATAAAATCCCTTCTTAGTGGATTTTGCCAACCCCTGAGTAAATTATCTGACAAGAAATTATTCTTGTCAGATAATTTACCATTTACCACTTCATTTTTCTTCTTGAGTATTGAATTACTGGTGGTAGGTCTCTCATATGTAAGAGTCCGTCTGGGTGGGTACCACCACAATGTTTATTTCTACCGTCAAGCAGCAGTATGCCTGCACTGTTGTGTTTCAGTTTGAAGGACATTGTAGCCAGTGTAACTACTGGACATAATGAGCCTTAACATCTTATGTCGCAGAATGTCGAGCGCAGTGGAATGCCATACAGTAGGTACTTAGTAACTCAAGGTGCTGGATAGTGTTGCTACTGTTTATGGGTGGTCGTATCGCTTACCATCAAGCGAACGGCATGCTCGTCTTGTAATTGAATGCCACAAAAAATCGAGAAATTTCTTATTGATAGATATTTGCAACTAGCTTTTGCTCGCGGCCCCGCCCGCGTGAAAAAGATTTTCCGGGTTTTTTTTTTATTGTCTTAGTAGGCAAACGAGCAAGCGATCCACCTAATGGTAAGCAGCATCCGCCGCCCATGGACTAAAGCAATGCCAGAGGCACAACTAAGCTGTTGCCTACTGGATAAAAGTCCTGCTTTTTATTTTCCCAGTATAAAAAGAATTTCCCAAGATAAAGTAGCCTATATGGTAATCCAGGAAATGATCTACCTGTATACCAAATTTCATCGAAATCCGTTCAACAGTTTCGGAGATGTGCAGTAACAAACAAACAGCAAAACAGACAGAAAAGAATTACAAAAATCGCTCATTTTTGTTCCATTACTCTTCTTTAATCACCCCTTTCTTTTTTATCATATTTCTTTAAACGTACAGACAGATACACCAATTCTACTGCTTTATTATATGTAAAGATATAATACTAAGACCATAAGACGATTATCATATAAGGTCTTAACTCAGAATGATAATAATAGCACATGATATATACATTATATAATCAATACATCTATAAAATTATCAATATGTCTATGATAGGTACTAAAATTCGCTGTGAGATTTAATTTGACATACAAACGGATGAACGAATAATGCAAAACTGTAACAGTTCCTTGGTTTGATAAGTAATTCTGCAAATATACAATCTTGAGACAATAATACCTATCATTCGTTTTTTAACCGGCTTCAAAACAAAGAGATTCTGTATTCGGTCCGTATGTATGTATGTAAGTTTGTTTGGCCGCGAGATTCTTAAAAACGACTGATCCGATTTAGATGGACTTTCTTTATTTAAATGTATGTTCTTCAAGGAAGGTTTTAGTATATAATTTATTAGAATCTGATGAAGATCTTCGGAGATAGACAACGGAATTCTTCAATAACTAGCAGCAGATGACCCGCGAATGCTGCATTTGTATATCGATGATGTATTGTTTATACCATTTCATAAATAACTAACAAAAAAGCAATAAATAACTTTTTGTCAAAAAATAAAACCAACTTCAAAAGTACTACAAACCAAAAAATAATTTAGCTTTGTATTCGCTTAGTATATATGTATATTTGAAATCGACGCCTAATTTAAATTGCCAGCTAAGCCAAGAAAATACACGAACAAATATACGAAAACAATGTTCAATTTAAACTAGGCACCGACTCCAAATATACGTATATACTAAGCGAATATAAAGTTAAACTATTTTTTGGTTTGTAGTAGTTTTGAAGTTGGTTTTATTTTTTGTCAAAACGTTTTTTGAAAGTATCAAGGCTGTTTACGCGCGTTACACGCTCTAAACAAGAGATAAATCAACGCGTCCAATCAAAAGGGGATATTGAGGACAAATTTTATCGCGGGAGGGTGTCGGAGCGTGTTTTTAAATTGCTCTACAATGCATTGTCTATTAATTTATTTCGATACATATTTGTGAACTTTTTATTTATACGTCAAGCGATTGAATTCTACGGAGATAGGCATTGAGATGGGTAACAAAGGCCAACCATTGCCAGTAAAATGTATTACCGCGCCCATATTTATATCAAACTTAATATGAAAACATAAAGTGGGCCCTTATCTCCGGACATCCCGTAATACGCTTTATATTTTTTTATTGCGATGTACAATCCTTTCCTTTTGAATCAACTAAGTCCACCGGGGACCACCAAAATATCGTACTTTATTATCAACGCTTTTCTAATTCTCCTATAACCAGAGTTATAAGCTTTAAATATTATGGATATTGCTTCGGCATAATACAATAATGTAAATATTATTATAATACTATAGCCCCAGTAGAAGTTGAACCTTTAAATGGACAGCTCGAACAAATAATTCTTTTGACTTAAATATTTTCATGTAATAAAAGTGTCGTTGTATTGACTTTTTGAAAATTAACCGTCTTCCGCATTTTGACTCCTATCAAAATGTCGTAAGGTCGAGATTGAATGATATTGCATCATGTAACTTTGTGGTGCATCTCTAAAGTGGTTGACCCACGAGAACTGTCAGTCCGTCTTGATTTTTTTTCATCTTTTCGATTCGTCGTTTTGATTTACAAGCGGCCACTTTACTGCCGAGTGGACTTTGTTAGGGGAGCTAACTGCTGAACGATTTATGTATTCTGGACCTCTCTCGACAAAATGTTTGTCCAAAATATTTGAATGTCAAGTCATAACGCGACCTTTTTATGACAGAACGTTTTTGTATGTTAATAATATTATTGCTTACTGTCTTATTGGTCTGCGGTTGACTTCGACGTATAATTTTCGGTGAAGTACTTAAGTATATTTATTTGTAATTTGCGTAAAATTGTCACTTTCGCACAGTATGTAAGCCATTATTTTAAATGGGATACGAAATAAGATAACAATAATGTCGAAAAAATCATAAAGATTCATACAGAACCGTGTCCTTATAAACCCTTAACAGCATCTCGATTACGTAACACATTAAGTGATATCTAAACAATTAACGTAATAATTTGTGTATCTTCCGTTAACCGCTGAGACGATGATTTATTTACGTTATTCTCAAACTTTCTACCGTGTTTTGAATTTAATTATGTGCTCGCGCTTGGCTGTGCCCGTTCGGGTTCCAACGGGGCGTCCACGTAAATTATCCATATCCGCATTTTGACCGATCGCCGGCGGTATTAATCGTTTTTATCGGTTTTTAATACATCGACAATTACCCACCGACGTTGTGGACGTGACGCCCATGTTGAGAAGTGCGTGTCTCAATAATTAAACTTGGCACATTGTAATCCTAAGTAATTTCAGCGTGACCTTTGGCAAAACTACTAACGCAATTTGTCGTAATCACTTCGAGTTAAGTCGGTTTACGGAGATAATCATATTAAAGGAATACCGGCGCTTGTTTTCCTCCTCTCGTGTATATAAATTGGAGTGAGATGTGTTTTTAATTATAATAGTATGATTTTTTATATGATACAAAAGTTAAACCTTCAATAAGTCATACCTATAATATTGTAGTTACTTAAAATTAACGTTTCTCTATTTTAAGTTAACTTTCTTGACACGAAATTTCATTTCCACATGTTTTAAAATTAAAACGCGTTTAAAAACATAAAGAACTCATACATAATGTGCAAATTATTCATTATTTTTATAATAACTTGTATTCAGCGATAAGCGGCCGTTATCACAGTATGTGTCATACAATGTGTACTAAGATTATTTGAATTTTATAGTATCGCTCGTCGTGTAAACGAGTGTTAACCTTTAGCACCTGGCCCACCTTTTGATCGGCTCCTACACTCCTTTGTAGCCAAGGTGTGCACCGTTATAAAAAACATACAAAACTCACGGCATTTAACAAACAATATTTAGTGGCGTTTTGACAGTTATTGTAGTCAATGATTATCATTCATTATTGGGCTTAATTCAGTTTTTGCTGCTTGAGGGCGGTACAGGTGCGGGGCTATTAAAACGTTATTTAATTAAAAAAAACGATTACAAGGTGGTTTGGTTTGTGAATTGATTTTATGTCTAAATCCCTGTGCCTAAGGTTATACAAACGTGGGATTTCATTGTAATAAAAGCTTTTAAAACGCGTGACAACTAGATATTCGCGATATCTAATAACGCAGCACAAATTGAATTGTAAAAATAAATTGGGTTATGATTTCAATATTATTGGGGTATAAAACGCACGTACAGCACTAACTGCGAAATCAGCCGGTCAGCGGTTTAGTAATCGGTTTTCATAAATCGAGTACTGGGGTTTTGTTCGGAGGGAGAAGGGTTCCTTGTCCGACACATGCATTAAACTTAATTGAAATTTTCGTGGCTACATGTTATTTTGCACTTACACCTTTTAACATGACGCATTCTTGCGCACCTCCGAATTAAGTTCAACGGACGATACGTTATTGCTTTTCGATATTTTATTTTGTGCATTGAGAGAGGTATAATCGAAATATTTAAAATATAAGTAGCTATTGTTTTAACAAAAAGTTTATTGTGGGCTCGCGTACTATAAAGTAGAAATACCATAACAAGGTTTGCGATGAAAATGTTGTTAGATTTTTAGGCAAAAATGTTACCGTACGTACAATATTAGGATTTGTATTTTATTTATGGTGATGGGTTCGTCTTTTGTGACATCCCAGAACGGATATAACTTACTCTACGAGGGTGTACTATTTACGTATCTACTTTCGGTACAACAAGCATGTATTGTATTAAATATTGTAATACTCTTTGCCCTTCTCGTTTCTTATCTACCTTCATGTCATCTTTCTTCCTCCGTCTTAATGAAGGAACATAAATTCTAGCAATTAACTAACCGAAGAGTAAAAAATCAAAATAGAAAACCAATTATCTATCTGAAAATGACGTTAATTACAATGAATATACTTGATGTGTCGATGTACAATCGAGACAATACGCAGAATTTCAAGATGACGCTATAATAACAAACAACTTGCATAATGTCAATGATTAATGTTGAAGGCATTAAGCTACCGGTTGGTGTGATTACAATGAGAGAAAATGAGATGTGCACACAATGAGCGCGCCCACGCACACGTCGCGATTCGTGCTGCCTGCGAACTGTCAGCTACCGTTCGAGGCTCGAGCGCCGCGCCGCTTGTGCAACTGTGATCCGCGCTCGCCGCCGGCGCGACCAAACCGTTCATTTATTACTATACCTATATAGTAGTACCTATACCCATAAGAAGAGTTTAACATACAAAAACCCTTCACAGTGTGTATACAAATAACATACAACATAATAAAACACGTTTAAGAGATCAATTTAAGACGAAGTACATTACGTAAATGACTCCGAAAGACGAACGGGCATGATCAAGAGGGTGGTCATTTAACAGCCATTAACGCCTAAAATATAATAAGCCACGTTAAATAATAACGAAAAAGGTGTAAAAAGCCGTTGAATGTGGAGGAGAGTGATGCGCTCGCGCAGCTCGATGAAAGGCCGACGGCGATGCTGACGGAGATTGATTACGTAATCATGAACATCGCCTGATTTGGGGATACTCATAGAGAGTAATAATAATTCATCTCTCGGCTCGTTGACGTTATATTCGAGTGATGCTCGTCATGTGAGCTTTTGATTGTAAAGGCACGTAATCGAATTTTGAAGTTAATTTTACGCATCGATTAACGTTGCAAAGGTCAACGAAAGTGTATGATAGCGCTACCCGAAGATCGGCTGCTTAATCTTTAATAATACGAAGTATTCTGGCGTTGGTAAGTACAGAGCCGACGAGGTGGTATCCGGCTGTCGACGCACAATTAGCCCTCCATTGTGGAGCCGGTATTGTGCGAGTGCGCGGGCGCAGACGTTCGACTCGCGCCGGCCGATGTTGGTTTTACTCCTACGCCCATTGTGAATGCGTCTATCGCATTGCCATTCCACTCACTGTATTCAATGAGATATTATCTTGAACATTATTAGGTGTGCATTAAGAATTTAATGATTAAATGTTCTCATCTATCGGTTACGGATTCATAATGATTGATTGCTTTAATTCGTTTAATGATCGTAAAGCCGGGAGCTGATTTTCGAAACGTGAGGTGTTATTATGCTATTGTTGAACTCACGCATGTATCAATTTGGACGCTGTGATTTTAAATTGGATTTATGTGTTATTGGCGAGACAAAATTAAGTTGAAATTGAAAAAAATTAATTTTATTATGTAATTTAACAATAATGAGGTATTTGTGAGACTGTCTTTTGCTTCTTCTATATCCCTTTCTCTTGAGTAAACTACTCAGGAGAAAGGTATGTATGTACCGAGCCTTTGTACCAAAATAGTTATTATATTATGTAAAATGAAATTGTATGTTATACCAATATGTAAAAACCCAAACGATTATACATATAAATAAAACATTTACATTATTAGACGTAAATCTAAAAAAACATCATTATTTTGTCATAGGTGATTATGATACATTCGAGAAAACAAAAGACGGAACGTTTATCTGAGCACAGGGTCACAGAAGTCACAGACTGTGCTTGTACAATACGCGCGTAATGAAGTTGGCGGCGAGGGGGCGGCATTGTGGCCAAACGAGCCATTGTGGCGCGCGACCCCCGACCTGCCTGCCGCTCCTCGTTACCAGCGCTGACCTGATCACCTTAGCACCCCGGAACTGTTACAAGCGAATCTTGTTATCGTTCTTCACTTTTGACAAGCTCTCTTCTAAATTATCGGAATTTTGACAGTATTTGTTGATCTTAAAGATGGCGTCTTTTTTCTGGTAGGAATGAGCTAAGGATTATAATTAATTATGCATCGTTTCATCTCTAAGCTTTTCTAATGAAACTTTGTAAATTTTTTTAGTGTATAGTTTTCTAATATGTTATCTTATTCTTAATTTGTCTATTAAAGGATTACTAGGTTTAAGCACATATTAAAATGCGCCTGTCCACAGATACTAAATGTTGATAATAATTGTGCAACCTTAAATTACATAATTGCGATAAACCTGTCTAAATCTCGAACATATTTATGTAATAAATAAAATCAGATGCAGCCCGACCAAGCGCCAGATTTAAATTGCGTTACTGGTGTTAAGGTGTTAATTTCTACAAAGTGACTAATTAGCGTTACTTATGTCCCATGTGCCATTTCGATTGTCGGCTCCATACGGAAGCAATTCACATCGAACGACAGTTGCACCGTGACTTTTTTAATCAAAGTTACTGCTTCAGGATGGAAACAACAAAAAATCCAGTAGATCCGTCACTTTCATACATTACTACAAAGAAAGGGACGCAAGTTGAATTAAATATCGTCATGTGGTGTCACTTTTTTCAAGTAGAGCGTTAAATTTTCATTTCTACCCCTGTACGATGAGAATAAATTATTTTTATGTTGTTACTGGGTGGCCACCCGGCTGAACCAGTTTGTTACAAAATGTAATCGTAGGAAATGTCGCGGAAGCTAATCGCAGCTCCTTTTTATCTTGTGAAGACATACAAATAAAATAGTCTCGTGTGTCTGTAACTGCATATTAAAGCTTTTTCATAAGCGAATATTGTTATTTCCGAAATCTAGCGTTTATATTTTTTGCCTTTCTATATGTTTTATTTTTGAATTAACTTTCAAAATGGAATGTTGGTTTGTTGGGGTTTCTCTGAGATTTCATACGTAATATCGATTTTACCTTTTTTTTACGAGGTCGGAACCTTTACTAATATCTAGCTTATTATTTAAACCGACACTCTCGTCAAGACAGTCAATGTATACATACAGCTGTATTGAGAACATTCTTATATGTATTTATGCGTCGAGGAAGGTGAATACTGTCGTTATTTGACTAACATCATGAACTTTATGCCAATTATCGTATAGAAAGTTTACGTATAAATAAAATAAAAATTAACAAATATATAATTTGTCTTAATATTCTTCCATTAGGAAATGTTAGGGTAAAAATATAGAGTAGGTTAGGGTAAAAATATAGGGCATTTTCGGTTCTTACCTTATTCCTGGTAACTTTTCCGTTTCGAACCATGAAGAAGCTGAGATGTGAATTTTGTTTCAATTACGGCGATTTATCAGCGGCATTGAACTTAGCGGTTTATGCCTAAAGCTTAACTAATAGAAGACAAATAAAAACTAGAACTTTACAAAAAACTGTTTACAATATCACAGACTAATATAATGTTTTAATAAAAGACATGCGGGCAGTATATAAAACTCAATAGGCATTTTTTATCAAATTCCATAAATATACGCACGCACCATAGCGCTGTTATAAATGACCCGCCCTCGGATTACGGTAAAGTTTTCTTACA
This sequence comes from Lapara coniferarum, assembly GCA_949316025.1. Taxonomy (NCBI): domain Eukaryota; kingdom Metazoa; phylum Arthropoda; class Insecta; order Lepidoptera; family Sphingidae; genus Lapara; species Lapara coniferarum. Next base: position 7,698,172 of record OX438926.1, read on the forward strand.
AATGAGGTCTAATGCGTGTAAATTATATCCGTACTGCCACCTCAATGAAGTTATTACGTTCCATTTCCACGGTGCTAAGTCGATAATTCGAAAATGACCATTTGTATGAACAAGCAAGCAATCCCGCACGTGCTCATTATCGAATAGTGGAACTTAAGGTTCCTCGAACTGTGTCGAGTGGTGTCGCTAAGCGATACAAATATACCTCCAATTCGTGCCTCAACAAACAAGAATGTTAGGTTTCAATATCGCAATATTGAATAATGTCCTAAATAATAAACAAATGAAATTATTTTGCGATAGTTATTGTTTCTGGTTCTGTCCTGTTCTATTTAATTCTGTCTGATACGCCCGAAGCAAATAACTTAAATATCTGTGTAAAATACAAACGAGTAACCAAGTGTGGCGCGTTGGACAATGTTGAATAGACGAGGACACGCGAGCCGCTCGTCAGGTCCGTTGTGTTGATGGTTTAGTTCCTCTGTGTTACAACTCACTTGGTGCCGACGTGACGCTTTATTTTGCGCCGTACAATAGATTTTTAATCAATCTAAAACTCGTTATATTTCAACCTTATCGTGTTAGAGTCACACAACGTGATGGAAGTTTTGATGGCTGTACTTAATTGTTTTCTTTTGTACTTTAGCAGAAAGTGAATAATGCTTATATTAAATGAATAACGCATTTTAACGTGAGTTTTTGCAACGATTAATGAGTGTAGTGTATTCTGATTTAATGATCACTAAAACAAAACATTGTTTGTATTTAGAATGCAAATAGTTGCAGAATTTTTAGAATAAAATTCTTGGTAGAAACGATATTTAATATGAGGTAAATTCTTTTTATGTGAAGACGGCATACGTATTTCGTTGCACATTTTGTGTTAGCTCAGAATAGGTAACTAGTTACTAGACGACGTGAATATTCACGTAGTCGATCCGTGTATTTTCCGAGGGGCTCGGGAATATGGCGGGCGGTGGGTGAAAGCGGGATGCAAGGCGCACGGCCGCGGCGGCGGTTTCGTACATCGCCACCCGTCCGCGCCCGTAAGCTCGTAATTTGCCTTTCTATTAGAGTGAGGGCGTGAAAAAAGGAAAGCGTTTACGGCGTGTTTAATGGGAGCGAAAGGGAAGAAATACGACCACCCGTCGGGAGAAGGGAAAATTTTGGTTTTCAGAGAGTTTTTGCAGAGATGTGCATCGGCTTGTAAAGTGCGAGGGGGACGGCGATGTTTGCCGAGCCGCTCCCCAGAATAATTAGCGGAAGTCGTGGCTTAGTTTACCCCCAAGCGGGGGAGTTGCGGGAAGGGAGTTCCTCTATTTGTCGTTTAAGAGTTAATCGGACGAGTGATTCGTCACCCTCGAGAGAGCATGCCGCTGGCGATATTATATCTTTATTATGAGCGTGTCGTACACGACTGCGCCCCGGGCTAATAACCAAATCTTGATTATTGATAAACTCTGATGCACGACTTGTTACGGAAAGCTACTGTTATTTTATATTTTATTTTACTTTAATTTATTTATTGCTTTTGTTTTCTTTTTTTGTTAAATAATTACATAAAGCTTAATTGAGCATAAGGATCGGTTGATTATTTATTTTTAAAACTATAAAATTAGTTGTGAGTCATGTAATCTATTAATTAAAATACGACATAGTTCTGCTATCCATTGTGAGCGGTATCATTCTGTTTTGTTAAAGCAGCGGGCGTGAGCTTGCAACTATCGATTTTTGCCCTCCTTCCTCTGACTTTTTCGAACTAGTCTTCTATACTTAGGTCATTTTATTCTACAATTTAAGAAATAAGCTGTGTTTATGCATTTTGCTTATAATTACTTACTAGACAAAGATTCGTGACTTTGTATCGTTAACTCTGTAATTAATCCACGGCTTTATGCCATTCACATACAATGTTGGCGACAGTGTCGCAACGTACAGTTCTTTATCGTAATGCTACCCTGGTCTTTTCAAAGTGAAATTATTCCTTAGTTTTGGACCGTTGTATTCAATATGTCTTGTGGACATGCATGGTTGTAAACACCAAAATGTTTTGTTTATTTTGAAAAGTTTCCTTCTGGCACAGACGTATAATTTATCATTTGTTGAGGGGAAGTGACAAATACAGCAGTAAACACAACTCGTGTGCGGACTGTCAATTAGCTGTAATAGCACTCCTGAGCGCGACATATGCTCGACGACCAACATTTATATTTGTTACCCTTTTTACGATACCAAATTATGCTATATGCAGTCTATGGCACTGCTGTTACTATGTTAAATAATTATCAGCTTCAAATTGACATCGCAAGGCTTTTGAGGTTGATTCGTCAATAATGATATTACTATTATGAAGATGTTTTCAACTATTATGATGATTTTTACATGGTAGTTTATGGAGCTGTTAAATTTTAGAAAATATAAACATTTTGCCGTATGGTCTCTAGATTATTGTAATCGTTTTAATTAATTATCTAGATTACTTTCCAGTTTCCAATAATGTCCAATCTGGAACATAAAGTACACACACACACACACACACACACACACACACACACACACACACGCCTGTTATCCCCGAAGGGGTAGGCAGAGGCGCAACTAGTGCACCCACTTTTCGCCGTTATTCCGTCCCATGATGTGATAGGGGGCGAGCCTATCGCCATATCGGGCACAAATTCCATACTTCGGTCTGATACTGAATTGAAAAACTCAATATCACTTTGCCCGACCCGGGGATCGAACCCGAGACCTCAGCTTTGCAGTCGTACTGTAATACAACTACGCCACCGAGGCAGTCTAAAGTACACACACACGCACATAATATAAACTTATTAATTAATAATTTATTGATTTATAGCGATGGTTTTGGGATGTGTAACGGATTTGATGACGAATTAAAAATATACTGCTAATTGACCAATAAGAAACCACTGCGCTACAGACTTAGACTCTAGTGCAGCGGCCGCCGTGAACTGCTGTAATAATGATTGTAGCCACTCTAACAAATAATGTATATCACACTATCCACGAGGGTCTAGCTGGCTATTAGCAAGATTACCTGTCGTCGCCTGTTAGTTTGCTGCATTTCAACTTATTAATGTGATTAGTTTTTCTTCCACTTGCTTTATACCTACTTCAACGTGTGGTCAGCGTAATACTCTTTTTCAATTATTCTTCATTCTTATTCTTCTTTTAAGACCGACCACCATAAATCGTATTAGAAAAAATCCGCACAAAATGTTGCCCGATCTGAAAATTCAAAACAAGTTCCTTTTCAACGGGACAATTAAAATTAAGTTTTGGTAGATAAAAAAATATCATTAAATCAAATTCATTTCGGTGATATTTCTTGTCTATAAAGATCTTAGATTAGTGGCCACTGTACTTATCATATTGATGGCTTTTTATTATTTGATCATAATTTATTGATTTAAACGCTGGACCTTGAACTATGGGTTCATATATCTCGTATGAATTTAAAAGCAATAAACTAGCAATCTCAATTATTATTATGATGCAAGTAAATATATGAACTGCTCTAGCTGCTATATTTGTATTATACACTGTACCTAATTTATACCTGTGAACTGATTTTGAAAAGAGCAATCCCAGAGTTTCTTGCCCGTTCTTCTCTGGTGGAAACTGCTTTCCGAACTGGTGGTAGAGTAAAAATTGACTGAATCTAAGTAATGTTTAATATTTTATGGATTTGAATAAATGATTTCATTTCAATAGCCCAAGACAAATGGCAACTGTATAGGTTGCACACGTACTCCAATCAGAAGCAAATGAACGACGGTGGTAATTAAAACGGATCGCCTTACCGAATCAATAAACTGACGATAAGCTAATTAATTGCACAATGCCCGGCCCGCTCCCTGACGACCGTGCTGATTGAATACGCCTGATTTCCTACATATTCCAACTACTAGGCGTGCATAAACTTTGTTCGATTATTTCATTAGATTCCATATTGTAGGTGTTTGATTTCGGTCACATACGATTTACTGAAGGAGTAATTGTAATTATCAACTTAATGTATGCCCTTATGTTTAGGCATTGGAAATATTTTAGAATTTAGTCATTGACGTATTAAAAAACCCTTTAGTATACTTTAGGGGTTTTTTATACGCGGATCAGTAGTTTATTTATTTCCGGTTTAGATAAATCGCATATTCCTTTCAAATGGCGTAAATGTCAATGCGATTGAAACTGAGTGCGAGATTTATGTTAAATATTTTTATAGTTATTTACTACAAAAAAACCTCAATGTGTGTGGCACGCTTGTTGACACCAAACGACAAACTCAACTCAATAAATTATCAGTTTTCAGTGCATAGTTACGCCGCGGGAGGCTTTCTGAGAAGGACACTTCCTAACAGAGCAAGGTGCATTCTATTCGTAGTCTCGTGTCAATGAGCATTCACAAAAGAGTTTAGCATGACGTCGTTTAGGTGTTAGCATAACATGAAAAATATGAAAACATGATTCTTTAATGAAAGATGCACCTTGTAACCTTAAAGGTTGATTAATATTTTATGAATTCGAATAATATTTATTTAGCGTTCGCTATAGTTGACTATGTCATTGAGTAAAACGGTGGCAGTACCTACTGAAATATTAATCGAGAAAACACAAAAGTATATGTGAAATTTTTGTATTGTATGTATAACCAATGTATTAAAAGACGTGTAGATATGTATAAAATAGAGGTTTTGTTGTTTTCCGGCACGTTGTGTGTTTAGCGGCTGTTTCGCGAGTAGGTCGCCAAGTGGGTGGTATCGGTCACAATAGTGTTTGGCTTGGCATTCGTCATGGGGCGCCGCACGGCGAGCGGGACCAGCGCGGCGCGGCGCGGCAGAGTGCGGCGGGAGCGGCGGGGGCGGCGGGGCATCATGATTGATGACCCTCGCCTTGGCTACACACCACAGCCTTCGCACGACCTGTGCAACTTGTTCATTATTTTACGCGGTTACTATATTAATATAAATAATGGTAGATCTATCTACTTACGTAGGTACTGACACAACAAATTACAATAATTTTTGTAAAGTTTCAAATATGACTATGTTTATATTGCCTGTCTCTCGCGACGTACATCAATTATTACAATTTTAACCTTTACCGACGCTTTGAATGTGCACGTATTGACCATTTAATATTAACATTGTTTTGTGTTAATTTCTTAAACGCAAGTGAAATATGCCAAAACAGCCCATATAAGAGCGAACACTAGCAACCGTTGCGTAAATTATGGATTGTCATAGGTTACCCGGTGCCGTAACATAATACGCGGCCCGATCTCGGATACGATAGCACATCGAAATATTCATAATCTCCGGCGGGCTTCGTAAATAAAAATTATTTAATATTGGGACAGGTGTAGCGTCGGGTTACGCAGGCGCTGCTCGCGGCCGCCGCTCGTCGCTCGCCGCCTGCCGCACGCTACCCGTCGCACTCATTAACATTCGGACGAATTAGATCGTCGATGCAGCGCACTACAGGTGCAACCTGTCTCATCAAACGGTCGAATTGAGAACGGACATTATCGCCACAATGATCACGTGTTTAGTTACTAATAAGCCTCCAAACATTTGTTATTCTAAACGCAAGGCCCGCTCCACCAATTTGTACATTACAATATTTTAGATAAGGTCGTGAAGTCAAACATCATATAACGCGTGTACGTTGCTGATTATCACACATAGCAATGTTAATGTGCCCCGGCTAATGACTATATTATTTTTTGGTGTTTCTGTCCGGTGTCGCGTCCTGAACTCCCGACTCTGTGACACCGTTGACTTGTAATACCTCCGTGTCGCTAATAAATAACAATTACCATAGCCCTAATTAACTATATAAGAGGCTTGATAAGTTTTTATGTCTTAATGTCGCGTGACCTACGATAATTTGTGATTGAATCGGGCCATGTCCTTTATAGCTCTGTGATGTTATAGACGTAGACACGCGCTTCCTATTTTGTAAATAAACACGCGCGGGGTCGACACCCGGCGCCATGCTTCGGTTATTTGGCATGGCTTATGTAAATAGATTTCCAGTTGAATCTCGGTTAATTTACAACAGTTTTATGTGATCCCAGTTTATGCAAAGGTTAAGACCGGTTTAATCTGATCCGAAAGAAAACCAAAGATGGAGAATTCATAAAACTATAGAGCAATGTCTCAAACTTTCTGAAAAACGGTAGCGATACGATGTAACGAATTCTAGTCACTAGATTATACTATTCGATTACGTATCTCTACTAAATAGAATGACTGCATACTACTTTCAATTATTATTTAATATGCTAGAGTTATACTAGGGGATGTAACCGACATAGTTTACAGTATGATTAGCCCAACCAGGGTCAGTATCTTAGCAGTTCTGTGTCTTATAGACGATCGACGAAAAGGAATCGCTTGTTTAGTATGAAGTTTAAGATCATCTTAAGTCTGTTTTTAAGGACTCCACCGTTCTAAATTAATAGGTCATTGATTATTCAGAATTTGCAAATAGTTTTATTCATTGCCATCTCCAAAACTTGGCTTTAAATGATACGTTTTTTCGTAGTATTTTATGATATTATAAAAGCACGGTCCGAATATAAGAAAATTTACAGATTTATTATGCATAATATATATTTCGTTTCCCTTATTCAATTAATGGTGAACTTAACGGCATATTAGTGTATATAAAGCAATTAGTTAAATGTAAAACGTAATTTAAATACTTTCGACGGCTTACGCATCGAAGCCCTTTGTCGGATCGGCTAAGTTAATGGAGATATTTTTAATCGGCCGGATTACAAGTGGACAACTGACTTGTCACCAAACGCTGCTGGCGTGTTATCGGTGACGGATCAGTGTCGTATCATTCGAAATTCAAATTTGTCGCTTACTATGTTATAAATTTGAATTACAATATAACCTTTACTGCTCACGGGATAAGGACGTGTCGTTTATAGGAGCGATCCGCCCGCGGCGGTTGAGCTCGACACGTCACTCGTTTCGTACTCGTCGCCTGATCCCGTGCTTAGCTAACCGTTTTGACAAGATTTTAGATGTTACGATAAGAATATCCTTTTTTGTGCGCCGAAATCTTTGGTTTCAAGCTAAATTCGTATGCGTTGTTATATTTATTTTGCATTAATATGACAAGGGATTACAATATTATGATTGGTATTACCTGCCATGAATGTGACATATTATTTTATTGGTTTACTTAATGGTAACTCCTGTTTAGAACTGGTGGCTTCTATGGATTATATTTATGTTGGTTTATAATAAATATATGTCGTAGTTATTTCACGGTTTTTGGGTCACAAACCATAAATACTAACTAAACTTTGACTAAACAATTTGAAAGTGTTATTTATTTGGAAGAGGATTATTAGAATATCATCAATCGATGTCAGATTATGTTTTTTGTGTTACTGCCCTGGATGTTGGAGTGACTTCCTAGTCCACGGGCGGAGATAATATCGCCTCGTCGGGCTCGGCCCAAAGGCACCCGCCACCAGTGACAGCGCATCACAATACAGTCGTTTAACACGCTCATCGCATTTGGAAGATTTCTTGACAGCTCGTGTGTTTGAAAAAACGAGTTCTTATTTTTTGGACAGTGACAAAAATGCCGCTTGATGCAGGTTTATGAGTCGAAGTTCTAATGTTCCATGTGGAGGTAGATTGTGCTTTCACATGCCTTAAACTCTTGATTGTTAGATGTATACACGTATATTGCTAAAACAGTATGTGAAGGTATGTCGACAGAATCAACAATGAGTGTAGGCTAGGAGTTGCGGTGGCGGTGGTGGCGGCGTGCGCGAGGCGTGTCCGCGCTTCATCGATCGCAGCCTCCGACGCTCCTCGACGACGTCTGCTCCCCAGCACCCCGGCGGTCCCCCCCGTCCCCCTCCGCACTCCGCGCGCCCCCGCCGCCGCACGCCCCGCGCACGTTAGCGCTCCGACCGACTGCATTTACCACCCGCACCACCCTCTTATACACATGTATACAACCTACCTGTCTACTCAATAAGCAATATTGTTCTACAAAATACTTCGCAAAAATAATGTTTTTTATGTTCACGTATCAATTTAAATCGTGTTATCCTTGAAGCGCATTACAATTAAATTTCGAGGTGTTGATTGGATGCCAGTAGCCTTCTCGGGTGCACTCAACTGCTAAAAGTATCAGTAAACGTTATTTGCACATAAAAACGAAATGACGATATAAATTTAATGTGAGCGTTCCGTAGCCATCTTGACGACAAGTTTCGAAACATTGCACTGCATTTTGCTTGTGACATTGTTACAGAGTTGTCACGTGTCATGTATAATATTATTTACATATCATAAGTAGTGATAATCACTTTATCTGTGACATGAAATAACAACACAAAACATTAGTGGTCTAAATTAAATTTGTCGGGTGGCGGTGCGGCGCCGGCGGTGGCGATCCATCATCGGTAATGGTGCGGCCGCACTAACGATCTCGCGCCGCCCGGTCATGGGCTCATGCCGCCGCATCACAGTGCCATCACGACACCGTGCCATCGTGCCAGCGTGCCAGCGTGTCATCTGGCACACCGCTCTCACACTTTATATACATCACTTTAGTCGATTTATTGCCACCTGCAAGTAGCTAGCTAGTCGTCAATTTACTACACAAAAATTAATTACCATAAAACTATAAACACTAAATACTATCCAATGATGTAACTTGTTATGAAATTTTAAACGGTTGGTATGCAACGAGTCAAAAGACCGTGGAAAGCTATCCAAGGTTTGCGTAAAGGTTGTGCTAAAGACAAAACTTTATAGCGTCTTTTAAAACAGTCCGACGGGCAGCATTTAATGATTAAAAGTAAACAGTACGTTAACATCTGAATTACTGGACTTATTCACAATGAACCGATGACATTGAATTGCACAGTATGTGGTCGCAATTTTTCACCAGTTTCAATTAGCGAGGCGAGTAAGTGCACTCGTTGAGATACAAGAATTGCAAGATAAATTCTTGTGTTCGCTCGCAAGCGGAATCACTAATTACATCAGCAGCTGACTTCGGTTAAGTGACGATATCAATCTTTACTTGTGTGCATGTGGGAAGGTGCTTGTGCCGACTACAGGCCCCACAAAAGGCTCGTTTTATGCATTATAATCACCGGAAAGGTTTGAAAGCTTACTACGCAGTTTATTACTTGATGCATGTCCGTCAGTTGCTTTGTGTTAACCAAAATACTATTGCATTTAAATATAGGGTACTTTTACAGCGTATTATTGGGCATTAATTATAAAATTATAGTAAGATATGAAGCGGAATATCATGTTTAAGTATTGCAAACGGGTAATATTATACCGGCGTTTAGATATTCTAAGGTGTTCTGGAGCGTCGCCGGAGAGGCAGCAGTGAGCACCTGCGTCACGGTATATTGACTTTTATAGACGCTTCTCGGTTCATTTAACCGTGTTGGCGAGGAACCGCGTTCGTCAATATGCGACCCGTCTAGCGTTTCACCGCGCTACTATTACCCGGCCTAACACACGCTATTACCATGCAACCGGCTTTATAATTTTTTATGTTTATTGTCTCGTGTATATAGACGATTCTTATTGTTAGGTATATGTGAAATAATTACCCGTGTTTATTTAGCTTGTAATTTCATCTTGCTCAGCCAAAGAAGACGTTTCTGACTGTTATTAATATTTATAATAATTAATAAGTAATTAAAGAAAATTATGTGTTAGAAAAAATGGTGGAGTGTGCAACGAATGCCCTTTATGACAAGAGCAATAAAACTCTACCAAGCGAATAGTCGTTATAGAAACATCGTAAAAGAATGCGGCCTATAATATTATACGTGTTGAGCCGTGATTCAATCAAAATTATTATATCGTTTATATTCAAATGCGATGCTGGATCTTTTTATAGTTTAAGAAGTTGAAAAACCAACAGATTAACAGTTTATAACTAATATAATTATTAAGATATTAATTTTTTATGGCGTCTAATCGCTACGCAAAATTGATAACGTGTTTGAATGGCGACCCGGCAAACAGGATATAGTGATGAGTTTTTCTATAATTACATATCAAATAGAGCCGTAGACGATTTGTTAGCTGTTGTTATTATAGTGTGCATGTATGGATATTAAATATGAATAATTGCATGGAGCTCAATCCTATCCTACTAATATTATAAAGGCGAAAGTTTGTAAGTATGTATGGATGTCTGGATGTTTGTTACTCTTTCACGCATAAACTACTGAACGGATTTCGATGAAATTTGGCACATGGATAGATCATGTCCTGGATTAACACATGGGCTACATTTTATCCCGGGGAAATAAAAAGCGGGACTTTTATCCCAGAAAAACTTTCTAACGCGCGTGGAGCCGCGGGCAAAATCTAGTTTCGAATACGATGGCGGGCTACGAGTGCCTGGGATTTTGTAATAAATTCAGTTATAGGTTATGCAAAGTATCAACGGTTCGATTACGTTATGCTGATGATATAATTGTAGCCTTGTCGACAAATAAGTCAGCGTGTATATCGAATGCTATTAGACATTACCCTGGACATTTACGCCTTCTTAATCTAATGCGTATACAACGTAATCAGTTAGGCTCGTTTGGATGCAAACAAGACGTTTATTATTCATATTTTGACATTATAAAAGTATTTAGGAAGTAGATATTACATTATTTTTATTAGTTATCTATTAGTCGATCGATTTATCTTAATACTTTATATTTAAAGTATGGTAGAGATCTCAAGGTAAATAAAAAATGAAATCTTAATCTATATTTCTTCGAATTTACTTGCATTTTTATTTAAGTTCGCGACATAGATACCTGCTTAACTAAAATTTATAAGTGTATTTATTTGTAAGTAGTTATAACTAGTTCAACGAAACGATAAGTCAAAATGCCTATCCTATTATTCATTAATAAAACTGATTGATATTACACAATAAATGGGTATCTTACATTGAAGAAACCTCATAATTTCCTCTGATAAATAAACTTGATCCTTAAGATAATGCAAAACCATCTTTTAGTCTACAAAATTAAAGTATACATTTGCTTATAATAAACGTCCAAGCTGCAAGGCAGATAGCAAAAGGACGAGACGAGGCGGTCATTAGCGAAATGAAGCCATTAGGAGCGTGTAAAACAGTTAATTACAGCGTAATCTCGACCCGAGGTGGCGCTCCCGAGACATTTCAGACGATTATAATGAACACGGATAATGACAGAATATTCCCCTTTCTGTGCCGTCTAATAGCAAAATTACTGTTGGGCTAATTTGATTTATAAGAACAGGGCCTGTGCTTATTAATTGTAGTGTGGTTTTATGAGGTCTTTGAGCGTTAGTGTGCATTCCTGATAGGATTGTTTCTACCTAACATCGCACTGAAGTGAATTATTGCAGTAGAGTCTACAAAATAGACAAGTGAAAACTAAACTGTATCGTATAAATTAGTCTGACTAATTTATGGAATTTTTCTAAGTTCTTTTTTAGATATTTTTTATGAAGCCAAACTACCAAACTAGCAAGTAGATCATCCTCTGAAGCCATCATCACCATTAAGCCACTGATCGCCCTCACACACATATGAAGTCGCGGAAATTGTGGCTACATTCCTCAATAGCATGGGTACCCTTTAGTATTGGATTTTCTTGTTCGTACGGGAATCTTTTCAACCATGTAAAAAGCAGCTGCTAAACTCCGCTTACTTCGATTTTTTATGAGACTAGCTTTTGCGCGCGCATTCGTGCGCGTGAAAGAGTTTTTCCGGGATAAAAGCCCAGGGATAAAATATTCTTCCCAGGGTCTCAAACTATCTTTATACCAAATTTCATCGAAATCTGTTCGGCAGTTTTGAGTTTATCGTGTTCAGACAGAGAGACGTGGGGATCTTTTTCTTTAATACGTAAGGATAAAAGGACTGCCTCGGTGGCGTAGTTGTACTACAGTACGACTGCAAAGCTGAAGTCTCGGGTTCGATCCCCGGGTCGGGCAAAGTGATATTGAGTTCTTCTATTCAGTATCAGCCTGGAGTCTGGAATTTGTGCCCGATATGGCGATAGGCTCGCCCCCTATCACATCATGGGACGGAATAACGGCGAAAAGTGGGTGCACTAGTTGTGCCTGTGCCTACCCCTTCGGGGATAACAGGCGTGAGTGTATATGTATATGTATATGTATGTAAGGATAATTTCGCCATCCAGGTCTATCTGGTCTGTTTATGTTATAATTAAAATCAAGTAAACTATAGCTCTATTAATAAGGTAGAGACGTAGTATTGTGTAGAATTATTAATATCATAGATAATAGCATAGGTATACCCATGTCAATTGATTTAATTCGTAATATCATTTTAAATGTTTACATGGCTTCTTAATACAATTTGAACTCGGTCAATGACCTTTATTAATGAAAGGTAAAAAATATTTAGTAAGTGTTATTTGTAACATTTATAAGGACATTGAGGGGTTTAATTTTAAATTAACTGTCATATATCATAATAGTTTTATGAGTCCAGGTGTGACGGTCACTCAAACTTTCTATTACAAGAATAGAAAATACTTCTATATTCATGTAGTTATTAACCAGTAGATATTTAGCATACCTACTCCGAGTTGTTCAGTATTCTATGCATATTGAGTTTTTAATATGCATGTAAACAAGCAACATTATATTAGTAATAATTAAATTTATTAAGCTGCCTCGGTGGCGTAGTTGTATTACAGTACGACTGCAAAGCTGAGGTCTCGGGTTCGATCCCCGGGTCGGGCAAAGTGATATTGAGTTTTTCTATTCAGTCTCAGCTCGGAGTCTGGAATTTGTGCCCGACATGGCGATAGGCTCGCCCTCTATCACATCATGGGACGGAATAACGGCGAAAAGTGGGTGCACTAGTTGCGCCTCTGCCTACCCCTTCGGGGATAACAGGCGTGAGTGTATATGTATGTGTATGTAAATTTATTAAAGTAATGACAACCAAGTTTCTTCGCTTAAATGTTCATAATTTTCTAAATATCAATAATTTCGTTCTATGTAAGATATATATTTCATAAAATATTCTTACGGGACCGTTTATCTTCCTGATTTTCCAAAGTAGGCAGTTAATGTCACTAAGTTGTGTAATTTCAACACATTTTGTTGCATCGAAAATTGCACTTCGAATTAAGTAAATAAATATGTTCGGTACATTATGACATTATCAAATAGATTATGATCAGGCGTCAGTATTTTTATAAATGGTTGACATCATCAAAGGAATGTGGAGGGAGAGATAAACAAACTATTTGATATTTCTTGTCAATGTGTTAAACATACAGTGTAAAAGAGGCAAAGGTTAACTGTAGATACTATCTTCACGAAGGTGTTTATAGTTTACTTGTCGTGTACATTTTCATCTGACAGAGCATGGTGAAACGTATGTATTTGTCTAGACTGAAATAACAAAGTAGGTTTAGATATTGACGGTATAAAATTAGTTCGCTTCTATGTTATAGAAAACTAGCTTATGCCCGCGGCTCCGCCCGCGTTAAAAAGTCTTTCCGTGATAAAAGTCCCGCTTTATGTTTTCCCGGTATAAAAAGTAGCCTATGTGTTAATCCAGGACATGATCTACCCGTGTGCCAAATTTCATCGAAATCCGTTCAGTAGTTTTTGCGTGAAAGAGGAACAAACATCCATACATTCTTACAAACTTTCGCCTTTATAATATTAGTAGGATTATCGGTCAAATAAATATTATACTCACATACGTCTTAGTCATGTAGACGAAACAATTTCATTATTAATATTATGCCATGATTTTAATTTATCTTTATAATCATCATCATCATCATCAGCCTTTATCAGTCCACTGCTGGAGAAAGGCCTCCTAATCCTACTAATATTATAAAGGCGAAAGTTTGTAAGAATGTATGGATGTTTGGATGTATGGATGTTTGTTCCTCTTTCACGCAAAAACTACTGAACAGATTTCGATGAAATTTGGCACACGGGTAGATCATATCCTGGATTAACACATAAAAAAATATAAACCGGGACTTTTATCCCGGAAGAACTTTTTAATGCAGGCGGAGCCGCGGGCAAAAGCTAGTAATAAATAATAATAATACCAGCCCTGTATTATATTATACTGTCCTTATATAAAGTCTCTACAACCCATCGCTAACATTCTTAACTCAAAATCGTCTAAATGTACAAGGAATTTTATACGTTGTTCAATCGGATAGGTAGTATTGCAGAAGTCAATGGAAAATGCTATACGGCAGTCAAGGAGTAGAATTCAGTGGATTATCCGTGACACGCGACTTCGTCACTCGACCGAGTACGAACATGAGCTATGTATTGTTATAGACGCAATTAGCAAGTAATGCCACTTGATGATCAATCGCTTGGTATAGATTAATTATATTGGTTTAGAATAACCTTACGATTGCTTATATTATTCTATGTCGAAATCGTTTTTATTATAATCCTAAATGAGCGTTTTGGGATGACTCGTTGGTTTTGTAATGTTACATTTGAAAATTTAATAACGAGAAAGAAAATTTGAATAAAAGTCCAGATATTCCATCGTTGTAATTCATAAGAATTCAGAACATTTATCCACTATCACGAGTACCTAGCACTATTTATGTATGATCTAATCATTAGATATCTATATACATATCTTATTTTACTGAATTAAATGCGGAAATTTGCACGAAGCGGCTGCTTAGTTTTAGAAAAAAAACCGTACAAGTGCGGGTTGGACTCGCGTACCGAGGATTCCGTCAAACTTGTGGGTAATAATGTTTAATACTTAGCCAAAGTTAATTAATAAATTAATAAAATTTGAAAAGTTGGTAAATTCGCGTTTTTTTGTTATTGAAGTACTTATGGCTTTCAGATGTTTTCCTTTACATGTGCTATAAGACGTTGCTTCTTGTCAAATTAAATGATTCCAGATCAACGGAAAGTACGCTATAGGTATTGATTACAGACAGACAGACGGACAAAAAGTGATCCTATGAAGGTTCCTCTTTTCCTTTCGAGGTACAAAATTCTAAAAGTATACAAAAATAGACCAAACCTTAGTTTAATGTATAGGCCACTTTTTTCCTAGCAAAGTGAGTGGGAGCTGTATTGTGAGAAAATATTTTCACTTGTGCGAGCAAACCGTAGTAACAGGTAAAGATAGAGGTTATGACTTCTTAAACCGTAGTCGAAATATTAATTTGAGTTTATAGGCTCTTGAAAGCTAAATTTGTTACTGAACCGAAAACTCCCGATAACCATTAAAATATATGGTGCTAAAGTACTTTTACAAAATATCAAATAATAAATCCCTGGCTTATTACTGTTCAACGAGCTAAATACAGAACTAGGCTATTTCAACTTTTTACAGCGTTATAAACTTATATTGGTTGTTCGGCGATATGCGCCTAAAACTACGTCAAATTACTAAAGGCCAGCGAATAATGACTTGGACGAAAATTTACGATAACGGTATTACTTGTGGCCGCGACTCCATTTCCTTGGAAAGAATAGTTCATATGACAATTCCTGTTGGTATTTTTGTGTTATCTGTTGCGCGAGACTATCTAGACCAAAGAGTTCTAAGATAATATAAAGCGGACATTGGGAAAAACTTATACAAAAATTTTAAGCCTGCTCGTCAGTAACTCAATCTACCGTGAAATAGCGAGACACCTATATATAAAATGCATTAGAACCATTATTTAAAAAACTTTGACATAATCGTAATGCGCAAATTGGCATATTTCCTTCCAAAATATTGTTTTATTTACAAAATTTAAACATACGGAGACGTCTTGTTACACGGCTGACGGACGTGTCAGATAAGACAGCGACTTATTACCAATTGGTAATGACTTTTGCACGAAAAAATTGTTCCTGATGTCCGGTCTATAACTATATTGTTTAATGTCTTTGATCTAGATTCATATGGGAAGAGTCCTCGCTTTGATGTTTAAATAATTGACTGGAGTACCGTTCTGCTAGCTACACGTCTTTTGTTAGAAATTATTGAAGTTTGATATCAGAATTATTAGCAAACGGTACGAAGTACAAAAATATTCTTAGTGTTTAAAACATTTATTTCAGAACATCCTTGATTTTTACGATCATTGTTAACTCAAAAATATCGTTAGTCTTATCTGATAATAAGGCAGATATGTGCATTTGGCACCTTAAGCCGAGTCAGAGGGTCCGGCGGAAGCGTCGTAAAACCGACCTCATAGGCAGATTCCAACCGATAACAATTAAAGGGCACCTTGTTAACATTAACTGTTCTATAATTGCCCCTTCATATTAATTATTATTTTATATTAGCACATGACTTAAAATACCGTGGGTAAGGCAATAACCGCTGTCGAACTAATCGTGTTTCCTACAGTTATATAGTTGTTTTATACTTAGATAATTACGCAGGTATGATTAATTATTGAGGTAATTTTGATAATACAATTGAATTTCATGGAACTATTTTAAATTTTATTTATAATAATTTGATGTGAATTAATGGTTTTAGTGGAAAGGATGGATTAATCCTTTATCAAAATTAAACCGACGGGCCACATAAACACTGCAAATGTATCAAGTTTTCGTGTGTGTAACAAGTTTTATTTTTGTATTGGTTAATAAATTTTCAAATAACATCCGATTAAAGTCCGAGCAGGCTTCGTGCGTAATAAAAGTTTAATGTGCACACTTAAATCATGCCTACTGCACACCTCACTCCGCTAGCCACCGCTTTACAAAACACCTTATCGTGATTTGGGATATGCGGCCAATAGTTATGGTTGTAAATGTTTCCATTGGATAGTTCTTTTAGTGACCAAAAGTCTTATAAAACACCGCTAATATACTTAAAATTTATTCCACGTTTTATACATTTAAATTTAGGCGAGAGTTAAACCTCTTAGGTGCCTACGCATTTCAGCACATAAGTAAATATATTTTTTATTAAATGTTAATGAAGGCACACAGCGGGATCTGATTTACAGGCTATTCCCTCTTACTTAAGAATTTCACGCTTCGGCCTAATGTTATGTTGTTTATCGTAAATTATCGTGTGTTAAACAATAAACCATTTGTTGGCTACAATCTCAACGCAAAAACAGAAGAATTTTTAATTAGCAAATTGTTTCCCTGTAGTGCGCGAGACGCCCCGCGGCGTTGCTACTTTACACACATTGCACTCGGCTCGTTGACAAAACGTCACTTTTCACAATATTTATGTCTCCATTATTTTTCATGTAGGTATAACGACATCGTAAACTTTACATTTAGCTGATGAAAGGGATTTCTTAATCTGACATTACCTGATTAAAGAGCACGTTATTTTTATTTAATAACAGGTAATATTAAACATTATGAGCTCACACAGTTAATATCAAACTTTAAATAACAAATTATTAAAACATTTTTGGGTTCATGGTAATTAATATAATTAGTTGTAATAAAATAAACAAGATGACAGGGAAAGATAACGTCTTAAAAACCTTCTACCGATTTACAAGAGTAATAAAATGAGAGTTCCATTTCGCACGATTACCCGGGAGACAACAAAACATGTCAAGTGTCAATTTGTATAATTTACGGAAGAATTAAAATGGCGGCATGACAGATGACAGCGCAGCTCACTGGTCTCGCGCGTGGTAGGGAAACTTTTCGACATTTTATAGTGTAGACATACTGTCTAACCTGTTGGATTCTTTAATATTTTATGGTTTTTGTACTTTCTTTTTCACACGAGGCTGGCATCAAGTAACTGGATATTTTGTTTTGAATGGCGAGATTAGCCGCGCGGCGCTGTGGCGCGTGGCGACATAACGAGACGTGTGAGCGACACCCAGCTGACATGTCGCGTCGCGTGCCACTTGATAGTTGACGCCTGAACCCTGATGCCTCACTACCCGCACTTTATTTTAGTCCAATTGCAAATTAATAATATCTACATATTGAAATGTCTTTCATAAATTAAAAATATTATTAACTATGAACTATTGCTAGTAGATTATATTCCTATACACATTAATAAACTAATGCTCTCCGCATAGATATTTATATGTGTTTCGCTCTGAAAGTTTAAGTATAAATTATGAAGTCGATGACTTGTTTGCGGTTGCGTGCGAGACGATGTTTGCAAATGGATGACATTTCATGAAAACTAGTCTTGTTTCTATCTTAGTTTAAATAAATATGTAAGCGTCTATAATGTCTTTACTTGAACGAGTTATCGAAACCTATCGTGTAACTGCTTAGATTGATTATAAATATAAATTATCCATCGCAATGTCTTTGTCATACATAAATTCAATATTGGAGATGCGAGCTCTTTGGTATTCATCGTTATTAATAGTCTTGCTGACTGAAAATGACGTTTATGAATAGATTAAGTCATACAGATATATTACGGGTTTTCGGATTGTCGAATACTTTCTAAACACGACGTTAATGGAATAGTTACAATGTGGCAATAATGCAACAACCTACATAATAAATCAAAATATAGAAATTATTTTTACCACGTTATAATTTGAATGCGTTGTATTAGGTTGGGGGAAAAGTTTCTTCACATTTTATATGAAAACTCAAAACTTTTTTCAAAGTTAATTTACATTTAATTACACTGTGTATGTGCCTTGATCGATGACTTTCTGCCATCTTGTAGGTGTAGTTTTGGTAGACCTCTCTTGATGTTAATCAGACACTGCATTAAGAATTCTGAGTGGACTCCAATCCCACCATACACACAGCATCACATTATTGCAAGTTAGCCCAGGTTTTGCCACAGTCTGTGAAGTCTGACCGATCTTTGACCACGACCTTTTTCGTACGTACTTGTCGTACGTGATTCACTTTTCATCACTAGTTATCAATCTCTTCAAAAGCGGTTCGATTTCATTACGTCTCAATTTAGGGCCATTAAAAAAGAAAAGTCTCAATAAAGAATCGAAAATGTGTACACAGTTCACTAGATTTCTTTCAATGAGCTTTTTTGCGTACCCAGCTTTTCAAATGGATCAAAACTGTTTTGTAGCCAATTTTCAGTTCTTCACCTATGTTGTCACTACTGATATGTCAATCTTGCTCTACTTTTAAAAAATGGCGTCGACTTTATACGTAACAGGGCAACGAGCGAGGTGCATCTTTGAATCAAAATTCTCGGATCTTTGCGCTACCCTTACTGACACTGCATTCGGTCCATAAAGGTCATAATTATTTTTCGTGGTTTGCGGTGCATTTATTCCTTTTTTATAATAAAATTTTAAAATGTATCGGATTTCTTCATTTCATTCACTCCTTTTGACCGAAAGAAAAATAGCTGATAACAACATTTTACTAATTTGTTTCTTTTTTTAAATTTAGCGTTTTTAATGTCATCGAAACCAGCCAGATACAAATAGTACAGCCAAAGAGATTTTATTACAAGTTTATACATACTATATGCGAAAAGACTTTTCCCCCGCCCATTATATCGCCAAAGATTAATTACTCCATAAACATATATTTATCATAACGTGTATGAGCACGAATATATGAATTATTGTATCACAGAAAGCAGCTGTAATAGCTGTTGAAATTAAGTGTTACATTCTCAAGCTGGTCTGTCTGTATGTTTTTTAAATTAAAAGTGAAATGTAATTTTTTATATAGGTCAAATACGGGGATACGTAGTTTGTTATGTGGTCGTTAAAAAATCGTTTACAATTGAACACGCAATGCAAGAAAATAACGCGGCCATTAAAAAAAAGTCACAATAAACATAGAAATGATTGGTTGAATTGATGAACTCTATAAAATATTTATTTGCTAACCAATTATGTGAAAGGTCAACTCTCATAATAAACTACACATTAATCTTATTATGAAGGTGTATTGGTCGCTAATAATAACGATCCTCTGTCTCAGTTACATACCGTGTTCTTAATAATTATACTAGTGCAAAGGCATACACTGCATAGACGAAGGAGAAGTATAATGTGTAATTTACATACGACAATACTTTGGTTCAATACACATAATGCAAAGATGAAGAATAATTTCACGCCTCACGCCGGATGTGGTTATCCTTAATTATTGAAGTTATTCAAATTAGACCCTTTCAAGCGTACCTTGTCGCAGTCTGTGGTTTTTGCCACAGAAGGAACCGAGAAAGTAAATAAAACAACAAAATTTAAATTTAAATTAGGAATGTAAGGATGTTTTTGCAATGAATGCAGTGTTGATAATTGTTTTTGTTCATATAATGTGTTAAATTCAGGTAATGTAGAGCAAGGCGTTGTCTATACATCGTAAACAATAATTAAAGATATTGAAAAAAAGAAATGAGTATAATTTCTTGTAAAACCAATTAAAATATTAAATGAAATATCTTTATAATTATGTGGAGGCTGTTATAATTATATAGTACTACGCATTTACATTTGAATTTATTTTTTATAAATGAAATTAATAGACCGTCAGACTATATAAAAAAAAAAAAAAAAATTGTTTATACATTTATTAAAGGCTTTCGTAAAATTACTTCTGCCACTTATATTTACTTGAAAATTTGTTCACACATCCAGCTGATTAGAATCTGGTTACAAAGGATTATTGCGCAGGTTTGCGTGCTTGTCTCTACAGATACGTCATTGGGTATTTGTTAAGTTTATCCGAGGGCATCGCAGCCTGACGTTTATTAATGAATTATGTAAATGTATTCGACCGGACTATCCGCTGATGCTCTGCCGACTTTATTACTTACAAAACTCTTTATAATCTATGTTGATCATTGCCATCACCAACGCTTCTTATACTCCTATTTGTTTTCATTACGCATAAATATTTTATTGCGGATATTTTATCTTTGTAATATTATGGTTACGGATAAAGTGGTTCCCAGAAGCAGGGTATTCAAACAGTTTTATTGCGTGATGTAAATAAATTATCTATTTTAATTAGCGTCGCGGGTATAAGAGCGCAATTTGTGGCCGCAATCGATTGTTATCCGTTCGCGAGTGATGGATACGGCGCTGGGTGCTCGGTCGCGCTGGGTGGCGCGCTGCGGGCTGCGGCCGAAGAATCCGGCGACCGACGATACCGCTCGTCTTAACGACGCACTCATAAATGCAGTTGACAGCGACTTATTGTCAAACTCGACAACAGATCCCACACCACAGATACGGAACACCTATACAAAACACTCCTTAATACGATTTATTTATGACCGACGGTTAGAGCGCATCTATACAGCGTGCTTTATCGTTTCTGGACTGTACAATTTTATAGGTCCTCTATTTGTTATTAGATACTGTAATACTTGCGTTATAAGAAGGTTGACACCACGCTCGTGTTTTATGGCTGCTAATAATTCTTTCTTTCACTTCTGGATTTTATTGCTACACCCATCAGGTAAAAAAATGTGTTACGAGTATCCTTAAATCAAAATGCTTGGATATTTTACGTAACGAATTTGTTTTATTAAATATGGAAGGCGCTCTCTGGGTAGAATTTCTTTCTTTTGCTATTTAAGTAGGTATAAAATTAAAGATATGACAACGTTTAAATTTTAAACACATAATGATATAATATTGAGAAAGGCTAAGTCATAAATAAACGATGTAGAGATGTTATCGCGGCGAGCCGGCAGGAAGCGCTTCGGCCCATTTAGGGGTGCATTAAAATCGAATACATCATATTTGTTTGATTTCCTAGTTCGCGTTTCACCCTGTAATTATACAAGTCACCGTCCGTGGCCGGATCTCTGGCAGTTTTTGTTAAGATGCATTAATCATCTTTTTTTATTGCGAGCATGTGTTTTGGTCTCGTAAAACACTTTCGAGGATTATAAGCTTTTTGTATTCGTAATATCTAATTTAGTTTTCGGTCGGTTCTTATGAGGTCATTAGCGCGGTGAGGTCCGTTTCGTCATTCTTCGAGAATTTATAGCCGAATGTTACGTTTTATGCGGTTATAATTTGTTGAAATATTTTATATTTTATGGTGAATATAAAACATATAATTACTAAGGCTTGCATTTTGTTAACAGGCGCATGTTCCCGACGGTGCGCGTGTCGTTCGCGGGCTGCAGGCCGGAGGCGCGGTACGCGGTGCTGCTGGACGTGGTGCCGGTGGACGGCAAGCGCTACCGGTACGCGTACCACCGCTCCTCGTGGCTGGTGGCCGGCAAGGCAGACCCGCCCGCGCCCGCGCGCCTCTACCCGCACCCGGACTCGCCCTTCTCCGGCGACCAGCTCCGGAAGCAGGTCGTCTCCTTCGAGAAGGTCAAGCTCACCAACAATGAAATGGATAAGAACGGACAGGTCAGTTAATATCTCAATCGTCGAATAATCAATACGCGTCCAATTTGATAAAAATACACAATCGGACAGCTGTTAAAAACATGATTAATGAGGCAGCACTCGCTCTGTTAGTTGATTATAATCGTAATCTAAGTTAATAGATATTGGACGTCGTAAACAACTTGCCGTAATGTATCTATGAGATAACGTAGTATTGTGTGGAGGATGTTATAATGGTAAGAACAAGGTGATAAACCGTCCAAGGATTCAGAATGAGCTATAAAGTGTTGATGTAAAACGAATGATTTACGGCTCGCACCGGGCGTCGCAGCCGACTAACGAACGCTTGCAAATACATTTTACGTTATGTAAATTATTGTTGGGTAATGCGGGCGTATTTGATTATGAACAAAGATTTTGATACAAAACTTAGTAATTGTGCAGTTGAAGTGCCTCGGGGCGATGTTAAAACCGTTACAAAACTATCTACTGGTACATTTGTTTACCTCAGTACGTCGAGTATTTGCTTTGCTGCAATTGACTTTTATAAATTATCCGTCAGCGTTTAATATACACTGAGTGAGTACGAAACACAATTAAACGCTGCCTTTAACGATATGTAATGCAATACGGTATTCATTTGAGTTTGTTGAATAAATTAACAAAGATTCAATTGTTTAACTACAAAGATGATTGATGTGCTCGCTAATGTTACCAATTGTATGTCTCATTCCGAGAAAAAAATGTTTTAAGCTACTGTCAAACCTTTAAAATATAATAATTACAAGTTAATCTATTTTTTGCTTTTTTATAGCACCAAACAGTAATCCGCTATGAGATGGTGTACTGTAACTATTTAAAAATTGATATCACTTTTAACAATGATAAAATATCTTGTTACCATAACACAACAGTTTACTCCACGGCAAAATTGCAACGATAATGGGCATAATTAAAATCTACATAAACTCACCGAGATGTCCCCGAGTCACGTGCACTACTTCCTTATGCGTGTGGCAATTTTATAGAATTACTGTTAAAATTGCGGTGTCGGCGACACCTCGGGCTTCGTCGGTGAGACTATAATAAGTGCGTTGCTGGCAACAAATTAGTCGCACATGTCGTGTCAGCCGGCACCTCACGGCTACTTACCTCCGCGACGCAGGTGCCTCAGCCAGGCAAATGTCACTAGTGTGCCACTCTAACAGACCACTATCTGAGACCTGCCGTTGCACGCTAACACCGACCAAACACAGATCAAATTACATTGGGAAATTTGTTCATTCACCAGAGGTTATAGTAGCTTAAACAAAACATGACAGTTATGAAGAGTTCAGGTTGATGTTATCACAATTGTATATTAATTTTCGCTGATGAGAATGAACTTTACAAAGTTGATTATTTTATTGATATTTTGCATACTTCAAAACAGTTGGGAAATAAGAGTAAATTTTTATGAGAATACAAAGTTGTATCAACGTATCTAGCACGGGTAAATGGTGCGTACGCGTTGCGTTTGTTGAAGAATGGTAACAGAGTGGAACGCGAGGGGTGGAGTCTTATGATGGATCGTTCCAGCTTTGACTAAAAATACACCTAATTGGTTTTCACGAAGCCAGGCAACGAGGGCGGTGATGTGTTTTTCTTATTGTTCACATGAGTAAATGCACTTCAAAATAGTTTAGACGGTACTATATTTGTATAGGGAGGTGTTCTGTATTCCCACACCTGCAATTCTAGAGTTGTTTCCGTCTATTACAGTTAATTGAAAGTGGTGGTTGTTTAACATTCTACGATGCGTGTAGGAAGGTATTTTCTGTAATCACTGTACATCTCGGAACCAAGTGTATAATTATACCCTACGTGTAGACAACATTGTAAGAAAATTAGCACTTGATTTGACCTAGAAATAAGTGGCTTGTACATGAAGTTATTTAACTAGCTCGTAAAACAGTGATGAGTATGATTCTCTCATCACGTTAGTTTTATCATTATTATGTGCAGTTTAATGTATTTATTTAAGTTTAGTATGTATTTATTTAATCTACATATTTATTGTATTGGGCTATAAATTATTTTTGATTAATGTGCTTTCGTTCTTTCTCCTCTACTTTTCCCTTCGAAAACACTGTTACAAAACTCCAAATAAACTTGCGTGAATGCGTATAAATTTATAAATAACTCGTCTAATTAACAATAAATATGAAAACGGAACCTGAGCCGGCGACTCGTTAATATAAGTAACAATATAATGGCCACGCAACTCGACACTGGGCTCTGGCACGTGTGTTCTCCGCTCACTCCTAATTGTGGAACAAAAACTCCATGAAACCGACGAATTAATCACTAACCGCTGCCATAACTACCTGTATTCGAATAACACTAAAATAAATGCTACATTCACGAGCCTTGTAATTTCTTAACCAAGAAAATGCCAACTGATTTTGTAGCGATTCGTATTTACTTTCATACGCTTTGTTTAATAAGGGTCACTTATACTCCATTAGCAATAAATCAAAATATATGACTGCTCCGCTGGTTTAATATTCAACTGTAATTATTGTGGAAGTGCTTAGTTTGCATAATGCGGATGGTTTAGTGTTGACGAGAAGACTACATGTATTTGTGAAATATTTTCTGATACACACGAGGAAGTACAACATGTAATGTATTGCATTTCATTCATTGATGTATTAGGGTTTTTAATACATCAATGATTTCATTAAAGTTTCAAGCAATATAATTTATTCATTGTTAGAATAATAATTGAAAGGTATTAGTGGGTGGGCTCCTCGTGTATTCTCATTCGTTCACAATTACATATTGACAATAAAAATCATTTAATAAAGATAATATTATATTGACTGCCTCGGTGGCGTAGTTGTATTATGGTACGACTGCAATGCTGAGGTCTGGGGTTCGATTCCCGGGTCGGGCAAAGTGATATTGAGTTTTTGTATTCAGTATCAGCTCGGGGTCTGGAATTTGTGCCCGATATGGCGATAGGCTCGCCACCTATCACATCATGGGATGGAATAACGGTGAAAAGTGGGTGCACTAGTTGCGCCTCTGCCTACCCCTTCGGGGATAAAAGGCGTGAGTGTATGTGTGTGTGTGTGTGTGTGTGTGTGTAATATTATATTGACATTAAGTTTGACGTGTCTTGTTTTAGATATATTCATGCAATTAGCAAAAGCACTTATTCAATACATACATAAGATTAATAATTGCGATCCACTGCAATCTCTGAATGAATTGATACCGAGTGGATTCCACTAATATCATCAAATTTATACATCACCAATATTGGCTCGCGTCTTCACCCGCGTGAAAAAAATACTCCCGGATAAAAGTTCCGCTATGTATTTTACTAGAATAAAAAGTAGTCTATATCCACGGTCACAAATTATCTCCATATGAATTTCCTCTAAATTCCTGTGGTAGTGTCTGAGGTAATAGCATTCAGACAGACAGTTGTATTATCCATACGACTTAAAAGATACCTAAGGTTTGCTCATGACTATGTCCGCATTACATGTGAAAATTTTCTGCATAAAAGTAACTAGTGGCCTTAAAATGTGTCACAGAAAAGCGACAGAATCCTGTTTCGTTTTATTGGGATTGGTTGAGAGACTAGGGGCGGTATTAATAAATCTGTCTCAAGTTTGAGTTACATCTCAAGTAGACATAATGTATTGAACTCTTCATACATTATGTCTACTTGAGATGTAACTCAAACTTGAGACAGATTTATTAATACCGTCCTAACACGTGACTGACGTATTGGTCTCTCGATGAATCACAAACTTCAAAATTAAACTTTTTTGACACGTTCTAAGTCAGTCTAGGCAAATCAAAAAGTGAACACGGATATGGAAAAATTTGCAGTTTCGCTTCTTACAACTCCCATACATGTCAAGTGGAGATTCTGGCATTAATAAAAGTTAGGTACGTAAGTAGTATCAGGATTTTACAGTTATTCCATTCCAGAAGCTAATAAAAGCGTGTTAATTAGATGCAACGTTTTAGAATTGTACCAATGAAAGGCGTTTGTAACATCTTTGGAAAGAAGCTTTGAATATTAAAAACATGTACGGCGATAACATACTGCTTGTACCACAAGCATTGTGATTTCATTAAACAGCAGTTGATAATCTCGAAAATTTATTATTATCACCTCCATTTTCTAGCACCTCATACATTTGATGCAAATAAAGTCACTTGTTTTATATGAATGTATAATTAAAGGTATGCAAATCGACACTCCCGAACGTATTCGTGCCCAGTAACAACCACTCCTAATGATTAATGGAAAGCTTTCTGGCAGTTCTTTTAATTAATTAAAGGTCCTTGCCGTATAGTATTCTTGTAACGGATACTACAAGGATTTAAGTACGTGGCTCATGCGATATAATACAATGTAATAAAAAAAACTATGAATATATTATACGACATCGTTAGAGTGACAGTGTAATGCGGCCACACTTTCACAATACGAAATTGTTGATAGCACGAAGTAGTATGGTGGCGAATGTTTACAACCTCGTTTATACTGTAATAGGCGAGGCACGAGAGGTGGCCTGTGGGTTCATTCGACGAACTAATGTCGTGTCAGTCAGTTGTCATTGGCACCGCCCGAGGAGCTGGCGCGGACCGGCACCGGCACCACTTTTACTCAGTAGTTGTCTACTGGCATGGCGCTACACTCGGAGCTCGGTCTCCGGTGTCGCAGCCGCGGGGCCCACACCGCTAGCTCCACAATAATCAGCTTCATTTAATTCTCAGGGAATTATGTCGTTAGACGTTCTATCGCTATATTTATTTAATGTCCCAGTCAAGTAAGCCGAGCAATTATAATGCACTTACGATGTGTGCATAGTGCAGTTTGTCTCATTTAATGATCCGCTTTTTCTCTATGAAATGAGACGATCACGCGTTACGCGCATACAAGGCAGTTAACGCTATATTTTACGTTTCAACTAGAAACGGTGCGCACGTAATGACAGTCATTAGCCAAAAAGCCGATGCTATTAACGAGGTTGTCGCCGTGCTTTACGATCAAATGGGACCGGAGCTGAGTACCGTCGCGTCGCGCCGCCTCGCCTCGCCGCAGGACCGCTCGTGACGATTACCGTATATCGCACTGATATCCGCCAGATACTTTCATTAATATCAGTATTTAATTTACGACGACGTGGGATCGTCGCACGAATGTGGGATAAAGTTAAATAAAATGCCCGGCACGCCGCTCTCCGCTCCCTGCGCTCGTCCTAATGAACAGCGAAAAACAATCAATTTTGAACGATCTTTTGCCTCTTTAATTACTGTTGATATTTTCACGTCGTTAACGTATTTTCAAATAAGGTGATTATAAAATAAACAAGCTAGACAGGTGACTCGAGTAGGTAGTGAATATGAGTTTAGGTGTAATATAAATTAATAAGTTATGCGGCGTCGGCGGAACTCCCGCGGTGAGTCGCGCCGCGCGCGTCCCAGTGTTCCTTTACATTCGTAATTATTATACATCTCGACTCGGCCAACAGTCCCCTGCTCACTCACGCCAAATTATGTTACTAATAACGACGCATAATTAGGGAGTGCATGTATCCCGTAATTAAGAATACTAAAATTTATCCATGTCCCATTTCTGATGCTTAAAAAAATTTATGTTTCAAATATGCGACACGTTCATATTCAATTTTCTTTCTTAAATTATTGCGTAAAACAAGCTTTGAGAGATAAATTTAGTTACTTAAATTAAATTTGACCACGATGATCAATATTGGCAGAAAATTATCAAAGCACATTCTTGTTACCTACTGAATATTTTCGTCGTCTAGTTTGTTAAGCTACAAAATGCAACGAATATACCTGAAACAATATCCCTCACTACTGCCTCCGCGCGAGATTATCGTCTTCCCCGTGCTATAACTATCATCTTTTTCTATTACGATCAAATAAATTTATCGTTAATTGGATCCCTAATATTTTTGTTGACGGCAGAACCAATAATAAAATTATAGAAACGGAGACGTTTATATCATAACATCGTTATGTATTAATTATACACTTTCTCGAATTGAAACTATTGGGACTGTCTCGCGACATTTTCCTAGTGCAGTCATTAGTGCAACGGTTGAGAGAATACGAAACGTACGTAAGCATGTCCAGTGAAGACAATTGTATTCATTGTTATTAATATTCATATCATTATTACTATCTACATGGGTTACGAAAAAGAACGGTGAAACTTTATTACCTACAATTAGAGAGGGAGCGCGCGGTCTCATTGTTTCTGGCGAGCAACAAAAAGCAACCTTTACACCCAGCTCAAACAGTTATAAACTTTGTAGTAATGTTTACAAGGGAATATTTCGATTTATGTTTATGTCATAATAAGGCCTATCGGTCTAAAAAGTGGGTGTGTGGCGGTCGCCAAGCGGCGGAAGGAAACACCGTCGGCACTTTTTTTTACTTGAATGATTTTATTACTTATAATTTGATCGTTTATTTTGAGCATGTTGTTACGTTGTAGGTAGGTACCTATCCTTGGCAGTTTCGTCGCGGAGATCATTTATTTATTGACTTATTGTGTTAAAAGTAGATTTAATTTTGTTAGTGATTTTCACAGGAATATAAAAATAATATAACTTTATTCCTCCATAATCTAAACAAATTATATGTTTAGATGCCACTTCTGAGGCACATTTCTCTTTATACACCAGTCTCTAAGGATAACATATTTTATTTTTAACTTAGCATAAAAACAGAATAAGTAAATTTCACAAACACCATACCACTTGCCACTTGCCGAATAATATTATACTTACAAAGGTTGACTTGTAAGACCATTTTTTAATGTACCAAGAGTCTTGGTCCAAGACCAACTATTTACAAATGTATATGTTTTTGTTTAACGCATGTTACAGTTCAACTAGCAAGCTTAGGCATTCTTTAGGCTGAATGATTGTAAGTTGAGTTCGAAGTATAGGTATATCATTAGCAACCATAAAAGGACGGTCCGGCTGGTTACAGAGCTAGATGGTGCATAATAACTAGGGAGAAACTAATAGCCAGCCTAATTCTGGATACTGGCCAATTTGCTTTAGTACTCGCTTGTAATTTAAGTTATTACTTACATTCTTAAATGTTGGTAACTCATGTTGCTATGTACGTTTCTTTTCTGTTACTAAGAACTAAGTACATCCACAACACGGCTTACATTGTTTTTTTCAATAATGAGTATCTAGGACAATAGTTATGAGACACGCGTGATTATATGACAGAGGCACAATAGAAACATAAAAGTGGCGTAAACGCGCGAACGCTGTTAACATTTTGATTTAGGTAACGTCTGTTTGTTTTGAGACGAGCGTCTGGATATTTACGACGCAGCCTGTTGTCACCTGCGCGCGTCGCGACTACTAAACATACAGCTTTATTGGCTCTCGGATAAATCTGTTTTCTTCATATTTTTTAACTTAAAATTCATCACAGAAGCACCTAATAGTACAAAACATACACAAAAACAAAGATACGAAAACACATTCTATGTTCTATAGACTAATAAGCTATTGAAAATTGTCTCTATCAAAAATAATCTGTGGGAATCTCATCGTGGTCCTTTGTTTGAGTTATACGTAATCTGTTTCATGTCATGACGGTAATAATGTGAAGCTGTAACCCGACGAGAGGTATGATGGAATGTTGCCTGCAGGGACAGGTTGCTGTGCATTGTATGCAAATATCCGCAGCGCGATCGTGAAAAGTCGTGATCATTTAACAGACTGATGGTCCTTGCGTGTCACAGTGACTCGTCCATCGATACGGTAACGTTTATTAATCAAATATTGTGACGATAAATTTAAAAATTTGAGAAGTCATGACTGAGGCGCGGCCCGCGGGAGGCGTCCGCGGTCGCATCACATTTCTCACTTCGATTTGTGGTTGGATTTGTTTTTCTGTTTCCATGGTCTCACTTCATTTCAATCGGAGGTGGTTTTTTAATAATGCTTTTAAATTATTTTCATTCCGAGGTGACGTTTATCGTAGCTCCCCGGGTGACGGCGCGTCGTGTGCTTCTCCCTGCTTAAATGACGATTTACCAGTTTTTCGTTTGACTCCCGATATCAGTGTCTTTACGAGCGAATGTTTTATTTGGATATATTTTACTGCCACCGATTCTATGATGGACGTTTACGTGCATTCGAGTTATTTTAATGTCTCATATGAATTTTTGAACTTTTATTGCTTCGGTCGATAAAAGACCAAATTAATTAAGGTATTAAGTTAACTTTATTGCGGGTGTAAGTGCCATTTTACGAAGTTGTATTCGTGTTGATCGTAATGTTTCATCGACTCGGTCATATTTTTGTATTATTTCTCAAAAGTATGAAAAGATTTTAGCGTTTCGTATTTTCGAAAGCTCCTATTCGAGCTTCGAAGCTTTTAAGCTTAGTGCAATAAAGTGAAGTCATCTTTAGAACTACAGAATTCTTACACACACTCACATATTTTAATAATAAAGTTATTATAAAAAAAATATGTAAATATCTTTCGAGAAAATCAATTTGACATAATTTAAATATTGATTTTTGAAAAAGGTACTAAAAATCGACACGCAAATTATATCGAGTATTTATGAGTCGGATTTTAATACGAAATGAGCGCGTCCCTGGCTCGAACGGAAACTAATGCAAATGCGAAAAAATCCGCTAATTTAGAGGATCGTTTCTCATCGCTTACCGCAGCTATTGACATAACATCAACAATTACATTGTAACATCTCGCGCGAAATGTTTAGGATTCCACAAAATAAAAAATATTGATATTATATATTCATATAACTTTTTGGATAGATTTGTTTGATATTTCCTCTATCATATATTCAAACTTAATCTACTCTAAGCGATTAACACTTGGTTGATTAATATCATTAATTAATTAATTTTAATAACAAATTCATCAGCCATAAAAGTGGTACCTAAAAACGCTACTGCGGCATAAAATATTTTATATTATTTAATAAAATGTAATAATAACGATTTTATTGAACTCAAAGGAACATTTATAAACTAAAATATTTTTCATCTACACTTAAGTTTATATTTTCAGTTGTTTAATAATTTTACTACCGGACTTGTACCTATTTTGTATATAAAGACTTAAATTTTCCGTAAATAATTGTAAATAAATACAAAATGAGTAGTTTTATCCAAATTCCATTAACCAAGGAGTAAATGGTTTTGTAATCTACACCTTAGTGCAACGTAATAGCTTGGTAAATACGATATTAATAATCACAGATAATTAATTACATATAATTTCCAGTGGCACTACTGTATGTCTCCGTGTAAATAATAAATATTTTCGTAAAATTTTACGACGTCCATTAAAAAACTTGAAATATACGCTCGGCGAGGAGCCCACTTGTATCGTAGGAATGTGTTTAGTTTCATAGTAGATTTTTTTAATGATGCTTAAATAAGATGTGTTACAAAAATATTTGAACACTTTAGTGTGCGATTGTGCTCGCCCACACTTTTGGATTCATCTGTTGACGTTTTATACCAAACGACGCGTGCTGTTTGTTTATTTAAAATAAATCTATATCTTTAATGCAGGATTTAAATCTCATTTGTAAATTTGTAAGTAATTCATAAGTGGTTTAAATGCTTTTGATTAGTTTCTATTTTGTTAGTAAAATAGTTTCATAAAAAGGTTCACTCTGTTTTTATGATCACCTACTATCCATCACGAAATTCTAGGTGCAAAAAGTCAGAAACGGCCTACCTACTATAGTAAGATGAATTTTTTTTCAAGTCACTTAAATTCGTCATAAAAGCACGATTTTAAGCAACGTCTTTAAAGAGATATATCTTCGAATAAAAACAGTATAAATGGCAAATTGATTAAGAGGTAGAAGGTTCGACGCAATACAGTGGCGGTGTGGCTCGTACCGGTGGAATATACAAATGGGCCAATTTGTCGGCGCGCCGGTGCCGAGGCGAAAATCCGCCGTAATCCGCGGGCTCGCACGCTAATCGAAATATCGACGCGGCCGCTTATTGACGCACTGACTGTATTGACGGAGCGGCCTTGCCGACTGACGACTGACTTCCAACCAGTTTGACGAATGTGAAATTGTTTTTCTAATGTTCTATATCACATACATATTTAGTCTCGATTGTACAGCAAATAGTGTATTTTATAAAATGTTATGAGTACGAATCTTAAACGTAAGAATCTCATATCATATAACATCTATAAAGCGTAAATTTAAAATCAAATTTAAAGAATTGCAAAATACACATTAATGTGCAAATGTCTACTAGTAAAGCATCATTACCAAATGCTTATGGAAATTGTAGACCTCGTATTATGAATTTTAATTTTAATTGTATAATACACCGAGCGAGAACACATGCGGCGCGGTCGGCAGCCCGCCGACATCTGGCCCCCACCGTCCGCCATGTTCCACTCCTCCCCGGGTCCCTCCCAACGCCCTCACCGCAATTACACCTATCTGGCCTTTTCGGTGACAACGCACTTATTATCTTACTCTTCAGATAATAAAGATTAATATCACTTGGCGGTTAGCAGAAGGGTGGGTTGAGCCACATCCCTTCAGATCGGTGCCGTCGCCTACGTGCTGCGATACCATCGTGCTTGTAATTATTGTAAAGTTTCGTATCAGTAGTTCATGCTTGATATGGAATGCATAATACCTACAGTGTTTTTTAAAAATTCATATTAATTAAATTAATTTACGTGTTACTTAAAATTGGGCTGATGGAAATTACACTAAGGGATTGTCGCAGTTAGATACATACCTTATAAGAACGATTTAAAAATAATGATATACTTATTTTAGGTATTATCTGTCATCGATAAATAACTCTACATTGCTGAAATTTGTAAAATACTTAAACTTACGAATCTTTAAGTAACGTGTAGGTTTTAATAGATGGTTATAATTTTAATGTTCTTACTAAACTGAAATATTGGAAATCATTATTGGGTAGACTCATGGTTGAAAATGAGGGTTCGCTGGTTCGATCCCCGCGCCGGACAAAATCATTTTGAGACCCGTGAATATTTTTTATTTTTCACACAAAATTTTTATCTTTGTGCATGAGCATTAGACGCCTGGTGGGCGAAGTATTTATTTACATATTTTATTTGATTATAATCTGATGCTTCTCTAAAGCATAACAGTCTACTACAAAGAAAACCACACAATGTGTTTACATTTATATTCGATCCCATTCATCATTAAAACGAAATTTTTAAAATACCTACTCATAAATTTAAATATCACCATTATTAATTACATTCCACATTATGTGTCAAAAATTCTATACTCAGTCAAAATTAAATGTGAAATATTAATCAGGATCTATAATTAATAATATTACTGTACAATCAATCACTCGTGATTTGGGCGGGGGCGACAACTCATTAACGTGCGAAATTGACTTTAGGAGCGTAATTGCACCTACTGTGATCTTATCGGTTATCTACACCTATATTAAACAATATGACGAGTTCCAACGCCCGTAAATGTCACATAGATGCCTCAAAATTACTAATAAAATTCTAATTTATAAGTCGTAGTGAAGTTTTCACCGACTCATCACGATAAAAGCGTAATTTAATATTTTTATTACATAATTGAGGTCAAAATCGCACAGAAGTTGATTAGATAGGGTGAATAATTAATAATTTTGCCGCAACTTGTATTTTATATGTCAGTATTTACATATAAAACGAAAACATTTTAATTTGTTTCATATCTTTGTGTTATAGCCTCATATAATTTATAATGCATGGGTTTATAGCTTATTTTTAACATCGTCGTAATTAAAATATGATTATATGTTGATGTTTTTTATTTCAATTTAAGTAAATATATTTATTAATTTATTTTAAGAATCGGTTAAAATGTTGAAAGAAATAATAATAATTGGTATATTTTTGATATGCGCTAGAGGTTTTGAAGAAAAATCAAAACAAAATCAACGGTTAATGTAATGTAAGCTGAATAATTATTTTCTTTGTGCCAAACAACCCACAAAGACTCCACTATGACAGTTACATTTTAACATCCAGCAAGTAAGTCGGCGCCTTTGGTCACGCAATTATCATGATTTCGTAATAAAAATAATTAGACGTTCAAATTAATTAATTTACAGACGTTAATTATCTCATCGTGGCCGTAAACTCATGAACCATTTCTGTGGCGTTGGGCTTATCGGCTCGTCACATCGCACCCGGCCCATAGCTCGCCGACCGCCCAATTAATAACAACAGTACGCTGTTACACTGTACGTGATGATAAATCACTG
Organism: Lapara coniferarum; assembly: GCA_949316025.1. Classification (NCBI taxonomy): domain Eukaryota; kingdom Metazoa; phylum Arthropoda; class Insecta; order Lepidoptera; family Sphingidae; genus Lapara; species Lapara coniferarum. The sequence continues at coordinate 7,732,837 of OX438926.1, forward strand.
GTATTAAATGTATAAATATTAATTGGATAAACTCCATTTTTACTAGTGTAAATATTAGGAAGGTGCCAATTATCGCGCTTGTTGCAAATTTTTCTATTATTAATAACTTATGACTTTCATACGATCCTAGTTAAGATAAGTAACTCTTGGTGTTATTATAGTTGAATCTTATTATGCAAATTATATTAAGTTTCGTGGTACATGGTTAATTCGAACCTGACAATGCATTATTGAAATTTAAACATTGACATTCATATTATTAATTAAAATTTACATAGAAATTATTCATAGTAAGTAGTACATAACATTAATTCTAGCTAAACATAAACTTATAGTAAATGTCACTAACATTAAATGCCTTCCTAAAACTGTGAAACATCTCTGCGCTACTATAAAGGATAATTACAATAATAAATTGTTTTCTCAACAACACATTTTCATCAAATTAGTACCTAGTTAGACATAGGCATATCAGCGTTATATTCGAGGAAGCCATCACAATGCGGACGTCCATTTAAAGCGATCTCATGTATTATTCTGGTAATAAAAAAGTAATTAAACTTCACATTAGATGCAAGCTTAATTATATACAATAAAGTTATCTGTGTTCAAACAATTATCTATCTAACAAATTTTCAGAATATTTTAACAAATTGTCTGATAAAAATATCTGTGTCGTAATGTTAAGAATTGAATGAGGGTTTACCAATGACGTATTGCGTGGTCCGTTTTTATTTCAAAAATATCTTTGTCATAAAAACGATCCATAGTGACGCGATAAGGTGTTTCATAAATTTATTTTTTAGTGCCCGTTATTGGCTGAATCCTTTTAGCTTAATTAGGATCTATCAACATTCAACACATAAAGTCACTGGAATATAATTTTACATAAACAAATTTAATCCAAATAATCTATTTATGAACAGAACTTGACTTTACAGGTTAATTTGTAAGAAAGTAACTTTGTTTTCCAGTCGTTACCGATTCCAAATTCATCTAATTTAATCTATACATTCATACGTATTACGTATATTATAAATGCGAAAGTAATTCTGTGTGTGTTGACTGTCACGCTTTCATGGATAAACTACTCTGTGAAAGTTGGTATGATATAGTTTCAGACCCTATGGACGCCGACTACTTTTTATCATGGGAAATAGTAATACTAATCCCGGAAAAACTATCTCCCCCAGGCGAAACTAAAGCTAGTTATAAATAAACTTTAGTTATTCTACATTCTTTCAACTTTAATTGTAGATAGAGTTATAATAATTGTAAACGCTTACCTTTCTGTCCAATAAGAGTTACAAGAAAAGATTCAAATCATTAAACTTACGTATGGTAATAGACGACTTCGGGTTTACGTGTGAGATTTAGGATCGTTTGAACCATCTGTCTCCTTATGGATTGGTTGTTTTACATAATTTCAATCGACACCGATATTCTAAGTATGAAAACAATTACGCATTGTACAATTAGAAACTTGGGCGTTATTTAAATGTGCGTAAGGCGAATGAGAGACATAAAACATGGTTTACGACGGTAAATTCGTCTTTCATAACCAACTTCCTCTGATTGCTCCAATAATATAATCATTCGTAAATCGTATTAAATAATTAACCTTGTGTACAGTCATTCACACAAATAACTGAACAAATTCAAAATTTTAAATTGCCTTACGTTTTTTCATTGTGTGAAGTAAAGTTACTCCCTTTATTTTATTTTTATGATGAGAAAACAAAAATTGGTAAGATCACAAAAGTGAAGAGGCGATTTGAAGTTTTGAATTTGTTCAGCTATTTTTGTGGCTGACTGTACTTATTATGGACTAAGGTCTAAACCTTCTGTGTTAGTAGAGGAGGCACGTGCCCAGCAGAGGGACAGTATATAATACAGGGCTGATATTATTATTATTTAACGTTATTTTATTACCTACTTTGCGCTGGTCTAGAGCATGCAACACAATTTTTCAAAGATTTTATTACTATGTACAACAAAATAATCGCACCTTTAGAACGAAAACGACACAATTCATAAAATAGAAAATGGAGTTGTCATTTTGAAATGACTAAAAACTAGTCCCTCATTTATAAAAATATAATAAAAAAGGGATCGATCTAACAGATTTGTCCTATTCCTTTTTGAATATGGCTGTGTTTGAACTATTGTTGTATTGAAAACTTCGTTTTAAGTAATTTTCCTACGATAAATCAATTTTCTATCTTTTTGAACTGTGTCGTTTTCATTGTAAAGGTGCGAAATGTTAATGTTTGAAATAAAATTGACGTACATTAATATTTTCTAAACCGAATTCTCTGTCCCCAGATCGTGCTAAACTCCATGCACCGGTACCAGCCCAGGATCCACCTGGTGAAAGTGCGTGAGGGCGGTGGTCTCATCACCGATCTTTCCCGGGAGCAGCATCGCACCTTCGTGTTCCCGGAGACGGTGTTCACCGCTGTCACGGCCTACCAGAACCAGCTCATCACCAAGCTGAAGATAGACTCCAATCCTTTCGCTAAGGGATTTAGAGATTCATCGCGGTTAACTGATTTTGATAGGTAAGTTTCAAAAGTTTATATGTTTGCGCATATTTTAGTTCTGAAGTTTGTCGGGCTAGGTGCCCATTTTTGACATGTAGCTTGCACGAATTGAGTAACTATGGCGAAAATCAAAAGCATACGAAAATGAATAGCCGTAAACCGAAAGACATCGTAGATAAAACCAAATGCTTACGTAAATGTAAGTACGCATTCTACCATAAAAATAACGTTAGGAATTAACAATTATCCAACATTAACTGTAATCATATTTAAAATAATCGTTCAACATAATTTAAGTGTTATGTGAATATTCACACCTGCCTCAAAACGTTAATGGCCTGCCAAAGTTGCCAAGGTCGTGGCAAATTTGGGATATCGTGATGGACACACGTCCCCACTCATATCGGTCGGCTCGGCAAAGCGTTCGCCGCGTTGCACCGTTTAAGGCGAGTTTGATAAATTGGCAGGTTATTAGGAACAGTTGAAAAGCATTAGGATCGTGCGTCGGCCGCCCTGCAATTTGTGTCGGGCGACTTACATGAATAAAAGATTAAAAACGCGCCTCCTCCGCTGATTGCGACCGATACGCGCCTCTCCGATCGGACCTTCGATTTAGAGACGGACCTGTTTTTATCCGCCATATCTGTTTAATCGACATGTAAAATGTAAGGTTATGAGAATTAAAATAAAGTATGAAATGTGGTTTCACAATGGACATGTTTTTGTTATTAAGTCAGTTGAGCTCTGAACCATTATATATTTCGTTCATTATATTCATTACAATTAGGCAGTCTTTGAACAATATGCTGATTCTTGGTAAAACTCATAAATTTTCTGCTAATAAAATAACAATACTGTAATCCATAACATAGGCGTGTTAATCTTTAGGTTTCTAATAGAACTCAGCTATAAAACAGTTGTAAAATATCTAATTTTCATATTAAAATTAGAATTTAATAGTTACTAAATCTGTTTCCATTTACTATTACGATTATATTGTATCTCTACAGTGTAAATTGACAATGATTGTACAAACGACTACTTGGTAATGTCTGTTGAGTAATGGCAGACTGTATCTTAGCTAACTCGTAGGTATACTTATAGTTTTACTGTAGGTATTTATATACCATATTATCATACTTACGTTTGCCAAGTAATAAGAATACACGCTATAAAGTAAAATATCCAAAAAGCTCTATTTTCTGTGTATCTTCTTTTCGATAATCATGCTAATTAAGTTCAAATACCAGACCGAAAATAAACTCGCAGAAATAATACATGATTTTAATATCGTCGATATGACGCACAAAAGCGTACGATCAGGTTTAATGTTAACCTTAAGCAAAATTCCGATTTCCGCTCATTAAGCCTAAAGCACGGGTGGTTTGACGCGAGGCGAGAATTTGCCTAGAGGCGATCGTCGGCGAGCCGCGCCGACCACTACTTTCGACTCGCGATTATCGTGATTAACTCGTGCGAGAATAAAAAAATATAAAATCTCGGCACACCCACAAATTATTTTTATTTTGGTGGAATCATCAAAAGCTGTGAGTAGTTGCCGAATATTAGCTCTACAACTGATATGGCTCAGTAATTCTGTTTTTCTAGATTGTGGTATCATAATACTATGCGATTAGACGTTTTGAACGATACGCATGGCTAATTGATTTGTGTAATCCTACTTCCTTCCTACTAATATTATAAAGGCGAAAGTTTGTAAGAATGTATGGATGTTTGGATGTTTGGATGTATGGATGTAAGGATGTTTGTTCCTCTTTCACGCCAAAACTACTGAACGGATTTCGATGAAATTTGGCACACGGGTAGATCATGTCCTGGATTAACATATAGGCTACTTTTTATCCCGGGAAAATATAAACCGGAACTTTTATCCCGGAAAAACTTTTTAATGCGGACGGAGCCGCGGGCAAAAGCTAGTTATTGATAAAAGAAACTAGAGTTTCTGCACCGTATATTGAAGGTCCTTCAAGTTTGGCTAGTCGACAAATCTAGATACTTTAATCCTTACTCGTAACTATTAAATAAAACGTAAAAAACATAAAAAGTAAAACAATCTAACTACACAGAGGCTCGTGTAAATGAGAGCACATTTCAACATATGCGTTTTGTATCACATTCGAGGATGCTTAGTTGCGTGCGAGGAATGGAGAAGGCGGGGAGTAGCGTGTGGAAACATCTCACGTCAACGGCGCGGCGAGTCCGTGATGCGAGCGGCCGGCGGCGGCGGCGCGCTTAATCACAGGCCTCGCTCCTCATTATACCCTAAACGACAAATTAAAACACGTTTCTATTATCTGACCATCGGTGTGATGCATTTACTATAAAGATCGACGGCACGGTTTACTCGCCAGCGGCATTATCAACAGAGCCATTTTGTTGAAGCTTTTACGCGCTTTAGCAACCAGTTCGATTGAATATGCATAAACCTTTGCTAATAAGAATCAATTATATCAAAGGTCGAGTTAAGACTTTGTAATAAGTACTTGTGAGACTGTAATGTTTAATAGATGTGTGATAACGAGGAACTTGTAAAATGACAACTAACATCTACCCATAAAACACACACACGCACACACACACACACACTGACGCCTTTTATACCCGAAGGGGTAGGTAGAGGTGCACTAGTGCACCCACTTTTCGCCATGCGTATTCCGTCCCATGATGTGATAGGGGGCGAGCCTATCAACATATCGGACACAAATTCCAGACTCTGAGCTGATACTGAATAGAAATCTCAATATCACTTTGCCTGACCCGCGGATCGAACCCGAGACCTCAGCATTGCAGTCGTATCATAATACAACTACGCCACCGAGGCAACCCATAAAATAATTAGCGATAAAATCATTGATGTATTAAAAATTTTACATCAATGGATAAAATATACTTATTTTAATTGAAAATTTATATCCTAACAACCAGAAACAGCTTCACAGTGGATAAATAGATATGTAGTTAATTATATTACTTGAAAATCTTTACTTATTAGGATGTTCATAAGATAAATGTAATTGGTGCCTCTTTTTATCTTTTAGCGTACTAAACTGGCAGTGAACTATAAAACTCACAGTCACAGTGAGCTATATAATGATTGAAAATACCGTAGCATTAAAATTTGAATGTTACGGTAATAATAATAATTAATTAATTGCTTTGAAGGATATGTCAAAACACGGGCCTAAAAAGAAGGTCTTGTATATATTTGAACACTTCTAAAAACTAGCCTTTTACAATAAATCGTTTAATTTTAAACACCTCCGATTTTAAGATTTATGTATTTTTATTTTGGTTAAAAACGATACTCAATATAAACGTTTTTAAAAAAGTTGGTTATAAACGGAGGGTCTAAAAATTATTTTTTATGGATCCAAGATCCATATTTTGCCTCTTTAATATCCCTTAAGTTTGAGTCTGGTTAGATTTTGAGGCCCAGCATCTCCTTAAAGCGGACATCTCCTTAAAGAAAACACCATAAGTAAAGAATGCTATTACTGCGCTATAGTAAGGCGAATTTACAGTACAATCAGCCCAATTTCAAGTCATTACCCATTTACTTGCTCTGCGCGTAGTCTCACGGTTTTTTGCTGGCTCCGATGATGGACAGAATTATTGAAACTATTAATAATCCAATCGCGCTGGGCGTCAGTACGCTGCTACCGATTTCGATTAATTGATACAACGGTGGCCCGATGATAGTTCTCAACTGATTGACGGCTAATTCGAGATGTTATCGATGCAATTACGCATCTCGGCTCGCTACCGCAAGCATACACGTAGTTTTTTGTTCATATGGGCTTTGGGCTTTCATAATGAGTCGACGAAATCGCCACAATGCGTGTGCAGTAACATCGAAGTGACTGGGTCTGATAATAAATAAGCTAGTGATCATTTACATAATAAATTATGAAAGAACAATGTTTTAGTAGAAAAACTGATTCTATGCCGAGTTTTGATATTAAATTGGCGATAAATTGGTTTTGCTTTTTGAATTGGGGTTCAATGAATTAATACTATTTGTGTCAAAGTCACTATGTTTACCGTAAAACTCTTGTGGTTTTATACATAGGTTTAAATAAATAACTATTAAACATCCACAATTACTTTAACTAGCTACAATTATACGTAACTGGTAACACAGTCGTATTTATATTACAGAACAATTTGTTCATTATTCATATTAAGGGCCTATTCGTTAATGTAAATTGCTCAAATAGTTTTTGTAAGGGCTTCACTCAGTGTAGACTTTAGACCTGCGGTCACAATGAAGGCATTCTGGTGCAGATGTGAGCTATAAACGTTTTGCTCCAGGGTGTGCACATGGCTTATGAACATGTGAAATATTTTATTTCATTCATTATTAATCGCCCGCTAACTGGATCTTATAGCACGCGAACAGAACCATAAAATATAAATGTAATGACTGAATTAAAATTATCTGTAGTTCGTATTTTGCTATTTATGGTTTTAATAAATTATAGTCATTTTTGATCAGTGTAAACCATTTTTTTATAAATACATAAAAGTATCAACTTTAATGAGCGATTGCGTACGGAAATCTTCCGAAATAATATTACTAGGACCTAACTAAATATATTGTATACTATTATTCAAATAAATATATGACGTACTTGTTTATTTCGATAATTGTACTTCTTATTCTGTTGCATTAGTCTCAAGGGTGCCTGTTGAAATAGAGCCTCAAACAGATCATAGCCAGTAGACGAATAAAATCTTTGAAATGGAGTATTTTATTAATTAATTTCGTAAAAAGAAAGAAATTCCATATCAATTAATAATGAAAGTTGTAAGATTTTATTTAAGCAATATTATATGTTTAGACCTTATTGGTACGCACTACGTGCGTTACTAATAAGAACATCCCTACTCCCAGTAAAACGATTTGTGATTTAATTATTTTATATTAATCTTTAAATATTTGGATATAAAAAATTAAAGTGGTACAATTAGTTGGCTCGCGGGTCGCGTAATACACGTTCCATTGATCGGTGTCAGCGGCGGACAGAGCGGCTACCGCGCGCACCGCGCTCCGCCGCGCCGCCGCCTTCAGTTCAACGCGCACCAGGCTGATAACATCTCAATGTAAAATGCCACTCCACTGTCTGTCATTTACTGTAAGTCGACTTGACGATTATAGGTTGAATTGAAAAGTGGATTTAAGCACTTTCGTTCATACCATCTGTTTATTCTACGAAACATTCTATTTTGATTGTCCAATTCACACCGTCCTGAGTGCCTATAAACGTTTAAAACAACCGCATAACGGTGCCCAAGCTTAATGACTTCCTTTGCTGACGCTCAAAATCGTCGGACAATAAGTATGATGAATAGCCATTGTGTGAGAATCGGGCGGCGATATTGGCGTGGTGGCCCAGGCGGCATTTCATCCATTAATTAATAAGATACGCCCCTCGCTCAATCACAGCTGATATTTAGCATGCGAGGAGTTATATTTATGTTCGGACGCACCTCTTCGGTAATTGCGTGCGATTCACTTACCGGCTAGAAATAACTTTAACGACAACTGCGTGGTGGCCGCGGGCGCGCGCTACAGGCAACCTGCTCAGTGCTTGTGTTCTACGATTATCTTGCTTCAAAACAGTATATTATGCTTAAAAAACTATTATTGTATTGTGTAATATTAAAACTTATGACCGAGAATACGCAGCAATATCTTTATCACTGCAATACTTTGTTCGCGATTGAAGTTTAACATATAAGTAAGTCTTGTTAAGTACAGAAAACACCAAAGGAAGCAGTATATCATTTTTATCAGATAGAAGATGCATTATGCATTGTCGTATAAATATCGATAAGTGTATCGTAGTTCGTAGTGAGATATCGGGAACCGCTGGGCGCGCGGCGGGCTCGCTCGGCCCGAGACGCGGCGGACCTCTGAGAACCGCCGCCCTGTAATTTGCCGGCAGAGAGTGTTGGCTATTACTGCTGATACTCAGATCATAATAAATACGCCATTAACGCCCCCAGAGCACCCGAAACGATATAAGTATCGCAAGTGTCATGTATGATTCATACAACCGACATGTTTCGTTATGACGCTCTAATTTTGTATTAGGTATCACGAACGTGTTCTTGAAATTTTATGTTTATCATGATGAATTAATTTGGCATGTTATTATTTGATTTATATTATTTGTTACGTTGTGCATAAAAAACATTTCTAGTAGGTAATAATTATCACTATCACGAAAAACTAAACTCCACATTTTTCTATAACCGTACCGTAAACGTATAAAGTTTTATTTGATCCTCCAGCCTAATCACTATTACATGCATTAAAAGGTTTCTTTCTACGTAAATTTTCTAGCACCACCTCAGTTGAGACGCTCTTTCAAGAATAGAAAAGTGTTTACGGCACCACCATATTTAAAAAGTTTCAAATAGACTCAAAATGAAAGGTGTCGCACACAGTGCAGCTAATACGTGGCTAAGTTCCCATAATAACAGGGGTGTTATAAAAATTAGGGGTGTGTAATAAAAAGTCTGTTTTGTTGCGTGTGTGGGCACTACCTGTTTTAATTCTCGTGCAGAGAGCAAACGCAGCACGGCGTGGTGCGGTGCGGCGTTGTACAGCGCGGCGCCTCGGGCCAGTCGCGGTGATAGATTAAATTCGACACGGCATCTCGTGATGTCATGCCAATTTTGTGCCTTAACTCGGAGAACCGTGTCGTCACGCGTATTTACCGCTTACAGATAAACGTCCATGCAACCTGTTATTAATAAACACATGGATAAATCTTGAAGAGGCAGGTAGAGTTCGCATTCCGCTTCTATTGACTAGGCGTGAAAAACGTATTAATGTCCGCTTGTAAGCGATGCTATTTCGCAGAGATGCGAAAATAGCGAGTTAACGCGAAGTGTGGTGGCGGTGGCGACAACCTCCGGGAACCGATAAAGGATCGCGCCGTACTTGGACGCACTCTCGCAATAAAGGGCCGGGACGAGCTTACTGCGCGCCTCGTTAACCGCGTTAGCACTCGTAAAGCGCTTCGGCGAAATAATCGCTAGCGATACGGTTATGGTATTAAATTGCTTGCATTAAAATTACTGTCCTTAGATAATTTAATTTATTATTTCCATAACAAAGTGATTTTACGAAATAAAAATTCGAAGATTTTGTTGTCTAATATTGCAAGCGGACGGCCGGTTTTTATAAGCATAATCCTACTAATATTATAAAGGCGAAAGTTTGTAAGAATGTATGGATGTATGGATGTTTGGATGTATGGATGTAAGGATGTAAGGATGTAAGGATGTAAGGATGTTTGTTCCTCTTTCACGCAAAAACTACTGAACGGATTTCGATGAAATTTGGCACACGGGTAGGTCATGTCCTGGATTAACACATAGGCTACTTTTTATCCCGGGAAAATATAAACCAGGACTTTTATCCCGGAAAAACTTTTTAACGCGGGCGGAGCCGCGGGCAAAAGCTAGTAGCAGTATAATATGTTCAGCACAGATTAATTAATAAGGTATTTTGAATTCTGT